>CM069309.1:982500-1592500 GCA_035609425.1 Epinephelus awoara
AGTAATGATGGGGGGCCTCTGTGTGTGTGTGTGTGTGTGTGTGTGTGTGTGTGTGTGTGTGTGTGTGTGTGTGTGTGTGTGTGTGTGTGTGTGTGTGTGTGTGTGTGTGTGTGCGTGTGTGTGTGTTTGATGAATTGCCAAAATTTTGCACCAAATTTTGTAAGGCATGTTGTCTTTAGAGGTATAAGAAATGCAAAATACAGCCATTTAAATTTGTATTCCCTCCCCAGTGCTTTAAAAATATATTATAAAATAAACAAATAAATACAAAAACACAGTGTGTCTATATGTGATTCCTTTTGTCTCACCTGTAAACTAAAGCACCGTCATAGTACTCCTATCTAAATTCAGTTTGTGCCACCCTTGAGATTTCAGTGGCCACAGACACACCTCCAGACATTATTCACAGGGGCCCCATCTCTGTCCTGTTTTCATGTTTTAGTTAAGGATACATGTGTTAGGTGATTTATTGTTCTTCTTAAAGGCTGGTTGTCCTTTCCCTTAAAAAGACAAATATACAGCTTTCATTTAAAGAGTTCATTGATTGTAAGGAACAAAACATCTGCTGGGAGCAAGTCCTCTTAGCTTCAGTGGAGACACGTGGCGACTGTCACGGCCGCCCAGAGAACCTTTATATGCATCTGTGCCGGCGATGGCCATAGCTGGAGGGTTGTCCGTCTGTCCGTCTGTCCGTCTGTCCGTCTGTCCGTCTGTCCATCTGTCCGTCTGTCTGTCTGTCTCATTCTTGTGAACGCCTTCATATTTGGCACAAATGTCCACGTGGACTCAGCAATGAACTGGTGAGGTTTTGGTGGTCAAAGGTCACTGTGACCCCACATCTGTCTCATAAACAAGATATCTCAAGAACACCTGAAGGGAATTACTCAAATTTGGCACAAACGTCCATTGAAGAATAGACTGATGACAATTTAGTGGTCAAAGGTCAGTGTGACCTCACTAAACATATTTCTGTCCATAGCTCAAGAATTCATTCACTAATTCTGACCAAACTTGACACAAATGTCTAACAGGATAAAATAATGAAGGTCAAAAGGTCAAAGGTCAGCTTGACTGTGACATCATCATGTTTTAACGTCATATCTCAGGAACAGAAGGGGAGACATTTGGTCAGATACTGAATTGGTGACTCTAATCTTGAAACTGTGCTGATTGTATAGATCTTCTGTGTGTGAAGCATCCATGTTTTCACTGACATGATGGAGACTGTCAGAGACACTGGACTGGTGGGCGGAGTCACACAACCACAGGGTGGGCTGGTGGGCGGAGTCATACAACCACAGGGTGGGCTGGTGGGCGGAGTCATACAACCACAGGGTGGACTGGTGGGCGGAGTCATACAACCACAGGGTGGACTGGTGGGTGGAGTCATACAACCACAGGGTGGGCGGAGTCATACAACCACAGGGTGGACTGGTGGGCGGAGTCATACAACCACAGGATGGGCTGGTGGGCGGAGTCATACAACCACAGGGTGGACTGGTGGGCGGAGTCATACAACCACAGGGTGGACTGGTGGGCGGAGTCATACAACCACAGGGTGGGCTGGTGGGCGGAGTCATACAACCACAGGGTGGACTGGTGGGCGGAGTCATACAACCACAGGATGGGCTGGTGGGCGGAGTCATACAACCACAGGGTGGACTGGTGGGCGGAGTCATACAACCACAGGGTGGGCTGGTGGGCGGAGTCTCTAGATTCATTCAGTCATCTTGAGGTGAGAGTTAAAGGGACTCTTTTGAAAATGGCCATGCTGGTTGTTCCCTCGTCAAAAATCCAGCATGAAGTCGTTCCTGTCCTGAAAGCTGTGTGTTGCTGTTTACTGTTTGTGCTGCAGTGTTTCAACACGATTCATTCAGTGCACATAATTATTGAAAGGCCTCGAACTGCGAGAGGACCAAGGATGCAGAATGCAGCACAGCACTGAATGAATGGATGGAAGAATGAGCACTTACTGCCGAGTGTGTACTGACATGTGGATGAATGAAACACTCAGAGGAGTGTACTGCAGTATGAAATCTCTGTGTGTCTCTCTCTCTGTGTCTCTCTCTCTGTGTCTCTCTCTCTCTGTCTCTCTCTCTCTGTTCACTTCATGTGATTATATTTTTATTTTTTCAACATGTCTCACTCAAAAAAATAAAAGATGAAAATCTCAATGAGGCACAACAGCACTGTGACCTTGTGTCTTTCCGGAACAACAAGTCCTTGGTCCCAGGAACCTGTGTGGCCCATAGTTTGATGTGTGTCTGCTGGATTTATTTAAAAAACTAACACGTTAACTGTAACAAGTTTATTAGGTGATAAAATGCTAATGTTGTGTTTATAGCAAGCCGTAACCTCCTGGAGGCTGGACTTCAGGCGCCGTTTATTTTCCCTGTGAGTTAGAAAGGGTTGAGGGGGCCTCCAGGGGCCCCGACAGGCTGTAAGTTGGGTATCACGGCTCTAAGACAGTGAGCAGAGGCCATAGTCTGATTATTTTCAGCCCCGATTATGATTCAGATTTTAGTTTAGTCGAGTTTACCTGCACATCTCAGTACAGAGGCTGGAGTAGCCGCAGCACACGCCCCGACCGGCCGCGATCACCTCCTCCGGTGAGCTGAGCTTCTCCGAGCGGCCGAGGAACCCGCTCACATCGTACTCTATAAGACAACATTCCTGTTATTCCAAAATCAGGAGTAAATATAACGCGGACAGATCCTAAAATCCCAAAGGTGGTGGATTACACAACAGCAGGATTTATATTTAGAGTTCAGTCTGATACCCACCGATGTTGTGGCACAGCCAGACCCAGATGGCACGAAGCCGCTCCAGCTCATTCCTGGCTCCTTGTGTGATACACTGTGCTATCGTCTTCACATCATACACACGCTTTTCCTTCAGCTGCAACACACACACACACACACACACACACACACACACACAAAAGATATCCACTGTTTTACAGGTAATTAACCCTTCATATAAGTTCTTCATGTGTTCACATTCAGCCAGCATCAAGCCTTCCCTGTAAACCTGCCAGTGTTTTTTTCATGAGCTTACAGCATCATCCTGTTTGCCCACATCTCTCAGTGCCATTCAGTGTATTGAACAAACCAGGTTAGCGTCCATGCTCAAGGATGTGAGCGCTGCCTGAGAGCTGCAGTATTTGTTAGCTTTTATTGCAGCAGATGAGTCGTTGTTCTCAGTGCTCAGAGCTCAGGGACACAAAGACTGACCCGCCTCTGTTTTTAGTTATCTCTAGTTCCTCCTGCAAGTGACCTCTTGATTTCAGTTCTCGGTCAGCTGACCTGGCTGCTTCGTTTAGCTTCTCTACGTTGAGACTGTCAGTATGGACGAGCTACAGTTTTTCTGTGAAGCTTAAAGGGACAGTTCATCTCAATATCAAAAACACATATTCTTCCTCTTCCTGCAGAGCTGTTTATCAGTCTGATAGTTTTGGTGGGAGCTGCAGAGTGCTGCAGATATCAGCTGTACACATGTCTGCCTTCTCTCCAGTATGATGTCACTCAGCTTGTGGAGCTCAAAGTGACAAAGAAATACTTTTGAAAAACTCAACATCAACGTCTCTCTCCAGAAACCATGACCCTGTTACTCAAGATAATCCACAGACCTTGTTGTGAGCAGTTTCATGTAGGAACTATTTTCTGTCTACACCCACCGACCGTATCACTGCGCAGAAGGAAGTGTGCATCTACTCGTGTCCTTAACCGGCTGAATCCTAATTGAACTTCAAGGAGGCTACGTCATCGAATCCCACCAAAGGAATGCTCCAATGACATGGATCCATTAAATTCTTCCTTCAGAGAATTCTCAAATATGCACTTGTGTATCCTCAGCGAGCGTACGGGAACCCACAATACTTTGTGCATGATTTGCAGATGAAGGCGGGGCATCTTCAGTGACACACACCTGGGCACTCGTTAGGCTGCTCCAATGTGTGTTCACCAAATACTGGGAAGGAGTCTTGCCTAGACTCTGTAAGACTTGCCAAGGAAGCATCCTTGACTTTGAGATGCACCGATGGACGAGAGGCTCGTGCTCATGACAGCATGAGATGTAAACATTAATGGCGTCCTCCTCGGCTGAGTCCTAACATTAACTAGCTCAGTGATGCTAGGTGAGCTAGCAGTAGATGCACACTTCCTTCTGCGCAGTGATACGGTCGGTGGGTGTGGACAGAAAATAGTTCCTACATGAAACTGCTCACAACAAGGTCTGTGGATTATCTTGAGTAACAGGGTCATGGTTTCTGGAGAGAGACGTTGATGTTGAGTTTTTCAAAAGTATTTCTTTGTCACTTTTAGCTCCACAAGCTGAGTGACATCATACTGGAGAGAAGGCAGACATGTGTACAGCTGATATCTGCAACACTCTGCAGCTCACACCAAAACTATCAGACTGTGCAATGAGAGGAAGAGGAGAAATATGCATCTTTGATTTCAAGGTGAACTGTCCCTTTAACAGGTGAAGTAACGACTGATGTTTGTCACTGGCAGATTTGCACTTTGGCCGTCAACAGTAAAAATGTTTGCACTTCCTGTGTTATTATGTTTTATAAGGCTGTGGTGTGTTGTCACCTCTGCTCCGGCCCTGATGACGTGTGAATCGACCCTGTGGAACACCTCAGAGTTGGTGAAGAGGTCCTTTCGACGCTTCCTCTTCCCTGCCGCCGCAGGGCACGGTGTCACCCTCTGTCCCAGGTGAGCTTTAGGCTTCAGGAGCCTGTGCTCCTCCGCCTCCTTCCTCACAGCGCTCTTCTTCACCACAGTAATGGTTCTGGCTGCGCTCTCGGACGACAGCTGTCTCTTTGCCGCAGGGCGCTGATCTTCACTTTCAACTGTCAGTTTCTCAAACACAGCGTGCCTGGAGAGCACAGCACTCTGGGAAGCTTCAGCACAGACCAGGACCTGGGCGGCTGCTGCGTCTCCCCCAGGAGGAGGCTTCGGACTCCCCTGGGCCTGACTATCATTATGCACCAGAGCTCCGATCACAGCAACGGGGTTCGCTTCGCTCAGGATTCGATTCTCCTGGAGGTCGTGGAGCTTCACCTGTGCACATCCCTCCTGGGTCACCTCATCTTGCTGAGGCAGGCGTGCAGCACAGGAGAAGGGGAAGGAGAACTTCTGAATGGCAACTTTAGCTGACATTATGCTGGAAGCATGGCGCCCTGACCAAACAGAAGGTACATACTGTTTAAAAGACAAAAGACATTTTCTATTTTTAGCTAATATTGTTAATCCTGGGAGCAGGTCGGCCTTTTTGTCCAACAGCTTCGGATGAGACTCAGAGCTGCTGAGACAAAGATCCATACCGCACACGCTGCACTGAGTGACGCAGAGTATGTTCTATACAGTACATTCTGTGTAAGACAGTGATGAATTGGCAATTACATGGTGTCTATTCATGACCAGAAATGAACGCAAAGGTTGGAATCATTAGTCACTGTCACAGCTAACAGCGCAAAGACAGTCAGAGCCTCCACCAGATTAGCATGACCTTATAACTTCCTGTGTGTGATGCACCTGCAGATTGATGGCTGTATTCAGCGCGTCTCAAAATGAGCAACATGTGTGAGCATGTGTGGTGAAATAATGACTCGTTCGTTTGAAGGGTTGGCACGGTGGAGACGCTGACCGTCCTTCAACCGGATGACCCGGGCTGAAACCCTGCGTCGACAAGTATCTGCGCGGCTCAAGTGTCCTTCAGCAGACCACTAAGTCCTATCAGCTCCGCGGGCGCTGCGCTGCAGCTGACCCTGACCTCAGACCTTCCTGGAGTGCGACTAAAGTGAAGGTCCCGTTGGATATCACAAGGTATCAGCACTCATGTTGGAGTCAGTCCAAGCACAAAATAAACTCCTCAAATAAACTCACACAGCGTTGTAGGATCACTCCCGTCCGTGCTCATGATAACTCTCTAAAATGCAGATATCTGTCAGAGTTATGCTCAGAGAGCTGAAGGTGGGTGAACCCAGTCTGGCTTGGTTTAACTGCGGCTACATCCCTGAAAGTGTCCGAAGCTTTTACTCACCCTGAGAGGATTTAAAATGCCTGCTGGATGTTTGCTGGAGTGTCGGGCGGAGATGTTTCCACTGTGTGTTCTCAGTGGTCCCCAGTTGCAGGGGGAGGCTTATATACCCTCCCAGTGGCCTGCCAGGACAGGCCCCAGAATAACAGGCCTAAAAATACTACAAAGCAGTTAAGACCAGCCAATAGAGTAAGCCCCAACTGAGGAGTGTGACGTCTGTGTGTGTGTATTTGTAAGTGTGTATGTGTGTGTGGCGTACAGATGTATGTTCTGCTCTCTACATGCGTTGGCTAATCAGTGTGTTCACACCGCAGTGTGTCTGAGCACAGTGTGAATTCATGTCAGGTTGTGTGTGTCGGCATGTGTCCATATGGATTCTGAATGTGTGTGTTTGTATGGCGTTGGCGGGCGGGCGGGCGGGAGGAGGGTTGGCGCATGAGCATGTGTTGGGTTCGACGGAGGGGTCGGATTCAGCGAAGAGTTGGCCGTTCAAAGAAAGAGACAGAAGGGTTTATGAAGGGTCTCTGCACACGATAACACCCACATCAACATCAAACGCACTCGGTCACCCTGTCACACACACACACACGCAGGAATACACACTTTCCACCATCTCTGTTGTACATTGCACAGCACCAGTGTGAATATACGCTGATCTCTTTCATTACATTAGAGATGATCGTCAAATCTGCTTTAAACGAACAAGTCAGTGACTCCAAACATTTCCAGGCCGACAGCAGCTTCACCTCCCAACACAGCAGGTGGTGTACAGTCGGTTTATCAGCACGTTTATCAGCAGGAACAGCTGCCTGCTGCAGCTGAACGCCACGCTACGACACCAGCGAGAGTTCAACAGAATTAGACATCCCAAACAGTCAGCTTTTTAAACAAGCTGCAAAAAACCCTGCAGAGCTGACGTGATCATTATCTGTGTGCCCATCATATCAACAGTTCACATCTTTATTTGCACTTTTGTAATCATAAGAATATTGATTACAGATTATAATTTTTAAAGGTTGTCTGATGAAAGCTGTTCAGACAGAGATCAGCCCTCCTCAGCTGAATGTGCAGAAGGATGTGGAACAGAATTAATTAAGTATTTAACATTGAGGAAAGTTGTAACGCTTAGTAGAGTTTCCAAACACAAGATGTTTATAACCCACAAGACATGTAGGACATCAACATTTAAACAGAGGGAGCGAGAGCAGAAACACTGACACAGTGCTAGATGTGCTTTCAACCGACACCACCACAAAATCAAAAATCCATATTGTTCCTCTCACCTGTAGTGCAGTGTATCAACCCAGATAGCTTTGGTTCAGAGTGTTGGAGATATCAGCTGTAGAGATGTCTGCCTTCTCTCAAATATGATGACACTAGATGACACTCAAAAAAATGCACTTAAAAAACTCAACATCAGTATCTCTCTCCAGAAATCATGATGTGGTAACTAATCCACAGACCTTGTTGGGAGCAGTTTCATACAGGAACAATTTCTTTCTACCAAACTACGCCCACCAACTGTATCACTGTGCAGAAGGAAGCGTGCATCTACTCATGTGCAGCTTCTCAATGTCAAGGAAGGGTCCTTAAACAGCTGGATTTTAAAGAGGCTGTTGCGATGTGTGGTTAGCGAGTGCTAGGAAGGAGTCTTGCCTGGCCTCTGTAGGACCCGACTTGGAAGGACCCGTCCTACCAAGGAAGCACCCTTGACTTTGAGAAGCAGCGTTGGATGGGAGGCTCGTGACAGAGTGAGATGTAAACGTTAATGATGACCTTCTCGACCGAGCCTTTACGTTGTTTAGCTCAGTGGAGCTTGGTGAGCTAGCAGGAAATCAGGGGTGTCCAAGCGTGTCTGAATTGTAAAAGTATTTAACCTCCCACCGCTCCTAAAACCGGCGGCTGTCACTGTCAACTTTACACTTCTTCGCTGTAGCCACATCTGCTGTCATGTAACGTTAGTTTGCTTCTTTACCGTCTGTGAAAACACAGAAGTTCTGCCTGCGTCGCTCCTGAGCGTAGTTCCTGAGGTGAACGGGAAAATGCAAAGCGAACGTGTTTGATTACCCAGCGTTGTGTGGTTGGACATATTTAACATATTCTGAAAGACAAGCCACAGGACATTTAAATTGGGCTCAAGGGCCACAGTTGGCCCCTGGGCCGGACTTTGGACATGCCTGCAGCAGACGCAAAGTAGAATTTTAAGTATCCTTGACACTGGAACAGGCGTTCAGTGAGATTCAGTGACGCAGCCTCTGAAAATCAGAAGCACCACATGAGTAGATGCACACTTCCTTCTTCACAGTGAAATGGTTGGTGGGTGTGGACAGGAAATAGTTCCTACACGAAACTGCTCACAACAAGGTCTGAGGATTTGAGTAACCAGGTCATGATTCCTGGAAAGAGACACTGGTGCTGATGTTTTCAGAGTTTCATCTGGTTCCATTACAGCGTAGAGGAGACACTCACAGCAAAACTATCCAGACTGATAACCAGCACGACAGGAAAGAGGAGAAATATGTATCTCTGATTTTAGAGTGAACTGTCTCTTTAATCACAGCACAGTCCAGTGTATAATCTTCAGGTGTTTGAACCTGGTCGTCAGTGTGTGTGTGTGTGTGTGTGTGTGTGCACATGAATATTACAGAGAGCAGAACAGTAGTTGAACCCAGCACTCATCAGATTGAACGAGCACAGACATGAAGAGGAAGCAGGAGAAGTTGTTGGTGATGAGCGTAACACATCACCCCACAGATACAGTATTACATAACACTGCCATATGTTGGTGTTGATGTTGATGCCCGGGCACGGTGGAGGGACAGCCACCTCCGCTGGTGGTGGATCCTGAGCCAGCTGACTGTGAAACCGTGGAGTAATAATGCCATCTGGAACAGCTGTCAGCCAAGGAATGTCGCTGTGGCTTATTAGGGAGAGCAGAGGAGCAGGGGGGGATTCTCTCAGCTCAAAGAGGGGCGAGACACATGGAGGGGAGATGTGAAGCACTGATATGGCAGAGAAATGAAAAGGAAGTCACTGCAGGCTGAAAGAGGAGGAACGTTAATCTGCTTCCAGGCGATGGTGAATTTCATATAGTGAGGAAATATGGATTTCACTCCCTCTGGCTTTATGAGCTTTAGATATCTGGTTCATGCTAAAATTCACACAGTTTAATCTCCACACACAGAGGTCACTACGTACACGTCCAAAACTTTGCTTCTTGCATCAAAACAGCTCATTTAAATGTTTTATACTCATTATTTCAGTGTACACTCCGAGAACAAATTCTATCCTGTTTACAGGGACAGTTCAGATCTTTATGACGGGTTGTATGAGCTATTTTTCCATACATACAGTCGAGTGTGGTCACCACTCTAGGTACACAAACAAGGACGTCTCATCGGCTCTCAGATCATACGTCAATAAAGCCGCCATATTGGAGAGTGCTGGAATTGCTCATAAAGAAATGACAGTAACCAGGAGCTGCGTTTTTTATGGATAAAGATCACGATAACATTTATGTTTCTGACCTGACGTCACTCAGTCTGTTTCCATGACAACAGAGAAAATAGATTTATTGGGCTTTGACCCGGAAGTCCAACAGCATTAAATGTGTAAGAGAAGAAGAAGCCGGTAACAACATGGATAAATCTACATCCAGAGCCGTGACTTTTTGGACGGACCAAATGTACAGAGCTGTAAAGTTGTCCACCATGGTAGCAGTTAGCTGCTAGCTAACCGTAGCTAACTTGTTTGTCCATTGTTTGGTCTGTGACGTAATAGGTCAACAGGAAAAAGGTCCAATACTAACAAACTGAAAGGGGGCATATCTCCACCTATCGTAGAGGACAAGGACAGTAGGCCAGGAGTGTCACCACAGCAGTGCACCTCTGTGGACGGGGTCAGCAGCAAAACACATTAGCCACCCCGAAACATCAATGTCAGCTGAGGTGTACATTATACTTCAAATGTTTCCACAGCTTTACCTCTCCACAGACAGACCTCTCAGACATGGAAGCTGTTAACGTCCTCAGTTTACCGTCCGTGCTCTCGATAAAGCCGCCAAACTCTGTTAAGACATTATACAGAAGTAAAAATATTCCAAATACTGAGCACACTTAAACTGATATAGACTTTCTTACAGGCTTCAGTGTCTGTACTCCAGTCTGCTTCTCCAAACTGAGGGACTGATATCTACTGTAGGTCACACACTGACTATGGATATACACCTGATATAACTATACTTCAAAATAGTCCAAACAAATTCATATAGCCTGTTTTTTACACTTAGCTCATATGGCTCTTGTTACAGGCTTGTGTGGTCATACCTTGACAGTTTTGACGACTGCATCTGTCGTCATCATCAGAGGTGTCACGTGATGACGTGTCCTGTAGACGTTTTATGCATTTGTTTCTATGACAGCAGCATCTTGACACTAGCATTAGCCAGGTAGCTAACATAGTGCTACATTAACAGAGGGCTAACACAGTTACCTTCAAGCGTACAAAGCTAACAGTGATAGTGCAACACTCATCAGCAACATCCAGTGTCCACCAGCTGATCTGCCGTGAGTCAGTGTCAGCACAGTCCACAGGGACTTGGTTAGGGAACCAGAGGGTCTCCAGCTCGAGTCCCTGTCCGGACCAAATATGGAGCGTGACTGGTAGCTGGAGAGGTGCCAGGTCACCTCCTGAGCCAGGTACCAAACCCCCAAATGCTCCAGGGCCCATCCAAGGGCTGGTCTTCCTCAGCAGAGTGTGTTTCTCTGTCCGATTGTCTTCACATAGATCACATGATAATGACTGAACTATCTCCATGTCTACGGCACAAACTCAATCTGCAGAGGAAGACAGCGAGATGTGGCTGAAAGCCCAGAAAAAGCGAGTAAGTGGACCTTTAGTTAACATGTTTTTTTTCTCATGGATGAACTTTTACACTGAATTTATCCATTTAGTCTCAAACTAATGTGAACTGCAATCTGGACTGTAAACAAGACAAATAAACATTTAGCAGTCACTGACATGAAGGTGCAGAGAAATAAATAAATTAAAGACATGCAGAAATCAGATCATTTGAAATATGGACATGAAAGTGTCTAAAGAAGTCGGGGTGCATCGCGGGGGGGTCCTGGGTGTGTGCAACATCGTAGATAAACCATCCTCACCGTGTTTGCTTCTGACTGGAGGCACACAAAAATTGTTTCCTTGAGATCTGAGGGACCTCACATTCTTCAAACATATCAACAACATATTTTGGCCTCGGGCTGTTGTGTGATTTCAAACCAGCAGAAACACTTTCAGGTCTTGTCTCTAAGTAACTGGGAGCTGGTGGAACGTCCTCAGCTGTCGTCTCGTTATTGTGGCAGCAGCAGCCAAAACGTGTTGTCTTTCGGAGAAGATCAAGAAACAAGAGCGCCTCGCACCCTGCCGGAGATGAAGGCACCAACTCCAAATCTCACGTGGACACCAGACCTCTGATTCAGGCTATCTTTAGATGAGAAGAAGCTGATTTAGTCATTACTGAGGCAGAGCCGTGTGTCTGCAGCAGCTGGAGACACAATCTGACTCCATTAAAACAAAAAGATTTGCAACATGGACTTTAGTTTGTTTTACAGCAAAGTGTGAGAAACAGTTTCAGTTTGACTCTGTGATCAAAGGGCCGACTCCCACCTCCAGATACAGATAAAAGTTTGATCAGAGAGTCTGAGGGATTAAAACCTTTGTACAAGTGTTCTAATAATGGTGTGCTGCAGAGAGAGCGTCGACCTGAGGGCTCCTGAAATAGTTAAAGAGTATTCAAACATACCTGACAGCAGTGAACGTCCAGAGCCCAGCTGAAAGCAAAAATCCCTCCTTTCAACAGCCGCTTAAAACAACTGGAACTACAGATGAGTTTTCTCACCCATTGCCTGCCCATGTGGAGTTCACTTTTACCTGTCAATTGTACACATGTACATATTTATACATAGTGTTACCTGTTATGCAGCTTTTTTTCAGGTTACCTGTCCCACCCCGCTGCAGGACTCTGTGGCGGACATGTTGGACCTCCCTCTCTCATTCCTTCAGCCACCTTCTTCAAAAGGTTTGTGTTGTGATATTTGTGCGTATCATCACCTGCTGATATCCACGTCTTTTATCATTCAGTTTGAAATGGTACAGTTGCCCCCGCTCTCCCCTAATGTATATTGTATGAGGCAGACACACACAGCAAACATCTCCTCACCATCCACTAGCTACATGTCGTCTGAATATGCTGTGAAAAAGCCCGGCCTCTGTAGGCAGCCCAGGCTCCGCACATGGCAACAACAACATTTGGGTCCAGGCTGCACCAACCAGCCAGCGCCAGACCAGCGCAAGCAAACACACACACATGAACGCGGTGCCCAGAGATGCAGTTAGAGCTACAGGCTACAATGAGGCTGAAAGCAGGGCTCAAACAGGGCTCTCTCTTTTTCTCTAGCAGCACATGTGCACAGGTTTCAGGTTCATCGGATGAACTCAGCTAAATTTTAAAAATCTAATTCACGGTGAAGGGTCATGCATTTTCCACCAGTCACTTTGAAAAGCTCAAGGAAAAATATTTATGGCTACAGGGGGATCCAAATAAAATAAAACCCAAGCAGCCCCCCTCCTCCTCTGATAAGTGAAGAGCAGTCCCTTATCAGTGCATAAACCACACATCAGGCAGCCCGGTTGGTATATTTTAGTACATTCCCTAACAGAGCCACAGTGGGCTGGGTGCCAACAGTCACTGTGGAGAAGTTATTGGACTTGGAGCTGGGCTTCTTGGTCGCCGGTAAACCGTCATCTTGCGGTGGTCATAGTGCTCCGCCGTATTCCTGTCTGTGACCCACGTTCAACCCTCAGCTAGCAGGATTTACTCCATTGTGTTTGATAACATTGTTGAATGTAAACAGAAGTGACGGCCAACAGTGCTCAGCGGGCCTTTAATACTGAATTAAAGCCAAGTCCTTTCAAGTCATCTGTCTCAAGTCAAAGCCAAGTCTCAAGTCATCACATTTGCAACTCGAGTCTGACTCGAGTCAAGTCATGTGACTTGAGTCCTCCATCTCTGGTACGAGGTTTTAGACATGATGAACTTCACTGCTTTTAATTGTACTTTACTTTTTATAGACTGTATCTTTTCATCAGAGACCAAAGATGTAAACAAGACACCTGTAACTGAGGCTCAACAGCTGTGTTGTGCAGGATGAACTCAACTAAGGGACTGTTCATTACTGTATGAGGGGGAGGGGAGGTGCAGAGAGGGGAGGCATGTCAAATCATTTTTTAAGCACTGGGGAGGGGCTTATGTTTTCATTTTGGCTTAGGGGAGGGGCTTATGTTTTCACTTTGGCTTAGGGGAGGGGCTTATGTTTCACTTTGGCTTAGGGGAGGGGCTTATGTTTTCACTTTGGCTTAGGGGAGGGGCTTATGTTTTCATTTTGGCTTAGGGGAGGGGCTTATGTTTTCATTTTGGCTTAGGGGAGGGGCTTTTTACATTTAATATGTTTTATTTGTATTGATTTTACAGCTGATTGGTGAAGGAAACATGCTTTCCAAATTGTGGCATAAAATTTTGTGGAATTTTGAAATAATTGCATCCTTCCAAATTTTGGTGATTTACCTTAAAATTGATTCTAAATTTTGGCAAAAACACCTTCCAACCCCGCAGGAAGTGTAAAAACAGAAATTTTCATTTTAAAATTCAGATGGTCCTGTGTTTTAATGTTTTTATTCTATGTACATTTGTGAGCACGTCAAAGATGAATTTCCATCGCTTCTTGCAAGGGACAGCAAAGGTTTTCTGATTCTGACACATCATATGCAATGAACACTTCCATCAGAAAAAACAAAACAAAACCAAATCTGATCTTAAAGTAGTGATATTTCATCAAAATCACTTAATTCTATGTCTCATATAAGAGTGAAAAACTGAGGCTCTTTTCAACTCCATTAATTCATCTCCACTTCTAACTTTCAAACATCAAAGGGTAAGTTTTAAAAATCTAATAAGTCATTTATGGTAATAACACATTTATAGACTAAAACCAGTCTGATTTACTCAGGTGTTTATAGTCGTGTGACTGAGAAAGATTCAAGCTGCATTTACCTGCAGCCTGATTAAAGCGGGTCCATCAGAGTCAGGCAGGCTTCATGGTGTGTTTCACACTGCAGCATCACTACCTGCTGACAGGTGTGTGTGTGTGTGTGTGTGTGTGTGACCTTTAACCCTGTGTTTCCGTTAGACACTCGGGAGCGCGCGGTGGGCGGGGTCAGCACCCGGCAGGCACCGTGGAGACCGAGCGCGTGCCGTCAGGAGCACCTGCTGATGGCCGGTGAACACTTCAGAGACTGACGGGACTCTTCTGTCTCCTCTCGATGTAGCCACCGGACAGACACACGACAACGTTTAACCGAGGAGAAGTGACGTCAACCCGGTGAGAGAAGCGAACCTGACGGTAAGTGGAGCCCGGAGCCGGGATGAGAAGAGTCAGAGACGATGGAGAGGTGACGGAGGAGTCGGTTAATCGGTTCACAACAGGTAGGACCAGTTTAATTCATGTTAACGGCTTTTAACGTGTTTTAACTGTCGAGACATCTGAAGGTCTGTGTGTGTGTGTGTGTGTGTGTGTGTGTGTGTGTGTGTGTGTGTGTGTGAGGGGGGCTTTGTATGTTTTTTAAACTTTGAGGTTTGACAGTGAAAAGTTGAGGGTGACGTCATGGAGTTGGAAACAGCCTCAGATTTGAAATGAGACGTAGATCAAAGTGATTTTGATGACGTCACTATTTTAAGCTCAGATTTGATTGTGACGTGTTTTATTCTGAGGAAGTGTTTGTCACACATGATGCGTTCAAGGACGGTCAGAAACTGACCAACAACACTTCCTGTCCTCACAGTCTCCAGCTGTGATCACTGGTGTCACTTTTGCCATTTTAAAAGGAAGCGTGGGGGCTTCAAAGATTTAAAGGGGCAAAAAGCGAAATCGTTTCGCCGCTAGCTTTGCTGTTGTGCACTGCCTGTGGACCAAAACAAAGTGTGTCATGAGCCACTCCTCCCTCCACCTCTGCTCTCCACCCCCCCACTCGCCTCATCTAGCAGTTAGCGATGATGTCTCGGTCTTTGCTGTGTTTAGCTATTCCCCTGCCTACTTCAATGATGATGGTACCTCTAATAAATGTAATATATTTGCTGAGATGGAGGCGAGGCTCAGTGACTAGAGGAGCTGGTAGAAGCGCTCCATAGCTATAAGTTACTCCAGTAGCTGGTGGCAGCCTAGTGCTAACACCGGGAGCTAACGCTAACGTTCGTACTCTTATCCATGAGTGAGAGCGATGTTTTAGCCTCGCGGGCAGCCCACGAGCCAACTGCCCGCTAGGCTAAAACATCTCTCACGGAGAAGAGGAGGAACGTTAGCACGTGCGAGAGACTGTGTCTCTCCAGAGTCAGTGTTTGGTTTGTCCGCTCTGGGCTACTGTAGAAACATGGCGGTGCAACATGGTGGTCTCTGTAGACGAGGACCTGCTCCCTCTGTTCACGTATGTTCATGTGAACCGCCGCCTCCCCCTCCTCTTGGAGCCCTTGGCCCTCCCTCCCTATAAAAGGCTGCAGCCAGTCAGCAATGGCAGCGTGTATTTTCGATGGCGGAGAGCGGAACGAAACGTTCACCTGAAGACGACCAGGATCCGACATTACCTCTAAAGAAACAACAGGCGAAGAAATTATCGGATAAAGAAAGGGACAGAATTTGACTCGGAGCTAGCTCTTCTTCTCCTGGACAGGTAACAGTTAAGTAACAACATAGAGTCAAATGTCTGTTTTAATTAGTGTTACAGTGACGTTAGCCACATGTCGCTATGTCGATTCAATTACATTTAATGTTACAATCGTAGCATGGGTTCATGTCCGGAGCCTGAGTTATTAGCGACTCTGTCCCAGCAGTGGGTCAGGTTACAGTTGTGTTAGCTGAGTAGCCCGGCAGCCCAGCTAACATTTGCAATTAGCATTGTAAAATGTAGCCCGGCTAAAACATTGCAAGGGTAGAAACATCAGCGTTAGCAACCGGTGTTAGCACTAGCCGGGATCCGGAGGGAAGCACAGCCAGTTAGCCTCCACTAGCTTCCCAGCTAGCCCCGGCACTCCGTTTGAATCCAGAGGGAGAGCCGGAGCTAGCTGGTAGCTGCTAGTGCAGCATGACGAAGGGAAGCTCAGCCAGTTAGCCTCCGCTTGTCTCTGAGCTAGCCCCGGCTCTCCGTTTGGATCCAACCGGAGCACCGAGCCCTGGTTTGTTATTCAGGTTAAAGTGGGAAGAAGCAGCGGGTTTATCGGGCAGCTGAGTGAAGTGGAGCCTGCGGAGGAAACACCGGGACCGTCTGGATGTAATAGTCCGTGGAGGTGCTGTGGTGCTCGGCTGCACAGATAGGAAATGAGGTGAGTGGGGGGGTGGAGAGCAGAGGTGGAGGGAGGAGTGGCTCATGACACACTTTGTTTTGGTCCACAGGCAGTGCACAACAGCAAAGCTAGCGGCGAAACGATTTCGCTTTTTGCCCCTTTAAGATGAATTTAAATCCTTCACCCCGGAGCTTTAAAGCGTTTTCAGGTTCTCAGTCTTGACATGATGTGTGAGATGACGTGTGAGAAGGCAGCACGTCTCATAATATATGGACGGAGGAATGTGGAACTCTCAGGAAGAGTAAACAGTCACTGGTGCCAAAACACGTGTAAACAAGCAGCTTTACATTGAACAAACAGTGAAATGTGGCGTCTCTGAAAAATGGTGCGCTCCAGTGTTTACAGCCTCACATTTACATTTCAGGACCTCTGGGAAAATATGAAACCATGAAATAAGCTGTAGGTAAACTTTACCTTTAAATCAGCTTCACATCCTGGATCAAGTTCATCGGACAGATCGGACAGGCCACAGATCATGTGACGCAGCACATCAGACAGTAACAGGTTAAAATAGGAGGAAACACAAGTGCAGCAGCTTCATAAGACACCGAGACCACAGTCTAAGTCTGTATGATACAAGACGTTCATGTCGTGAAGTTTTTCTTTTTGTTTCATTTGTGCCGACAAACTGTCCTTTCACTCCGTGTTGACTGTGATGATTTCATGTGGAGAAACCTCATACACACGCAGTTTAAAACGATCAGTCCATTAATTAATCACTGGCTCAGCAGACAAGTGATCAGCAGTCATTTTTATAATCAATCATTCAAGTCATTTTAAAGCAAAAGCTCAATATTAAAGATTTGCTGCTTTTTTCAATTGAATTTTCAATTTGAAGACAGAATCTGGAAAGCTGTGAGCGACATTTGTTTTTTACTATTTTCTTACATTTCATAAACTCACTGGTTCATTGGGTCAGTTTATTTTCTGTATTTTTTTTATCCACTATTTTATATCTTAATGTTTTTATATCGTATCTACACAGTTGAGCTTTTATGTATTCGAATTTTCAATTCAACCATTTCCCACGTGAGCTGACGAAGGTTTCTGTGCGATGACGTCGCTTCATATAAACCGTCTAACCGCTCTGACGTGTCTCTCTGTCATTGAGCCCAGACTTCTTTTAAAATTATATCTATCTTCCAAATTGTTTCTGTGTTGCTTGGCAACAGTCCAGTCCCAGTGCAGTTGCAGAACTGTTTGTGTGGGCGGAGCTGCTCTTTACAGTTAATAAGTGGAGCCTGAAGAGCTGTCGTATTAAAGTGATATCCCACTGAATATCAGACCTGATTATCTACGACTGGATCACAGCCGTGCAGATATTCAGTCCAACAGATCGACCTCCAGTAACAGAATGTCAGAGAACAGTTTGCTTCATCCTGTAGGCTCGCAGTAGGTGTCTTCTTTACGGCTGCTACATCAGAATGAAGTCCAGGTGTTTGAAGCGTTCACAGGCAGACACAGTATTAGCCTTCTGACCTCACTTTGCCTTATCTTGTAGTTTTAATTGGTCGTTGCAGAGCAGAGTCTTTGCAGAGACTCTGAATCCTCACAAAGTTCCCAAAAACCTGAATCCTGCGACCTTGAGTTTCACCTCAACAAGCACTTTTTCCTCCGTATCATCTGCTGTGTGTGTGTGTGTGTGTGTGTGTGTGTGTGTGTTGTGTAACTGTCAGGATTACCTCTTTTTTTTTCTCTCGATGCCATTTGGCTGGCGCTTTCATCCCGAGCTCCTCGTGGACTTGAGAGTGCATACATGTTGTTGTGATCCGGTGGGAGTCGAGCTTCTATCTCTGACGCTGTTAACGCGGCGCTCTACATGTTGACCTCCTCAGGAGAATACACCCCGACCTTGTTAGTACTGAAAACATGCTGCGGGGTCGAGACGCAGACGATGGGATGTTAATTGTTGATTACATTTTTAAATGGATCCAAGGTTAGCTGTTATTCAGTGGAGGATACAGTGAGCAGCTGTGTCTTACAGTTGGTACAGTAACTGTAACTTCATGAGACTTGACTCGTGTGCAGATGCAATGACTTCTTGATATGTGGTCATATACAGAACAAATCCTCCATGTTCACACACTAAAGAGACTGAAACAGGCTCAAACAGCCTCTCTGTGCCGGCGGCCTCCAGTCCATTATCCAGGTTGCACAGGAAGGCAATCCAGGCACTCCAAAAATACAGAAAACCAGGAAGGAAGTATTAAAAAGCCTTTATTGTGGTGGTGAAATCATTAAAGACCAACATGTTTGTGGCAGTGCAGGCCTTTGTCAGGGCCTCAATAACATTCAACAAAGCTACGACCTCATGAGTAAATAAATTTCAATAATGGCAGAATGGAACGAATCGATTATAGAGTGAAAGAATTCTCTGTGAACATCAGGATGTATTTAATGGCCACACAAACAACCGCCGTCTACAACGCTGCCTCCATTTGAAGGTTCATTATTACGACCTCCTCCACCGTCGCCTCGTTTGTTGTTGTGTGAAACGTCTGACTCCGCCCTTTAGAGCCATCTATTGGCTGTATCTGTGACACTACCATATAAGATGGACGCTGCGTCTCCACTAACACCAACTGTACAGAAGTGAAGCTAAAATATCCTGGATACGGCAGCAGCCATCTTGTTCTGGTGACGTCATTTGGAACAAGTTTCCCGCCCATACTCACATCCAACCAATCGCAAGCAGCGCTGCTGAATGTGAGCCCACTGATTGGCTCAGACAGTTGTCAATTATGTTGTTAAATGACTGTTTTATAGCATTGAATAGCTAATGATCTAACTAGCTAATTATGGCGTGGCTGTGGCTCAGCGGTAGAGCAGGTTGTCCACCAATTGGAAGATCAGCAGTTCGATCCCCGACTCCTGCTGTTTGCATATCTAAGTATCCTTGATCAAGATACTGAACCCCAAACTGCCCCTGATGGCTGTTCAGTCGGTGTGTGAGTGTGTGTGTATCAGGGCCGATTGCTCTGAAACAACAAAGGAGGCTGAACTTTATTTACCATCTCTGTAGTAGCAGGAACCAAAAGGAGGCTGTTACATGACCTAGATGGCGACACGTCAGGTGAAACAAACAGAAAATGTAGAAAAATAACAAGTTGATAAAAACACAGCGTAACATGAGATGAAATGAATCTCAACACACACACACATACACACACACACATCTTTACACACAAGCTGTGAGAAATACGGTGAAGCCTGTAGAACAGAGACAATGAAGTCTTTATCCTCATTAAGATCAGAATACTGATTTGTCAGCTGTCATGTCGTGGATACTTTTAAACTTTACCGTTCTTTATGTTTCAACAATCCTGCGATGAACGTTTGGTTATGTTGAGGTGCAAAAACCAGCTGTTCATGGTGAGGAAAAGATCAGGTTTAGGACTAAAACACCAGGTTCTGGTGGCACCATCTCCGCTGGAGAAGCAGCAATATCTCTGTAAAAAACTGAGCACTATTAACGGTGGAGCCACGGTGACGGGTCACTTAAAAACACGCCCACGTTTGGTGGCTAAAAATCAGCTGGAAAACAGACGGTTTGGTTGTCGGTCTGAAGGGTGTTCTGCAGCTTGGCAGGCATCTGGCTGAGGTGTCCCTCCCTCGACCATCTCCTCCACGTCCTGATGACACAGTCAGCTCAGTAACTGCGCCACTACAGAAACGTTTCTCCGTGCATGTTGGAGTAACCAGGCAACTTAGGTGAACTTTAAAACTGAGTCTGTGCGATTCACTGAGTGACAAAGAAGCTTTTCGTTTTTCAAAATGTTTTCCAAGCTGAGATCATCAAGCTTCACAAAATCTACCTTGGAAAAGTTGTTTTTCTGTGCAGAAGTATTTATGAGTCCAAGCTCACAGCAGGGTTTTAGTCAGGAGCTCACCAAGGTCTGAATTTATTCAGAATTTAATCATTTGTCCTTACTGATATAAAGCAACACATAATTATGCAAGTAGAGTTACCTCACCTCACCTCACCTCCTCTGCCTCCTCTGTCCGTCCTCAATAACTGTGGCCGTGGTGCGTTCATGGACATGTGGGAATTTGGTCACAGTGTTAATTGTTTGTTAAGTGTCGTTCATTATTGGCTGTGTGGCAGGACGGCAGCAGAGTCAAGTGGTGAAGACGGTAATCGATTGGCTCAGACACAGTGACTCACTTAGCGTCCTGCTCCCTCCGTCGCTCTGAGAGGCTGATTATGTGGCGTGTGAAACACATGCATCATCGTGTTGGGTTAAACTGGTGGAGGCCTCATGAAGCTACAAGTTTACACTTATAAAGATGAACTTAAGATAAGAATAACAGCCTCTGATGTGAAATACAACAAGTGTGAAAAACACAGAGGCAACAAACAGATGGTTCATTTATGTTCTAACATTTTATCCTTTAAAAATTGATTTATAAAATCTTTAAAATGTCAAAAATGAGCTCTGTTCTCATAGAAATATTTCAGAAATGCAAATGTAATCAGTCCACACAGATATGAGAAAGGCACCCATCTTTAATAATGATAAACTTTATTTATATATCACCTGTCATACAATAAATGCTTCACAATAAGGACATTATAAACACTGAGTGCTTCACATGAAAATAATCAACTTAAAAAAGACTTAAAACCATGAATCATTAAATCCAGTAAGATCCAACATTTTAAAGAGCTGCAGCAGCGTGAAGCGTAGAAAGAGTGTCAGATCTGTATGACGAGAGTCAGAGCGAGTTAAAGTCAGCAGATAAAAATATTTAGCGAGCAGCTTCTCTAATATCTGCAGGTCGTGTGTTCGTAGTTCGATAAAGGCTGCGTCACCGATCTTCCTCCAATAAACCAGCAGCAGATGATCGCAGTGTTCTTGGAGGCAAATAGTTACCAAGGGAGTTAGTGATGTAGCTCGGTCCCAGCCCATGGAGGGCTTTGTATACAAGGGGGAGGGGCTTAACATCAACTGTTAATGTAACAGGAAGTCAGTGCAGAGCAGCTCAGACTGGCCTCATGTGCTCTCTCCTCTTGGTTCTGCTTCATAGCTGCAGAGTTTCAATCAGCTCAAGTCTCTCAGTAAAAAGTGCGTCACAGTCGAGTCGGCGTCAAATAAAGACATGAGTCAGTTTCTCTGCATCTGTTTTATTTAGAAATGGCCGTACCTTAGCGATGTTTCTGAGGTGTCGTCTCCGTCATCATTACACACAGGTTTGTTGCCTTTGGTGTCACAAAAATGTCACATCAGTTGATGTCGATATTTGTAACGCTAAAAGGTCAAATCATTATTTCTTTAAAGGCTGATTTTTGCTCCTGAGTGAAAGTTGAAGAAAACAGACGGGTTATTGTGTTTAAACTTAAACTTACTCTCACAGCATTTGTCAAACACTTTAACAAATCTGAGATCAGCTGAAAACAATTATGATCCAAATAATGTCAATAAATAAAACAATAAATAGACAAAGACTTAATTCAGGTCAGCGGCACATCACACTCTGCACAGATGTTTCAAACATTCTGTAAGTGTTTCAGCTGACGATGGAAACGGCCCAGCGTCTCTTATTAAACCGACAGATTTCTCTGGGTTTAAACATTGTTGGAAACATTTGGAATAATCAAAGTACACACCTTAATGTAACACATAAAATGGCTGTGTCGTCGTTTTACATTTCGTATGCAGATAAATGAGATATAATATCTCTGAGTATGTCATTAGTGTGAAGGTGCACAGATGATGATGAAGTTAATACCTGTATTCGACCCTGGCACACTGATGAATGATTTGGCTCCATATTCACGGAGTGTGTGTATGTGTGTGTGTTTTGTTTGAATGCATATGTGTGGTTTCATGACAGGCGCATTTTGTTATTCTCCTCGGCGAGCGGCACTCGGCCAGCATCTGAAAGCGGACAATGTGCGGCAGGAGCCAGGGAGGAGGAGAGGAAATCCCACCCAGTGTTTGTCCACTAACTGTGTCTTTGCTGTCTTCCTGCTCGCAGCACAACACAACAAGGTGCCCTTTGCAGTTTATTGCAGCGTCTTTAATGCGCTCTGTAGGTGCACTGAATGTTAAAGCTCTCTGCAGAGTTACTTTATTTTCTCCACCACTAAAGGCTTCTAATCTGTTTTCATAATAGTGACATGCACTCCTGCAGAAATATTGATAGCTCCAAGTAGGAGCCGTAGTGGTGGCGGATAAATGAAACACTTGTGCAGGCTGAATGATGAACTTCAGGAAATTATAATTTTCTCTAAAAGAGATGGGCGGTGATTTTCAAATTAATTCCTTAAGCACACATCAGATAGCGAGAGAAGCACATGCAGTATTATTACCAGTGTTATTAGAATGACCATGACTATTAATCTACAATCATTTGGACATTGTGTTAAAGACAGAGTGAAATATGACCCACAGCCCACTTACTGATGTCCACGCCGTCTGATATAGAAATATGTTCTTAATGAACATCGTCCTGATATGTAGCTAATAATCTCACCATGAGAACGAGCTCCAGCTCAGCTCGGGCTGAGGTAATACATTTCAAACCGGTTTGACATGACCAGAAAACACCGACCAGAGCGGTACACCGAATCTTACCAGGTGTTGCATTGACTCAGCAGTCGCTGACACCGTGTCCCAGGGACAAACTGTGTGTAACGGCGGAGCTCTCTGTCCACATCAAATCTATTAAACCTGCACTTCTGTTACATCATTTTGGAGACGCCACTGTACCTGCTGTCTGCCCGTGTTCTCAGCGAGGGCTGGGTGTTGTGACAGATTAGAAGAGAACCATTTTGTTATTAATTTAAGAAGATTGAACTGGAACAAAGTAAGTGACACAGTTTTACATGTCAGCCCAGAGAGACCAACTCTGCCATGTTGTCCTAAAAGCACATGAACCTTCTCGTAAAACAAACACGTGTGTGCAGGTCGACACACTGACCAGGAGACAGGATGAGTTTCACTGACTCAGTTCAGAGTTAAAAGTGTGTGTGTCAGCATCGTTTCCCCATCAGGGCTTTTGGAGACGTAAAGACAACAAACATTTCCTCTATGTGTGTGTGTGTGTGTGTCTGTGTGTGTGTGTGTAAAGGGTATCTCACTGAAGAGGGAAAACATGTAGGGGAAACTGGAGGTCAAAGGGGAAGGTCAGGGGCGGAGCACCAAACTCTGGGCCCTGTGCATCAGCAGTCTCTGTGGGCCCCTGCCCATCCTCTCTTCATCCACGTCTCTCTCACACACCTTTAGAAAATTATTTAACAAGGTCAGTTTGCTTTATTTTGTGATTTCTTTTCTGTTTTTGAACCCTGATTTCTCTTTGTTGGGTAAAGACATGACAGTGTGCGTTGGTGCTCCAGCAGCAGACACTTGCTCTTCTTCATCCTGCAGAGCGACTAAACAATTTGTCGCCTTTAAGGGACTGTTCTTTACTGACTGATGAAATCCTGGAGTTGAAAAAAAGCCTCAGTTTTTCACTCTTGTCGTGCAAACCATTTATTTTTGATGAAATATCACTGTTTAACCTCAGATTTGGTCACAGTCTATTATCTGATGTTTGTTGCACATGATGTGTTCAAGGACTGTTCGCTATTTGAAAATCCAGTGATACTTTTTGTTTTAACAGTTTCTTGCTGTGATAAATGAAGTGATAATGACTTTTGTTTCTTTTGGAAGGTGTGTTTTCCTTAAAACATGCTCACATGACTTATTTGCCAATATTTGGAAAGCATGTTTTATCAAAAAAAATCTGCAGTATAATAAATTAATAATACAACCATTCAAATCTGTAGCCCCTCCCCTAAGCCAGAATAAAAAAAAGCCCCTCCTCAGTGCCTAAAAAAATTAATTAACCATCTCTCCCCCTTTTTGCACCACCCCTCCCTTCTCGTAAATAACAAACAGTCCCTGAAGCCTCCTACACACCGAGATTTTATCAGTCTGATAGGTTTAGCGCAGCTACACTGTGTCACATGGATCTAATGAACTTGTATACGACAGGTTTGATGTCTGCAGACTGTGCGATGACAGCGCCCGCTGAATCACAGCTTCACATACTGAGTGATGCTGCACAGTTATTACTTCAACTGTGAAGCACAGCATAGAGGGGAACAGTGATAGAATTGATACAATTATTATCGTTGATAAAAAATGATAAAATGTCATAAAAAAATATAGATCTGCAAAATATTCTTAAAAAGTCTGATAAATGTTGATAAAATATCAGAAAATAAGTTGTCCATAAAAAAAGGAAGAAAAAAAAATGTCCAAAAAATATAAAAAAAATATTGGTAGAATATTTGGAGAATATGCTTCATCCTTCTTTACTCGATCATGGACCACCAATTTAGAGCCACGCGAAAGATAGGATTTATTCAGCCAGTTTGAATTTATTTGTGGCACTAATTAATTATAAATAAAACTTTTTATTTCAGGCTGTTTGAGGGCCCCCCGCCCACTGGGGCCCTTGGTAATCAGTCCCACTTTCCTCCGTCACTTCGACGCCCCTGGGCTGCTGTCTGTATTTCAGTGACACTTCTTCTCTCTGCACATTTCTGTATCTGACCACTCAAAGATCAGACATGTGTCCATGATGTAATCAAACTGAGCTCTGTGCTGACTCACTGTGCTGCTGACTGGATAGAAACACATGTCGACTGAAATCTTTCACTTCACTTCATTTTGCTTCAACTAGTTTATCCTGTAGAAAAACTGGAGTGACAGTTGTGCACCTGTTTGGAGAGTCTGCAGCTTCCAGCAGAGGGCAGTGTGTGTGTGTGTGTGTGTGTGTGTGTGTGTGTGTGTGTGTGTGTGTGTGTGTGTGTATCAGTGAACGTCATTTATCCTGGTGAGTGTGTGATGATATTCAACATCTTTACCTTAGAAATCCTGAGTCATCCTCTACCATCATTTGCATCAGTGTGTGTGAGTGTTTCATGTAAACCTGCACAGGACTGAAACTACTGATGACACCTGCAGTCAGTCAGTCAGTCAGTCAGTCAGTCAGTCAGTCAGTCAGTGGCCTCTGATACACAGATTTTACTTATTACTGATCTCTGATTTGCATCACAGAGACATTTATCCTCCTTTTATTTGTCATTTATTCGCTCTTTCTCTGCTGCTGACTTCGTGTCCCCTCAGGGGTTGATAAAGTCTTTTTATTTGGACATGATGAGCAATATTTATGGGGGCAGCAGGAGCCCAGAGGTGTGTGAGGGTTGCTGGTTCAGATCTGAGCGCAGTCACGTGCCCTTGAGCAGGCAGCCTCAGGTGGCTGCTGTGAATACACGTGTGTTGTGGGCGGACTGATGAACAGTGTGTGTGCTCAGTCAGCCTTCCCCGTTTAAATGAGGGGGGAAACTTCCACACTTCGCTCGCTGCACTGGAATTCTCATTTCACATGTCAGGCGGTTTGTTGTGTCGTGCAGGTTTCCAGGTCAGCTTACTCTAAGTGAGCAGGTGGGATTTACTGTGTGGCTCGGCGCTGGGGCTCGTGGTTGTTGAGGATTGATTCTGTCAAACTCTAGGCTGCCCTGGCATCCATTATCTCCACGCCAAACACACACAAGGTACCAAAACGAACAATTTGTGACAAGGTGCGCCCACACGGCTGCTGGTTACTGTGCTGCAGGAGTGGGAGCCTGCAGACGGTGGGTTCAGGGACACGTGGACTTTTTGGATACGGACTCAGTTGTAGCATTGTTTAGTTTGAACCAATCTAGCTTTCGGCACTGGACTGAAAAATACTGGCACATTTTATTGGATTTTTACACCTACCCTTTATTAACAGACCTCCCACAGGCCATCACATCCTCACTGTGACCTCGTCACGTGTCCACATTTGATCATTGACTTTCCACGTCCACATATGATGTCCAAGGTACCCTGGGTGTGTTGTTTGTTGGCGTTCTGGGACGCCGTGTCAACTTCAGTGCTGTGCAAACATAGTTTATCGCATGTTGATTTGTGTTTAGCTGCAGATAAAAACAAGGCGATAAGAAGTTTCCAATAATGATTGTGTTTCTGAGCGTATTGTTTGTAGACAGAAGCTGCAGCGCGAGCACACTTCCTGTTGTCTGAGTCACTGCTGCTCTGATGGAGCCAGTTTCAGCACAATGGAAGGTCAAAGATCACGCCTGGTACCAAACCTCAGAACATGAAACACAAAGCATGCTGCAGATGGTCATCTGCTGTCCACAGTGGGATGGGGAGAGATTATCACCACACTGAGAGTTGAATTTCACAGACCAGTGTTTTCCCAGCCAGAAGGAAATGTTGGCATTGTACATTTCTGCAAACCACGAATACGTTACATCTGCATGTTTCTTACGAATCAAGTCAGTGTCTCCAAAGTCTAGTTCAGAGCAAAGATTCAAGACAAGACAAGTTGAAACAAACTACTCCTGTCAGCGCTCCGTTCTGTAATGTTGAAAAAGCTGAAGGTTGACAGGAAGTGACCACCATGAGACGGTGTATCATCTCTAGTCAACAACTTTTGCTTTTGGCAAATCTGGCACTCTGCTTTCTGGGGGTTGTCGGGGCATATTTTAAAGTGCAACCACACATCTGATGACCTCTTGGACATGTCTGCCAGCTCTGAGTGCGCTCGCTTTCAGTGTCGGACTGGTGGGGGTCAGTGTTGCGTTTGAGGCCTCCCCCCAAAAAACGTGAAAAAAAGCGCTGAAGCTTCGATTTTTGTTTTTTATTTTTTCAAAATCGAATCCCGTGCCATCGATCGAAGCTTCGAATTTTTTGGCTCAGCCCTAATTAGCATCAAGCTAGCAAAGAATGTTCTGTCTTCATAATGGAGGATATAAAGGAATCAAACTCACAGAAAGCGTCTGGGCCTTTACTCAGCACAGCTGCATCTCAAACACACCACACCATTTATCATTCTGGTTTTAGTCTGAATCCTGTTACATTTAATCAAACTCAACACTCCCTGTATCTGTTTCAAATTAAAAGACCCTTATCATTTGAGCTGTGAGACTCCCTTCATTTTCTAAACAGGCTTTTATTGTGAAACATTTGCAAGAACTTGCTGTGGAGGATTCAGTGACTCCGCCCATCTGGTGACAATTTTTACATTACTACAGTAACAGTAAAAAGTGTAATAATAACATCTATGTATAATATAATCTCTTGATTCATTCAGGTCCTGTGTGTCCAACTATTGTCCCCCCGACAGTCACAACATGTCCACCTGAGGACGTCCCCTTAATACATCATGTACCTGTGTCTGTGTCGCTCTGCAGTCACACCTTTGGTGACATTTCAGTTCAGTTTGACACAAGGTGCAGATTACTGTCGACTCGTCAGCTGAGCTGTCCAAGAGTTGTTTTTTTTAAAGTGAAAGAAGCTGTTCAGAAGCTCAGTGGTGTCTTATTTGGTGATTTGGTGGTGTCTTATTTGGTGGTGTCTTATTTGGTGGTGTCCTGCAGCAGCAGGAAGCAGGAAGCTGCTGCAGCGGCTTGATTACAAGTAAGGGTGCTGAGAAGAGACACAATTACAGCATGTGATAAATGCATTTTAAAAAAATGTTTGCATCGGCATTAAGGCATTGATGCTGACAGCCCTGGTGTATGCTGAAGAGTGTGTGTGGTCATATCTCTGCTGCGTGTGTGTGCGTGTGTGTGTGTGTGTGTGTGTGTTCGTTTCTGTTACTCTGAGCTGTTTTTGCCTGAGACGACATAATCAAGTTGTTCTTCTCCAAATTAAATCTGTAGCTAGTTTGTGACCCGAAATATGCCCTCATCCCCTCGGCAATACTTACAGCTCTGCACTGCACGCTGCAGCACACACACACACAAACACACACACACACACACACACACACACACACACACACACACACACACACACACACACACATACACATACATACCCACACACACCCACACACATACCCATACAGTGGGAACTGCAGGAGGGGATATTCTGATAGGTCCTGCAGTGATGTGTGGGGGCAGCAGAGTAACAAGAACCAGCTGCTCCCCTCGTCCTCCTCCTCTGCCTCCTCTTCATCACCTTTCTGCTCCTCCTGTTTCCTTCATCTCTCTTTTTTCCTCCTTTATTCCAGAGTGTTGTTATGATTATCAGCGTGTGTCGCTCTCTTCCTGTGCCACCGTACAGCACAAACAACATCAACAACAGAGACAACGCTGAAGGAAAAAAAAAAAATCAGACAGACTTCCCCTAATGCACACACACACACACACACACACACACACACATACATACACATCATGCATACAAAACCTGACAGGCGCACAAGCTTATAGACACACACACACAATCAGAAAGACAAAATAGACGCCTACACGTAGACATAAAGACAAGATAGACGCCAACACATGAAGACGCCGAAGTGTAGTTATAGCACGCACACACACACACACACATACACACACACACACACACACACACACACACACACACACACACACACACACACACACACACACACACACACACACACACATACACACACACACACACACACACACTGGGCTGCTAATGAAGGTTGTTCCCAGTCAAAAGGAGGGAGCAGGATTCCCTCTCTGATTGATGACTCATTGAGGCAGTAGCTGTTGCTGTTTGTGCATCATTACTTTCTGTGCTGCTTAATACGACGGTGCTGCAGACGCAGCCACCTCAGGATCCCCGTGGCTTCTGCAAACAGGATTTAAAACCAGCGAGTGAAAAGTCTTAACAGTGGTGCAGAGGCATGTTGGCATCCTAATGAGTCGTACAGCACATCCTGACATCTGGCACAAGGACAAAAGGACAGCACACACACACTGCAGCAGCAGCAGCAGCAGCACAGGCCCGCACAATGCTGGACTACAAATCAGTGAAATCACATCATTCCTGCAGGCCTGGACTCAACATGGCCGCTTGCTGCACATCACAACACTTAGGAGCAGGATCGTGTTCGCAAACGACGACGTGCTTAGAAATGGAGACGAACAGCTCAGCTCAGGATTTTCAGTTCACGTCTTTTATTGTGACAGAAATTGTAGAGGAAAAGTACCGAGCCCCGGAGGTGTGTACACGATAAACACAACGGTAAACAATTGTGTTTTAACATGTGATTAAGACGTGTCGGAGGCTGCAGTTGTTTAACAGCTCAGCAGCTGCGCTTCATAAAGGCTGCGGTTACAACAGTGTGAGAACTTCACCGTACGATAACCTTCCCAGAAAATATCGATACCACAATGACCCGTAAGAAGTTGTGTAAAAAGTCTCCCTTATCCTCCGTCCATACTGCAACAATAACATTGATAATAAACTTTCTCACAAGAAATGCAGCACAAAGTGAGATCCAACATTTTAAAAGAGATGCAGCAGTGTGAAAGAGAGTTTCAGACGTGTGTGAGGAGAGTCAGAGAGAGTAAAAGGTTAACGTGAACAGAGATGTTTTTAGGGTTCTTTTACAAATATTCAGCGAGCAGCTCCTCTGATATCTGTCAGCAGTTTGTCTGTAGATAAACACTGTATGATAACTCGCCCCTCTGACCAGCTCTCTTTAACTGTGTGTGTGTGTGTGTGTGTGTGTGTGTGTGTGTGTGTATGTGTGTGTGTGTGCGTGTGTTGTTTGCACTGTGGGACTCTCTCTGAAACCTGTTGGTGCTGAGCTCCGGCTCAGCTGTTTATAGAAGGTGTACACCTGAGGACCTGAGGCACGTGGTGCACCGTTAGCATTGTTGACTGTTGACTCAGAGCTCTCAGAGATTAATGTCGTATCTCCTGATTCCCATGTTGTGAATATTTCAGCTGAGATCCTGGAGAAGTTTCATTTGTGCCTTTTCAACGTGAGCTGTGTTTTATATTGTTGTGGTTCACTGTATTTAATGTGTTGCTGCTGCTGCTGTTGTTCAGGCTGTCGGCTCGTTCTCTGGAAGGTTCTCTGAGACCTTCTGTAGTGATGAAGGACAGAACAGAGTGAACTCAGGAGGCTCCTGACAGCAGGCTGAACCTTTAATGCGACTGTTACACCCTGTCACATATAAACCTGACTTTATTTTTGTGGCTGGCCTTTTTTTTCTTATTGAAACAGCAGGAGGGCAGACACACACACACACACACACACACACACACACACACACACACACACACACACACACACACACACATACACACACACACACACTCACACACAGTAGAGGCGGTTCAGTTCAGGCAGGAGTCAATCCCAGGCCGGTGGGGGGGGGGGGGTAGCTCTCTCTGTGCACCTTATTGCTTTTTAGTGGTTAAGGCAGTTCACAAGTGGTGATTCATCACTCATTAACACACACACACACACACACACACACACCAAGCTGTGAGCTTCCTGGGGGCTGTTCCCACCTCCAGCCTCATCGCACCCGCTGATGACGAGCGGCAGAGTCGCCAGAGGGTCATTCCAGGTGCCTCCCTGTGCGCTCACTATCATCTGCAACTGTATCTCTGTTTCTAATGCACAGAGACCTCCCTCTCCAGGTATGTGGTGGAACCACCTTTAATGCCAATTAGCTGCTGAGAGCGAGGACCCTTTTTTACTCCATGTGTGGCTCCGAGCAGGAACAGGAAGCAGACCTGGCTTCAAGCTCTCAGCTGGAGACGATGGGTTAATCTGTTGGAGAGAGAGAGGTCGACAGCAGCGTCTGTTCAACTCCGATCACACAGGAAGTGCTTCAGCAGCTGGAGGTGTCTTTTTGTGACAGTTTTTAATGAGAATTAAACTTTTTGCTCGCTGATTTTGCTACGCCATCGTGTGTCTGCGCTCTAGGCGCCTGCTGTTTTTGCCGGAGCGCTCTGAACTCCTCAAGATCATAAAACTTCACCTCAGAGCAGAAAGCGCCCCACGTCATTAACGCTTTTTCCCCATTGTCCAATGGGATGATGTGAGAGGCGGGGCTTCTGTGGTGGTCATGACAACCAGTTTACAGTTGGTAAACAATGGAGGAGAAACTGGTGGTAGTGGCTGCTGGATACCCAGAGCTATACGACTTTACAAAGCACAGTTAGCAGCATGTCAATAGAAAACAGCAGATAAGTGCAGTACTGTAAACGTCCATGATGGAGGAGAAGCTCCTGGACCAACTGGTGGTTCTCCCCATGATCCAGCCTCTTTGTTAGGGTCTCATGTACCCACACAGATCTCTGTTTATCTGCTGACAGCCTCTCACCCTCAACCAGAGCTACAGACAGCACCCTCTGCCTCAACATGGCAGCAGCTACACGCTGATTACTGCAGGATACACAAACTGTAGAGTGATGACACAGGGAGGTTAGAGTGAGGAGGTGATGGGCTGGTTGCCTGGCAACAATAAAAAGATGCAGGAAGCATTTTCTTTACTCGAGGCATTCGATAAAAGTTTTGCAACCTGCAAATCACTTTCAATGTGATTGGGGCCTGAGGCTGCAACAATACATTTTTGGGTTTGATCTTGTTTTGTGCAGACACACACACACACACACACACACACACACACACACACACACACACACACACACACATTGTGTGCGTGTGTGTGTGTGTGTGTGTGTCTGCACAAAACAAGATCAAACCCAAAAATAGTAAAAATGCTCAAAAGAAATAAACCTAAAGTCGTGCTTCATACTGGCATTTATTTATTTATTTTTACGATTTATCGTTTAAAACTTTACAAAATGTCAGAAAACAGAGAAAAATGCAGATTTTTTGACAATAAAATAATAAAATTTTCACTGTTTCAAGATTCAATAATTTAATTGTCATAAGCAGTAAGAACTCAGAAGTTTACACATTACAATGACATTCTTAATAGCCAGTCTCCCTTCACGCAGGACAAAATGAAATTAGAATTTAAGTAGATTTTTACGAAAAATAAATGACTAAATGAGCAGAAACAAAGAACTAAGTTACAAACAACAACCTTCATCAGAATCTCAGTAAACAGCTTCTGTTATTTAGCAAATAAAAAAAACAATATTTTTTTTGTGCCAGACGGGCACTCGAATATTTCGAGGAGCTGTTTGTGTCACAGATGTGTCGTTCCTGGTGAAACTGTGCTGCAGGTGAGGTGATGAGAGGCCGTCCATGTTTCTGTGTTTGTGAACAGCTGTGTTGTTCTGCAGTTTGGTTTCTGGCTACGAAGGCAACTTTAATTAGAGTAAAACAGTTAGTGAAATATTTCTGTTTACATAACTGTGCCTGTTTGCCCTCTCGTGATATGATGACCAACACTCCTCTGTCTCACTGTGGTTCCAGATAAAACTATATTTTTATTGTGAGATGAAGTTCAGAATAACTGACCTATGGCTAAGCCCCGCCCTCAAACGCCATGAGCCAATCACAGGGATCGGTTTTATGAGCTTTTTCAAAGATCTGCAGTTTAAAAATGGTCAAGCGGTGTGCATGAGGTACATGCAGCTCTGACACAAGGTATCCTGAGAGGCTGGCGACCAGGTGTGTTTTTACACTTTAAACCACATCTCAAGCCAGAAAAGTGTCTCCTTTGGATAAAGTTGTGTGGTAACGTTAGACCACAACATCAACTCAACGTGAATAAGATTAACAATGATGTCTACATCTGTTCTAAGGTAAGTCAACATTGTGTTTGAGGCAACATATTGTCACTTTGCTGGAAAGAAATATAAAGTTATCTTTAACATCTCTAGCTAACGTTAGCTAAAGTTAGCCTAACGTTAGCTCCTAGCTGCGTTGTTCATCATGTCACCTTGTTTGCTGGGAGTTCATTAGCCTGTTTTGTTCTAGTTTTGTACTTTGGTGATGGTACATCATTGTTAGCTGTTGTCCAAAGGGCTCTAGTTAAGCTAACGTTAACTTCTGGAGCTTAGCTTCATTAACTTATCTGTAATGGCAGAGATAACAAAGGTTGGCAAACGTTATGCTGAATGATTCAGTGTAAATACTGTAGCACCAAACTAACGCAGAGACACTCTTGGTAAAGATGGTAAAAAGGCCGTTATCCTTTTCTCATATTCTGAGCCAAAAACCTTAACTTCAGTGGCACTTTAACTTGTTGTCTTTGATGGTGACAGCAACCAGATGCGCTTCACAAGCGTAACACTGTGACCTGTAAATGTTGGCTTGTAATTTAAGCTGTTCATCGACCTTCTCAACAATAAAATGATGAATATATCCCTCCAATGCGTAGTTTAGGCCCTTTTGGTTACTTCTCAATGACATCTGATCGTTATGTCTCCAAAAATAATCAGTTGCCTCCTGTGAAATGCCGTGTACTGTGACACCTGCCATAGCGCCGTCACTGAGTGTTGACAGTTTGTCCAGGTGAGTGGAGGGGGCGGGGCTTAGCCAGAGGTCAGTTCAAACTAATGCTTATATGTCTTTGATGATAAATCCTCGCTGACGTACAGAACATCAACATGGCAGAAACATCAGTTAAATGAAATATTGGAATTCTTGTTGACCAACAAGAAACAATATATTAAAATGCAGAAATCTACACATACTGTAAAACTTCAGTTAAACTCCCAGTCTCTTACCAGCCCGCTGTGGCTACACATTAAGGCAGTAAAGGCCCGTCTCTATTAGAGGCCTGGTCTGGCTGCCAAACAGTTCATCTCTGTAGAAATCCTTTGGGCGTACAGTATAAAACCTGGTTTGCTACCAACTTGAGCTAATGTTCGTTAGCTGCTTAGATCGCACATTCATGTGTAAATGTTAAACCTTTTGACAGTATGTAGATGCTGCACGTCGTTAGCTCTGTTAGATTCTCCACAGTTCAGTCGTTGAGTTAATTTACTGACACCATGAGCACCAGAGAATAATTCATTCAGATTTACCAGCATGATGGAAAAACAATCAATGACTCTCGTCCTCTGAAGCTGTCATAGAGTCAGATTTGTGTCCATTCCACAATCACCATGTAGGTTATTTAGATTTCTTTACTCTGTGAGGGTCCACCTATCAAAAGATTTCATAAAATAAATCCAAGTTGTGAGAACGCTGCTGAGAATTTGGACCATGTGAGGCTTCATGAAACGGTCCCATCGTGTTTTCCAGCTCATACCTCCCAGTTCTCCCAGTTCTCCCAGTTCTGATCATCTGCAGCAGCTTTGTTCCAGAAAATATTCAGACGAACATCAAAAAAACTTTTTATTTCAGTGTGTTAAAACTCATATAACTCAATGTTCAGAGCTGGTCGGCCGTCAGCTGTACAGTAGTCTCTGCGGTGGGCTCATGTGCAACTTTTTGGCCAAGACGTGAGGCGAAGCAGCAGTCGTCTTTCCTTGCTGCTGGTTCTGTGAGGTTGGTCGGTGTGTTCAGGCCTGAAGGGATCCTTATCACAAATGTTTGTTTCCTTCATTTTTGTGTTTACGCAAGCAGCTACATGCCCAACACTGAAGAATGGCTCTTAGAGAGCTGGTAGGGCCAGTTTGACGTGACACTTGACCTCTGATGGTCACCTGATAAGACGCCACGGAGCTCGTCCTTAACAACAAAACAGGTTGGACGCTGACAGTAAGAACTGGAGGGGCCGAGATCCAAGAGGGAGATTTAAAGGAAATGTAAAAGAGCAAAAGATTTGACTTTTAAACTTGTTTCCTTCACAGTGAAGCAGAGATGTTACATAACCTGTGTGCAGCTGCTTCAATTCTTTAAAGATTATTTTCCATTCATGATGTTGTTTTCAGCGTACAGTTTGGAGTTCATGTTTTGTACATTCGCAGTATATTTTACCTCATTTCCACTTTATTGAGCTTTAATTTGACACCGTACTCCAACACCTCCGGGGCCCCCAGGAGCCAACATGTTACTGAGATTATTCTGACTGCAGTAAATAAAGATGGAAACAAGTGTAAATCCAACCTCAAGCCTTCACCGCATCACTTCACGCACCTGTAGGTGACACACGCCGTGTTCTCTCTCAACTCGCTCGCTTTTATTGACATTTACCGAGACACGAGTTGTAATGTTGCCGTGCCGGTTGCTGTTTAACGAGAGTGCACCCATCATGACACCTGGGCTGCAGGTTGGCGGTGGGTGAGAACACTTGAATTATCCTCGGGGAGAATGCGCCCTGATTCACTGAATGACGCATTTGCCCTCACAGTGTGTAACAGTTTTTATGCAAAGCAGCCCCACCGGCCATACCACACACCGTGATGTTATATATGCTGGCTTATGCAAACGACTGACCTTTCACAGAGCATTTACATCAGGGTGGGAAATTAACTTTTTGATCCAGCAGCCTGTGTGTCTGCGAGATTTATAAATCCAACCAAACTGCTCATTATGACATGACACAGAGAGCCAACTCCAGGCTGACTGTCAGAGGCAAAGTTTGTCTTCAGACATTAATCAGCTGAGTTAATCATAAAGTTTCAAACTATTTCCTTAAACTGTGTCATTATTCGATCATCTGTTGCAGCTTACGTGGGAAATTTTGGCAAAACAAGTGTATCCGCTTATTGTATTGTCTATTTATTTGCACACACATAAATCTGCATGAAATTAACAGAAAGAAAAATTCAGAGGTTTTTCAGGAAGGTTAAGAAGCCACAAACGGACCTCCGCTCAACCTAACGAGGAAAACAAGAACAAAAAAGAACTAAACTAATGTCATTCAGAAAAATACAATAAAATATAAATGAGAACAAGAAGCACTCTGAGCAGAAATACTGACAAATCAGTGAATAATAATCTGATAAAAAACAAGAAATACAGAAAAAAAAATAAAGAGACAAAGAAGAAAACATGTATATGTACACATCAGGGAAAAATCAGGAGTAATTATAATTTCCTTTTCTAAAGACAAGCATCAGTACATTGTGTTTGATGTTGGTCGCACTGATTTTCAGTCATTTAATTAAATACAGAACAAGTGAAAAAAGTGGTGAATTAAAAAGAGCTGAATTTGTGCCCCACGGAGGACGTTACATCCTCAACGTACAGATACCCGATGAAAGAAAGTTAAGATGGAAGGTTTAGGCAATAAAATAATAATATTAATAATCATCTTTATTTCTAACATGCTTTTCAAAACACAGTCACAAAGTTCTTTACGTCTCAATAATCAAAACAGACGAGACGTGAAAACAGCAACTTTTAGAAGACCTGATAAAAACACGTTGGGGTAAAAAACCTGAGGAAATAAAAGACACTTTAAATGAACTAAGACTTGAGTAAAATCAGGAAAGCCTCTCCGATAAAGGTCTGTCTCAGGAAGGGACTTAAAATGGATCACTGCCTCGACCGACCTGATTTTCTTGGGCAGATTGTTTCAGAGCTTCGGGGCCCTGACAGCAGACATTTTGTCCCCTTTAGTGTTCAGCCTCTGGGACATACCGAGGACCGACTGCCTTAAAAGTACAGAGGTTAGGTTTAGGAAGAGAAACATGGTGAGCACGCACCTTAAAAGAAAGTCCTGGTTGAAAGTTTTTTGTGACCCATCCACTCCAACCTGCCTCCTTGTTTACTGCAGCGCATTGATCACGTGATCGCAGACTTTCAAAATACGCGGGATATGTACGAAGAAACATACGAAAATGTGTGAAAACAGTCTGCCCTCGCTGCTTGTCTTTATTTAACAGATTTCCTCTTCTTTAACATGTAAAAGTTTATTCGTGTCAGTTCTGTGCAGGTTACCATCTCCCTAAGGCACCGTTACATTCTGTGTGTGTGAAACAAAACCTGACCCGTCATGACATTAAAGAAAATCCTACAGCAGCAGTTTCCTCGTAGAAAACAAGCAGAACTAATTCTCTTTGTTTTTTTATTTAAAGGGGTTTCATGTGAGTGTGTGGAGGTGGATGAGCTGGTGGCTAACAGCTAGCAGTTACATAAACAGCACTTAACAACAGTAACAGCGCTGACAGAGCTCACAGTGTTAACCAGTAGTCAAACAGAAGGTGGGTGCTCTGCGTGATGAGGCCCCTGTCAGTGGTCACCGCCCTATGAGCACAGTGCAAACATGTGCACTGACATGCACACCTGTCCGGACCAGTTTATCACAACAAACCACAGAGAAGCTCAAATTACAGCACATAGACATTTGAAATGATGCAGTGACCCAACTATCGATGTGTCGTCGGGACGCACTGTTGTTTTCTCAAAGGGAAAATCATCAGCATGGTGTGACTTCACTCATTTTGCATTTGAATTTTAGCAACAGAATGTCATTGCATGCAGTGCACAGTCTTTAGTACAACCCTTAGCCCTTTAAAAACAAACCTTCCATGGTCGTCAGCAGGAGATCAGTGTTGGCATGTTTATGTTTAATCAGATTGAAAATAAGAACCGTGTCAGCGTTTTATTCTTCCTGCAGCAGAAAACTGAGGCTTCTGTCTTCCGTGTCATCACGTTGTACACTCGTAATGACGACACTGTGCCACGTTACGTGTTGCGCTAAAACTGCACAAAAATGAATGATTAACACCAACCTACATCTTTTCACTCATCTCTTAAAAATTATCATTTCTCAACAGCTTTATGTTTCTATATTTGAATTTGTTTTGGATCAAAATGGTTTCTGTTTTAATTTTGAAGTATTTGAAGATACTCCAAGAAATGACATCACAATTAGCGAAGAGCTCAAAGGGTTAATTATCTGATTGGACGTCGACAGTTGAACCAGGACCTGAGACCCTGAGTCACGTGCTCTCAGCTCTCAGCATGTTCTCTTGGCCAGAGTTGTGGGTACCTGTCATCACGCAAGGATGGAGAGTTTGGCTTCTGAATGCAGAGGTGTCAGCACAGATCTGATCCCAGTCCCTGTCACTTTAGTGAGCATGATGCATGATGGATGTGTCTGTGCTCTTTGCCATGATTTACACTGTCTGGTGGCAGTTAGACACATGTACATGTGTCAGAGTTAACACTAGTCCTGGTTTGCCCTTGAATTACTTTGGTGTGCTTTGCTTTCTTCCTCTGGCTGTCAGTTCATGGTGTTCTTCTCCTCACATCGAGGCAAAGACTAAGATGGTTTTTATGGCACTTTATTTAATAGTTGACAGTTTGGGGTTATGACCTGTAACAAAGGTTGATGATGCACGCACATGTTCCAACAGCTAGTCCTCCACAAAGCTTCGTATTTTAAAAATCCCCTCAAAAACCATTTTCCTTTCTTTATATTCCCTCAAATGTCCGACCTCATCTTCACTGACTTGTATCTGTGTAAATGTGTTTTCACACTCCTCTGCTGAAGGGGGCGATGTCTCTTCACTTCCTTAAAAGCCAAGATTCAAATGTACACTGGGCAGTTCGATAAGATACGTCACTAACGCGAAAGCTGATCGCTGTCTAATACAGGAAACACATATGGACCGGGGAACAGACTTTGACGTAACATCGGCAAAGAAACCTGAACCCTCGTCTACAGAGAGCAGTTAGCACCAGCACCAGGTTTCCACAGCAGACTTGTATGAGTGTCAAGTTTTTGGATGTAAAATGGACGCCTGAGCTTCCTTCCACTGTTCACCAAAATACATCATAGGGCTGCAAAATAATCAAATATTAACGATCACGATTTTGTCTTCCCACAATGAAATGAACTTGATTGACTGCAATATTAAGGTTCAAAATGAAAACTTCTCTGCACATCAAATAAAGCACTTCCTAAACAGCCAGCCTTCACCTCTGAAGATCTGTCATGGCGCTGTCTGTGCACCCTGCAGCAGCAACCTCTGACAAACTTAACTATAAGTTGCGACTGCAGACGACAAAACAAAAATCATCCATCATCCCCTGATGTTTGGAGGTATTTCAGATTTAGAAGAGAACAAGTCATAAACTTGTGTCTGCGCTGCAAAGCAACAAAATGAACCTGTTAAACCACCTGAAAAGACACCACAATCTGCGGACAGATGAATGCATGAAAAAGAATAACGTCTCTAACATTACTGTACCGTTAGTTAGCCCCCTTCTTTGTCTAGCATCAACTCAGACATTCATCACAGCGACGCTACTGTGCGCCACCGTACTGTGAGCAGATACGTACTTATAGGGCACGCAGTGAAATCAGGTGAAGAAACTTTCTGATACGTCAGCTAGTCACTGATTGACACTGACAACAAACTCATCATCTGAGTCTGAGTCTGACTGAGGCTCAAACTGTACAGCTGAGTCTCTCCCATGTTTCCTCTGACGCTAACACTCGCCATCTTGATTCGTTCTGCTCTGTCACTGATCAACCTACAGCAGGCAGTGATGACGGAGCCCGTCTGTGAATGAAATCAGTCTGTTTGTCCGTTCAGCTCAGCACATGAGAAGAGAAACAGAAGTGAGGAACGTAAACAAAGAGCTAAAGTCCAGAGGGAGTGAGATCAAAACACGGTCCCACAGTCATGGAAAACCTGGAACAGTCATGAATTGGTTAAAATCATTGAAAGTTTTGGAAGAGTCATGGATATTTAGTTGTGTGTAGTGTGTGTCTTTAGCAGAAACGTTTCCTGATGGTTTGTGTTATTGTTCACTGGCGCACGGTAATTATGCTCTGATTGTGTTGTTAATGTGCTAACTGGCTAACTAGCATCAAGACGCACTTCCTGTTTCCTGAATGATGAATGCAGACGACCGCCGTCTGCTGCTGTGGAGACTTTTTTCCTCACAGCAGGAGCAGAACAGACGAGGTGGTTAGCTGCCGTCTTTGTGGTGTGTTCAGGTGCATCTTTCTGGCCGAGACACGACCACGTGAGGCGACTCAACCGGAGGCTTCATCACTGCTCGTTCTCTGATGTGGTTTTGGTGCGTCGTGCGTCTTGATTTACAGAAAAATAATTCACCAAATTCCAGGACTTCTCCAGGTTTTCCACGACTGTGTGAACCCTGTCACTGTGACGCTTGAGATGATGGAGAGAGATGAGCTGACATTCATGGTCAAACAGTCTGTTGGACAAAGCCGTGGCGTTGAGGTGAGATGGTACGGCTGGCAACAAGATGACATGTTGCATGTTGAGTTTGCTGTGTTGAGAGACGCGTGCTGAGGAGGTGTGTCTTGACGTGAGGTTCGCCTCTCTGCGTGCTGGCCCGCCATAGGCTGCTGACTGGTGAGCTGGGATGGAGAAGATGAGGCAGAAAAGAGAAGGCACTAGGACCCAGCGGCGAGACAGTGAGTAGGCAGGCAGAGTGGGGCTGAGTCACTGCATGTGTCTGAGAGGCAGTCAGAAACAGAGCAGAGCAAGGGAGCAGAGGTGATCTCACACTCATCAGCACAGGATAACACAACCATGATGGGTTGACTTGGGGGGGGAGGCGGTTGGAGAGAGGAAGTGTGCATTCGCCACCACTTGCTCAGCCATGGAGACCAACAAAGTTCTACATTTTGTGCCTTCGGGTAAGTGATCACAGCTCTCAGAGCTTCTCCTCAGCTGTGCACGACACAGCGTCCACTGGGAGAACCTTGGGGTTCCCTACCTAGTGAAACCTGAGAACCCCCTGTGCAAAACATGTGCAGCCCACCTCCACTTCCACTGCGAGGGACGGCAGATGTTTGGCTGGCATGTGTTCTACTGTACATACTTGGTGTTTTCTGTGTTTGCTCTTTCTGTGTACTTAGGAATGCAGCAGCGTTCCGCTTGTGACAGAAATCCTGTTTTTATTTTATTTCCAGTGGAGGCGGGGTTGAACGAGCCCTGTTGTGCTCTCTCAAATGCAGATGTTTTTTTGCATTTTTGCATGAGTACGCCGTTTTTTTTTTCCCTTCTTCTTCTCCTTGTTTATGTCTGGTATGCGACACGAGAGGTTCCTGCATCGTATTTCTTCAGTTGAGGAACTGAGGCTTTAGAAATGAGTGTGTTGCAGACCCCTCCGGAGGACGGCAGGCAGTATACCTGTCGAGCAGAGACAGCTGGAATGCAGAGCTCATAATGCACTTTCTCATGTGTTGCGCTGACGGGGCTCGTGCGAGTGCGCTTGCTAGACGGAGAGGGATGGACACAGCACGAGAAACCATGTGTGTGAATGTGCACATGGATCTGTGTGTAGTGTGTGTGTGTTTGTGTGTGTGGTGTGTCTGTGGTGTGTGTGTGAGATGGAGACAGACAGACAGATTAGTGTTGGTGACAGCTACAGGAGAGCAGCGAGTTCTCCCCTCACTGAAAGTCCTCTGAGAGACCAGAGCCCATTTGGAGGTGTGATGCGGCTGCCTCCTCACTTTCATTTTGTGGGAGTGGGATACTGCGTCTCAGTGTGTGTGTGTGTGTGTGTGTGTGCGTGTGTGTGTGTGAGATGGGGGCATTATGTGGGATAATAATGCGAGTGCGGGAATATTATCTGTGTGTGCACGAGTGTGTTTTTGTTTGCAGCGTATGGGATAATGTGTGAGGATCCGTCCCTGTGTGTATGCATTTGTCAGAGTACAGTCGTGCTCTCGTGAGATGTGCAAGAGTGTGTGTGTGTGTGTGTGTGTGTGTGTGTGTGTGTGTGAGCGTCATGCACTGTGCACACTAACTACATCTCAGAGTGTGTGTCGGGGCGTGATGGACACTGCTGTGGCTTGTCCTCTGAAGAGTAATTTGCATTCATTTGCTTAGTGCTGATTAGAGGCGGAGAGGGCAGGTTTGATCCTTGCGGCAGAACAATTTGTTTGAGCCAACACAAAGGAATTCACAAGGTTTGTTAGCGCTCAGAGGAAAGGTTGAGGTTTGAGTCCAGATGTCTGATCCAGTAACGTCGTGTCCGATCTCTTATCCACTGAATCACAATTAATGTCACGTCATTTAACCTTGGCTCTAAATCAGCATATTAACGATCTGCTGCCCGCCAGAACAAAGTGGCCAAAATATATCTGCAGGAATTTGATGGAGTTATTGATCCTCACCAGTGACTCAACAATTACTTTGCCAGAGGATTCGATTTCTCGCTTTCCAAACTCACTGTACCGCCATCTGGATTTTCAAATCAAAGCAGAGCGAGCTTTTGTGCGCAGCTTCTCTCAGCGACAGGAACGTGCTGTCCATCAGAATGTTCAGCTGAGGCCGCTCACACACACACACACACACACACACACACACACACACACACACACACACACACCAAAAAACATGTTCTTATTGTCATTTCTGAGCGTGGTGGCAATCCCTTCTTGCAGCATATTGCAGGTAATCTCCCACATGGTGTCATTATCAGTGGCAACCTGCCGACAGGTGAAGGAGCAGCTGGCGCTGTGGGAGGAGGTCAGGAGAGATGGGATTCACTTTATGGAGCTGTAAATGACCAAAGAGCTTCACAGCGTAATGATACTGCAGTCAGGGTCTGATTTCACACTGACAGCGTGCACATTGATTCACCGTCTGATTTTTGTTGGCTTGCTGTCAGAATGGAGCAAACGCAGCCTGAAGCAGGTCAGTGTGGGAACGTTTGTATAGAACGTTTAAGTTGTGACGGCGATGTCATCGAGGCTACTTCCTGTTTGTTTTTGTTCTTCAGTTATTACTGAAAAGGTCGTTTTCAAAATAGGAATGGGCGATAATCTGCTGTTAAGGTTGCAACGGTTTGATATTTTGACGGTACGATAACGATCTCAGAAAATATCACAGTATCATGGTGTTACAGAATTTATCTTTTGAGTCAGACTGAGACTTAAAGAATGAAAACAGAAAGTTTATTGTTGGTTGAACAAATATTTTATTAATATAACTGAAAATTGAAACCATTTTTTAAAATTGAAATATGTGTTAGAAAGTCTCGGCCTTTAAAAAATACTTAATTAATTAATCAATTTTTTTTGCAACAGAAAGCTGAGACTTCTAGCTTTTGCGGCATCACGTCGATAGGAATGCATGTTGTATTTTTTTTATTTTAATTTATGTAACTAATTTAAATATTTTTATCAATTATTTTGGTTTATTCCTTTCAGCTTTCAGGCTGTTCAGATTATAGAGATATAAAATGAATAAAAATACCAATGTGGACACTGAGGAAATATTTCCACTGCAGATCAAACCATTAAAACGACTTTTCACTTAGCTCATAAAAATGATTTCATCTCAAAAACTAAAAAATTTACATCGCTCAAACTTACAGAATGTAAAGAAATATTGTGATCATGTTTTTACGTGTAAAAATGTATCAAATTTTTCAAATCCGATAAAAAGAAACATTGGATATTTGTATTTTCAAATTTATGACATTATTTCAATACTTTTATTATTTATTATGAACAATTACGATCAATTGGTATGAAACATATGAACATGTTCAGAGACATCACAACAGGCAGAAATACCAACGTATGCACTGACAGACAGTTTCTGTGACGGAGGTCAAAGGGTTAACAACAAACAAAAGAGTTCTTGTCTCAGGTCTTTCACCTGTCATCATTTCTTTAAACATATCTTATACATTATGCTGTAAAGCCCTGTGAGGCAAATTGTGACTTGTGATATTGGGCTTTATAAATAAAATTGATTGATTGATTGATCCTCCAGCATGAACTTAAGATATTCAGCATTTCAACTCTGTAGCAACTATTTAGCTTTAACGTCACTGAAAAAAAGTATTTTTGGTTTTTCAAATGCAAATTTATGACTTTAACTAACAGTTATTGTCATTATTGACGAATCAGCTGCTGATTGATTTGTTTATCAGTCAATAAAACGCCAGGTGAAAAATGCCTGTTGCAATTTGTGTAAAGCTCAAAGTGACTTCCTGAAATTTATCATTTTGTCTCCAACCGAAGAAAATATATTCAGTTCAATGTCACTGAAGACAAAAAAACAAACAAAACAAAGCAAAACAAAAAAAACAGGAAATCCTCACATTTGAGAAAAATGGAAAATAAATGTGCTGAAAAATGAAACCAACACGAAAGTACCAAGAGCTACAGTTCATCTAACGTCCACTTGAGGCTCCGAGTGCGAGTCCGTCCCCACAGACCTCCATGTTCACATGTAGAAATCAACATGTTCACAGCCTGTTTGGTGTCTGCAGATCATTTCAACATTCATGGCAACTTCAATAGAACTCACCTGTTTACATTTTTATAAAGGCCATCAGTGAGTCAGCTCCGCCCCTCACTCCTCCACAGCTCCGCCCACTCACCCAAATATACCTCGTTTGGAGGTGTAGTAAGCGTCGTGTTGGGGGGCGCTCCACCAGTAGAGCGGGCGCTCCACCAGTAGAGCGGACACCTCGTTTACGAAGGCTTTATCCACAGCAGCAGATCGCTCTGTGTTCCTATTGGTCAAAGTGACGGCTGTGACGGGAGAAGTCGTGGAAGACAAAAAGAAAATGCTAGACTTTCTGTCGGGATGTCGTGAGGCGTCCCAGACGTGGCGTAGGTTGTCGTCTACCGTGACACACTACATGAGATGAAACGATGGATTATTGTGCACGACACTTATTGTTGAGGCGACACCGTACGACAACTGCGTCTGATTATAATTGGGCTGATATGGTGTAGTGTGAACCTGCACAATGTGAACTGTCTCAGTTTATCAACGGTCTCTGTCATTACTGAAACTACAGACAGACACAGAACGCTTCAGACACGTAACCTGCTGCTCACAGATCCTGCATGCAGATATCTGTTTATCCAGATGATTGAGTGCTTGATTAAATTGTTTTGTAGCGAGTGTTTTGGAGAGCCCGTTCTAGTGTTTGCTCAAAGATCTGAATCTGTAAAAACCAGAATTATAAAAACTGTAAATCCAACCACTCGAGCCGAATCCACATCTCTGCCTTCGTGCTGCGTCGTGATTAAATCGACTGATCACAACATAAATGTGAAATGTCCCGGAGCCATGCCAGCAGGGTGTCAATCTGCAGGTGTGACAGACAGACAGACAGACAGACAGACAGACAGACAGACAGACAGACAGACAGACAGACAGACAGACAGACAGACAGACAGACAGACAGACAGACAGACAGACAGACAGACAGACAGCCTGGTAATCAGTGCTGCAGCCGTGACCTGCAGAGCCAGAACATATCAGCATGGAGGACACATCGTGGCTGTGTGAATTAGTAGTTGGACCATGTGGAAGTGGAGGTGTGTGTGTGTGTGTGTGTGTGTGTGTGTGTGTGTGTGTGTGTGTGTGTGTGTGTGTGAGAAGATGGATGACGTGTGCCTGCGTGCATGTGTGCGTGCTGTAGATGTGACAGTGATCTCTGATCAGTATTCACCGCTGGCAACAGATCTCAGAGGCTCCAGCCTCTGAGCACAGCCATCTGGGCAGAGGAGAAACACACACACACACACACACACACACACACATACAAATTATTATACAGTACCACACACAAATATACAAATACACACCAGCTCTGAAATATCACAAAAAGACGTGTGTGTGTTTTCACACAGAAGCATTTTCTGAAAATTCACACACCTATTTGCACACGTGCTGAAATACACACTCGCAGCGACTTTGTCACATATATTGTCCACACACACACACACACACACACACACACACACACACAAACACACAAACACACACCACGTAGCATGTAATTATATACACACTTCATTCTATCCACACACAAAACAATTATGTAGATGTGTCAACATACACACTTGTCATGCACAGTTCAAGGAGCACAGAAGGAAGACGACCACACAGTCATTACAATTACAACACACACACACACACACACACACACACACACACACACACACACACACACACACATTCTCTGTATATCTCTGTCTTACTCAATCTTGTTTGTTTTTGTTTTTCCTGTTGTTTCTCCCACACACACATTTACATCCACACACACTCGTTTATCTGCGTATTTGAATATGTAACACACACACACACACACACACACACACACACACACACACACACCATGGTCAGAAAAGGGAATGCAGAGTAAAGACTGTGTTTTATTGTAGAATATAGAGTGTTTTTTTTCCAATCCTGCAGAGCTCAGAGTGAGACAGAAACACTTCCTGTCATTTTGGCACCAGTCAGACCGCAGCGCTGAAACGGTTTCAGGTTCGACCATCATATGGAAATTAACCGTTATCATACCGCGTACATTTGCTTATCTATGATACTGAAAAATAAAAAGCAACTGGTCAGAGAATCTCACCTTTGTTTTAGTTTGTGGAGACTTTTAACACAAACGTCTATGAAAATAAAAAAAGGTTCAGTTTTACAAACAAAATTTTTTGTTCAACCAAAAAAACCCAACTTCCTTTTTCTCTTGCTTTAAGGGTCATCCTGACTGATAATAAAAATAACTGTGTAATCTTGGAAGCCGTTATATTTTCAGAGATGGTTATCGTACCATAAAAATCTTAGACAGTTGCAGCCCTATAACTCATCCTCACTGTGACCTCGTCACATGTCCACGTTTGGTCATGGACTTTCCACGTCCACATCTGACGTCCAAGGTACCCTGGGTGTGTTGGTTGTTGACGTTCTGTATTTTCACCACACTGTGTGATTAGCATCTTTTAAATCCCCTTCTTCTTCTTCTTCTTTTATAGGAAGTCATTTATGAGTATCTGATATGTTGCTAGGTTTAATCATCGCTCTGTGGCCATTTTATTTTATTCTACTCTTCCTAACTCTACGTTATTGTCCAGTGTTTATATGTTTTATCATCACGGTGCTGTTTGAATTTTGTTTTATTGTTGTTTTAATTTATTTTTTTAAGAAAAGTGCTTTATAAATAAAGTTTATCAGGGTCCTGGCAGTAATCCTAGGTATTCTTTCTTCTTTCTTCTTCCGAGGAAATCATACTTCCCATGGGTGAAAACTCACCAAACTTTGCACAAAGGTCCAGTCTCATGCCAGATATCCTCAGCTGTAAACTCAAGCCAATAGTCCTGATGGTGGCGCTACAGCAAGCGTCTAAATTTCAAAACTTTGAAAATTCTTAACAAATCAACCGTAAATGCTACAACTTTACAGCTTTCATCAAACTGTAGCCCCAATACTGAAGAAACTTTTGTACATTTAAACCTATTAAAAATTATGAAGTTCATCACTTTGTTTTTTTTTTTCAAAAACTGTAAAACTTCTTAAACCTATCTCCTCCCACAATTTTTGCCCAATTGACACCAAACTTGCTACAGAGCATCTTCAGACTGTCCTACACAAACTGTTTCTCAGATTTTTGATTTATCACAAATTGAGCCTACAGTGCATAAAAATGTTTGACTGTAAACGGTACTGTAAACATATACATGCAAATTCTTGCTAAATAAATCTTCAATGTTCATGAAAAAAGACAAAATTCTAGAGTCATGGTAGATGATGTGTGACAAATTTCAGAATTTTATCTCAAAAACTGAATTTTTGACAGCATTTTGAATTTTGCTCGAATATGAACAATTGGAGTCAATGTAAAAATGGCAATTTTAAACATCAGTTTTTCACTTATGGATCAAATCAATCATTGTTACAAACACATTACCAACATCTCCATGCTGTCTAGATGATATATGTGTCTTTTCAGATTTTTGTTTTGATAACTGAATTTTTTACAGTGGTTTGAAATCTGCTTTTCCATGCATGGACGGCTGCTAAACCTGCACGTCTGGCTTAGTCAATTTGTGAAGCTACACATGAATTGTCACTGACTAATTAGCTTAGTGAGAAATTGATTCTTAGTCTCAGAGGTTGTGAGTTCAACCCTCAGCTGATGACCCATCGCTGCGCAGCAACTATAATTGTTATTATTATTATTATTAAAGCCTCATAGTGCCTGCTGCCTGTTAGAGCAACCCAGTCTCACTCTGACGTTGTTGAATAACGGCACGTGGTCAGTGACTTCGGTGTCAAACACGTCAACACAAGCCGTTCTGTCATGTTGTTGTGATGCAAGGCTGGTCGTCGCTGTTGTTCGACGCTGCCCGGTGGCGTCGGGGGGGAAATGTGGTGAGACAACAAAGGTTAAGGCAGCAGACATGCAGCAAAGGACCACAGCTGGAATCGAATCTGTGGTCGCTGCAGCAAAGAAACTTCCTTTTGTACTTTAATGATTTTAAAATAAGAGAATCAGGATGGTAAAAAATACCAGACACATTTTGGGCTGTGTGTTTCTGCAGGTGAATTCTGCAGAGTTCAGTCCTGCGTCGGTGAAGCTGCAGCTCGTCTCCTCAGTAACGCAGCTGTTTGGTACTTTGGAGCAATTTGTGGAGCTCATTGTGAACATTTGACCCACGCTCTGTCCCACATTCATCCCTTTGGTGGACGGAGGGTCACTGCTGCTTGTCTGCGTGTCCTTGGTGAGAAGTTTAATTCTCCTTTCTGAAAAATGGTCGTTGGACTCGACTACACCTTTAACAATGTGTCACAGGAGCTGCTCTGAACACCTTACATTTTCCTTCAGCTAGATTCATACACATTATAACTGAGATTGTTTTGTGAGAACAGACGTGCACATCATCATCATCATCATCATCGGCCTTATGATAGAAGCAACACTTATTTTCCAGAGCTGTTAGTATTTATACGTTTTTGTTCCTCCTCACCATCACAAGGTTTCCGACAGTCTGACTCATTCGTATTGTTCCTAGGAAGCTCTTACTAGCACTGCGTTTTACTCCCGTGTGTCTCACAGTTCCATTTATTTATGTCGCAGTCCTGCCCCCCCCCACACTTCCTGTACACACACACACTGTGACATGCAGTAACACACACTTGTCATTTGTTGATGCAGCTCGGGGAGAAACCGTGAGCGCCGGGTTGATGCATTGAATCTCTTGCAAACATGCAGAATCATTGTCTCATCATAATGAGACTTCATCGAGGTCTGAATCAACTATTATTTTGATTATCTGATATTTGTGTCAGTACAAAAATGCCAAACGTTTACTGGTTCAAGATTCTCAAGTGAGAAGAATTTATACTTTATTTTGGCACGCTGAGTAAAACACAGACATTTGCAGGCGTCACTCTGAGCTGTGGGAGGTCCTAACAACAACGTCTCTCTATGTTTTGTGCAGATTAGTCGATGATGAAAATAGTGGTTACTTGCAGCCCCAGTCTTTATGCAGTTAAACATACAGCTTATGCAGGCACGTCACGGCACGATAAGTCAAGACCACAGTTGAGATAAATATGGGTTAAAGAATTTTAAAGAGAGAATACTTTCATAGCTCATCTCGTCTAATATTAAATTTTTGTTTTTCTTGCATTTCTCCACAGTCAAGAGTGGATCCAAACAAGGCAAACGTTCCTCATGAAGTTAACACGTGTTCACAGACTTCTTACGCAGCTCATGCAGAATAATCTTAATCTCATTTATGCAGTTGTATGATCAGAACTTCACAAACACATGACTTCGCTTTCATTTAAAATGTTACGATTAAAACACGTTGGTACAAACAGTGTCTGAACAGTTGAGTAGTGTGCCAGGGCCAACTAGGTCTCATTCTGAGGTCGTCAAAAACCAGTGAGGAAAATAAAAACGTCCATTCACAGTGTTGGACTGTATCAAACTGTACACTTTCTGTGAAAACAGAAGTGTATTTTGAAAACAGACAATGCATGTAACAGGCTGAAGTTGACACGGCGTCCCAGAACGTCAACAACCAACACACCCAGGGTACCTTGGACGCCATATGTGGACGTGGAAAGTCCATGACCAAACGTGGACATGGGACACATGGGTGAAGACAGTGGGGTTTTTAGGCGTGAGCGTAGGAGGCTTCCGCCCTGAATGTTTTATAAAACGACCCTAAACTCAACAGGCTGCATGTATTTATGTTTAAAAAATAGGAATAGACCTAATAATGATTTTTTAAAAGCCGTGGATCTAAAAGTGTGTCATTTCATTTAAACATTAAAGCCCTCAAAAATAATCTGATATCTAAAAACTGAAGTGTCTCGTCTGCGTCGTTAAATCAGAACACTTTGTGTGAACGCGTACGAGAGAGAGAGAAACACACCGGTAATCACTTTAATGTTGCAGCTGGTAAAGATGGAGCTCATTTGAAATGCTTTATGTACTGCCGGGTAGTTTAATAAATTATTATACATCATGATTTATTAGTTGATTATATTCTGTATTATTAATCTAAGTTTTCAAAGTAATAATAAATGTAGAGCAGCAGAAGAAACATGTTTCCCTCTGAGATGTCGAGGAGTTGAAGTATAAAGGAGCGGAAAATAGAAATAGTCGAGTAGAAGTACCTCAAAAATCTCAATGTGTTGTGTTTCTGCAAATAACTACTGATATTTTTAACATCGCAATTTCTCTGGAAGAATTGAACCGTTTGTTTGAGGTAAATAAAACGACAGAGAGCATTAAAAAGCATCAAAATTGAGCTTGTTCCTAAAAATAATTTCCTGTTGGAGGAGTCTCCCAGCCCCCCGGGCTGAGCCCCCGATGTCCTCAAATCCAAGAAGCTGCACGTCACTGCACGAGGTGTGTGAAGCTCTTGAGAACAGATATTTAGTTTTTGAGATGTGGACACCTGTGACTTTGCTTTATGGAGATTGTTTGCCTGTTTTGGATTTGTCGCTCACTGTGGAGAAATGTGACAACATCAGTGTTTTCCTTACAAGTTTAAGGTAACACACGCGTGCAGCACAGAGATATTTAATATACAAATGATCATTTTACGGTGGAAGTATTCTTTAGTTTCTTAGTGTTTTTATGAGCTGACTCAGGCTCGTGAGTTTTATTCCTGAACAAATACACAGATCTTTTTTTTAACGGAGCACAGATTGAAACTGTATCTCAGTGGTTTTATGTCCCCACTTATTCAGAAGTTATTGTGTTTTATGTTGCAGTCACACACTAATCACTGCAGTTTACAGTGAACAGTCCTGAAACGACAGCTTTGAAAATGCTTCAAGCAACAGAAAGAAAAATGTACTTTCATATATTTATTCACAGCGGTGAATTGTTGGATCTTTGTTGTTGTTGGTTTTTAATCAAATATAAACATTGACATTTAATATTATTAATGTTGTTATCAATCTGAGCACCTTATTAGCACATTATGAGAAACAACAGACTCTTAAACACCACATACTGTTTATATTACATTTATAAATTAATATTACTGCAACAAAGTCATTGTTGACAGTTTATGTTCATCTATTGACTGAATCAGGCTCTAGCTCTAAAGGCAGGTTAAAGAGATAGTTCAGATATTTTTAAAGTGTGATTGTCCAGGGTTCTTATCCACAGTCAGTGTATCACTTCAAGTAGATGTCAGTGAGTGCGCCCCCAGTGTGGAGAAGCAGGCAGGAGTCTGACATTAAAGCTAAACAATGAGCAGCTGTGGACGGGTCAGCAACAAAATGTATTTAAGCCACCTAAAATAATCTATGTCATTTTAACTGCGCACTGTATTAAGAGTATTTGCACTGCTTTGCAGTTCTGATGTGGGAGCTGTGAACAGTTTCAGTTCCCCTCTTTGCTCTCGTCAAAGCCAGACTCCACTGATTCATTTTATCTCTCTGAACGCAGGAGCTGCTGGTCTACTGCTGCCTCCATCAGTTAGTGTGTTTGTGTTGTTGTGTGACTTTGGTGAATCTGAACTAACACTTCAAAACACAAACTAACTAACTGATGGAGGCAGCAGTAGACCAGCAGCTCCCGTGTTCAGCTGTGTTAAATCACTGTTTTCCTCACTGAAGAGAGAGATATAACAGCTTCATTTTCCTGTTGTGAATCACTGTCAGACATCAAGACGAAGCAGCCTGGTCACTGACTTCCAGCGTCAGACACCAACAAAAAAAAGCTGTCTTTCTAGGGCTGACCCAGAAAATTCGACGCTTTGAAGCTTCGTTCAGTGGCACGGGATTACATTGTGAAATTTTTATTTTGAATGTTCAGCCTTTTTCTCCCGTTTTTTGGGGGACCTTGAACGCAACACTATTTCCAACAAGGAAATTGAAAGCCCGACGTATGGAGTTAGATTTGTGTCTTTATTACATGCGAGAAAATAAATATGAGAGAAAAAAAATAGTTTGAGAGAAAAAGTTTTCACACTGATAGCAAAAAATAATTATATTTGAGACTAAAAAAAGTTTTGAGAGAAAGTATTTTGTCATAGAATATGAAAAAATTTTGACATTTAAAAAATGATTACCGAGAAAAAAGACTCTCTCAAAAAATACTTTTTTCCCCTCTCAAATATTATTTTTTTGCTATCAGTGTGAAAACATTTTCTCTCAAAAAAAATTGTTTCTCTCAAAACATTTTTTTTCTCTCTCTCAAGTCTCTCAAGCTCTCCTGTCAGGATTTTGCTTTCGCTGCTAAAATAATGTCATGGGCGGGGCCACGTTCCTATTGGCCAGTCTCAATCGAGTTGACAGCTGGGTGAGGATCGTCTTGGGAATCGAATTCAACTAAATCTTTCACCCACCATGGTCGATTCACCGACATAGATGCGCTATGTTATTTGGGAGCGGAGACTCCAATGTTTGGGTAAGATGATGACACACACAACTCGATGGGTAGCTAGCTGAGCAAGTTGGTTATCAAAATCATTCCTATAGTGAATCACTTTTCTCACCAAACGTTATTTTACTGAGATTGTCTTATTAACTGCACTAGCCAGCTAGCATTAACTTTACATCTAGCTAGCTAGCCTACCGTAAACCAGGTTATCCCATTAACGCATTAACGTTACTTTACTGCGGTTCTTTTGCATGCATAACGTTAATGTATGCATATCCGCTCCCACATAACGCAGCGCATCTATGCCAGTGAATCACCAATTAATTCCTATTGAAGGACAAAATTAATTCTGGCCTTAAACTGACGTATTTCCAAATGTTGAATGGATGCTGGAGGAGTTCGTGAAGCCGGAGAGAAATGTTCATGTACCAACACCAGCTCTGCTGCGTTCCCTTTAACATCCCGACTGTATCACTAACTTCCTTGTTGCTCGCTCCACGACGTCTCCATCGTGTTTAGGTCTTGTGATAAATCTATTTTAACCTACAAACTACTGTTGAGGGTCCAGTCTACACACTCATCCTCTCCCTACTAGCACCATGTACAGATTTAGCCTGTAGTTCCAACATGGTGTTTAACGTGTTACTTCTGCAAACCTTTTAATTCCACATGTCTCGGTGCTTTACAGCAGCTCCAGATGTGGAAGTATAAAAAGCACCTATTGTACAGTTTTATCTTCTTTTCCAACGATGAGATAAAATGGGGTTTTAAATACTGCTGTGCTGCATCCTACAGGAGCACCCAGTAATTATAAATCTAGTCAGGCTAAACCCAGCTACACCAGTGCAGTTATTTTTACCCTGATTATATGGGCACAAAGTGTCACAGGCAGTGGAAATAATTGGGAAGTTCTTTTTTATTCACAAAATTGGATGCGTAGCACTGTTTATTTGTAGCATGCTTTGTTTTTAGCAGCAGATTAGATGTTGGAGTGTTTAAGCTGTTTCCAGTGCAGGAAGGTCGAGAAGAGACACTGATGTTGGAGTAGATCTGATCCACTTTCATTTGACTCCACAGAGGTCACAGATTCTTTTAAAGCAGATTGTCAGTTGTCTCTAGATTTCAAGTCAAGGATCATTCGCTTAGTCATGAGTTAGAATAAATGCACACAGACATCTCTCACATGGTGCACACACACACACACACACACACACACACACACACACACACACAGGAAGATGAGGTTGGTGCAGCTCCTTCACTGCGAACATGAGCGCACACATCAATGCTCGTGTTTAGAAGATAAAACCAGCACCCACAGTGTTGGTGGTCCCTCCCCGTCTTTGGTCATGACGGGCCGCTCTGGTTTGCCGTTGTGTAATTAGGCTACAGTTTACCGCGACCCTGCAGCATGTGCACGCCCATCCACTGCAGATTAAAGCCTACTGTACAGGTTACAGCACAGGAAGCAGTCCTGCGCACAGCCAAGGTGTTTGTTTCACTTCCTATTTAATATTGCTCTGGTATGATCTACCAAGGCTGCACGCCGGCGCCTGCACAGAACAATTTGTACTGTGCAGGCTTCTTTTTCCTTTGCAGTGAATTTAATTTAAAACCAACAAACAAGAAGACAACAGAGCGGTTGGTAGACATGGCGCTCCGCTGCTCCCCTCCTCTCCATTCGTGCACCCCCTCCCCAACACAGTAATTATTCCAAGATGCCCGCGTCGATGAATTCCCAAACCTTGATTGCAAAGAGCTTCTCCTCCCGTGTGCCTGAGCAGAAATATGACTGTGGTAAATAGAGTGTGGCAGAGTGTACAGCAGGGAGAGCACACACGCCTCATCATGTATGATCCATGCATGTTAAACACAACGCATCATGACCTGCAGAAACAAGTTGCATCATGTGCTCACACTGAGGTGGTGCATACGCTGCTGCTTTCATGCAGCTGTTGAGTGTTGACTTTGCATACATGGCATGATCTTTACTAAGACATGTTTCACAGCGTTCCTCCTTCGCTCTGCGTCTGACGTCCTTTTTGTCCTTGGTGCATGTCGTGATGGATTAATTTACATCATCCATACGCTGCTGCACCAAAACTGCGTCCATGTCTTATTAAGTGAACTCAATATAATGTCTGAAGTTAAAGTCTGTCTGAGGAGTTTGGTGTTCAGGAGCTTCATAGTGGGAGGAAACTGGGACTGATTAAGCAGGGCCTCAATGGGAGGGGGCCCTCAGAAAGCCTGAATAATATAATAAATAAAATTATTTCTAATTAATTAGTGCCACAACTAAATTAAAATTGTCTGAATAAATTGGTTGAAAGACTGAACTTTGAATGAAAAAAATAGTGGTTGTATATTGTATTTATTTATTGCCGATTGTTACAGAAAACATTTTGTCTGAATTTTGGCAATTTGCCTTTCAATTTTTGGAACTATATTTTGGTGATTTTAAAAGTAAAACATGCCTGCTAAACCAGCCAACAGGTTTGGAAGACAGGTTCTTGACTTGGAAACAGTTGCATGTTTTAAATTGCCAAAATTTTGCACCAAATTCAGAAAATTGCTAAAATTTTGAAGGCAAATTTCTAAAATTAGGACAGCATATTCTCTTTAAAAAATTGACAGAATTAAGCACTAAAATTCGGAAAAATTGCCCAAATTTGGAAGGCAAATCACCAAAATTTGAATAGCATATTTTCTTTTAAAACTGATTACATTTTGTGGCAAAATTTGGAAGAAAAATTCTCAAAATTTGGACGGTACGTTTTCTTAAAAAATTGACAAAATTAAACACCACAATTATAAAAATTGTCCCAAATTTGAAAGGCATTTTTTTATTCAAAAATTGTCCAAATTTAGTGCAAAATTTTGAAAATAACAAAGAAGGCATGTTAGTTAAAAAAAAAAAATCTGCAGTAAAATAAACACAAAGTACTGCCTTTTAAATTTTTTTGCACCTCCCCTAACCAAATTAAAAAACATAAGCCCCTCCCCAGTGCTTTTTTTTATTTTTATTTTTTTATCATGCCTTCCCCCCCCCTCTTTCGCACCACCCCCTCGCCCCTCACACATGGTTTCTAGAGTTTTCTCATCACACAAATCAATAAAGGCTGTGCAAGTTTTGATAAAGTTTCACCTTCAGTGACCTAAAACTCAGTCTGCGTGTGAACGAGAGGCCCAAACGTAGAGGAAAATAACTGTTTACAGAAATATCTGTACCGACAGAGCCTCAGTAGGCAGCACATCAGCACATCAGCACAGTTCCCACTGATTGGCGTCGGAGGGCAGGAAGCTCTCCCCTACAGTGTAAAGAGAAGCTTCAAGACGTAGAATAGACAGCAGACTACACAAAGCACTCTCCACCCAGTGTCAGTTTGAGGATTAAACAAGACGGCTAGCAGTGAGACGTAGTGTAGGACGACAAGCAGGAGAACAGTAGGTAGCCCAGGTTGCTTAATTTAAATTCTGTCAGTGTGCTGCGGGATACAACTAAGCAAAGCAAAGAGACAGCTAGTGAACAGGGCAGGGCAGGGCGCTGACACTGCTGAGGTTAGTCTGAGTCTCTACAGGCCCTCGCATCCTAAACAGGGATGAATACTCAGCTCGCAGACTCATCTCATTAAAACAGATGTAAAATTTTATCTTGTTTGAAATGTCACCCCTCTGTGACACTGGAGAGAATCCAAATCACTCATTCCCATGACACAGAGGGGAGGTATGCACACATATAGGGAGCTCACATAAACAGCCTCACAGACGTACAGTAGACTCGACTTTGTGCCGGCATTTTCTCTGCCGCTGCCTCGCATCGATTCAGCTGAAACTGTGCTTCTGTTGGGGGACACCACAAATGAAAAGCTGCGAGATATGCTGTCGGATGACGGGCGGGCTGGAGCAGCATACAGTAGAGGCTGTGTGGAGAACAGCAGACTTGAAAGGGAGATGGTGGCCTGGCTCTAATCGAGCCGGAGGAAGAGGGGAATGTGCAAGCAATTAGCAGGAATCCCCCAGCACTGCCGCTTTCTTTTTTTCTTTCCCCTTCTTCTACGAAAATCGAGGCAGCCAATTTCCTCAGCGAGCGGTTGGCTTGTGTGTGTGTGTAGTGGAACAACACCCTCACTGCCTGACTTGTTCACCACCAACACACACTCAGACAGACAGCAGAGCGTCCCTGCTGCAGCACCTGAGCATCATCACATACCTGTGTGACTGTCACAGACTAAGGGGGGAATAAGGTAGAAGAAGAGAGGGAGGAGAAAGAGAGGGGCAAGATATGAAAATATAAGAAAGAAGGGGTCAAGAAAGCGACAGAGCGCCCGGGGTGGAGGGCTTTAAATTGGAGCATGTTCCTGCGCTAACCTCAGTCACGATTCCTCGTCTGGCCGCGCTGCAGTCGGGCCGGATTCATCTGTGGACTGGCAGTAGCCAGCTCACTATAACTATCAATCCCTCTCAGGTGAAAGGACCAGAGGATTACCGCAGAGCTTTTCAGTCCACAGACCTCACGCCAAGAGACAGATCTGACATTCAGAAAAAAAGACAAACTGGGAAAGAGAAACGCTGCAGGACTGAATGTTTGCACGAATGTAAAGTCTAAAGCAGACAGTTAAAATAAGGATGCTGTGATCGAGAAGGTCTGGGCTGAAACACATGTTTAAAATATCAGTTTGGTTGTTAGCAGATACCAGTGTTTTGTTGTTGTTTATTCTCCTTTTGTTGTTGTTTATTTCCTGTTATTTAATCCACATTATTGAGAAAAACTAAACAGTTTTAAAGTCATTCAGTCCTTCATAATGCTGCCTTTAAATGAGTACTTTGAAATGTTTTAATACATTTATCAAACAACCTTTAATATAACATTTCACATGAAAAATATATTTAGAAAATGAGTCAAAAGCCTGTTAACTGTAGATGATGCATCATTGTTCCCTCCCTAATATCTGTTGCATATAGTTGTTTATACATCAACAAGTTTCTCCTTCAAACAGCTGAATTTATTCAAGTTTCTCACCAAAAAGTACAATTTACAAGATTACATTGAACACATCATGAGAACGTTATAATCTACCTCGAAGATTGAACTTAAAAACACTTAAATCACTCGATCCTCGATGGAAACAACAAACAATACACACTAACACACAAATAACACTTTGTGGCTCCACACAGTTCAATAGAGCTTGAACACATCATAATGTAACAAAGGTCAGCTGTTAGTTCTGACTGCTAACGGCTAAAGGCTAACGTTAACAAGCGCTCCTCCTGATTTCAACACAGATTCATTGTTCAGTAGAGCTGCCCCTGTGCAGTAAAATGTACTTTCTGCTAACAGATAAAACAACACTTGGATAAGTTCTGTGGGACACACCTTCCTGGAAGACAAACGTTTTCACCCCATCATGTCTCACGGCCCTGAAGGCAAACGTCTCCTAACTGACATAAAACAACACGATCATTTAACTAAAGTATCAAATCCAGCTCAGTGAAAACTGTCGAGGCTCACGGGTGAACTTTTACATTGCATAGATATTAGCCTCCAGGCTAGAGGATATTTTCTTGACTCGGTGTGAGGTTTTCATGGTCTCAGAAAAAAGCGCGATATCACGGGCGTACAGAATTTATATTATCATCAGTGAATGATCCTTTGAGGACTGAAAGCAAACATTTCATTACAAAACTGAAACTAGAAACCATTTTGAAAAAAACTCGAATAACGGAGAGACTCAACGTCCAGTTACTTTTTTTTTTTCAATATCATAGATAAGCAAATGTTCACGTGTGATAACTGTCAATTTTAATATCACACGTTATCTTGAAACAGTATATGGCTGCAAGCCTACTCATAAAAGGGCAGCACGATGAAGGCTCCGCTCGTAGAAAACTCTTATTCAAGAATGAGTTTAGGAAGATCTTGTTTATCCCAAACATATTTTCTTTTGTCCTGAGACGCCGTACGTCTCAAACTCTCCTTTTTAAGCTACGCAATAAAGATGTGACACGACAAAGAAACATCGGCCATCGCTGAATCACATCTTATTCACTGACAGGTCGACGGCAGTCAACGAGACCAGTGTGAGACTCATGTTTGGTCTTTGGTCGAGATGAAGCCTGTCACAGTGTAAAATCTTCTGATATTAGTTCTTATATTCCTAATTTTTATATAAATACATGGACACTACACACGTGTTGAAACTCACCTGCTCTAATACACACTCCCACGTCCAGCTGTGGAAACACCTGCAGGTTCTCAGACCCACACACACACACACACACACACACACACACACACACACACACACACACACACATTAAACTAGTTGTTGTATGAAGGTGTGGGAACAGATATAAGCTTACTCCCACACACACACACACAAACACACACACACACACCGGCAGCAGCAGCAGCAGCATATGGCTGAGTGCACACACTCTCACTGCTGCCCAGCACCAGCACAGCCAGCCAGGGTCCACCTGCCTGCCAGACAGCTTGGTCGTAGCCAGGCTCGCGGTCGAGGCTCTGCTGTGACATCATCAACGTCAGACAGCAGCCTGGGGACACAGATGTCTACAGCAGAGCCAACAGCTCTTCCCCTTAATCAAACAAAGTCACATTTAAATTCTATGAGTATCCAGAGAAGAAGCTGGACCAGTATCTCCTGTGTGCATTTAACACGCAACAACAGCCAGCAAACATTTCCATCATCAGCACACACACGTCGAAAATAAACACTGTCAGATACAAAGCACTCAGCGATGAGTCCTGGAGACGGAGACTTCAGATTTAATTGTGATATTTTGGCATTTTGAGTTTTAATTATTTTTTTTCCCCGCCACTTGTCACAGCGTGGAGACACACACTTAAATGTCTCTGCATCGCCTTGTTAACAATGTAAGCATCATCAGGGCAGAGCTCGCCGCTTCATTATACTGCAGAGTTCGAATCAGGATTTTTACCTTCTCTCTGTTTCAGACCGAAAACTGAAGCACAAAGAATCTTTTTCTGCCGACGGATCTCATTGTTCTTCAAGGTTCTTTGGATAAAAGCAGCCATCAAATACTGAGGTGTTTACCTCAGCTGCCTGCCTGCCTGCAGGGCTGGAGGACAGCAAGGCACCGGCTCGTTAAACTTACTGGGATTTTTAATTGGCAAAACATATTGATAACCTACAGATCATATTGATAAGATCTCTAACAGGCTCCCTCCCTCAGGGTTACATGTGTGGTGTATGATTTGTATGAGTGGAATCAGACATCAGTGACCTCAGCTGGCTTAAAATTCTTTATGTTGAGACATGGTTTTCTTGTTTCTTTGTCAGTAATGGTGCGTTACAGCACAGTCTTTACTGTGGGCAGTGGTGTATGGTAGTTACAATGGGCCCCAGTGCGCCCTAATTACTAGTTATGAAACACACACACACACACACACACACACACACACACACACACACACACACACACACACAGAGCTTTAGGTGTATATATATTTTATCAGCAGTGTCTTCTTGCAGCTATTATGTTGTATCCACTCGCAGATGTGCTCAGCTCGTCAGTCTTGGGAGATTTTGCACCTGAACTGGCAGCTGTGAATCCTCTTGTTTCATCTCATGATTAAATAGAGACTTGATATTGGACAACATCAACATTAGTGCTGCCCCCGAATAGTCGACGAAACGTTAGTCGACCAGAAAGGTCAACAAGATTTCATTGGTCGCTTAGTCGCAGAAAAACAAAAACAAAACAACAACAACATGAAACTCCATCAGGAGCTGCACCTCATCAGAATAATCCCAAACCTATATGACTGGAGCATGTGTGGGTTTACTTTGAAAGGACAGCCACAGGAAGTGTCCACGCTCAGCAGTCAGACAGGAGTCAGGTTAATCTCCAGGGCTGGTACCTGCGGTTATTCCACAGGCTAGTTAATAACATGTCGGGCAGGAAATCCAAAGTGTGGGATCATTTTGAGAAGGTGAAGGACGAACCCAAGGTGATATGTAAACTCATCTTCATTGGTCGACTACAAACATGACGTATCATGTGAAACATGGAAGTAGCTACATGCCCATTAGCCCACAGCGTCATTAACAGGCGGCTCGCTCAGTGTGTGACGTGCAGGAGACTAGTCCACTGATGGACCCCTCTAATCAACATACATGTTACCCAGCAACCATCATTGCATATCTGTATATGACAAAAACTACAATACAAAACAGGAAATTATTAGTTTAACTATTTTTTATAGTTTATGTAGAATAAGTTTGTAATTTGTTATAGATGGATGCTATTTTACAAAAACTGAAAACCATGATGGACGTGAGTTTACTATTTTTTATTTTCTTTGAACACAGGCGTATTTCCAGCTGGTAATCGGGGCCCCTCCACCCCACTGGCCCCCACTGCAACTGCACTGCCTGCACTGTCTATAGTCACGCCCCTGCCTGTGGGGTGCAGTCGGGTAATTTCTGACACTTTTGGCAGATTACTAATAACTTGTCACCGTTCTCAGCTTTATTTCTTTTTTTTTTAAAGATGTTTTTGGGCATTGTAGCCTTTAATTGACAGGACAGACAAGTGTGAAAGGGGGGAGAGAGAGGGGGAATGACACGCAGGAAATGGCCACAGGCTGGAGTCGAGCCCGGGCCCCTGCGGCAACAGCCTTGTACATGGGGTGCCTGCTCTATCCACTAAGCCACCGACGCCCCTCAGATTTATTTCTATGAAGAAAACCCATAAAATAATTTAGAAACTTTGGACGTTCAAACACATCAAATCCCCCGACTTCTCTCCGGTGACATGTTCAGGAACAATGGGACATTAGTGTTTGTTTTTTAATGGTTAAATCCCTTCATCAGTTCAGTCATTAATTCATTAAATCATTAAAGTAACCTGCAGCGATTCATTAAAAAAACAGTCCAACTTTTCTGCCATGTTGTTCCTGACCTGCTGCTTTCTGATTGCTTGGGGCCATGTTGTCTACAGTGGACGTGTGTGTATGTAACAGTCTGGACTGTGGCTGCTGCTTTTTTTTATTTGATAAAAAATGTAAATTTATTATTGTAGCAGTGGTTTGGTTGAGCGTGGCTTTAGACAGTAAAAAAGTCATACTGATGAAATCATTTTAGCATTTATATGATGGAGAACATTAAATGTGTCATTTAATAATAATGAATGATCAGGTTTTTTTTATTTTGTAGTTAATTTTAATGACATTATTATGGCGTCAGTACGTTTACCATGAATGGACAGATGAAGCGTTTGGTTTAGTGTGTTTTTAAAAAGATATTAGACTTCTATTTCTTTTGTGAAGCGACATAAATGTGTTCAGTCTCAAACTATAGCCTGTTGATGAAAATGGCTCCACACAGAGCGCTCATGTTTGTCACCAACGTCCCGTAAAGACAGACTGTTTAAAGACACAGCAACATCACAACACACCTAAACTGACAGGTAGAGAGTTCAGCCAGGTGAAGTTCAGTTCAGTAACATTTTTATTTAGACAAAGTGACTCATGATGTTCTCCACCAAACGGCTGAGCAGAGCATTTGAGGGTTGAATTATATTGTTATCCGGCGGTCTATCATTCCCTCGTGAAAGGATGTTTTTTTGTTGTTGTTGTCTGATGTTCAAATCACTGACCAAGTGGTGGTATCTGAGGACGTTGTCATGAGAACTGGTTGACGGTGGACGAGTCACCTCTGGAGAGGTGAGATTTTCTAGACTGCAGTTTATTGACACTGGTTGTTGTGTGTCTCAGTCTTCAGCTGCTGTGGTTTGAGATTCAGTAAGAATAAACATGAACAGTAAGAAAACTGCAGGAAAGCGTTGGTTGACAGGTGGAGCGGACAAACGGCTGTGACAGTGTGAGCCTGTGAATGTGATGAGAGACCAGCAGAGACTTGTCCTGGTGGTGCTGGGACCAGAGCCACTGTGACCTTGTGAGGTTATGATGAGTTTAAGAATCACGCCAAATGATGTTTCCTCACATAGGACATCATCCAAACCAGATTTGGCCCGAGGCGACGCTTCACTGATGTGGTTGCTTTTATGCAGCTCTGCAGTGGCAGTGTGGCACAAACAGTCCTTTGTAGAACGGCTGCACGGCGTGGCGTCACCACCTGAGCAATCAGCCCGTCCAGTTTTTGGCCGTTTATCCAGAACAAGATTATAAAAGAGTCCCTTCAGCACCAGCTCCACTTGGCGGTGCACCAAGAGGAGCAGCACCAGTCTTTGGCTGACTCAGTCATGTTAGTGTGTACAGAGGCAGCATGTTGTCACATCTAACAGGTGAATTAAGGGTTAATTTAAACCAAACCAGAGCTGCTGATTGTTGGAACAGTGAGAAGACGAACAAGGACAGCTTTTAGGAGTTTTATTGTGTTTCTGTCGACTCTGAATGAAGTGTGTTTATGATGATAACATGACTGTTTATTTAAATGTAGTCTGGTGGGTTTGGTGACGGTGATTTCAGGGCTGTTTCTGGTTAAACAAAAAGGATCTTACTCTTTAACACAAAGCTCTGTCTCTGTAGGGATCCTTTCATAATGCTGTCACACACTTAGAATAACAGTCTGAGCCTGTCAGTGACAAAACAAACACTGTTAGTGGACGCACACTGATGATGTGAACAGAGTGGTTACACTGCAGCCTGTTTTGCTGCTGCCAGCTGCAGCATTTTGGCTCATTACTGGACTAGTTAAAAAATGTCCTCATGAGTCACAGTGACGCAGACACATGGGAAAATAAGGTCCATGTTGGAGAATACTTTAATTTCTTAGGTGACAGCAACCTTTCTCCACTCTAAGTTCCTCCTGAACATCTCAGATCTTTATCGTATCTCTTGGGGAACTCCCAGACTCCTCTTGAGACAGCACAACTGTAACTGCTTGTATTTGAGATCTTATCCGTCCCATCACCAGACGAGGGCAAATCCATTTAACGCCCGCCTCGGAGAGCCTCTTGGTGCACCGCCAAGTGGAGCTGGTGCTGAAGGGACTCTTTTATAATCTTGTTCTGGATAAACGGCCAAAAACTGGACGGGCTGATTGCTCAGGTGGTGACGCCACGCCGTGCAGGCGTGCAGGCATTCTACAAAGGACTGTTTGTGCCACGCTGCCACTGCAGAGCTGCATAAAAGCAACCACATCAGTGAAGCGTCGCCTCGGGCCAAATCTGGTTTGGATCAATCAATCAATCAATCAATTTTATTTATAAACCCCAATATCACAAATACAATTTGCCTCACAGGGCTTTACTGCATACAACATCCCTCTGTCCTTTAGACCCTCACAGCGGATGATGTCATATGTGAGGAAACATGATTTGGCGTGATTCTTAAACTCATCATAACCTCACAAGGTCACAGCGGCTCTGGTCCCAGCACCACCAGGACAAGTCTCTGCTGGTCTCTCATCACATTCACAGGCTCACACTGTCACAGCCGTTTGTCCGCTCCACCTGTCAACCAACGCCTTCCTGCAGTTTTCTTACTGCTCATGTTTATTCTTACTGAATCTCAAACCACAGCAGCTGAAGACTGAGACACACAACAGCCAATGTGTGACCTTGTCCATCTCATTCTTGTGAATGTGATATCTCAAGAGCATTCTGAGGAAATTTTGGCACAAACGTTCGTTTAGACTCAGTGATGAAATGATTAGAACTCGGTGGTTACAAATCAAAGATCAATGTGACCTCACAAATCATGTTTTTGGCCATAATTCAAGAATTTGTACTCGAATTATGACAAACTTTCAAGCAGAAATGTCTAACAGGATTAAATGCCGAAGGTCAAAAGGTCAAAGGTCAGCTTGACTGTTCACTGACATGGATGGAGACTGTCAGAGACACTGGTTCTGGTTAATCTGTAAACCTAATCTCACATTCACTCATTTAAGACATTTTATTTTATCTCTGCAGGATCTGATGCTGCAGGTTCTGATTAATTTCATCACTGATTAATCTGCTGATTGTGATTTCATTTGGTTGATGAGTCATCTGGTCTCGGTCGAGAGACAGCCATCAGTTTTGTTTTGACCTTCCCTGCTCTCCAAATGAAACCTCATGCGATGACGAGTTGCCAAACCTCTGTCTAATAAACATATAAGTCTTCGTGACTACTAACCGGCTCAATGTGCCATGAACCTGAATTAATGAAATACAGAGATGCATCAGAGCAAATGTTTTCAGTATGGTTCAGGCCGGAGAAAACAAAATGCGTAGGCGTGTCCCCTCACCCGACTTTGGGCCCCGGTATGGCCCTATGCTTCTTGGGAAATACCATGCGAACACATACTGTAAATCGCCATTTACAATGTGTGTGTAATTAGCATGCCGACTCAAGTTCTTTAAAATTCCTTGGAAATTAAAAGGAGACAAATAAAGGCCAAATGTGGGCCTGCTGTTTAAAATGTCTATACGAGCAAAGCGAGCAGCTGAGAGCAGAGCATCGGGAGGAATTCCCTCTCAACGACCACAGCTCCAGAGAGGACGGGTGCCAAGAGAGCCTGTGGGCACAATTAGCCAACAAAAGGCACGGCCTCCTCCTCAGTGCTGGCTGAGCCCTCGTAGATTCCCCTACAAACGCAGCAGGGACGCCTTTTAATCTGTTGCCCTCTTCACTTCAGACTCCCAGCCTCACCTCTCCCTTAAATTCCAGGGTTTGTCCCTCCTGGGGGTTCTGGCATCTGTTTTGCATGTACCTGCAGTGCATTACCCTGCAGTACATGAGCCCGCACGGGGAGGAAGGCTGGCTCCGTTTCAACCTGGCTGGTTTATGTACACACCGAGGGTCGTATAAGTTGACTTCCTGTTGTCTTGGAGCATTTAAATACACATCAAAACACGCTCCTCTTGATGCAATTAAGGCAAAGTCTGTGCTGGGTTAGAGTAACGAGTGATTCTTACCCATAAAATCATCCACAACTGCTCGTAGATGCAGAAGGTCCTTCCCTTTCAGCTGATTAAATACCTGCAGCCATCAAACAGCAGCAGGAATGTTCGTACGAGACATCTGCAGCCTTTAAACACACCGTGCAATTAAACAAAGGTCAAACAGCATGAGTACCTGCTTTTATACATGTATCCCTTCACTGATTGATCCTGATCCTGTAAAATATGTCCCCTCCTCCTGCGCTTTGGCACACACTGATTTTCTGATCATTTATTAACGGAGCAGAAATCCTCAGAATTCATCCTGAATACACAGATTTTATATTTTGCTTTTAGCAACTGGCTGAAAACAGTCCACAACAAATTTTACTTCTCTTTGAGTAACATTTTAAACTAAAAATCTGGCCTCCGCCCACCAGTCCACCCTGTGGTTGTATGACTCCGCCCACCAGTCCACCCTGTGGTTGTATGACTCCACCCACCAGCCCATCCTGTGGTTGTATGACTCCACCCACCAGTCCACCCTGTGGTTGTATGACTCCGCCCACCAGTCCACCCTGTGGTTGTATGACTCCGCCCACCAGTCCAGCCTGTGGTTGTATGACTCCGCCCACCAGCCCACCCTGTGGTTGTATGACTCCGCCCACCAGCCCACCCTGTGGTTGTATGACTCCGCCCACCAGTCCAGTGTCTCTGACAGTCTCCATCATGTCAGTGAAAACATGGATGCTTCACACACAGAAGATCTATACAATCAGCACAGTTTCAAGATCAGAGTCACCAATTCAGTATCTGACCAAATGTCTCCCCTTCTGTTCCTGAGATATGATGTTAAAACATGATGATGTCACAGTCAAGCTGACCTTTGACCTTTTGACCTTCATTATTTCATCCTGTCAGACATTTGTGTCAAGTTTGGTCAGAATTAGTGAATGAATTCTTGAGTTATGGACAAAAACATGTTTTGGGAGGTCACAGTGACCTTTGACCTTTGGCCACCAAATACTTATCAGTTCATTCTTTAGTGTAAGTGGACGTTTGTGCCAAAATTGAAGAAATTCCCTCAAGTTATTCATGAGATATCACATTCACGAGAGTGAGACAGACAAAATCACAGTGACCTTGACCTTAAACCACCAAAATCTAACCAGTACATTGCCGAGATCTTTTTTATTATTTTTTGAGGGGCTGAAGGGGCTCTAAAAACACAGTTCTGGGGTTTTGTGCTCAGGCCAAGTAAAATGTAACATCCCAAGATCCTTGGAGCCCTAAACCCTGACAGGAAGTCAGCCATTTTGAATTGACATTTAATTGTTAGGGCATTCTTTGCCATTTCCAGGTGTTTTACTCTGACACAGTGGTTCTCAACTGGTGGGTCATGGTCCAAAAGTGAGTCACGGGTCCATTCTGAATGGAACGCAAGTGACTCACAAACATGTTGTTTGTAAAAAAAAAAATACACAGCACTTTTATTTTGAAGTGCTGTTTCCTGCTGTAGAGCGAGTGACTAATGGACAGCTACCTGACAGAGACAGTGAACTAGCTCGACGACATGACCAAACACAAGTGTGTACATACATGTGTTTGTTGCTGTACATGTGTTTGTTGCTGCACATGTGTTTGTTGCTGTACATGTGTTTGTTGCTGCACATGTGTTTGTTGCTGTACATGTGTTTGTTACTGCACATGTGTTTGTTGCTACATGTGTTTGTTGCTGTACATGTGTTTGTTGCTGCACATGTGTTTGTTGCTGCACATGTGTTTGTTGCTACATGTGTTTGTTGCTGCACATGTGTTTGTTGCTGTACATGTGTTTGTTGCTACATGTGTTTGTTGCTGTACATGTGTTTGTTGCTACATGTGTTTGTTGCTGTACATGTGTTTGTTGCTGTACATGTGTTTGTTGCTACATGTGTTTGTTGCTGTACATGTGTTTGTTGCTACATGTGTTTGTTGCTGTACATGTGTTTGTTGCTGTACATGTGTTTGTTGCTGTACATGTGTTTGTTGCTGCACATGTGTTTGTTGCTGCACATGTGTTTGTTGCTACATGTGTTTGTTGCTACATGTGTTTGTTGCTGTACATGTGTTTGTTGCTACATGTGTTTGTTGCTACATGTGTTTGTTGCTACATGTGTTTGTTGCTACATGTGTTTGTTGCTGTACATGTGTTTGTTGCTACATGTGTTTGTTGCTACATGTGTTTGTTGCTACATGTGTTTGTTGCTGTACATGTGTTTGTTGCTACATGTGTTTGTTGCTACATGTGTTTGTTGCTACATGTGTTTGTTGCTACATGTGTTTGTTGCTACATGTGTTTGTTGCTACATGTGTTTGTTGCTGTACATGTGTTTGTTGCTACATGTGTTTGTTGCTACATGTGTTTGTTGCTGTACATGTGTTTGTTGCTGTACATGTGTTTGTTGCTGCACATGTGTTTGTTGCTGCACATGTGTTTGTTGCTACATGTGTTTGTTGCTGTACATGTGTTTGTTGCTACATGTGTTTGTTGCTACATGTGTTTGTTGCTACATGTGTTTGTTGCTACATGTGTTTGTTGCTACATGTGTTTGTTGCTACATGTGTTTGTTGCTACATGTGTTTGTTGCTGTACATGTGTTTGTTGCTGTACATGTGTTTGTTGCTGTACATGTGTTTGTTGCTGCACATGTGTTTGTTGCTGCACATGTGTTTGTTGCTACATGTGTTTGTTGCTACATGTGTTTGTTGCTGCACATGTGTTTGTTGCTACATGTGTTTGTTGCTACATGTGTTTGTTGCTGTACATGTGTTTGTTGCTACATGTGTTTGTTGCTACATGTGTTTGTTGCTGTACATGTGTTTGTTGCTGCACATGTGTTTGTTGCTACATGTGTTTGTTGCTGTACATGTGTTTGTTGCTGCACATGTGTTTGTTGCTGTACATGTGTTTGTTGCTACACATGTGTTTGTTGCTACATGTGTTTGTTGCTGTACATGTGTTTGTTGCTACATGTGTTTGTTGCTGTACATGTGTTTGTTGCTACATGTGTTTGTTGCTGCACATGTGTTGCTGCACATGTGTTTGTTGCTACATGTGTTTGTTGCTGTACATGTGTTTGTTGCTGTACATGTGTTTGTTGCTGCACATGTGTTGCTGCACATGTGTTTGTTGCTGTACATGTGTTTGTTGCTACATGTGTTTGTTGCTGTACATGTGTTTGTTGCTGCACATGTGTTTGTTGCTGCACATGTGTTTGTTGCTGCACATGTTTGTTGCTTTACATGTGTTTGTTGCTGTACATGTGTTTGTTGCTACATGTGTTTGTTGCTTTACATGTGTTTGTTGCTGCACATGTGTTTGTTGCTGCACATGTGTTTGTTGCTGCACATGTTTGTTGCTGTACATGTGTTTGTTGCTGCACATGTGTTTGTTGCTGCACATGTGTTTGTTGCTACATGTGTTTGTTGCTGCACATGTGTTGCTGCACATGTGTTTGCTGGTCTCTGTAGCACCACAGCTCGTGCAGCTTTTAAAGGGGATTAGAGGTGATGGCCATTATTTAAGCTCCACCTCGACTTTGCCCGCTGATACTGTACTTCTCCTAAAAACACTCTCATGCTGCTTCAGCCTCTTGTGCCACACCGTAGCAGGGTTGCACTTGTGCCTGTGTGGTCACCTAATTGCAAAAACTCGTTCTACTGACAGACTTTTGTTTCCTGAGTGGACGCCTGCACTCAGACCCAGTTACACAGTATTTGTTTATGATGTGTTTCTGGAGCCGTTACCTACTCGCAGTGAGCGATGGGCGTTTACAGAGAATTCTCTCTTGGCTTTGTGAACTGAAACACGCTGCCTGTAAACAGTTCTGTTCTCTATATGAGTGTGTGTGTGTGTGTGTGTCTCAGGTAGGGAAGGACGGACTCTCCTGCAGTGTTTGGCTGTAATGGCGCTCTGCGGCTCGGTAACAGAGGTGGTAAATCATATTAAATGTGAGCTCACACACACACCTACAGGGCTTCATCTCAATCTTTGCCCGGGGCATCCAAATCACTAAAACTGTCCCTGAATGTACTTCACACAGATTATTTTTCCTTCTTAAGGACCGTGGGAAGTCGGGGTTTTTTCCTCTTTTGAGGACACGAGGATCAAACACAGGAGTGAGAGCAGAGGGAGGGGTCGGCTGGTGTCTGATTCGCAGCCCACAGCAGTGTTTGTGGCTGCAGAGACAGAAATCATAGGGACATCTCAGGTAACATTTTCACAGCTGACACCGCTCCGTCTGTCTTTGTCAAACACTTCTTACTTGCTGTGTCACAAGTCCTCCAACTGATGCAAAAACCACAATCGCTGCAAAGGCAACAAGCAGCCGCCTGCCATCTTTTCCTGCAGATAGCTGCTATCAGACGAAGGTTTGGGTTTATCAGGAAGAAAGAGTTTGTCATGTGGCATGTACTGACACTGCATCGAGCGATGAGCCCGGCAGATGTTGCTTTGCTTGTGGGTTTGTGACATGTAAACTGGGCTGACTGACAGATATTTCCCTCATGTGTACGTTGGGCAATGATGAAAGGGACTGACTCTAAGTAACACACACACACACACACACACACACACACACACACACACACACACACACACACACACACACAGAGCAGATCAGTGAAAGGGATGAGATGTACGTGTGATACTATTCTAACCATTTCTGACTTCCTGCCTGCAAGTCGACAGCTTCCTCTTTTCTGCAGAAGGTTATCATGCATCTTGTTTTTGCTCTGCATGAACTGTACTTGTATTAAAACTGAACCATCTCTTCCTGTCAGCTGTCTCAAACTCACTTTGCTTTAACCACTGTTTGCATTTATTTCATCATAAAACAAGCAAAGATTTGGTAACTGATGGTGATAAATGACCTCAGGAGGCTTTAAAACTCACCTCAGGACTGATTTGAACACAGACCAAGTGAAACATGCAGAGGAACTTCCTCCTCACAGACGCTCTCTCAGATAACCCACATGCAGTGGTGCAGCATAAGAGTTTTAGTTCCTGCAGATTTATTCATTTCTCTGAGTCTGTGAGGCCTGAATCTGTTTGCATGTCGGCAAAAACACTTTTCAACCACTACTGTGTGTAAACATACAGACAGAAATATGTATGTTTATTTCTTTATATTTTGACCCTCCCTGAAGCTACAGATGGCCACAGCTTAAGGAATTTTTTTTTCCTAGTAGGTACGATCAGCCCTACCCTCTCTCTGATTGGCTGTTAGGTTTAGGCAAGATGAGTGGAAATAGTTAGGGGTAGAATAAGACTGTCAGGACAGGCCGATCAATCACAGGAGGTCACAAAACTAGACCCATCATTAAGTTGAAATTGCCTTGTCTGAGAATTACTAATACTTAATGTTGAGTTATGTCGGATTACTATTTCCTAATTTATGAGCTGTTTATGAGCATTTGAGCATACTGATTTGGACGTCGATCACCATGGCAACGATCGAGGCTTCAAAGCCTTGATGTAATTAGATTTTGATGGCTGAAAGTCAAAGGTCAGTGTGACCTCACAAAACATGAAAGAATTCATTCACTAATTCTGACCAAACTTGACACAAATGTCTAACAGGATAAAATAATGAAGGTCAAAAGGTCAAAGGTCAGCTTGACTGTGCCATCATCATGTTTTAACGTCATATCTCAGGAACAGAAGGGGAGACATTTGGTCAGATACTGAATCGGTGACTCTAATCTTGAAACTGTGCTGATTGTGTAGATCTTCTGTGTGTGAAGCATCCATGTTGTAGAGTTTGAAGCTTCATTCCAGCAGCATCCATAACTGAAGCATCGTCGACTGTCATGGTTACGTATGTCTGGACCAGTGACTGTTGCTGTCTCTTAGACTCAAGGATCATTCCTTTGGGGTGGGCACTTAGCACTCCATCTCTGCTGTGACTCATTGATGTAAAACTTTAATGTTTTATCTAAATCACGTTATTTTCTGAATGTCATTATGTAACAGTGGACACATTGAAAAGTGTCCTTTATGAGGCTTCTGCCAATATTTTCTTTATGCTTGTACAATAAAAACTCCTGGAGATATTAATCCAAATTAAAGACATGTTTATCTGAATCCTGTCGAGCTCTGCTGGCACAGGTTTCATTCTTTCTCACTTCAATTCTAGCAAATGGTGTACAAGGAATTGTGGATACTTTATACCTGCTGAGGATAAACACATGCATCCTTGAAAATTCTCTGAAGGAAGGATTTGGAGAATCCTTGACATTGGATCAGTCCTTTGGCAGGATTTTGGTGAGGACTTTGAGAAACATTTTTAATTTAAAAATGGACGTTGTGTCTCCTCCCTCCACTGTACATAAGTGAAGCTAAAATATCCCAGATATGACCGCTGCAGTAGAGATCTCTGCGGCATCAAGCCTCCCACCCATACATCCATCCAACCAATTGTAAGCAGCACCATTGAATGTAAGCCCACTGACTGGCTCACACAGCTGTCAGTCATGTTGTAAAATCCCCGTTCGATAGCATTAAAGAGCAAATTAAAACCAAACTTCCCAGAAACACTTGGAAAGACAGCAGCGTTATAAAAACTATCATTAATGACAGAAACCATTTTTGGGAAACATTTATTTGATGTGTACGTGACGCGTTTTGGGTCGGCTCATGTCCCATCTACTAACATGAAGGGAGGCGGGGTTTGTGAGCTATACTGCAGCCAGCCAGCAGGGGGCGATCCAGATGTTCGTGAGATGTCACGTCATCCATCTTTATATACAATCTGTGGTCTGGACAGACGTGGATGTAAACTGTAACTGCAACTTGACTAGTTCACAGAGGTGTTTAACCGGACATAATTCTGTTTATTTATGTATTTATTAGATCACGTCTTGTATTATTCTGATCATATCACTCGCACCTGTCTCGAGAACAAGCGTGTATGAATGATCTGAAGTTTGTAGTTCACGTTCTCACCCCACTTTAGGTTTTTTTAAACCAGTTTATGAGTGAAAAATGTTTTTTTGTGTGCATATTCATCATTTACACATCTGGCCTGGGGTTGGGGAAGTAAGAAATAAAGATAATTAAGAATTATAAATAGAATTATAGATTTTGTCATTATCAAGCTTTTCCCTTCCGGTGGTTCCCACAGAAATAGATTCCATGTGTGACGGGTCCCTGAACGCAGCGCAGACAGAACTCTGAGTTTTATTTTTCCTCTGCAGCACTTTGTTAACGTTGAGTTTGTTGTCTCTGTATGTGGCGGGCGGCGAATGACATTGTGTGTTCAGTGGGCGGGGCCTGTCTTCTTATACGCTGACACCTCACCCTTCCTCTCCACGAGGAGCTCCGTGTGTCGTTAACTGATGTTTAATCTGACAGCTAAATGCAGGATTAATAGAAGATCCTGCAACAGTCACAGAAGTCTTCACTAAACAGGCCGGGTCAAATAAAACATGGATTTAAAGTTAATTGCACCAAACAGTCAATAAATAAATCACTAACAGGGAAGCAGTGAAGAGCTGGAGGAAGGAGAGTGTGTATGACCTTGAGATTTTCAAAACAGCCAATAAGAATCAGTGTCTTCAGCTGATGGAAACTGTGCTGATGCGGCTGATGAGCAGAACTGGAGACAGAGTTTGTCCACTGAAGGGACGACGCTGAAGCACAATAGGCTACTTGTGTCGGTCAGCGTGTCATCGCGTGCCTTTGCTGTGATGTAACTGCGGCTTGTGCACAGATCTGACTTCTGTTTGGAGGAATTCGGTTGTGTCAGTGATTGGTGCTCATGTGCCGTGCAATGCTGGCTTCACTAAACCACACACACACACACACACACACACACACACACACACACACACACACACAGTCTGGTGATGTACCTACATTTGAGCTTAAACGACAGTATAAAACTCAAACAGCTGCCCTTCTTACACAGAGATGGCGCTACAACGTCTGTTCTTTACTCCTTCTTTGTATTTTTACACAGAACCAGACATGTAACCCAACAGTGTCAGCCTCTAGTGTGACATATAACATACGTGTCAGCAGCTCTTTATAAACAATAACAATGACATCACATGTCAATAACAAACATTTAGCGTCCCTGTTATGTGGCGGCTGATCTCGTCCTCTGCTCGGAGGGTAAGGAGCTCCTGGACCTCATCGTTCTCACTGTTTGTGGACATTTACAGCCGCTGTTCTTCTTTGAGTTAGCTGCTAACTGCTAACAGCTGCTATCTGTGATAAGTTACACACATAACATGCCGTCAAAGCATCACACCCGTCTTTCAGCTGTCCTGTTTATAAAGACATCATTTCAGTAAACCTGGTCTCACTCCAAATTCGTCAAAATCCAGCACTTGGTCAGCAACTTACGGCGTCAGACACTAACAAAAAAGCTGTCCTTTCACATCGCTGCAGGTCGCTGTTATTTTGTAACAGTGCCCATCAGCTTCAGGGAGAAATGCAGGGAGACAACAACATACGTTAAGGGAGCAGAAGTCCGAGTATGGTGGGTGGGAGGGGGGGTGATGGGTCCAACAACCGCCAACTTTTACCCAGGAAGCCGGTGCTCACTTCCTGTAAGAGTGTAAAGCCAAACCCTGTTATTTCCTAAACATCAGTTGGCGGTGTTGTACCGACGTCGTGCTTTTATATTGACTTAAATGATACTATTTTTTAAGGCTTATTTCTGTCTCTTCGTCTTTACTCAACAAGCCAAATCTCTGACATGATTTGAACAGTTTAGCAGTTTGATTCTGTGACAGATCGTTTGCATTTGTTTTATTTGAGTTTGCAAAAATTCCAGATGTTCAGTCAAAGCAGTGACTGTGAGGAGTGAACGCTCTGAGGTGTCCTTGTGTCTTTCAGCTCTTTGTGACTCTTCTTGTTGTCACTACGTCTCAATTCACAGTGTCTAAGTGACTCTCGGCCTGATTTCACAACAGAATAGCCTTCATGACTTCTAATGAGCCCGTCTCTAACAGACCATCAGAGCATGAAGTATGTAAAGGACTTTAATCAGCTCTGTCTAACAGCTGTCTGCATGTGTGTGCAGTCCATTAAAGGGACAGACACACAACCAAAACAAACAGTTGGCTCTCGACTGCAGCTCATTTAACTCTAAAAACTCACTCACATTTAAGAGTTTATGGTCTCCGACAGGATGTAACAGGTTACTCACTTCCAGAGAATAAAACTGTTTTATGTTCATTTCACTTGAGTTAGTGTTATTTATGTGGGCACTAAAATGTAGAACAATTATTGGTGTATGAAGTGGAGCTGGCCTCCCAGCAGAGTCCTCCCGCTGTACTGTCATTGATCTGGTAAAGCCAGTACATGGATAACATGCAGTTCCCTTCAATCCTCCTAAATCTCTTTCTGCATCTGCCAGTGCCAAACAGCTCAATACAAGCAGAGCACATGCATCTTCATGATGCTGCTCCTGATCACTCAGACTAAGACACAGCGTCCACGGGAAGCTGGAACAATGCGCCACATAAATAAAGACCAACTCCTCCAGGACACAAACAGATTTGCTTTGTTCAATGATTTTACATCATCTCCCTGTGAGCGCTCACAATCATTTCTTTGAGCAAAGTTTTATTGATTTTATGCAACTCTTTGTCAACACTGGTGTTTTGTTTTCTGTTTTACTACCAACACTAAATCACATTGATATGTCTCATATGGATTACATCACACTGCTGTCAAAGCAGAACTTTGGCATATCTCCACCTATCGTAGAGGAGTCGCACATACTTGGCTCAATAAATGGATTCCCCTCCCGTGCTTGTGTACTGGGACAAGGACAGTAGGCCAGTTAGATGTCCTCGTCCAGCTGGGACTGGAGCTCCACTTCACTGTGACTGGAAACACACTGAGTGACAGTATTGAGCGAGAGGCTGCAGCTGGCAGCGGTCAAACAGGCTGCAGTGTGACCACTCCGTTCACACTGTCAGTGTGCGTCCACTAACAGTGTTTGTTTTGTCACTGACAGGCTCAGACTGTTATTCTAAGTGTGTGACAGCATCATGAAAGGATCCCTACAGAGATAGAGCTTTGTGTTAAAGAGTCAGATCCTTTTTGTTTAACCAGAAACAGCCCTGAAATCACCGTCACTAAACCCACCAGACTCCATTTAGATAGACACTCATTTTATCATCATAGAACATCTTTCCACTGTTGCAACAATCACCAGCTCTGGTTTGGTTTAAATTAACTCTTAATTCACCAGTTAGCTGTGACAACATGCTGCCTTAAATGGAGTCTGGTGGGTTTGGATGAGCACCCTGTTCCTCTGGTCGTCCACCTCAGGCTCTTTGGTTCTGGCTTTTGATTGTGTCTGTAACCTGACTGGCTGATAGAGGCATTCAGCTGTGAGCAAGTAACTCTAGTTTCTGATGTTTTCTACACTAAAAAATGAATCTAAAAATTGAGAAAAGAACGCCACATTTATTGATAATAAAACTGATTGTTGGTCGCAGCTGATGAACCACATGGACGACATGATGCTTGGCGTTTGGTGCAGGAGAGGAGGCGGCGTTCACTGTTCTCTCACAGGCTTCATCAGGGAATCTCCCCATCAATGTTTTCATATACTTTATTATTTATTAGACGGAGAATTCTGTGGCCTATTTCCCAACGCCCGATGAGACTGCTGTGACTCAGATTCCTATTTGCTCGCATAGAAAGTGTTTCCCTGGGTATTTTTCTGGCAGATGGCCATGAATGAACATTAAAAATATAGAAAGGGAGTGCTGGTTTGAATGTGTGGAGCCTAAACGATCAGTGGATCAATTGTAAAGTCAGTTAACAGAAACTTAATGATTCTCTTTTTAATTATTTCGACAAAAACATCAAATATTTGTTGGTTTCTGCTTCTCAAATGGTAGAATTGTTGGTGTCCATGTCAGTGAGGGTACCGTGACATGTTGGTCCACTGCGGTCGGGAGGAAACTGTTTTTGTGACGTGAGGTTTTGGCCCTGATGGAGTCAAACTCTGTGTGTCCCACTGTGGCCACACAGAGTTTGCAGGGTGGGAGGGGTGGCTGCAATCTTTCCAGCCCACCTCAGGGTCCTGGAGACATACTGGACCTGGAGGTGTACAGGTCCTGGAGGGTCCTCAGGGTCCTGGAGACATACTGGACCTGGAGGTGTACAGGTCCTGGAGGGTCCTCAGGGTCCTGGAGACATACTGGACCTGGAGGTGTACAGGTCTCCCGCACAGTAAGAAGGAAATGAATGAACACTTCTTTGGACTCAAGGATGAGCTGATTATATTGTGGTGGTTAAAGGTCCGAGGTGACTGTGACTTCACAAAACAGATTTTTAAGCCTCCACGTCTGCGACAGCTGTAGGCGTTATGTTTTTGGGTTGTCAATGCGTCTGTGTGTCCGTCCATCCCATTCTTGTGAAGTGATATCTTAAGAATTTATTATGAAAATAATAGTGAGTTGCAGCTCGGTCTGTTCTCAGCGTCAAGTTTTTCGGTGTTGTTTTGTCGACCACTTCCTCCACACAGCAAGGAGGAAAAATAACCCATAGGCTGGTGACATTCTTCGAATTGCCTCGACAACTTCCTGTAAAATTGTTTCCCTCAGTATTTAGTGGTTTTTTTAACTGATGCAGAAGAGATGAAGACTGAGTGAGACGTTTATTGCGGTACTCTTAATAAGGCGGAACATGCTGATTTAATCTCTCTCGGTTTATTTAACCTTGCTCTGCATGCTGCAGCCTTTGCGTTCATGTGACAGCTTTCAGCTCAGATACATGTTGGAAGTGTTCTGGTGATGTGACTGAGTCAGACTGGTGTTGAGAGGTGTGTGTAGAAGTTACCTGTGTGCTTATTGACATGGGACTGATGTGTTAAGTCATGTTTACATCTCTGAAAGGGCTCAGTGATCATAATAACCATAATAATAGGAACAATATTAATGTTTTTAGCTTCATCGCAGCTGAGAGAGATCTAAATGTGTGTGTGTGTTTGTGTGTGTGTGTGTGTGTGTGTGTGTGTGTGTGTGTGTGTGTGTGTGTGTGTGTCAGGACAGGCAAAATAACACAATACTAGTACTAGTACTGGACTGGAGCACACGCTACGATGCAAGCACTCTGTCTTTGCCTCGGGCTGCTGAGCTGTGAGCACGACTGTTTATTTAGAGTCAACAGAGAGGAAGAACTCGACGTATGCAACATTCAACATATTGCTGTGTGCTCATCGTCCTGCTGAGTGTTTGTGCTGAGAGACATGTTTAATGCAGCAGCTGCAGGCGAGCAGACTGCATGACAGCGATGTGATGGACCTGTGTGTGCTGTGTAGGAAGGTGGAGGGAAAGTGTATGTTGATGTGACATCACAATCAAACACACTCGCTAATGCAGACGCAGGAGAGGATGTGGGAGAAATGTTCCCACACGTTAACGCGGCAGCTCAGACGAGGAAGCTGGTTTTTATTTAAGGACGCCAGGTTAGGAGGAAAAAACACACTGGGGAGTTTTGTTTGACGAACTCTCCTCTGCTCACTCTCATCATCAATCAGGAAGATCTACAACCAAGAAACGTCCTGTTGTCATTGTTAGAATTCCTCATGAAAACAAAAGACACAGTCACAACCCACCTGGCAGCATTTCACCTTTCTTTCACTGTTTCACTGTAAATCACACATTTTGTAGAAATAAGTGAAGAATTACCAGCTAAAGTTCAAAGGAAGTATCAAGGCAAACAAACAATGTATGAATTAACTATGAAGGATAAAGCTTTGCTTCAAGAGGCAGGAATCGCTTTATCTGATCAGAGGTCTGCACATGATCCTCTAAATCACACAATATATTTCATTCGGTAAGTTATTTCCTCGTGTCTTTTACTTGCACAGTTTGAGAAATATGTTTATTTGCTGTCTTGGCGAGAGTTAAATAAAGAGATCGATACCACTGTCGTATCCGTCCATTAAAGCTGAGACAGGAAGAAACAACACATTCTCATCCCGGACGCATTTCAAACTGGCGCCGCGGGGCAGTGTGTCATGCGCCTGCAAAAGGTGCCTTTTAGCATCAGGTGTCTGACGCCAACATCACAGACAAAGCAGCAGTATTTGACGAGCTTGGAATGAATACGGCTGGCAGAAATCTGGAAAAGGCAAAATTAGAAAATAGACCTCCTGCAGCTCTCCTGACTCTGTCATAAGCCCCTCCCACCAGACAACCACGGCTATATGCACGTTTCATACAGTAACACGGCGTTTCCATACAATGATTCATCTGATCTTATGTCACTATAGAGTTGCAGAGACTCTCGCTCTGTTTGTCCAACCCGCTCTCACACCAATGTCTTCGAACACCAGCACTTTGTCAGTGAGTTCCAGCGTCAGACATTGACGGCATGATATGCAGACTTCATTGTTTGAGTTAGCTGCTAACTGCTAACAGCTGCTGTTCTTCTTCTTTGAGTTAGTTTCTAACCGCTAACAGCTATTTAAATCTCCTGCAGTGGGTCACACACATAACACGTTGTCAAAACATTGCACATGTCCTTCAGCTGTCCTGTTTATAAAGACATCATTTTCGTGTGATTGTGTCATGAGATTTTAGGGTTCAGTAGTGAGTTTTTGAGGCGCTGTGTCTCGCTGTCTCTGTGCTAAGCTATCTGGCTGCTGGCTGTCTCTTCCTGTTTACTGTGCAGACATGAGACTGGTATTGACCTTCTCATCCAACTGAGCAAATTTCTAAATCAGCATATATCCCAAAATGTCAAACTGTGTCTTAAAAATGGTTTGTGTGTGTGTGTGTGTGTGTGTGTGTGTGTGTGTGTGTGTGTGTGTGTGTGTGTGTGTGTGAGTGTGTGTGTGTGTGTGTGTGTGTGTGTGTGTGTTCCACAGGGAAGATTTGGTTTGCAGATAAGATTTAAAAATACATAAAAAATCAACATATCATTAACCATCGGAGCAAAGAGTCAAAGTACCAGAGAGGGAGACGTTACAGAGAAAGACTTGATGCAAAATGCAAATCTCTCTCACGGCAGCGACATCATTACCTGTGTAGATTAAACAAGCTAATTGTTGTGGGGATAAACCAATCCCCGCTTCTTTTACTCCCGAGTTTCCTTTCCTCTCTGCGCCCAGCCCCGAGAGTGAGGGAACATTTTGTATAATTAAAATTGCATTCTGTATTTGTCACATCAAAGAATCCTTTGAGGAAGAAGAGATATCCTGACGACATCAGAGTTTCACATAGTTTCAGACGAGAGTGTGTGCACGTACAGGTGCACGGCTTCCTCCCCTGTCTGTGGGAGGCTGTTGTTCTGTGGTTACAGGGTGAATATGGTGACATATGAATGCAGAAGAGAAGCCTGACTGGAGTCTGGTGGCACAGCCCGCCTGCTCCATCCTTCCTTGAGCCCACAATGTCTCAGTAACCTTCACAGTATCCCCTCTTCATATCTGCCTCGTCTTTCTGTGCCATCCGCATGCTGCACGCGTCCACAGGGCCGCGTGACAAACACCCTGAAATGTTGTACTCTAAACTCCCCCTCTGTGCGTTTGTAGTGCAGCTCCTCACCAGATTAAGCTTAATTCCAAAATGAGATATCCACCATTTTAAAAACGCTGCACCCCACCATCGCTAAACGATTGCTCGCCTGGAAGCAAAACTCACTATGGATTATCGCTGAGTGTAGGAGCAAAGTCGAGACCTTTGCTGTTGTAAGGAGTGTGTGTTGCGTATAATCACTGCCTGTTAACATTTTTTCCACCTAATGAACATGTAGGAATGAAGCCTTTACATTTTTCTGATAACGCTCTTCATGCCCTGGAGGGGATTCTTCTCTTCGCCCTCTGGTTGAACTGCAGGGTTGCCCAGTTTGTGCTCACTCTTACACAGAGTGTCTCTGACAGCTGTGGCCTCATTAAACCAAACCTGTGTTACACAATCTAAATAGTCTGTTCACTGTTTATCAGCTCCGTTTTTTCTCTGTCCACAAATCTCTGTCTAGGTGATGAGACTGAGGAAAGTCAGGCAGCTCCAGTTCAGGCTGTTTGGACTTGAGGCGTTTCATTATTTTAATATTAAAGATGAAGTGTGTTTGATTTCGGGGGATTTGGTGGTGTCTGGCGGTGAAAAGCAGATTGTGACCAGATAAAAACTTCAGAATGTCTGAATTGTTTATTGTTCAGGAGGTTTTTATCAGGAGCTGAATTATTTACAGACGTCTTGTCTTCTCCAAAACAAACGAGTAGAATCACTAAAACACTGAATAAATACGTTTCATGTTACAAATCAGTCCATCAGTCTCAGCGCTCACCCACAGCATGCGAAGGTGTGCATTTCTCTCATGAGTTAATGTGTGCTCACTGTTCTCTGATCCAGATGTTCATGAGGTTTTATCATGACCTGAATTATCCGCAGAGGTCTCTTCCTCTCTGAAACAAACAGACCAGCTGATTCAAACTGGTGAAACACAGTATATTATTTCATATAGTTCATATAGTATTTCATATCAGTGTAACTCCGGCACTACACATTGCACTTGGCTTCTTCCTGCGGTGGTCGACGTGAAAATGCGAATGGTCTTATGAAGAGTACTGTAGAAACATGGTGGTGCAACATCTCATACTGAGGTTACAAAAACACCACAATCTTTATTTTCAGCTGCTGGATGAGCAGACGAATGAGTCTTTGAGAGCTCGTCCTGGACTCTGGATACGATGGCTGCAGGTGAGCGGGGTGGAGGAGGGTGTGAAGATTCTGCCTAAAATGACGTTGACAGCAGCAGAAGACAGAGCAGGTTTACAATGTTGCAGTGGCATCCTGATTGGCTGAGAGATCGTGGCAGAGTGTGATTGGATAACTAGAGGAGTGAACAGCCATAGTCAGCTGACTGGAGGGAGTAGTGAGAGTGGGATGGAGAGAATGTGAAAGGGTGAGCACGAGAGACGTCTTCCTGATTGAACTTACGCTGAGCTTCATTTCCTTTAGCGCGTTAGTTTTGCCTCCATGGTGAGCTGCTGTTCGTCTGGTTGTTTGGCTCATTTCATGCTGCATTTCTATTGGTTGGTTAGTAGCACGTAGCTGTAGCTGTCTTTGATCAGAGACCGTGACAACGACCATCCTTGAACCTCTCTGACTGTGTGACGTAGGAACACCGTTTTAGAGGCGCCACCAAAGATGCATCGCCACGTTTCTGTTCGTCTTTAGTCTGGGACAAAATCACACAGTGTGTACCGGCTATAAGGAGGACATCCTGCCTTATCTTACCCTGCTACGGCTTTCCATGTGTCATTAGGAGACATTGTTATGTGTCCTAATGACCATTAGGGGCAGATGCTTTGATCATGAGTGAGTAACAGAGAGATTAATAAATGAATGATATTTTTGTGAGTAACTTCCTGAGTCCATGATGTGCCTTACTTTTAAATGTTTAAAAATGTCGATGTTCGTTCTTGAAGTAAAAGACCAATAAAAGTCTGATAACAGCTCCTATTTGTGTCAGTGAGCGTCTCACACCAACAATTACTGTGTAAAAATAATAACAAATAATGAGTATTTCATTTTAAAGTGAAAAGGGCTCCCTGCAGGGCCTGTTACTGTTCCACAGCTTCACCTCGCTGATTGCCGTCTCTCTGTGTTTCTGCTCTCTCCTGCAGAGGCACCTCCCTCTGGGATGTCCAAGAATGGATACTTCTTTCAAGAAATGGGTGAGTGTGAGCCAACAGCACCAAACACACCAAGGCAGTGTGCACTAACAATTCAGCATCGGACACTTTTACACCATTGGAGACAAAGCCAGCAGTAATAAGAGTCCATGAGGTGGAGACACAGAGTGAATACACACATGTGATCTTCTCATGACAGGGAGTTGGATGTGTTTTTAACGTGTGCTGTACAGTATAAGATGTGACTTAAAGATGAGAGCTGCAGCACAAGCACAGTAAACTCCCCCAGCGCTCACACTCCACTGCATTTGGATATAAATAATGAACTTTGCTCCGGCTGTTATGATAACGGCAGTTTCATTACCTCCTAGCCAAGGAGAGGCACCCAATTAGTATGTGCAGCACAAGCAGCCAGGACAGAATATGCTTGCATTGGATCTCCCTGTCTCCCCCAGCCAATTATTCCCCTCCTGCAACACAACCATTCACTCAGCAGAATCACAGAAGGCCCCCCGCTGCAGCCCAACATAACTGTCTTTATTAGGCAAGCTTTTATCAGGATATAAATGCAATTACATTATTGTGGGCAAGTAAGCATTATCCACCATCGTCTCAGAGGTTCATTAGTGAAGGTCGGTCTGGAAGCAGAGCGCTGCCTGAGAGGAGCACGCCAGCATCAGGAACAATATGCTCTGGTGTACCGGAGCTTTCTGTGTCATTATGTTCTTCATTAATGTGTTAATAGTTGATGTGTCTTTGAGTCATATCAACTATTCATGTGCTCATTTAGAAACAACTGTGAGTGACTGAATCTGATCACGCTGTCATGTCTAGTTTAGACTATAGAACAAAAAGAAGTGTGTGTGGGGAGAATGGGAATAAAAAAAAACATGAAAAACATATTTAAAGAACTGCTGTGGAAATGATATGTGATATGCAAATGATGCGTTCAGGGAACACAGTTTCAATATGGTGTTTTTTGATACATCATGAGGATTGTGCTTGAGTTTCCTGAAGGTCCTGACACACCAAGCCGTCGGTCGGCCCTCAACTAAAGTCGGGCTGTCGGTGAGCGTCTGTCGCCCTAGTTTTTTCTGTGTGTCCCGCACCGTCGGCACTTCGGCACTTCGCCTCCATTTGGATCCAACCGGAGCACCGAGCCCTGGTTTGTTGTTCAGGTTAAAGTGGTCGCAGCTAATAAGCGGACCTGGGAACCTTCCGGCTTTTCGTCTTCCATTTCTTCTGTCCTCCTGCGTGCTGACGAGGGATGTGTCTCGCCTCTCATTGGCTGATGCTCTTTGTCAGTCTTGTCACACTTCTCCAGTTTTCTGGCATGCCAGATATCCATATCTATGACGTCAAAATCACGGTGAAAATTGTGTAGTGTGAACTAGCCAAAACATTGCGGGGTCTCAGCCAAAACGTTGCACCTGAACACACCGCAAAGGCTCCAGCCGACGGCCAATCAGCTCGTCCGTTCTGCTCCTGCCGAGAGGAAATGACTCTCCACAGCAGCAGACGGCGGTCGTCTGTATCCATCATTGAAAAAGGGAAACAGGAAGAGCGTCTTGATGCTAGTTAGCCAGTTAGCACATTAACAACACAATCAGCATATTTACCGTGCGGCAGTGAACAAGAACACAAACCATCAGGAAACGTTTCTGCTGAAGAGAAAAATAATCTGACCTCATGGATTACACACTGTTTCATGGACAAAATTTCAAAACTTTTCCATGACTTCTCAAGGACCCATAATGCTCTATTTGCCCGACGTTTCTCAAACATATCAGATTCAAACTAAATAATCTCAGCTAACTATACATGAAGAGAGAGAATACTCGTTATTCATACAGGATTATTTTAAAAATTTCATTACACACAACAAAGTCCAGGACTTTTCCAGGTTTTCCATGACCATGGGAACCCTGGATAACAAGGTTGTTTTGGTCTCACTCCCTCTGGACTTTAGCTTTTTGTTTACTTTCCTCACTTCGGTTTCTTTTCTCATGTCTGAGCTCAGCTGACAAACAGAGTGATTTCATTCACCAACAGGTTCCACCGTTACCGCTGCTGAATCAGCATCAGCGAAACAAAACCCACAAGGGCTGATGGTGTGGGACACACCAGGGCAACAGATGATTACCAACGCCTTAATTTGTCAGGGCCTTCAGACAGTATACTTTCCTCATGTTGTGTTTCAGGTTGTTCTCACAGATTTGTTTCCGACACAAATCAGTGCACCCAAATTCGTACATATCTCATGTATTTATAAAGGCTGCGATCATGTGACCACTGCACTGACGGCAGTAAACAAGGAAGCAGTCTGAGCTCTTGTAAGGAGGCAGGTTGGGTCGCAAAAAACAGGATTTTGCCAGGACTTTCTCCTGGAGTCACATGTTCGGATCCATGTGAACTCCTATTGCACACTGAGTCATTTTAAATACGTCCTCACCATGTTTCTTTTCCTAAACGTGACCTCAGTAACTTACGTTAGGGATGTAATGTCATTCTTGGGATGCAAATTTGGAGAATATCTGACAAGTCGTTCTATGAGAACATGTTGTGCATTTTGAAGCAGCTCTGCAGGTTGTTTGTTCAGGTTGTTTTATTGTTGATTTTAGGATTACCGGAGGAAAGAGTTCATTCAAATCCTGATCATGTGACCTATTTGGTTCACGAATAACAACCTAAACAAACTCATTTCAACCATGGAGCACAATGTGAAATACTTCGTTGTCTCTCCTGCAGTTTGATGTCTTACGAATGTGTAATAATTCTTTATTAGTGGAGGTGGTCTTTAGTTCAGGAGGCTTTAAAAGCTCTGTGGGAAACCCTGTAATTTAGCTGTCGTCAAACGCTCCACACAGTGAGAGACCAACACAACCTCCATCTTACGGCTGCAGAGGAGGATTTGATTCCTTATAAAGCACGTTAATGTTTCTGTCACAGAGCTGATTGAAAGCTTTGAGACTAGGTGACTAGTTGTGTTGAAACAATCAGATGACTGCAATGCTTCTCAAACTTGTTTCAATAAGTGTACCTCCTTTAAAAAATATAATTTTATCAGCCCGCCCCCCGACCAACGCAAAACAGTTTTGGTCAACAAAAAAAGGCCAATGTAAAGAGGTGGAATACAGTGCTGTGACATCAGTGTCTGATTTACTAAAACTTGTAACTGAAGAAAACTCAAATGCTGAAATTGACCCCTAAATTCTCAGCAAACCAATTTTTTGTCTCCATGCAATAACACTAAGACAGCGTGGTGCATCTGTACTGCATCTGTTTAATTAACAGACACTGGACTTTTGTCCTTGTGAATGAAGAGACGTTTTGCTCTAATTCAAACTAAGAGATATTTTTGTCTGCACCTAGTAGGGATGCACCGAATATTCGGTACTGGGCAGTCATATATTCATTAACCGAATATATTTGGCCGAATATATTCAGTAACTGAATATATTCGGCCAAATATTGCAAAAAAAACACACATTCAGTATTCGGTGGAATAAGTGAAAAGCAAGGCTGAATAATAGTGGCGTGTTTTGATAACGTAATGAAACAGTGTGCGGTGACGGACAGAGTGAAATGTCGGCAGTGTGGCGACTCCGTCCGTCACTGCATTTGTGACTAAAAATAGTTTTGTGCGAGCAAAATAAATCATTCAGCACGCTGTGTGAGTACAGATTTCAGCCAGCAGCAGAAACAAAAGGCGAATCCAGCCGGTTGTGGGTTGAACGGGCGTCACAGACACAGACAGGAATGTGTTCCTGTCAAATACGGAGGCCATAGTGCTTCGCGGCACAAGATAAGGCTTACCGGCGACGGAGAAGCCCGGCTCCAATAATGTCCTCTTCTTGGCATCATGACTGCCTAAATGTACCTGGACAGCCGAGCCGTGGCGGCACACAGGTATGTGACGTGTCAGGGGAGAAACGAGCCGTTCACATTTCTCTCTTGTGGCAGGTAACGGCCCACAAACCTCACCGCACTTTAGGGACTGTTCTTTAATTAGGAAGGGACTGTTCTTTACTTATGGAGGGACTGTTCTTTAATTAGGAAGGGACTGTTCTTTAATTTGGAAGGGACTGTTCTTTACTTGTCAGGGGAGGAGGGTGGCTGCTTGATTCTTATTTCATTTATTTATTTTATTTTGATCCCCCCTATGTTAATCACTTATTGATGCTGTTTTTGAAGTATGAATAAGTCAATAAATAATTTATTCCATTGAAATATCAGTGATGTATTGTAGAAAAGTGATTTATCTTTTTATAAATGACAAAAGGCACATCTGCCTCATTTTCACTGTGGTATCCTGATACTACTCAGAACCGTGATACTTTCACCAATTTTGGTACCGTGACAACACTAATCTGGAGCGGGTTCATCTGCAAAAACTAATGAAAAACTAAACAACGGTATTCGGCCAAGCGTTTAATTTTATTCGGCTTCGGCCACAAATTTTCATTTTGGTGCATCCCTAGCATCTAACGAGCAGAAATTGACATGGTGTCCAAGAACATCAACAACAGCCACACCCAGGACACCTAGTGTGTCATATGTAGACGTGAAAGTGCACCAATGACCAAATGGCGATATGTGACAAGTTTAAGGTTTGGTTGTAATGAAGAACTAACCCATTACTTATTGCTATGTTTCTGACAAGTAATGGCACCATTTTAATTTAATATGAGATTTTTATAAACATAGTTGTAGCGCCAAGGTGTCTGACTGAATCCTTTGCAGGGGCCCCCCCACCCGACGGGCCCCCCAGTGTAACTGCACTGCCTATATTGTCTGTATTTACACCCCTTGGGTGTTTAGTCATTTTTGCTCAAATATGATATAAAAAAACAAACAGTCCCCTCACCGATTATTCAGCCAGTCATTCCATCTTGGACAAAGCAGAGATTTGACTTCACCTTTGACATTACAGGCAGCAGTTGTGTGTTGTCCTCCAGTAATTCTCACAAAAGTTTCAAAGACCTTGAAATATGCAGATGTGCTGTGGTGCAGCTGTTTTGTAGCTCTGTGGCGTTTCTGTGTGTCACAGCTCCAAACACATGTCAGAGGCTGCTGCAGAGCGCCGCGCGCCGTCTGAAGGAAACACATCAATCATTCAGAGCTCTCATATCAGCTCTTGTTCCTTCTCCATGTTGCACGCTGGTGTTGATGGTCACAGTGACTGAGGGGAGCTGGGCTTCACGCGCAGCTCGTCTCCATCCCGTTTATTATTCAAATCACGGTGTGAGAAGAATCCAGATTCTGATTTTTAATACCTCATTCTGAGCAGTGAATTGCATATTTGGAGTTTGATATTAAAAATAAAAAGATAGTGAAAAGCAGAATTGAATTTTTCCAAAGTACAAAAATATTAATAAACATGTCAAAACTTTTTCTGAAATTGATCCCATTTGGAGCCAAACCATCGATGTGCTCGGCCGCCGCCGTTCTCCCCCAAGGTGATCTGAAAGTCAGAGCCCAGCCGGTGAGTCGGAGGCACAGAGGGATGCAGGCGAGGCGACGACACAGCCAGGTTCAAATAATGTCAAGTGCTGAAGGATGATCCTGACGCAAGACAAACTGAAATTGGGGCGACCTCGCAGATAAGGTCAGCAGATAAAGAGCACGAGCGCTGTTGTGGTCGCAGCGAGCCCGATCGCACGATGATATTTGGAAGCCCACTAGTTACTGTAGGATTGGATCGGAGGGGCTGCTGTGTCAGGAGGAGAAAATGGGATGAGTCATACAAACAGCTCCAGGCTGAGTCCTGTGATGCTGTCGACCATACAAAATCCTGCCCATTACACACCAGGAAAAAAACCTGCTAAAACCCTCTGTCTACCTGCTGATTCATCAAAGACCTGTTTTCATATCAGAACTACGATGACTAACAGGAAATCTGCCGTTTCCTCTCACAATTCATGTCTTTTTTAAGATTTCAGACACAGAGGTCGTCGCCTCGCAGCTATTTATACATGAAAGTAAATCTCTCCCAGGTAAAGCGTGAGAACAGGTACCGCACAGCAGCTGTTTGTGCTGCGTTCACTGACGTCAACACACGATATGTGTTTTATTCTGACAGGAACACTGATGATGACCAACAGGGAGAAACTGTAAAGTAGTTTACTGTGAGGCTGCTGCCAGATGGGAAAAGGACCTAGAAATAGAATCTTCATCATATGAATGTGAACAAAACTGTACATCATTTACGGACGAATAAAGTCACAGTGAAACACACGGTGTGGTTACAGCCCGTGGTGAGGAAGCAGAGGAGCAGGAGCCAGGTGCAGCCCTCGTGATGTTTCCTGCTGCCTTTTTTAGTATTATTTCCTGTTAGTCTGAACCTGGGTTAACACAAGTTTATAACGAGCACCTCCACCTTGGTACCGTTTGGTCTCAGGAGCCCGAAAACCGTCACATGTCCACGTTTGGTCATGGACTTTCCACGTCCACATGTGACGTCCAAGGTACCCTGGGTGTGTTGGTTGTTGACGTTCTGGGACGCCGTGTCAACTTCAGCCTGTTCCATGCATTGTCTGTTTTCGAAATACTCTTCTGTTTTCACAGGAAATGTACTCAACTCAACTCAACTCAACTTTATTTATAGAGCACTTTAAAAACAACCACAGCTGAAACAAAGTGCTGTACAAAAATAAAAACATTAGACAAACAATAAAAACAATAAAACAGTAAAACAAGAGCAGAGTCTCATGCTGGTTTAAAAGCCAAGGAGTAAAAATGGGTTTTAAGGCTGGTTTTAAAAAGGGACAGTGAGTGTACAGTTTGCATACAGTCTCTTTCAAAATAAAAGCACTACGTTGGTACAACTGATGTGGCATGTCAAATTTGAAAAGCAGTTTGGGAGAGAGAGATTGGAAACAAACTCTAACTCTCCTGAAAGTGAAAAACCTTGAACCCGTGGTGTTGAATTGAATCAAACTTTCTTCCACACCACCAAACCAATTATTTTAGATTTCTTAAACACATATTTGAGATGCACACGCTGCACCGCCTCGGCCCGAGGACGCTCGAGATCTTTCCTATCACACAGTAATTGGCTTTACAGTCTTACAGGAAGTGAACACCGGCCTCCTCCAAATTTTTAATCACTTTGTATTAAATATCACGACTTCACTTATATAGAAAACTTCCCAACTTTATAAGTTTAAGTTTCATCCCATGTTTTCTGTCTTGAAAGTTTCACTCACATTTACCTAAATTTTGAATTTATCTACGTCCAATCAGAGGATACTGAACTGCCAGACACTTCTTCCAGATGTTCGACCTGCCAGCAGTGTGACCCACAGATGCTGAGTACACCAAAGCTATATGTTAGAAATGTACAGTTTGGGTTCCCAGCATTTAGAAACTGCTGGATGCTAACTGTGTTGGTATTAGCATACTTGGGATTAATATGAACAACATATCAGCGTTGGAGTAGTGTTGGGGGTCACTGTTGATGCTGAGTCTATTTCTGATATTTTTAAAAAAATCAAAATGACCAGATATGACCACATCACCACGTTTAAACTGATTTCTGATGACTTTTGTGTCAATTTTGTGTCAGAAACATGTCCCAAATGTGTTTTTGGCCCCTGAGACCAAACAGCTCAGAGTTAGAGGTGCTCGTTATAAAGCTGCGATGACCCAAAGTTCAGGCTGACAGGAAATAATGATGAAACAACAGTGGTAGAAAACATCACGAGGGCTGCACCTGGCTCCTGGTCTGCACGGAAAAACATTTAAGACCAGGAGAAGAATTTGGTGGTAATCCTAAGTGCTGTGTCGTACGCAACTGGACCTGTCTAACAGGATAAAATAATGAAGGTCAAAGGTCAGCTTGACTGTGACATCATCATGTTTTAACGTCATATCTCAGGAACAGAAGGGGAGACATTTGGTCAGATACTGAATTGGTGACTCTAATCTTGACACTGTGCTGATTGTATAGATCTTCTGTGTGTGAAGCATCCATGTTTTCACTGACATGATGGAGACTGTCAGAGACACTGGACTGGTGGGCGGAGTCACACAGCCACAGGGTGGACTGGTGGGCGGAGTCATACAACCACAGGGTGGACTGGTGGGCGGAGTCATACAACCACGGGGTGGACCGGTGGGCGGAGTCATAACAACCACAGGGTGGGCTGGTGGATGGAGTCATACAACCACAGGGTGGACTGGTGGGCGGAGTCATACAACCACAGGGTGGACTGGTGGGCGGAGTCATACAACCACAGGGTGGACTGGTGGGCGGAGTCATACAACCACGGGGTGGACCGGTGGGCGGAGTCATAACAACCACAGGGTGGACTGATTCTAGTTTTTTAACCTTCCTTTCACTCTTGAAGTCAGATCCTAAGTCAGTCCAATCATCACATAAGTTACACAGACAGTGCTTATTTCTTTCTGTCACTGAACTCCGGTCCTCTTGGATCCACTTGGTTATCACATATTTTAATAAACAGACGCAGGATCAAAGTAATAAAATGTGGCCCCAACCCCATGACCAAGGCTCCAAGTAGATCTCTGCCAGTGACCCTCAGGTTCCCACGCCAAGTCTCCATGAACTGACCTACTGCCGCCCCATAATTACATTTAACTTAATAGACCACATGATCAGTTAAACAACTGACAAAATAAGTGGATTAAGCGATAATGAAATGATTGTAAGTTGCAGTCCCAAATATATAACAGATAAGATATAATAAATCTATGAAGCCAGTTTTCAACCATGATTTGAGATGATACCTGTTTTTACTCTCAGCCTCAGTGCACTGAAATCTGAGTACATATTTGAGCGACACTGTGACAAGCTTCACGTGGCACTAAAACAATATTTGCATGTCATTATTTTTTAAGCAGCAGATGTTTATTACAGTGTCAGGATGGTTCATCGACCATCAGACAAGCTGTCACAGTTTCTTGCTGTAATTATGTTGCTGTCTAAACTTTTTGTTAGACGCTGTTCTGACTAGATTTAACTTCCGGGGGTCCTGAAATGGTTTTTTACTTATATCATCATGTTAATGTGACACTGAGGGACCGTTCCTTACTCATCACAGGATGTTGGCAGGAATACCTTGGAAAATGGAAATTCTGTGAGCCTCCCTCCATCATAAATGATTAGATTATTAAATGTATTAGATTTTTAAAACTTCCTTTGATGTTTGGAAGTTAAAAGTTGAAGATGAATTCCTGGAGTTGATAAAAGCCTCAGTTTTTAACTCTTGTCATGTCAGATTGTTGTCGTTTTTCTCTCTAATGGAAGCGTTTGTTGCACATGATGTGTTCAAGGCCCGTCATAAGTTGTAAAATCCAACAATAATTTCTATTTTTACAGTTTCTGGTTGTGATGAGTGGCGTCATTTTGGCAATGTTGAAAGAAAGCATGCTTTCGGGAAGACATGTTTCGCCAAAATCTAGCAACAGTTTAACATAAAATCTGGGGCACACGTGTTCCTTTAAAATCATCACAATTTGGAGAGTGTTTTCTTGAAAACTCGTCTGTAAAAGAAGTTCAAAATCCAGCCATTTAAATGTGTATGGCCCTCCCCTAAGCCTAAATAAGAAAAACAGGCCCTTCCCAATGCTTGCTCCCCCCCCCCCTCCCTCATAACTAATGAACAGTCCCTAATAACGAGTGATTTTTGTATTCAAACAGGACTCATTTTATTTGTCTTGAAGCTCAACATAATTCAGTCTGGTATTTTAATTTTCCACGCTCTGGTGTTGTTATGATCACTGAAGGAATCTGTGAAAAGTAAAAATACAAATGAAAAGATCTCCCCAGTAATAAGAAAAATATTCTGCAGTTTGTTAAAATGACTTGTTAACACCAACAACACACTGGGAAAATGCCTTGATGGATGTTGTTCTGTTTATTCAAATAGATGAGCATCTTTTCTTGGTGGTGTTCTCTAAAAGCCGAGCTGGTGAAATAATGTGCACTGAGCACCTGCAGAATGTCTGGACTTGTCAGCTACCTGGGCTGAAGATGATAATGAGTGAGTCTGCTGAGGTCCAGGAGGTGACCCTGTGCTGTTGTGTCCCCAGAGCAGCGGGAGGTGGAGCAGGAGGAGGGCAGCGAGGGCCGAGAGGAGGGACAGGACTCGCCGATCGCCTGCGGAGATGACATCCACCTCTATGACAACCAGATCAGCCCCGGGCCAGGTCAGTACACAGAGAGGGGAGATGAAGAGTGAGGAAGATGAAGAGTGTGGTGGGTTCTCTAGAAAACTAGAGGCCTCTCTTTAATATATAAAGAGAGTCACATGACACACAGCTGAGAAATTCTGCGCTCAAGGCCGGATTGTTAGTTATCAGCATCGTTCTAAATGTCAGAGCAATTTTTTGAATCATGTTTTTAAGCCTCCACACTGGTGATCGCCGAGGTCGGAGGTGTTGTGTTATCAGCTCCGTCCCATTCTAGTGAACATGATAATTGAACAACACCTGGAGGGAATTCCTCCAACAACTTTGGCACAAATATCCACTTGGTAGCTAAAGGTCAAGGGTCAAGGTCACTGTGACCTTGCATCGGTTTCATTCTTATAAACGCAATATCTGAAAAACACCTTGAGGGAATTTATTTGGATTTGGCACAAAGGTTCCCTTGAACTAAATGATGAACTGATTGGAACTTTGTGGCCATAAGTCAAAGGTCAAGGTCACTGTGACCTCATGAACATGTTTTTGGCCATAACTGACAAATTCATACGCTAATGAAACAATGATCTGAGTCGATTTTGGTGGTCATAGTTCAAGGTCACTGTGACTTTGTCTCGCAAATTAGGTCTGAAGAATAATTTAAGATTTTTTGTTTGTTTGTTTTTTTAAATGTTTGCAATATTTACCTGGACTCAACGATAAACTGATTTCAGCTGTTTGAGGTCAAGGTCACTGTTATATTGAGTCCGGCTCATTCTTGTGAATGCAGTAACTCAAGAACACCCTGAGGGAAACTCTTCAAATTTGGCACAAACAACCACTTTGCCTCAAGAATGATCAGAATTTGGTTGTTAAAGGTCAAAGGTCAACGTCACGTTTTTGGCCATAACTCAAGAATTCATGATCTCTGATAGCTGTGGCTGGAGACGTTGTGTTTATGCATTGTCCGTCTGTCCGTCCCATTCTCATGAATGCTATACCTCAATAAAGCCTTGAAGAAATTTCCTCAAATTTGGCACAAACATCCACTATGAGTCAAGGATGAACTGATTAGACTTTGGTGGTCAAAGGTCACTGTGTCCTTTCGTCGGCCCCATCTTGTCAAAGTGACGTTGGAAGAAGGCCTTAATGGGAATTTCTAAAATTTGGCCCAAACGCCCACTTCTATTGAATGATGGACTGATCAGATATATTTTGTGGTCAAAGGTCAGTGTGACCTCACAAAACGTGTTTTTTGCCATAACTTAAGAATTCACACACTAGTTATGACAACACTTGACACAAATGTCTAAAATAATGAAGTGATGACATTTTGTATCCAAAAGGTCAAAGGTGGACTTCACAGTGACATCATCATGTTCTGCTGAAACACTTGATTGATTGTATAGATCTTCTGTGTGTGAAGCATCCATGTTTTCACTGACATTGATCAAACTGACACTTGACTGCTGTGTGGCGGCGTGCAGTCAGTGAGGTGGTGATTCTGTTTTGAGCGTTGTTCCAAACGTCAGTGTGGTTTTCTCACTTCTGAAACAGAACCTGGAAGTTCCACTTTCACTTCAGCTCTCTACACAGAAATCCTTCATGTAAAATAGTCAGTATCCTGCAGTGCATGTGAAGCTATCTCACCGCGACCTTTGACTTCTGCTTGTAAGTGGTGATGTCACCATCAATTCGCTCAGGTATTTTAAAAAGCTTAAAGCTTGTCTGGCTGCCTCTGAATATTCCTCATCCAGTCAATAATCTCCTCTGCTGTTCAGCTGTATGATCGATATCACCAGCTCAACTTCAGCCATTTTGGAGATGTTTTACATCATAACATGAGACACGTTCTTCAAAGGCAGCGTGCGTCTGCCGTCATCACGGGGCAGATCCTCGATGCATCATTCAAGAAGACAGCCGAAGAGAAATCCTCCAAAAAGAACTTTAGACTCATTTCTGAGTCCACCAGGGCCTGATGGCAGGTGTTGACTTGACAGACAGCTCCTCAGCTGCAGGTGCAGATGATTTTGACCCCATCACCAGAAAGCCCACGAGTCAACAGGTTACCGTTGTCACGGCAACAGTCAAAGGTGCACCACAGGGATAGGAGGGAGGACAGAGAGATGCCCGTTCCTTTTGAATGTGACAGGTGACCATGTCACTCAGGCTGATTCTCCATACATAGTAACACTTAAGGCATCTGACAAGAGAGCTGCAGCGGTGCATGCTGGGAACAAGTTCCAGGAAGAAAACAACAGCGAGAACTCTGTGTCTCAAGTTGGACAGGTGCGATGGATGTCAGGTCTAAAATCAGAGCATGAAATATTAGAGTGGCACGATGTTAACTGTCAGAACAGGACGGATCACACAGTCGATGCTCACTGATAGAAATGTTAACAGATGGTGTTTGAACCTTCGGGACACAACGATACCAGAAATATAAGAACGTGCAACCTCTGAAATGAAATCAGTCGTCCATCAGCATCATTTTCCTTCAGCCAGGTTTGAGGATTTCCAGCGTGTTCTCACCCCCAGCTCGTCAAATACCGCGGCTTTGCCAGTGGGCCATGGCGGCAGACACTGACGCACAACAGCAACTGTACGATTTCATTTTCATGTTTTTAATTTTCTCTTTTTACTAATTTCTTGCCAATTTTTGGGTCATTTTCTCTTTTGTTGCTCCCTGCCTTCTTCCCATGTTTGTAACAGAAATCAAGCCGATTTGCTGGTTTCAAAGGGTTAATGAGAACGTAGTGGGCTAGTATGTGTAGCGTGCTACGTTACATGAAGTCATATTGCATTAGTAACAATCATACTTATTTTACGCCAAACCATGATGTGCCTGAACTTAAGGAAGTAAACTTACAGGAGCTATATGTAAGAAATGTAAAGCAAATAGTCGTAAAATCACCCTCATATGTCACAGAGACTGAGGAATAATGTTCATTTAACATACTGATCTCACGGACAACAATAGTACAGCCAGAATATTTGCCTTTAAAAAAAAAAAAAAATTACGGTCCACAAATCATGTTTATGTTTTGAATTTGTGTTTTGACCTGCTGCGCCACCCACCGCCGTCCACCAGTCACACAGTCAGTAGAGTCTCAGCATCAGTTACAGTTACGACTGAGCTACAATGGCTGACGGTGCGACTAAACCCAAACGACCTCATTATGAGTCCCAAAGACGCCAAGACAAAACTCGAGGCAAAGTGAGGGTCTATACAGGAGATGCTTTTGAACGGTGGAGCGGAGAAGAATTTAAAATCGGATGTCGAAGTGGCTGCTCTTCTCCTCCACAGGTAAGCTTTAGCCAAAGTTGGCTAACTAGCATCATAGCTAGACGGGGATGGACCTTTCGAATACTTTCAACTGTTATTCATTTTCGATCATACATTGTAGCCCATGTGCAGGTGGGTCATCGACCCGACTGATTTTTTTGACAAACAAAACGTTAGCAGCATGGCAAGCAGCATTAGCAGTATTCCGGCACATAGCATTAGCAGCCGACTCCTCCTCCGCTGTATCCCGGCAGCAGCGTTAGCAGCAGAAAAGCCGGACTTGCTCGAACGGGGGGCGGACACGACTCACGGCAGTGTTTTGAATTTGAGTGCAGTAACCATTTTGGCCACATTCTTACATACGGTGCCTTTTTAATACAGTTTTTTTTAATCTACATCTGCAGTTCATTTTGAAAAAGACTTTCTGCATCTGACGAGTAGAATCTGTACATTTCCTGTGAAAATGGAAGTTTATTTTGAAAAGACACGATGCATGTAACAGGCATAAATTGACCTGGCGTCCCAGAATGTCAACAGACGCACTGAGAAAATCTAACGTGTCACATGTAGACGTCAAAATACCACTGAGCGGCGATATTATGTAAGGAGTTAGTGTTGTCACGGTACCACAATTGGGACCCGCGGTACGATACCAGTGAAAATATCACGGTTCTGAGTAGTATCAGGATACCACAGTGAAAATGAGGCAGATGTGCCTTTTGTCATTTATAAAAAGATAAATCACTTTTCTATAATACATCAATGATATTTCAGTTTAATTAAATTACTTAATAACTTATTCATACTTCATAAACAGCATCAATAAGTGATTAACATAGGAGGGATCAAAATAAAATAAATAAATAAAATAAGAATCAAGCAGCCACCCTCCTCCCCTGACAAGTAAAGAACAGTCCCTTCATAAGTAAAGAACAGTCCCTTCCTAAGTAAAGAACAGTCCCTTCATAAGTAAAGATCAGTCCCTCCACAAATAAAGAACAGTCCCTCCATAAGTAAAGAACAGTCCCTCCATAAGTAAAGAACAGTCCCTTCATAAGTCCCTTCATAAGTAAAGAACAGTCCCTTCACAAGTAAAGAACAGTCCCTTCATAAGTAAAGATCAGTCCCTCCATAAGTAAAGAACAGTCCCTTCATAAGTAAAGAACAGTCCCTTCATAAGTAAAGAACAGTCCCTTCACAAGTAAAGAACAGTCCCTTCATAAGTAAAGAACAGTCCCTTCATAAGTAAAGAACAGTCCCTTCACAAGTAAAGAACAGTCCCTTCATAAGTCCCTCCACAAATAAAGAACAGTCCCTCCATAAGTAAAGAACAGTCCCTTCATAAGTCCCTTCATAAGTAAAGAACAGTCCCTTCACAAGTAAACAACAGTCCCTTCATAAGTCCCTTCATAAGTAAAGAACAGTCCCTTCATAAGTAAAGAACAGTCCCTTCATAAGTAAAGAACAGTCCCTTCACAAGTAAAGAACAGTCCCTTCATAAGTCCCTCCACAAATAAAGAACAGTCCCTCCATAAGTAAAGAACAGTCCCTTCATAAGTCCCTTCATAAGTAAAGAACAGTCCCTTCATAAGTCCCTTCATAAGTAAAGAACAGTCCCTTCACAAGTAAACAACAGTCCCTTCATAAGTAAAGAACAGTCCCTTCATAAGTTACTTGAACAGTCCCTTCACAAGTAAAGAACAGTCCCTCCATAAGTAAAGAACAGTCCCTTTATAAGTAAAGAACAGTCCCTCCATAAGTAAAGAACAGTCCCTTCATAAGTAAAGAACAGTCCCTTCCTAAGTAAAGAACAGTCCCTTCATAAGTAAAGAACAGTCCCTTCCTAAGTAAAGAACAGTCCCTTCCTAAGTAAAGAACAGTCCCTTCATAAGTAAACAACAGTCCCTTCCTAAGTAAAGAACAGTCCCTCCATAAGTAAAGAACAGTCCCTTCATAAGTAAAGAACAGTCCCTTCCTAAGTAAAGAACAGTCCCTTCATAAGTAAAGAACAGTCCCTTCATAAGTAAACAACAGTCCCTTCATAAGTAAAGAACAGTCCCTTCATAAGTAAAGAACAGTCCCTTCACAAGTAAAGAACAGTCCCTTCCTAAGTAAAGAACAGTCCCTTCCTAAGTAAAGAACAGTCCCTCCATAAGTAAAGAACAGTCCCTTCACAAGTAAAGAACAGTCCCTTCCTAAGTAAAGAACAGTCCCTCCATAAGTAAAGAACAGTCCCTTCACAAGTAAAGAACAGTCCCTTCCTAAGTAAAGAACAGTCCCTCCATAAGTAAAGAACAGTCCCTTCCTAAGTAAAGAACAGTCCCTCCATAAGTAAAGAACAGTCCCTCCATAAGTAAAGAACAGTCCCTTCACAAGTAAAGAACAGTCCCTTCACAAGTAAAGAACAATCCCTCCATAAGTTAAGAACAGTCCCTTCACAAGTAAAGAACAGTCCCTTCATAAGTTAAGAACAGTCCCTTCACAAGTAAAGAACAGTCCCTCCATAAGTAAAGAACAGTCCCTTCATAAGTAAAGAACAGTCCCTCCATAAGTAAAGAACAATCCCTCCATAAGTTAAGAACAGTACCTTCACAAGTAAAGAACAATCCCTCCATAAGTTAAGAACAGTCTCTTCACAAGTAAAGAACAGTCCCTCCATAAGTAAAGAACAGTCCCTTCATAAGTAAAGAACAGTCCCTCCATAAGTAAAGAACAGTCCCTTCCTAAGTAAAGAACAGTCCCTCCATAAGTAAAGAACAGTCCCTTCCTAAGTAAAGAACAGTCCCTCCATAAGTAAAGAACAGTCCCTTCAGTGCGGTGAGGTTTGTGGGCCGTTACCTGCCACAAGAGAGAAATGTGAACGGCTCGTTTGTCCTCTGACATGTGACATACCTGTGTGCCGCCACGGCTCGGCTGTCCAGGTACTTTTAGGCAGTCATGATGCCAAGGAGCGGACATTATTGGACCTGGAGCTGGGCTTCTTGGTCGCCGGTAAACAGCATTATCTTGCGGTGGCCATAGTGCTCCGCTGTATTCCTGTCTGTGTCTGTGACCCCTGTTCAACCCACAACTGGCAGGATTCGCCTTTTGTTTCTGCTGCTGGTTGGAATCTGTACTCGCACACGTGCTTCTGAATAATTTCTTTTGCTGGCACAAAACTATTTTTAGCCACAAAAAAAAAGAAATAAATAAAATTAAAAAAAAATAAAATACTCGCACCGTAGAGCTCTGAGGAAAACAAATCACTGTAGCATATATAAACACATCTAACCTACAAGTAAAAATAAATAAATAATAACTTTCACTGGTCAAAGATACTCAGTAGCTCAGCTAACACCTAACATGTCACTGGAAAACAAACCACTGCAGCAGCATATTGAGTGCCAGGTGGCCAGCGCGTGCAGTTATTGGACGGCACATGGACACTCACCCTCTTGCGATTGGACTTATTCCACAGTAGTGGTACCGTGAGCTACCGTAGTACTACGGTACTACAACATTATGGTGTCATATGTACCGTGGTGTTTTAGTGTCGCGCTCTACCGTTGGTACCAGTATACTGTGCAACACTATGACGAATCTGGAGTGATGTCGGCTTGGCAGCACAGTTCGGGGTTCATTTCCCCTTTTGCAGGTTCTCCTGTGAGTTTCTTTTGTCTTGTCTGTGCAGGTTTATCGGCCCCTCAAGTCGTGCAGTCCTTTTGTGAATTCGCCTCTGACTCAGTGGGACAAAATGCAATCCTGAAAAAAAAAACAAGAAACCCCATCACAGAGATGCAAAAATGCCCCAAATAACATAATAGAGCCAGAAATATGACGAGGAATGGCCAAATCTCAGACGGTAGATAAATGAAATCATGTCATTGTATATAAGAGCCATATCACTCAGCCACTGATTCACACCGCTGGCTTCAGTCGGAGCCGAATCTCTAATCCTGGCAGTGTTTGTGCCGCATTCCTCTCCCTCTATACAGCTCTATTGTGTTGTATTCTCACTGCTGTCATCAGGCAACATTCTCACCCGCAGGTGCAGAGTGTTTGTCATGCCCAGCAGTGTGTGTTCCCAGATTTTCGGTGCATTATTCACTGACAGCTCAGCTGAATGTTGATTAGTGTGTTGGCTTTTAATTCCTGCCCGCCCCAAGTCTAGTTGTCACATAAGTTTGACCCCAGTGTCATTAGCTGTTTGCGTGCGTGTTCCTGCTTTTAATTTATGTCACAGATTATGATGTTATTTTATTATTCCACATCAGCAAGCCACTGTGGAATATGTCCACCATATCAAATCAATGTAAGACTCCGAACAGGACTTTTAATCACATCCTGTCTGGCTAAATAAGCAGTGGTGTGGAAAAGCAAATAGCTGAGTGATTACATCAGACCCAGAGACAGCAGCTCCTACCTAAATCTAATTTCAAAAACATCTGTCTGTTGTAATTAGTTCATTTCTCTGCCTATGTTGAACTGTGGCTTCTTTCATGAGAAAACGTAGTCATGCCTCAGATGCTTTTATAATTCTGGTCTCGTGCCAGCCTCCTTTCTGGGACACGATTCAATCTTGACCTTTATGATATTTATGCCTGTTGGATATTTAACTGTACCAAACATACATTTTATAATAGCTTCCAGCATTTAAGTCTTTCATTTTTTAAATTCAATGTCCCACATATGAGCTCAGTAGTCTCATTTTTTACCACAGTACAAACATCATCCAGAAGATTTATTTTTCACAGACTGAATTATTCTTCCTTGTGTCCTCATCTGTCACGATTCATTTTTATTACTCATCATGTTTTCTATTTTCTAATTCTTTGAATCATCAAACTTGTGCACAAAAACAAAAGCGAGCTCCAACTTAGAATAAGACAAATGGAGGTTATGAATTTGTCTCTCAGAAGCAGCAGAACACAGAAGATGAGCTGAGGTCAATCAGCGCTGTCAGAGTAAAGGACAAATTGTGACAGCTTCAATAAGAAGAGACGTACTATGTGATTTGTACAGTAAATGATCCATTCACAGTAAAACACTCTGGAACAACCATTTGCAGCGTACCGTGCATTTCTGGGTTCATTTTGTTTTTCAGTGCAGCTGAAATGTTCAATAGGACAAACAAATCTCGCAGAAAGTGCTGAATGTCAAGTTTTGGTGGCAGAAAAAAAAATCTCTCTGGACCAAAAATGTTTCTTGTTCTGACTTTGAACAGTAATTCAAGAAAAAATCTGTTGTGAACAGGAGAATATATCAGTTTTACTCCAACAACAGCTCCATGAATAAAGACGTGAAGCCTCAGCTGACTGTATTTTGCTTTTTGTGTAAAGGTCCTGACACTGCTGTGGATTGTGCTTTCTTTAACTACATGTAACACTCACTGCTGTAAAATGGTCTGTCAGGTTCTACTCTGGTGATCAAAATGCATCAAAGGAAGTGCCTCGGAGCACTTACTGAAGTTCATGCACACGCACATCTGCAGAAGTTCATTCCAACCCACACGCCAGAAAGAAATGTTGGCATTGTGTGTCTCTGCAAACCAACGGCACGTTACATGTGAACGTTGTTATGCAGCGTATATGTTGTGACTCTATGTTTCTAACAATGCTGTGGTTAATGTAGTTATTTCAGGCACAAAATCACTTGGTTATAGTTAGAAAAAGATCATGTTTTGGCTCAAAACACTGGTGTGTGATAGCACCAAGGCTGCAAATAAGGGGGCAGAAGGTCACAAACAAACACCCATCTTTAACAGCACAAAAGTCACTAGAAAAGCAGCGACAAGTCGCAGTGGACAGGTTGCTAAAAAACACCCATGTTTTGTGGTACAAAAACGGCTGGAAAAGTGGTGACCCATCAGTATAAACTCCAACAAAAGCCGCTGGAAAAGTGCTCGCGAGTTGCCAGAAAACACCCATGTTGGATGGCCCATAAGCTGCTGGAAAAGTGAGTTGCTCGAGACACCCACGTTCAGCAGCACAAAAGCCGCTGGAAATGTGGATATGGGTCACCAAGAAACACCCATGTTTGATGGCACAAAGCAACGACGGGTAGCTAAAAAGCACCCACATTCAACAGCACAAAGCCAATGTAAACGTGGCTCCTAGTTGCAAAGAGCACAAGTCGTGTGTCGGTCTTGAACAGCGGTCTGCAGCTTGGCAGACATGCGTAGTTCACACACCATCCACCGTCCCCTCCACCTCCTGGAGACAAAGTCAGCTCATATACTGCGTCACTTCAGAAATGTTTTTATGATTTGTATGAAACATACACATGACATATTCATGGTTTGCAGATGTACAGAGCAGTGGTTTGACTTCAACTGGTCTTCACTGAGCCAATCAGGGGTGAGTGTGAGTGAAGCAAAGTCAGCACAGATGGAAAGGCACAAAATATTGTGCAGACATTCATGGTTCCCAGATGATGAACCCTGAAGGATTTTGGTGTTCCTTTCGAGCCACTGTGAGGTTTACATTTGTGCGTTCTAGTAAAATGTCTGGACAAATATTGTATGAAGTTATTTTTCATCTTTGGCTGTCATTGGGTCAAAATTAAATCTTCCGTTATTTAGATATATGACCACATGCATAGCTAAAGAACATTCCCATCATCCTCAGCTGTAGTTTGTGTTTGGGACCAGTTACTAGTTAGCAGACGTTTGCATGCTGGGACTCTTCTTAGATCGACTCTTCGTCTTGTTATCTAATTCACTGTGTCATTTTTCTCATATCTGCGTGATCTGTTTTTGGTCATTGATAGATTCCTATTTAAAGTTCACCACCCTGGTGTGAGGGCCGAACACTCTCTAATACATCCTGCTCAGTTTTGGGGTGTGAGTGGCGTCAGGCAAAGATCAAACTAAGTGATTGATGGCAGCGACTGCAGTGAGTGTTAAAGATTAGAAATTGAAGAGCTTACTGGAAACGTTGTCGGCTGGTAATACAAGGATGTTGTTTGTTATCTCTGGGTGTTTTTCATCGTTGTGACATGATCTTCGTCTTTCCATTCTTCTCACTTCAGAGAACTTTGTCATAAAGCTGTCGAACTCTCTCCATAAATAGAATTGATTTGATGATTATAAATCTGCCAGCGTTGGGCTCGGTTCCATTTCACTTCAGTCAATTTGGCTGAAAACTGAAGTGGAAAAGTCACGAGGAAGGACAGACAGACAGGCAGACACACAGACACACAGACAAGCGTCTATCACACTGCAAACTTGAGGATCCAGGCTTTGACCAAGGTCATTACTTGACCTTGGTCAAAGCCTGTGTGGGCTGTTTCCTGACTGTAGTGTAAACTGAGTGTGCAGAACTGAACAGGAGCATTAAGGCACAAATGTCCCTTTGATGAATTTTTATTTCGTCATTTATTATTGAAGCTTTTCATAATTCAAGGTCACAAAATCTGTGAAGTTAATGAAATAAAGAAGTCCGGGCGACGAGTTTGAGACAACTCTGTATTAGTCTGATCCTCAAGGTTTGTGCGTCCAATGAGGAATCCAGTGTTTCCCCGGCAATGTTACGAGCCTGACGGGTTGCCAGGCCAACGGGAACTCCTGCCAAGCTGATGTGTTTTTTAATAACAGGTCCATTTTTGAATATCCGCCCATACCCATACAGCTCAGGACCAGAACCGACCCATTACCTGTCATTGTTGAAGTCAAAGTCGTACCCACCCGCACCCGTCCCATGACCTGAGACACACACATGATTAAACGCACAGGCTACAGTCACTCACATTACGCTGGGTCCTCCGTTCTGAAATTCTTGAAATACAAACAGGCTTCGTATTGAGCGACACGCTAACGTGCTGACTTACACCAGAGAATATTCATCTAAAACCAATCGTTGATGCTGTTTTTCTATTGCTCACTATGACGTTCGCCGGACGTGACACACGTCGGCCCAAATCATTCTCTTTCCGAAGACGTCAAAAGCCACTGCTGAGTCGGTGAATTTTAGGTCAGAAACTGACAAAACACAGACACCCAGAGTTTGGCTTTACATTCAAACAAGAAATGAATGGCCGCTCACGCATCATGCCGTCATGAAAGAACAGATTTTTTTGTCTGTGTCTGTCGCATGAAGTCACTCACCAAGCACCGTTATTGGACGACTATGGAGTGAGACCTGATTGTTCCTGTATGAGTGTTGAGCCAAACTGCTGTGTTTTTTAAACCCGACCATCTGCTTTTGTTGCACAGCGAAATAAACATAAATACGAGGTGTTTTCCCAATGCTATAAGTTTATTGTTATGTGGTGTGGTGGTTGGTTAGCTCCGGTGTGTTGAATGTGGAGTGAGCACTGTACAGCCTTTTAAATGTTTCAGTCAGTATTATAACCAGTAATCATTTCGGAGGCAGTTTGACTAGTGGTTCGCACTGTTGCCTCACAGCAGGAAGGTTCCCGGATCGAACCTGTGGGCCGTCTGGGGCCCTTGTGTTTATTTATTTGTTTATTTGTTTATTAAGATCCCCATTAGCTGCAGCAACGCCACAGCTATTCTTCCTGGGGTCCAACAGTATCAAATATACAAATATAATATCATATATATATATATAATATTATATTATATATCAAATATAATATTGAAAAACAAAACATAAACATTATAAAAATTTTAAACAAAACAAACAAGTGAGCGATATGCTTAACCTAACAAAACAAAAACAGAATAAGTGTTTCCATTTCTTAACTGTGCTTCATTCATTCTTCGTTATATTAATTGTTCACATACTAATCCGATTACCGACATTTCTACATATCATATATGTATACATCATTCCACATCACACATCATACTTGTATATACATTCATTCTACAGAATATACATTATATTATAATAACACATATCATATATCCATCGAAATATACTCCATATATAAATATACCTCCATATATGTCTTACTTTGATAAATGCTGTTTTATTAATATTTTGAATTTCTTTGTGTTCGTGGTGAGTTTGATATTTCTCGGCAGTGAATTCCATTCTTTCATACCTCTATACAACACCGTACGCTTGATGGCGTTAGATCTTGCTTTAGGTAATGTAAAGTTTCCTACAGCTGCATGTCTGGTGATATATTTATGACTCTCTGCACTAAAAGCGAGGTTTTTAAACATGATAACAGGTGTTTTTAGGACAGATATATTTCTAATAACAATAAACAGCGAGTACAATAGTCTGTCTTTGACCAGTAACCAGTTAAGTTTCTTGTGCATAGAAATTATCCTTGTCCTGTAGTCACACTTAAGTATTGTGCGGGCAGCTCTATTCTGTATACATTGTAGTTTATTTAACATGTCTCCAGTGGCATTTGACCAAACTGCTGGGCAATAGTCGAGATGTGATAATATTATCGATTGGATTGCTGTTTTCAGGATGTTTATATTTATAAAAGTTGCATGTCTTCTTAGAATTGATATACCTCTACCCATCTTTGCAATCATATTATTAATGTGTTTTTTCCATGATAATTTGTTGTCAACTGTCACTCCCAGCAATTTGGTCTCATGTACCTGGTCTATAGTGATATCTTTGATTTTAATATTTAATACAGGATTTCTATCAATATTATGATTTGAGCCTACAATCATGCACTTGGTTTTAGATATGTTTAGGACCAGCTTGTTTTCTTTAACCCATTCAGCCACACTTTCTAGTTCCTTATTCATAATAGTTTCTAATACATTATTAGTAGATGCTGATGTATATATGGTTGCGTCATCCGCATACATAACTGTGTTAGCCTTCTCTAATACATACGGTAAATCATTTGTGAAAATACTGAATAATAAAGGACCAAGGCAGCTCCCTTGAGGTACTCCACATGTCGTGGTTTTGGTTTCTGAGTAGCTGCCGTTAAAAAATACTGTTTGTGTCCTGTTTGATAGATAGCTATAAAACCAATTAAGTGCAGATTGCTCAAAGCCATAGCAGGACAGTTTTGTTAGTAGTAAGTGATGATCAATTACATCAAAAGCAGCTGAGAAATCCAGAAATACAACACCAACCATATTTTTGTTATCAATTGCTCTAAGCCAATCATCAGACATGCTAGTCAGCGCCGTTGCCGTGGAGTGAGCCCTTCTATAAGCATGTTGAGAGTTACAGTGCAGTTTGCATATCCTTCCCGTGTCAGTGTGAGTTTTCTTCAGCTTCCTCCCACAGTCTAAAAACACACGAGTTAGGTTAATTGGAGACTTTAAATTCGACCCTGTGTGCTCACATTCATTTACACACTAGTTGCTTTAATGAAATCTCCTCTCGTCTGCTGTTCTCCACCACCGTTTTGGGAGAAGGAAATAACGAGAGAAGGAGCCAACCAGCTCTAAAAGTGACTTATTTTCTTTTTAATAAGTGCTGTGCAGTAGATATAGTTCATGTGTTTGTGATGAGAGGTTCATGTGGACTGATAAATATTTGGAAAGTAACTTATTAATATTTAAAGAAACTTTAAAGAACTCCCCCGGCCCATCCGCCAGGCTGAAGCAGTCGACAGGGGAAAAGCTGAATTCCAAGTATGTTTTAATGTGTGTCAGATTCACCACAGGCTGAGATCCACACAATAAGGTCAGCAGGGCCGCTGCTGGGTGCTATAAGCACAATGCCTTTGTGCAATTTGCTCTTTCCAAATTGGAAGTCCAATCCTCTCTAATGAACAAATTAGAAAAAATATATTTTCATTTTAAATGTCATGAATAAGGCGCCTGAATGAGACATTAACAGTAGGACATACACCGATCAGCCAAAACGTTAAAACCACTGACAGGGGAAGTGAACAACATTGATCATCTTGTTTCAGTGCAAATGTTCTGTTGGGAAACACTGGGCTCTGACATTCATGTGGATGCCACCTGACACGCTCCACCCGCCTAAACACCAGTGCAGAGCAGGTACCCCCCTCATGGCAGCGGTATTCCCCAGTAGCATTGCTCCCCAGCAGGACAGTGCACCATGCCACACCACAAATCTGCTCAGGAGTGGCCAGGAACATAAAAGAGACCTCAAGGCATCGACCTGGCCTCCAGATTCCCCAGATCCCAGTCTGATCAAACATCTGTGGGACGTGCTGCTAGTCACAACCCACAGGACCCAAAAGATCTGAAAGTAACGTCCTGGTGCCAGACACTACTCCTGTCAGAGGTCCAACTGGTAGGAGGCCCCGTGGCTGACCTAGATCACACTGGAAGGATTATGTATCTCATCTGGTCTGGGAACACCTCATGATCCTCCAGGAGGAGCAGGAAGGCATCAATAGGGAGAGGGACGTCTGGGGTATTTTGCTCAGCCTGCTGCCCGCAAGACCCAGCCCCGGAAAACCGGATGAAGATGGATGGATGGATGGATGGATGGATGGATGGTATATGGATGATTACATTGGGCTATTTTGGTGCCCTACACTCAGCACAAGCTGCGTGTGCCCTTAGCGGCGGCACTGAAGGTCAGCATCAGCCCTGATATCAATCTGATTGGTGCATTCCTGCAGTGATAAGGCTCATTTATTCTTCCTTCATGTACAAAAATGGTTGGGTTTAGGACAGAAGAAATGGGTTTGGCTTTACAGTCTTACAGGAAGCGAACACTGGCCTCCTGGATGAATGTCAGTGTTTGTTGGACCCATCCACCACCTCTCCCACCTGCCCTACTCGGACTTTGGTTGGTGTCCCATTGCGTTTCCCCCTGATGCCGCCGGACCGGCCACGTATCATGCTGATGTGAAAGGACATCTTTTTTCGTCTGTCTGTTGCCGTACGTCACTGACCAAGCACCAGTTGCTCTGATTTTACCAAATGCAAATGAAATAACATGGGCACATCAAATTTGAACAGTAGTTTGGTAGAGAGATTGGAAACAAACTCTTACTATCCTGAAGGAAAAACCTTGAACCTGTGGTGTTAAATTAAATCAAACTTTCTTCCACACTACCAAACCAATTATTTTAGATTTCTTAAACACATATTTGAGATGCACACGCTGCCCAGCCTCGGCCCGAGGACACTTGAGATCTTTCCTATCACACAGTAATTCAGCCATCGTCAGTCACCACCCTGCAAACCTTAATGACTCAAATCATACAACCCTCCACCATAAGATTACATAACACTTGTGGCAGACGGAATATAATCAACAGTTGTAGAGCTGCATTGATCAAATAAGGAACCCAGAAGGGAAACAAGGCTGTGTCACATCTGAGCACTTCCTCTCCCTAATCCCTAAACCCTGAAATTCTCCTGGATTACTTTAAGCCACACAGTATACTGAGACGTACAGAGGCCATTAGAAGGAGGTGATCATTGGGGACGAGGTAATCTCATATGAATATATGAATATCTCCTTACGGCTGCAGCCTGACAGCAATTAGAGTCTCAGCTCGCTCTCCCCTCCGGGAGCAGATCAGCCCAGCCGTGTGCTTTTTGATTGTGAGGCTTTGATGAGCCAAATCCACTGCACACGACACGTGCCCCCTGCCACAGTCTCATCATGGAGGCAGGGGCTGGTGCTCTCTGTCTTCCTCCACTGCCTGCAGGGTTTTATCATGGCAAGGTGTTCGGTGTGCCGATCAAAGCCCTCCTTTCACCGCACACTCCAGCACGTTCACTTGTGGCTGGATTATTGATATGATGATACCCGGGTGCTTTCCTCGGGCTTATTGGCTTGTTAAAACGGGGGTTTCTTGCTGTTCCGTTGCTGGAGGGAGGAGTTACGCACTGATTGATTTCCAGACAGAGCCGACATAGTGCATCACGTGGAGCAGAGCAGGAAAGCCCATGGTAACCTAATAACGTCCTCCCCACAGTAAACGGCGATAACTGCGTTATGTAACGGCAGCGGCGGCCTGTTTTATGAGAGTCAGCAGGGTACGCAGTCTGCTAGTTAAAGGACTCGAGTGTGTTGAAAACCTCGTTCCCTCCATTTGTCCCCGTATTGTTTTCTAACATTAAAGCTTTTTCCTCCTTTTCCCTTTTTTCTCTCGACACTGGGAAAATCCAGACCTTTGTACTTTATCTGAGCGCTCGGCTCGGCTCGGCTCCACAGACGTGTGTATTAAAACCTTATCAGCGGAGAACTTCCAATCCCTGTTCAATGAGAGCGTTTAGACACTCGCCTCTTGACATTTTTCATCACTTTTAGAAAAGGGTCTCAGGCTTCTCTTCTTGGCTCAGCGGTTGTTACTTGTGATCTTTATTTCAGGATTTCCACCATCAATAATGGATGCTCTGTTGGTGTGAACACGCTTTTAAATGCAAATACAGAGTGTTCAGCTTTTTTTAGTATTGAAGTGAAAGCAGACATGGCAGGTGAGACAAGACAGAACTTAATACATCAGGTTACATGACAGACGGGCGACAACGCCATCAAACACAATCAAAGGTTACATCTCATGCTGGGTGTATTAGAGGGCGGGCAGGCCAGTCTGCTGTGTGTGTGTGTGTGTGTGTGTGTGTGTGTGTGTGTGTGTGTGTGTGTGTGTGTGTGTGTGTGTGTGTGTGTGTGTGTGTGTGTGTGTTCTATACATGAAAATAAAAATAAAAATTCCTGGCAAAGTGGTGGTGAAATCATTGGTCCCATCATTTGGCTCCTGTTTCGTCTTCATCTCAGAAGCTTTAAATGTTCCTTCTTTTTCCGAACTCATATTTTGGTGTGTGTTGTGTGCGACAGAGGTTTTCCTCCCTCAGACACCCCCGGGTCCTGGGGAGGACGCTGGCTGTTGGGCGTTGCATCCCAGCGCTCACCGGCTCATCTTAAACAGCCCTTTTTTAATTAGGACATGAGGCCACTCCAGCCAGGAAACAGAGAGAAGAGATGAAAGCAAAAAAAAATACTCAGGGGGCTGATGCTGCATGCTCAGAGATTCTGGCTGAGGCCAGGAATAATGAATAGCATAATAATGATAATAATAACAGAGTAATAATGACAGAGAGGGCAACAGCATGAAGAAAAATAAAAATTAAAGCCTCAGGCAGCATTAACCTGGTCCAGACAGACTGCAAGCATTTCAATCAGGAGAGACTCGTCTTTATAGCAAAAAGAATATTTATTAACGTGTGCACATAAGGATGAAAAATGTGGGAAGCCATGGAGATGGTTTATCTGTAAGGAGAGTGATGGATCCGTAGTCACATAGGGACGCACAGGGTGTTGACGCTGGTGGTGGTTGAGGTGGTGAAGATGAGATGAGATGAAGATGTAGAGAAGAAGTTTCCTTAATGCACACTTTGAATGTGTCAATGCTCTTCTTGCTTTGTTTCAGATGCTGACGACTCCGGCTGTGTGTTACTGAACACATCAAGAAAGGTAGGAATAAATACTGCATTACATTTCATCTTAAAATTATTATTATAAAAGTGATTTTTTTTTTTTTTGTTTATCAGAGAACTAAACATGTTGCTGATAATGAGCGCGGCCATCTGCCAGTGCAGCTCAGCTTGATTCAGAAATCTGACTTCAGACAGAAGATCAAACCTTCACAGCTCAAACCTAGAAGAATAAATCACAGATAAAAGTTCACAGTATCAAATATTTACACAGCAACACACACAAGCTCTAAAGTTTACTTCATTTGAACATAAAGTCCAGTTCAGACCAAAGATTGGTGACGAGACGAAACCGTTTTGGAAAGTTGCAGAGAAAAGTGTCAGCGGTGTGAACTGGTCGACTCAAGCCGGCTGATGATGTCACCTGACACTCAGCTGGTCACATGGCGGGCGGCTGGTTTTAAAGCACGTCACCTGTTTCAACAGCCAATCAGCTGAAGTCCGCTGGTCCAGAGCCTCGACACCCTTCAGAATCAGCTGTTTGAGAGGATAAAGACGTCTGCCTTGTGGTCACTCCTGAAGTCGACGACAGAAAGAGTTCCCCCTTCACACCACATGGGTGCTGCGTTTATTAGATGTGTGTTTATTAGATGGAAGCAGAAGTGATTCAACAAGAGCAGTGAATAAAGACTAGAGAGAGTAACCATCTTCCTCAGTCGTCGTCAGTAACTTGTGCTGTGCTCGGCTCTTCTAATCAAGATTTTTTTGTTTGAGTCGTGAGTATGGTCTGATACCAAGTCCCAGGCTCGTCCTCGAGTTTCCCTTCATACTGTAACAGCCCACAGCTCCAACATGCTCAGCTGAAGCACACTGAGGTTTGTAAAACCAATCCAATTTATGTAAGATATGCCTGACAAGTGAATAGCTCAGCTGTCACAGTGAATATCTTCTGTGGAGCTGCTGTCTGCTGCTGTTTATCTGCTCAGGCCACCCGACTGTTTGCCCGCTCACATTGCTCCATGTTAGGGCTTCTGCTGGGTTACCCAAGGCAAAGTGACGATGATGATGGTACCTATACAACACAGCAGGCGGAGGGACACGTGCCCCCAAGTATTTGTCCCCCTGAATAAAAACACAACAGTAGCAGAGCTCTTTGATTCTGAACAGCCACAGCGTGACTCATAGATGCAGCAACCCCTGCGGTGACGTTGGGGGCAGCAACCTCAGAAACTGTGGCTCCAATCTGCCATCAAACAGAAAGAAGAAGAAGAAGTGAGAGCTGGCTGCTCCTGGAGGACGAGTCCTGGGGAGGACTGGAGTGAACACGGCGAGAGCTGCTCTGATACGCTGCGCTGCAAATGAGTCCGAAAATAAGAAGTTCTAGTTCACTGTAAACCCTCAGTCCGTCCATGACACTAAACTTTAATGTAAAGTCAACACAGATGCCCCCAACTGGCAAAATTACATGAAAACAAAAACTCATCCCTTCTGGGTGGGACGTTGTTTTTTTATGTTAAGTCAACAATCTTTTAGTTTTGAGTGAACTCCTCTGCACCCTTTACAAAAAGTTCAAGGACAAAAATCTCTGCACCAAAAAATCTGCCATTAAAAGACGATATATTAATATTGTTTTCCACCGTCACCGTGTTGAATCTGTTAACTAACTTCAGTTCTGATCATAACGATTAAATATTCATTCAGTTTCTAAATTTTAACCCTTTAAATGCCGGTTTGTCACTGTTGTTTTTTATTTTTTTCAAAATGAATTGTTTTCTGTAAACAAAATGCAAAGTGGATTTCTTTTTTTTCACAGTCTGGAACATGTCGACGATTACCAACAACAGTGATTTTGATGCATTTTTATTCATCTGATTATTTATTATTTTTATTTTGTTTTTTCATCTTCATGGATAAAAGTGTCTCCCCCCAAAAAACTGCTATTAAAATATTATATATTAATATTATTTTTCACTTTCACTGTGTTGAATCTTTTAATCAACTTAAATTCTGGAATTAACAACCAAATATTTATTCATTTTCAAAATTTCAACCCTCTAAATGCCAGTTTTTATATGATGTCACTGTTGTTTTTAGATGAATAATAACACAGAAAAATACTTAGTTTCCCTATATTAAAAGATAGGGGAAATTGTTTTGTTGGGGGATTATTACAGTCTGGGATATGTCTATGAATGGTGACAGAATTTATTTTGATGCATTTTTATTTTTTGTGCAATTTCAGATTTCAAAAATTTAAAATAAATAAAAAGTACCTCTAGACACCTTTGAGGATAAAAATGCCCCGGACTGAAACTGCTTTAAATTAATTTATGTTAACATTATTAATATTATTTTTTACATTTACTGAATTAAATGTTTTAACCAACGTCAGCCCTGATCATAACTACCAAATGTTTTCAGATTTCAGAATTTTAACCTTTGAGTGCCAAAAATTAGCTTGCGTGTACAAAATGTGAAGCTGATATTTTTTACTGTCTGGGATTTGCCGGTGATAAGTAACATTAATACTGGTGCATTTTATTTTATTCTTTTTTATGAAAAATGAAGGGTGAAGGGTGTGAGAGTGTTTTTTTTGGCTACGCTGTTTATTATTGACTTATTATGAGAGCTGAGGTTCAACTTCCAAAATTTGAAAAAAACCCACACACGCTTACCAAAATGTTTGCCATGTGCGTTAACACAGCCAAAGTTACCGAAAAAATAAAAATCAAAAGGACGAAAATTGGATTAATTTGACTAAAATGTGTAAAGCCAATTTCATTTAATTAGTTTGCAGCCAATAAAAAACACTGATTGTTCCCCAGTATTTAGAAACCTCAGCTCACGACAATATATTTTTAAAGCTCAATTAAATTAAATTGTTGTAAAATGTGTACTTGATGTTTTTATCTTCTCACAGCAGAACTAAATGCTCAAATAAGAACAGCAAAGTTCTGTTACACTGACATAAACTTCCTGTCAGACAGGGTCATGTGACATATTTATTTTGTCCCACCCTGCACGCTCTACTCCGACTTTTGCCGCCTTAACTTTCGTTGTTGTCCCGCCACATTTCCCCCTGATGACACGCCACCAGGCACCGTTAATCAAGAACGCCGACCAGCCACATATCACGGCAACATGAAAGCATGTTTTTGTTCGTTGGTGTCTGACGCTTGAAGTCACTGACCACGTGTCAGTATTCTACGACTATGCAGTGAGACCAGGTTGGGCGAGTACACAGCTCTGGTCTGCTGTTATCGCCTGTTATTAACTGGTGTTCCCGTGTTTAAAATTCCCGTACATGCGCTAATTTTGATGGAAAAGGGTGTGAAAATAATTAACTGTGACACTGAATAACAATGAACTATGTGAGCTCTGAGCTACAGAGGTGTGACTTGAAGTTGAATTTAAAACAGTCTGCAGATTCAGTTGTGGTTGCTGAAGAGCCTGGGTCCGGCCACAGAGACCAAACGGAGTCAGAGGGACCGAGGAGAGCTCCATATTAACATTTCAGACACTCAGGCCAGACTTTAAATCACCAAGCTGAGTGATTGAAAATCCAATAGCAGTATTTTACAGTCTGCTCTCAGGGACAGGACTTTAAAACAGGTGTAATGTGTCCTCTGCCTCTGGACACGGTCAGCGCAGCCCGTGTGCCGCTGCAATTTAGATCATCTGAATTTCCACATCGACCAGACGAGAGCGTATTACAGTAATCAGGCCTGCTGGAGATGAAGGCGCGCAGACATCTTCTCAGAGTCTGGGTTACACCGTGGGAATATTACCCACATGATAAAAGAGCGTTTTGGTGGAACGTCTAGTGTGGCTCAAAATTTAAATTAGACCCAAACTCATGACGAAGGCCCGTACAGCCCCGTCTATACGTGTCCAGATAGGTTTATTAACGGATGTTTTTCCTCTCTGTTTTAAAAAAAATGTTGCTTTTAGTGACCTGAAACTCCATTTGTGTGGACGAGAGGCCCAAACGTAGAGGAAAAGATCCGTTTACAGGAATATCTGTATAGACAGGGTTGAGATGATGCTCTTCACTGTCTGAGCGTCTGCAGGAAGATCTGTCACATTTATGTGTTCAACAGTAACAGACTGTGTGAGATCTGAGCGGAGGATCCATTAGTGAAAAACACTTAAAAAAAACACTAAAACTGGACAATTTTATCCCAGAAGAAGCTTCAAGGACTCGTTAATGGACATTCTCACTTATACATGCAGCTGTTTGCACTAATACTCCCCGTCCGTCTGTCTGTCTGTCTGTCCGTCCGTCCGTCCGTCCGTCCGTCCGTCCATCCGTCTGTCTGTCTGTCTGTCCGTCTGCTGCATCCTGTTGTCCCGTTCATATTAGTTCTTAGTCTATAAGTCCAGTTTAGAGTAAAGATTTGTGGCGAGACGAGTTGAAGCAGTAAACACAAGCAACACAACAGCGTACTCTGGTCCGGACGGGGACCTGAAAAGGCGCCTCTCCAGTTCCACGTCCCCATGGACTGAGCTACTGCTGACCCAAATGTTAGTGAATAAATAATTATAGATTAATTAATTGTGGGTAATAATAATGACATGGCACAAAGGGTAAACGGAGTAATGAAAAAGTAATAATGGACAGTTTATGGACATTAACAGGTTTGATTTTTTTTAATTTACCTGATACTGCACAAAAATAAAAATGCATCAAAATCAATATTGTGACATCACTAACATGTCTCAGAAAATTTGAGTCCCCCTCAAATTATGTATGTGGAAACTAGTTCAGGGTTATTTTCATTTAAAAACATCATGGCATCATGTCAGAAACTGGCATTTAAAGGGTTAAAATGTAGAAAATGATTGAATATCTAGTCAGTTATTTTCAAATTGAAGTTGATTAAAAGATTCAACACAGTGAAAATGGAAAAAATATTAACATGTAGTATTTTATAGCAGTTTTTGAAGCAGACATTTTTGTGCACTAAGGTGTCAAGAGGGAGTTATTTTCTTTTTTAATTCTGACATTACACAAAAAAACAAAACTGCATCAGAATCAGTGAACACCGTCCTCTCAGGTAAAAGTTGGTGGTTGTTGGACTCACCCACCCTGCTGGGCCTTTTGCCCCCTCACCTTACATCGTTGTCCCGTCACCTCTCCCTGACCCCGCCAGGAGCCGTCAAACAATAATGGCGACTGGCTGCGTGTCATGCTCACGTGAAAGTGAGTAATGTTGCACCATGAGCAGCAAATGTGCAGATAAAATACATTTAATCCAGCCAGTTTAAGCGTCTACATGGTTAGTAGGTGCTGATATTTTACTTCTGAAAGGATTATCAAATGTTTAAACCACCACTCACAAGCTGAAAATTCCCACCAATCAGGATCAGTTTCTTCCGGTAGAGGTGGTTACATACTGTACAGCTGATTATTCTGATTATTAGTGGACCATCAGGCCCATGTGAACACACCTGTTGTGGATAATTCAGTGTTGGACAAAATGAGAGATGTGAAGACGTCCCCTCAGACTGTTTTTGTCCTCCTCTGTTATATGATGAGCATTATGAGGATTTTCTGACAATATATAGACAATATAGATAGTTAATGAATCGACACAATAAGTGGGAGGTTAATCGATAATGAAAACAGACCCTTTTATTGTCTAAGTTCAAATTTAAAAACAACAATAAAAACCCATAAACAAAACAGCTTTGATTCCAGAAACCATGTCTTTAAAATAAGGGGTAATATTAAAAGATGTCAGTGTGTCCTTCAGTGTAGACGGATGGACAGATGGACAGACGGACAGATGTCTGCACCTCCACAGTTGCAGCAGTTGAAAGCGGCGCCCAGAGGGCATTAGTTTAAACTGGTGACCGCGGCTGTCAGGAGGAAGACGTTGTCGCTCGGCGCCTGTCACAGATTTCAGTTTGTTGTGTCTTGTTCCTGCCAACAGCTTGCCTGCTTCTTTCACTAATCTCCCCGTTCTGTATTACACTTCTGTTTGTTTGCTCTCTCCTTCTGTTTTTTATCAATCTCACACGGTCACATCTTCATTTCACCGCCAAGAATTTCATCGTGGATCTATTTATTTGCAGCCGTCTTTATTTAGAACTCATTTTGATGTGGTGGTGTTGGTGCTGTAGCTCTGAACTTTTCACTTCCTTTATCAACACTTCCTTCAAATCAAAGATTGTTCCAGCGCTCTGTCCTGCACAGACTGCACGCACTGCAACACCACACAGGAAATACATCTGAAGATGAAGCCACATTAATTGCAGCGTTCACCTTGTGACTCGCTTGACCTGAAGCAAAGAGAACCTAAAACCTGACGGACTTACGTTACAAACAAACTAGATTTATGTGCAGAGCTCGACACACAAAAAGCTCCAAAGACTCCAGACATGGACTCTGCTCAGCGCTGGTTTTATTTTGAAAAGAACAGCAGGAGATCCACTCATCTTCAGAGCTTCTGTCAATCACTGGATCGATGGGATCGAGGACTGGTGGGCGTCTGGGCTCTTAATCGAGCTGTGTTCTTGTGTCTGTCCATTCATCCGTCTCTCAGGTGATTCTTAGACACCGCTGATGAACTTTCGAGGGGTGAAGCATCTGTTCGCTGTGCTGCTGTTTGAAAGAGGACAGTGTTTGGCTCAGAGGGGGGAGTGTGGGTGGAAGGTCAAAGCTTTAGGCCGCTGCCATACTCATGATGGAGGCTCAGTCTGAGGAATATAAATGTTTTATTTCTGTACCTGTGTGGAGCCAATGGATCTGAAGACTCCGTTTAATCTGCTCTACCACATGAAATACAACAAAATCATAGATTTACATGGCCTGGTTGAAGACCTGTGATTCTGTGCTAAACCTCTTCAAATCTGTTCAACCACTCAGGGAGGGAAATGTCTGACTCCTCTACGATAGCTGGAGATATGCCCCCTTTCAGCTTGTTAGTATTGGACCTTTTTCCTGTTGACCTATTACGTCACAGACCAAACAAGCTAGCTACGGTTAGCTAGCAGCTAACTGCTACCATGGTGGACAACTTTACAGCTCTGTATTGAGGAGACACGACATGAACTGTGGTCATACAGTCCAAGATCCAATCCAAGATGGCAACGGCCAAAATGTCGAGCTCGAGGCCTCAAAACAGACGTGCACAAACCAGTGTGTGAAGTTACAGTAACTATGTCCTGCGACCCGCCCCAGTGATCACCCCCCCCAGGCTCCAGTTCCTCACATGAGGGAAGCTGGTTCTCCGTTCTTGAATTGGACGTGTCTTTGACTGGATGGTGGAAACATTCAATCACTGCCAGGTTAGGAAACATGTTAGCATGCTCCTTCCACCACCATCAAACCTCCAAAGGATCTGAACTCCATGTAGGCTGCCACCTCATCCTCGGGCTGCAAAGTGTCATGGCTGGAGTCCTCCACGTCCGTGACCAATGTGACTAATAAAATGAACTGTCAGAATATTCCACATGTACTGCACATCTTTTTACTGCGTCTTATTCTGAAAAAGAAAAAGTAGATTTCTCTTCTCACCTGCTGCCCGCCCACGTGGAGTTCATTTTTACCCGTGAATTTGTATATGTACATATTTGACCCATTACACAGCTTTTTGTGGGTTGCAAAATATTACAAACCAAATATTTACACATATAATACATAAATAAAACAATAAGGAGCAGCATTAATGAAATATGCTCATTTTACTCAGCTAGCAAATTTCAGTAGACTTAATTCTCTAAACAAGCTCCAAAAATTAGACACTGCAGCATTTTGAGGATGGTAGAAATTTTCAGCTTAAAAAAGAGAAACGAGACGTACTAGACCAGACAGTCATATGAAATGAGTGTCAGCCTTTTGTCCAACTCTGCAGAGACTGACAGTCCCTTCCAGTCTTTAAAACGACATTGATCGGCCTGATCACACAGAAATTTTAAATAAAACTGTTTCAGACCTGTAAAGAATTCACTCTCTTCCACAGTATGTGAAGCTGATGAACTTCGAGGAGGAGATCCGGGCTCACCGGGACCTGGATGGCTTCCTGGCGAGGGCCAGCATCCTGCTGGATGAGACGGCGGCCTCCCTGGACGATGTTCTGAAGAGGATGCTGCACCACGTGGGCCAGGACAGCCACACAGCCGAGCCCAGCTGCAACTTCGAGGAGGTGATGAGCATGCTTTTCACAGACGCAGGAGCTCAGGAGGTTAACGGTAAGCAGCCAACCCGTCGACGTGCACGCATAAAACCAGGGAAACTGTTTGAAAATACAGTCACGCACTCACAGAGCACAATAAGACAGAGAAGTTGTACCATCTGTGTCGGCCCACAATCAAAGCAAGACCCCGTAACATCTGACACCTGACCTGAAAACATCTGACGGCTGCACATGTCAACACCTACCTGAAGAATAGCTTCACCTCGGGCTCGGCAGCAGGATTGTCAGATAGACTTGAGAATGGTTCAAGAAGCTTTTAAGACCCAGAGGAGAGTTTGTGATGTTTGAGTCGAGGCTGTCCATTTGCCCCGCGGCTTTCTCAAGTGGACACAAATAGAGCTTGATGTGCTGAATCCAGTTGGCAGCCATTTACATGTGCAGACATCAAACGTTTCCCAGGAAGCCTGTCGTGTGGTTTTCCTACACATTAATGCACAACATGCACGCAACACAGCTGATGATCCAGACCAACAGAATCCTCTGTTATTTGTCAGATTATTGAAGATGTTTTGGTTTATTCTTTTCAGCAGTGAGAAAACAACAGGAAGCCATTTTTCTTTCTCACTAACATCTTTAAACTCCACAGAATCGCTCCATCAGTGCATGTGTTGGTATTATTGTTGCTGTGATGTCACTTCTTGGAGTATCTTCAATTAATTAATATCCCTAAGATCTGCACAACCTCAGCTAAAGGATTATGTGAGTTAGAAAACCCCAGAATGATTTATAAAAGTATTTTTGTCATAAATTTGAAAAATACAAAAATCTGACATTTTTTCTTTGATTGAATGAACTAAAGACACAAAACATTTTGATCCCACAGATTTGCAACTGCAGAAATATGATCAAAATATTTCTATAAGTTATTTGAACTACAAACATATTCAGTTTTTGAGATATGAGATATTATGAGCAGAGTGAAAAGGTGTCGTGATAGTTTGAATTTTTGATTTGATTTATTTGGATCCCCATTAGCTATGGCAATGCCAAAACTATTCTTCCTGGGGTCCATACAACAGTTTGATCTGCAGTAGAAATATCTCCTCAGTGCCTACGCTGGTATTTTTTGGTATTTCGTATCCCGAAAATCTGAACAACCTGGAAGCTGGTTATGGGAGTCAATAAATCAGAATAATTGATAAAAGTAGGCAAGGCAGCTTTATGTGTACAGCACATTTCATACAGCAGGGCAACTCAAGGTGCTTTACAGAGCAATAAAATATAAAATATAATAAAGGATACAGATTTACGATAAAAGAGTGAAGAGAAAAGAAAGGACATAAAAGGTAAAATTAATAAAATAAAATAAAAATCACAATTAAAAATAGCAAAAGTGTAGACATGAGACATTTAAAATTAATAAAAATGTTTAATTTGAAGATACTGATACTGCCTCTCCGCTCCTCTGGCACATTCAGCTTTTTACTGTCTTTTGGATCACTTGCAGCATAACGTAATGACATCATCGCAGAAAATGTGATGACACGAAAGGCTGGAGTCGTAGCTTCCTGCTACAACTAAAAAAGAACTCTCTAGCTATTGTTTTTGTTTTAGATCAGTTTTAAACAGGATCATGTAAACAACAATCTCCTGTGGCCACGACGAGCCAACATGTGGCGTCACCGCACATTTTCACCATCTTTTGAAACCACATGTAGCATAATCTTATGATGTCATCGCAAGCGGACAAGATGGCGGCACACAAGACTAGGTCGTAGCTTTCTGCTGCAAAAAAATGAACACTCTAACTAGCAGTTTTTATTGTAGATCGCAGTGACAGGACAAGATTGTGGTGTCACTGTGTGTTTTGGACGGCTTGTAGCGTAAAGTAATGACATCACTGCACATGGACAATGTGTTGGCATGAAGGATGGCAGTGTCAGCTTCCTGCTGCAAAAAGAATAAATACCCTCGCTTTTGTAGTTTTTATTTTAGATCAGTCAACAGGATGATAAAAGCAACAAACCCCTGCAGCCGCCCAGGGGACGCCTGTTTTCAGAGGGTTTAAATCAGTTACAAGTTTCAGTTTTCAAAATGTAAAATGAATTGATTTGAGGAGATTGCTTGGAGCTGAAATGATATAAATTTTTACTAAAAAAGTTTTGCTAACACAGTTATACATATTAATCTTCCTGTTTGCTGAAACCCTGAGATTTATTGTCCCTGAGAGTGTAAGATGTGCTCCAAGTTTAATCAAACACCTTCCTCTCCTCTAATGCATCAGACTCATTTCCAGAGCAGAGCACAGCTTCTGCAGGTTTTGAGCTTACAGATCTCTGTCACATTAGCTCAGCCCCTTCAGCACAGGTCCTTTTGGCTGAGTAGCAAAGCCTCTTGGTTAAGGCGAATCTCCTCAGCCCATTAGAGCAGGAGAAATCCGCCCTGTTACATAACAGTATGGAGCCATTGTTGAAGCCTCGCTCTGCGTGAGCTGCTCCCAACGCTGCCTCACTAAAGTCATTATTAGGCAAATCAAACTTTCATTTATTTTATTGTTAACGTCATAAAGAAGTAGAGAAATATATAATATTTTTCATCCCGGCTGTTTGCTGCAGGTTTAGAGATGTTGCAGTGAAACATGAGCAGGGTGTTTCCTCCCTCTACAGGAGCATGTGGAGGTAACGGCAGCGTCGGCGCTGCCTGTCATATTCTCTGTCTCCAGTGTTTTGCTGTCTGGCTGTGCTGGTGTCCGCAGTTGTTGATGGTTAGTCAGAGGTGGGTGGTGTGTGACGCTCGCCCTGCACAGCCACCTCTGACAGATCGGCGAGGTGATAATTGACTTCTGTCATCGATCACTCACTTAGCTTTTCAAATGGCTCTCTGAGACTCTCAAGCTGTGGTGGCTGCGGCTACTTCACTGTTTCTCTCCCAGAATGCACCACTCCCAGGCGACACAAGAGGCTTTGTTTTTTTCTTTGTGGCTGCCATCTTAACAGAAAGGCTTCCTGCGCAGGTCCAGGCTGTCTGCACACGATTGGAAAATCAATCTGAGCATTCAGAGGTTTCACTGAATTTCAAAACTGGAAAAAGCAACACAAAAAAATACAGAAAAAAATGTGACACTTCATTATGTAAAAAATAATCTACAGCCACAGAGCGACAGTTAGGAGTTGGTTAATAAAACCAATAACAATAACTTAATAATATTATTCCAGACGCAGCCCAGCACCTCAGTGAAAATCACATCTTCATCCTCCCATCATGGGAGGGGGGGCAACAGCCTGATTTAAAAAGAAAAAAAAAAAAAACTCTAACTAATTAGTGTCACAACTAAATTAAAATTGGCTGAATCAAGCGGTTGAAAAACTGATCTTTGTGTGAAAACAATAGTAGAAGCTCTCTGAGGCCCCTCGGAGCCCTAAGGGACTGTTTGTCATTTACGGGGTGGGGGGGTGCGAAAAGGAGGCAGCATGTCAGATAAGTTTCTAATGCTGCGTTCATTTTGTACTCGAATGCAAAAACTGTTGTCAACTCGGAGGTGACGTCATTCCCACTTATGACTTACGACCTCCGAGTACAAAACTAACGCAGCATAAGCACTGTGAAGGGGCTTATGTTTTGTATTTTAGCTCGGGGGATATATGTGGCTGTATTTTGTTTTTATTTTACTGACGGTTATTGAAGAAATCATGCCCTTCAAATTTTAGTGCTAAATTTCGGCAGTGTTCACCAACAAAACCAATTCTGATGATTTGTCTTTTGGTCCTCTACAATTATGGTGCAGAGCAACCGCCGCTCCAACCCAGCTTGATCTCGGCAAAGTGCTGGAAACATCATCAAGTCCAAACTGGTAGAAACAGATTAGACCCCGGTCTGATAGACTGGAAGCTCAACTATAGAGTGAAACACTGCAGAGCTGTACGTGCGCAGAAATCTTCTACCAAATTTTGCTGCTAAATTTCGACAAACATTTTGGCAATTTGCTTTCCAAATTTTGCAGAATTTAGGACTATATTTTGGTGTTTTTTAAAGTCTTTGAACAGAAGGTTTCACATACTGCTCAGCTTCACAGTTTATTATTAACACTAACGTTTCGATCCTCCTGGATCTTCTCATTTATATTCTCAGTTATTTCCAACACTGAGCTTAAATAGAAACTGTTCCATCCATTTCGCAGGTGTAGGCTAGAGTTCGAGTTTTCAATGTTTTTCCTGTGTTCTTCTTGTTCCCTTGTTCTTTCGTTTGTGGGACATGTGACAGATGGTGTACAGGTTGTCAGTTATTGAGAAACACACCCACACCTGTGAAATGGGTGGAGCAGTTTCTATTTAAGATCAATGTGGGAAATAATGGTGTTGAACACTAGAAGATCCAGTAGGACCAGCACATTAGTGTTACTAATAAATTGTGAGGTTGAGCGAGAGCAGTGTGCAGGATTCTGTTCAAAGATATTTTCCAACACACCTGCATCTGAGACAGGTGGATGTGTGAAAACCTGTCTTCAAACTAGGTGTGTTTTCTAAAGGCCATGTGCTTGTTTGGAGGTTTCCTTTAAAGATCACTGAAATTAAACCATTTTTAAAAACAGAAATTATTGTTGGATTTTCAAATCGCAACAGTCCTTGGAGACGTCATGCAGCCTCCATCAGAAAAAACTGAATCCAGGATTTCATCTTCAACTTTTACCTTTCAAACATCAAAGGGTGAGTTTTAGAAATCTAATAACTCATTTAAGGAGGAGGGAGGGTCATAGGTTTTCCTCCAGTCACTCAGGGAGGGTCAAGGGGAAATATCTGGAGCTTCAGGTAGGATCACACCTCAGCCTCCCCCCCCTCTGATAAATAAAGAGCAGTCCCTTGAGCTGCAATATTGCTTAGTCCTCCTGCACTAGGGTTTGTGTCTAAACGCAGACAGAGCTGAGCGAGTACACTGTCATGTCTTCGAAATCAGGGTTCAAAAACAGAAAAGAAACAAACAAAGTGTGTGAGAGAGACATGGATCAACATCAGACATGGACATGCAGGGGACCCACAGAGACCGCTGATGCACAGGCCCCAGAGTTTGGTGCTGCGCCCCTGACAGTATCGGTCAAAATAATCCCAATATGATTTCATCTCGCAGCCCTAATTTATATCATCTGAAAAATAATCCATAACATGCATCTCTACAAAATACTGAGTTGTTTCTTTCGAAATGAAAGCAGCCAGTCGTTGAAGTTATTCACTGACTAAAGCTTCTCACAAACAATCTGCAGTCATGATTTTCTTCTTTGTTTAAAGCCAGTTTCAGGTTGAGTCATCACTCCGGGGAAATGCATGAGCTGCAGCAGAGGCAATGGGAGAATAGTTAATGAGAATTAGGTGACAATTAATTGCACCGAGGATGATGTAACAATCCCATAATTATGCAACAAATCAGGATGACAAAGATTTACAGTCTGAAACATGCAAATGAGCAGCGCTACTGTACTGCAGCCATTCAGTCATATCCACACACACACACACACACACACACACACAGAGGAAACATATTTACAGACTGAGGAGGAAATGAGGAATTTAAGCTCTGGATTGTGCTCCCACATCACAGGAGATGTGTGTTTTCCAAACCGTCTGTGGATTCTGTCACCTTTGATTATTAAAGAAAATGCAGCACTTCAAAAGGTGGATTTATCGTTTGAAATCCGTCTCTTCAGCGTGTTGTTTTGCAGCGAATTCCCTTCACTCTGAGTAACGTGTGGGATCCTTGAATTAAAATCATGAACACTCACACGTGAAACACGCGTGTCGGTGCAGAGGGGGGGGGGGGGGGGGCTTATATATCTCCGGGGGAAGAACAAAGGCTCTTCCTGGGGGAATACATTCATATTGCACGTTAAGTATGTTATCAGCGGGACATATCTCTTCAGGTATTAATTTCTGCCATATCTGCGTTCAGTGTGCCACAGCAGGGTGATACGGCTGGCGAGCGGACCAACTCATTTGGAGTGTAATACTGTACAGCTGTGAGATAAAGAGAACAGGGCCAGATTATAACGGGCACAGAAAGAACAGAGAATTACAGAAATGAAAAAGATGAAAAGCCCACAGAGATAATTAGTCCTGCTAGAACGTGTACAGAGGAGCCAACTTGTGCTGAGTTTTTTTGTCTTGGGATTCGGTGATTGGAGCTCAGTATTGTGCAGAGGGAGAGGGAACAGCCATGCTGATGATGCAATGCATTGATAATAATAATAATAAGAGCTCAGCCTCTCCTATGAACACTAAACGTGTTGCTATTAATTAACAAATGATACTTCATGCTTTAAGATACTCCAATAAATGATTCCAGGAGGCTGAGGATGATGACGGTGCTCGCAGTGATGATGAGCGGCTGCCACAGAATGACTCATTTTCAATATTTGCAGTAATGATGTATTGTATAATTGTATTTTCCTCTCCTCCTCCGTGATCCTGTTAGCAGCACTGCTCGCTGCTGATTGTCTGCCCTATTTGTGATGACTGTTCCATAATTTCTGCCTAAATTGCCGTCACCTTTGATCGATCTCGCCAGCTCTCCACTTTGCCTCGATTTGCATAATCCTCCTGTTATATGTTTTTGTTTTGTTTGGTTTTATTTGCCGGCTCGAATCAATCTGAAAAACAGTCACGTCGTTTTAAAGCTGCGCAGGTGAGAGCCGGACTTCTGCTCATAAATAAGGAGCTCATTTGTCTTCAGAACTTAAAGGTCCAGTGTGTGAAATTATTCAGGGGTTAAGTGAAATCAAGTGGTGCAAATTGTGACCAGCTGAAACGTCTCCTGGTTAGAATCCTTCAGTGTTCAGTGTTCAGGAGGTTTTTACCAGGAGCTGAATTATCTCTCGCTGCTCTCATGCACCGTTCACATTTTCCTACAAAAATGAATGCACCAAATTTCATACATATCCCCTCAATGATGAGCCAGTAATTCATGCAGAGCTCATGTGATTTAGAAGGCTGTGATCATGTGATCAGTCAACTCATCCTCACTGTGACCTCGTCACATGTCCACGTTTGGTCATGGACTTTCCACGTCCACATATGGCGTCCAAGGTACCCTGGGTGTGTTGGTTGTTGACGTTCTGGGACGCCGTGTCAACTTCAGCCTGTTACATGCATTGTCTGTTTTCAAAATACACTTCTGTTTTCACAGGAAATGTACAGTTTGATACAGTCTCTTTCAAAATAAAAGCACTACGTCGGTACAACACCGCCAACTGATGTTTTTTTCCTTCAACAACACACACATGTGGTTACGTTTAGCCAACACACATACATGGTTACGTTTTGACGCCAGAATTAACCGACTAAGGGCTGATTTCCGATGACTTCAGAATGACACCAGGTTGAACAAATGCACTGACCAGAGTAAAAATGTGAGCGGGAAGCCGTCTCATAAACAGGCAGGTTGGGGTGTTTGACAGGTCACAAAAAAGACATGACTTCTCCAAGGAGACGCTTATTTATTTTGAGGTCTGTTATCACCATGTTTCTTTTCCTGAACCGAACCACAGTAACTTGACCACCCTCTGTTACTTTAAGTTAATTACTTTACTTTATGTTCAGGACGTAAGGTATCATTTGTGGGTCACTAATACGTAGTATATTGTACAATCTGAGTGACAATCTACAGAGGTCTCTTCCTCCAAAACAAGCAGCACAAGCAGTGATTTAAAGGCTCATTTATGCTCAATCTTAGATACACGTGACGCCCTCTGTCTGTACTCTGCATCCATTTTGTCTGTATTTGTGCACATTTTCTGAAGTCTCACAGATATGGATGAAATGCCGTAGATCCACCAGAGATCATGGAGGCAGTGCAGCATAGTTCAAGCGAGATGCGGCCGTAGGAGACGATGAAGAAATTTCAATCATGGCAGAACGGATCGGTAACATGTAACAATATGTAGAGAAAAGAATTCTTTGTCCACATGATGGGATGTATTTAATGGCTGTTTAGACCACCGTCTACAGCGCTTACTGTGATATCACGAATTAGGACCTCCGCTGCCATCACCTTGTTTTGGACACTCTGAAGTCGTGTAAATTTGAAATTTATTTGTTTGGATAAACCCCTTGAGATGCATCATCTTGTTTTCGAGGGGGTCGTGTGATTATGTTTCGGTGTTAACATTACAGTAATCCAGATGAGAAGTAATAAAAGCATGAGTAACTCTTTGAAGATCAGTAAAATTAAGAAAAAATATACTAGTGAGATTTCTTAAATGGCAGAATCATGACTGGGCCGACCGTTGCACACGGGGCACAAGATTGAGGTTGTTATGAAGAACAACCCCAAAGGTTCTTCACAGTAGGAACATGTTGAACTTTAAGACTTGGCCACGTGTGTTCAAAGCCTACAACAAGGATTCCCATTTTAGAGGAGTTTAGATGAAGAAAATTTTCCGCCATAAATCCTCCACACTGGACCTTTAAGGAAACATTTACCTGCAGTCATTTACACGACCCTCTCTACAGTCTGAGGGTCATGACCTTTGTGCCTTTGACATCTGATACAACTTGTTTAATGAATCCAGAAACGAATCTGTGAAATCAGATGCAGACTTTGTGCAGATACGTTTCTCTCCTGACAGGAGCTACTGTAAATATGCTGTGTAACAGGAAAGGTGCTGTGTGTTTGTGACTGAGTCGACTCTGCCTCTCTGTTATAATAATATATCTCTTCCAGGCCGGCGGCGAGACGTCTCACTGTGAAAATCTCTGTAACGTTCTGTGGGGATGATCAGAATACTAAATTGAAAGCATTAATTCCGGCTCTTTACCACATGAAAAACAGTGTCCATACATGTCATTTTTTCTCATCTTGATCTCTTCATGTCTTTGGGTTTTCTTTGCACTTGCTGAACACATAAGTGATAAAATCCAATTTTTGGTAATAGCCTGTAGACGGTAATCAAGATAAGATCTCTGCGCGCCCAACAAAGACGAGACATTGAGGGATTTTCTCTGGAAAATGATATTTAATATGCATGAGGTAAAGGAAGGCAGGAAATGAAGCTTCTGTTCAGCAGAGATATTTATGTGCGTGCCTGTTAACCACAGAGTGTGTGTCTCTGTGTGTGTGTGCAGAGTGTGTGTGTGTGTGTGTGAATGTCATTGAGAATCTAAGCTGCTCGCCTGTTGATCAGAAAAGGTGACTGAACTGACTCTGTGGTTTCTCCTCTTGGTTTTTTCTTCCTCCCTCCACACGCAGACAAGTCTCAAAGTTTCGTTTTCTTTGACGATGGTAAGCTGTGCTAATTGGATGAAAATGTCAGCATCAGCCGCCATGAGGCTGCAATCAGTGGTTTGCTTCTGTACCCGTCACCATCAGTATGCCGTTTGTGTTCCTCTCCACGCTCAGGACTGGGTCGATCCATTGAGTCATCAAATGATTACAGACACCAGCAGTCCCTCCCGTGTCACAGATATCGATGCCTCTTCAGTTGCCCCTCAAATCAACGCCCTCTCCGTCCAGCCGACTCACTGGCCGATAATGTTATCAGCTATTTTTGTAAAAAAAAAACAACAACTGCTGATTGTGAGTCAGCCCAGGCCTCAGGACAAACTGTTGGTATCATGTTTCTGCAAACCACAAATATGTGTTTACATTTAAACTCTTCATATGTATCAAAGTTTGTAAAGTGACGCAGTGTGTGAGTCGACTTTATCATCTGCAGGTGCAGAGGTGTTGGATGGCGTGAGACACTGAAGCGATACGCCTGTCAACCTGCAGACCACTGTTAGAGACCAACGAACAAGACTGGTTGAGTTTTAGAGAGTCAGCTGTGTTTTCCAAGCAGCTTTCTAGACCACCAAATGTGTGGTTTTTAGCAACCCACGCTTCGTTTCCTACAAAGATAGTGCCATGAAAAGCGATTGTTTTTTACCCAGACATCGCTGTGTTTGCGGCTGGAAGAGTGCCACAAAAAGTGGCTGTTTTTCAATGACACATCATCTGTTTGTGTCCTGACCTGCTGAGGGACTGCAGATGCAAAGTATTTCTAAGTTTTAATTTGGTACGGTGCATCAGATGGTAGCATTTATGTTTTCAGCTGTATCTGGTCCCTTTTGAATAAATAAATAAATACATTTCCAGGCTGAACTGTGCCATTGCTACGTTTCCATCCCTAAAATACCACGAAGAGCGGATGAGTTTTATGAAGACAGCGTTGTGTTTCCATTTCCCTTTATTGCCACAAAAAGTTAATGTTGTTTAATGAGACTTTACTGGACTTTTTGCCAGGATAGTGCCACAAAAAGCAGCACTCTGTAACAGAGTCATCGCTGTATTTCCGTTGGGTTAATGCTGGTACGAGGGGTTGTTTTTTATTGGGACATCAGTGCATTTTTTGCCAGGATTGTGCCGCCAAAAGTGGAAGTTTCTTACAGAGACATCACTGCATTTCCAACCATTTAGTGCTACTAAAGCTGCTGTTGTTTTATGGAGACAGTGCTATGTTTCCAGCCTGGAAAGTGCCACGTTTGTTGTTTCACAGAGACATCGCTGCGTTTCCATTTTGTGTTTCCATTTCAAAGATAGGTCTGTACGTTGTATCAAGATAGGTCCATGGAAAGAGGATGTTTTTAACTGAGACAGTGCTGCGTTTCCAGTCTGGAAAGTGTCATGAATTTTTACCCAGAGATCACTGTTTCCATCCACTAAGTGCAACTAAAAGAACTTTATTTTTATCAAGACATCTCTGTGTTTCCTGCCAGGAGATTGCCATGAAACAGGATTTCTCGAACCAATACCAAGTGTGTTTTGAATACACTTGGAATTAAAACCTAAAGAAACATAAGTATATCCTGCACGTAATAACGTATCAGTGCTTTGCAGAAACATACAAGCCGACATTTTATCTGCTGATGAGACTGTGTGTGTGAATACTCTGAGTTCAAAGGGTTAAAATCATTCAGCACATCAGATCCATCCTTGGCATGTTTTGTAGCTTTAATATTTCCACACAGTTTATATAATTGGACTTCAGCTCGTCATGTGAGCGCTGCTTGACTCTGATCTCATGTCCACGCAGGGCGCTGGTTTATTTACCATTAATGTCATTTGTTTTTATTTAACCGAGTCAGAGATGAGAAGTGACAGCCTCTCTAGATAACAAGGTTTGACCACTGACCCAGTCCTAGTGGCCCTCTCATCGCCGCCATGTGACATCATACGTATGTGTGCTGCATGGTGATTGGCTGTGATGGATACCTAATATACTGTAAGTGTTTCATCTGCCGCTGCTGTATGGATCCTTCCTGTGTTTTAATCACCTCCTTCAAAGTGCCCTCCACCATCTACGCTGTGAAGGAAACCAATCATTCCTCTTTGTCTGTGGTGTGTGTGTGTGTGTGTGTGTGTGTGTGTGTGTGTGTGTGTGTGTGTGTGTGTGTGTGTGTGTGTGTGTGTGTTCGCTCGCTGGCAGGCCTACCGATGGTTGAGCCCACAGTTAATCTTTAAGGCAGCATAAGATCAGACGGCTTTATTGAGGTCACCTCTGAGCATAATGTAAGGACTCATGGCCCTTTCACACACACACAAAGATGCCGTGAATCTGTGTGTGTTGTTTTGTCCAAACATCTCAGTGGATTTTCTGCTGCTGACATTTGCCCGGCTCGTCAGCCAGAAGGAACATTAACATGGCTGTGTTTTGACTGGTTTAGCGTGCTTATTGATTCGTCTCTCTCTTATTTGTGACAGAGCGGATTATCCTCGTGTGATTTACAGAAATTGCAATCTGTTTTTCCCCTCCCGACCGAAACCGTCTGAATAATGCAGTTAAAGAATTCACCAAGAATCCAGAGAGATCAAAGGGGCCAATCCAGCCATCCAGTCCTGCCTTCCTCATATTTTTTCATCACTTTCCATTGAAGTTTGTCACATTTGATATGCTGCGTGTGAGCATCTGTGATTTCTCCCCTCCTCTCTGTGTATGGAAACAGCGGTGTTTGCATACCAAAAGCTGACGAAACCGTGCAGAAATCTTCACATAACTGACAAGTATCAAATGTGCATGTCTTAATTAGTCTCCCACTTGATCACATCTGCACCCTCACCCACACACCTTCCTCCCCCCCGACACCCAGCTCAGGTTTGTTCACCTCAGCTGGTGACGCAACACACAGTGTGTTCAGTGTCTCACACGTGTTTGTGTCCGTGTACAGAGGAGGTTGGGGTGATGTTGGCAGAGTAATTCACTTTGGCGTGCAAAATCAAAGCTCTGCGATGACCAGCCAGTTTGTGAAAGGCGGAGGGATTGACCTCATTCAGGAAATACTTGTTGTTTATATTCATATTTAAATGTGTGTTTTGCTTGTTGTGAGTTCACCTTGATGTCTGACCTTCACCACGCGGACTGATGTCGAGTTTGAGAACAAGACTTTGCATAAATCTGCTGAAGAGGGAAAGTTTCTCTGAGCTCAGCTTAAATCTCAGCTGATGACGTCTTCATATGAGCAGGATTTTGTGATATCCTAAGAAAAGTGATCGTTGCCAGTCTTTGTCCAGAACGCAACACAAGTTCGATACTTAAAAACCTCCAGTGCACACACACACAGATGGAGACATCTTGTGTCCAGCCGTGAAACTATTGAAATAAACAATATTTGCAGATTCATACATTTTCAATATTATTTTGTGGGAAAAACAATGAGACACAAAATATTATTTCAAGCTGATATTTTTTATAATAAATGGCCACAAAATAAAATAAGCAGCCAAGACGAGGGCACTCTGCCTGTCTACAGTGAGTACGAGGACAGCGACAGAGATTTATGGCAGCACAGGGTTTGATTACAAGCCATATATTTTACAGCGTCGTGGAGCTGTTAGCAGGAGAAATCTGATCCGACCGCTCCTTTACAGTGAGAAGTGTCAGGCTGGACGTTCGTCAACTGGCGGCCAAGCTGATGCCAATCAGTTAATGCAAGTGCAACTCCACAGCTCCTGCTCTGCCTCGACTACAGAGATGCCTCATTACATCAGAGAGATGTAAAACCATGCAGGCTGACATAATAATTTGTGTTACGAGTATTAAAGGGACCAGTTATGATCATTTTCAGGCACATATGGGCATTTACTAGACCTCAGGAAAAAGCTCAATCTGTTGTGACTGATCAGCATTTCCAGAATTTCTGCATCTTGGCATCTCTGCAGCGTCACTGCAGCAGGAGAATGACTGTATCAGAGAAAAGCACAATTTTCTCCTGTGAAAAATCACTAGTAAAAGCTTATAAAGACGACGGGAAATTTTCCTGCAGGACCAAGATTAGGCTGCATAATTCACTGACGTTAGCATATAGCTACATGTAGCAGTGTACTTGCAGCTGGGGAATGAATGCATCTGAGTATAGCAGCACTTGCTACTGTGAAAAATTGCCAGTAAAAACTTCTAAACACAACCGGACATGTTCCAATAGGAATATGGTCCGAACTCGGGGAGAAATTAATATCAGCAACCAAGTCTAAGCTGCATGTTTTCCTGACATTAGCATGTAGCTACATGTATATTAGCAGTGTACTTGCAGCTCATGTAATGTTTCCCTGAGGTTAGCATGTAGCTACATGTAGCAGTGTATGTTATTTTTCCCCGAGGTTAGCATGTAGCTATATGTGGCAGTGTATATAATGTTTCCCTGAAGTTAGCATGTAGCTACATGTAGCAATATATGTAATGTTTCCCTGAGGTTAGCATGTAGTTACATGTAGCAATGTATATAATGTTTCCCTGAGATTAGAATGTAGCTACATGTAGCAATATATGTAATGTTTCCCTGAGGTTAGCATGTAGCTACATGTAGCAGTGTATCTTATGTTTCCCTGAGGTTAGCATGTAGTTACATGTAGCAGTGTATGTTATGTTTCCCTGAGATTAGAATGTAGCTACATGTAGCAGTGTATGTAATGTTTCCCTGAGGTTAGCATGTAGCTACATGTAGCAGTGTATGTAATATGCTTCCCTGATGTTAGCCTGTAGCTATATGTAGCATTGTATATAATGTTTCCCTGAAGTTAGCATGTAGCTACATCTAGCAGTGTATGTAATATAATGCTTCCCTGATGTTAGCCTGTAGCTACATGTAACAGTGTATATTATGTTTCCCTGAGGTTAGCACTTAGCTACATGTAGCAGTGTATGTTATGTTTCCATGAGGTTAGCATGTAGCTACATGTAGCAGTGTATGTTATGTTTCCTTGAGGTTAGCACGTAGCTACATGTAGCAGTGTATGTTATGTTTCCCTGAGGTTAGCACGTAGCTACATGTAGCAGTGCATGTTATGTTTCCCTGAGGTTAGCACGTAGCTACATGTAGCAGTGCATGTAATGTTTCCCTGAGGTTAGCATGTAGCTACGTGTAGCAGTGTATGTTATGTTTCCCTGAGGTTAGAATGTAGCTACGTGTAGCAGTGTATGTTATGTTTCCCTGAGGTTAGCATGTAGCTACATGTAGCAGTGTATGTTATGTTTCCCTGAGGTTAGCATGTAGCTACATGTAGCAGTGTATGTTATATTTCCCTGAGGTTAGCATGTAGCTACATGTAGCAGTGTATGTTATGTTTCCTTGAGGTTAGAATGTAGCTACATGTAGCAGTGTATGTTATGTTTCCCTGAGGTTGGCATGTAGCTACATGTAGCAGTGTATGTTATGTTTCCCTGAGATTAGAATGTAGCTACATGTAGCAGTGTATGTTATGTTTCCCTGAGGTTAGCATGTAGCTACATGTAGCAGTGTATGTCATGTTTCCTTGAGGTTAGAATGTAGCTACATGTAGCAGTGTATGTTATGTTTCCCTGAGGTTAGCATGTAGCTACATGTAGCAGTGTATGTTATGTTTCCCTGAGGTTAGCACGTAGCTACATGTAGCAGTGTATGTTATGTTTCCCTGAGGTTAGAATGTAGCTACATGTAGCAGTGTATGTTATGTTTCCCTGAGGTTAGAATGTAGCTACATGTAGCAGTGTATGTTATGTAAACTCTTGCAGTAGCGTGCCTGGAGCAGATAAAAGGAGCCTGATAGCTGAGGGTATTTGGGGGCACTGGTTTAGAAAAACAGAGCCTTCTGATTTGGACATCGATTACCATGGCAACAATCGAAGGAAGCATTCGGGTCAGCAGTAGAAAATGCACAGAAGAAAACCCTGTGTAGCCGAACAGACGCAGCCATAAAAAGTGAAGACTTTAAAACATATTAGTCAGAAAGTGCTGAAGTGCTGCTCGCATGAATCACAACTCCAGAGACCTGACAATTACAAATGTCATTTTGTAGAAGCTTCCCACGTTTAGTGAGAGAAATATTCAGCTCTGACCGCTGACGGTATTCAGGCTCTGCTCGGCTGCTGAACTCTCCACTCTCAAACTGTCTCACAGAGAAAAGACATTTGTCATAAAACAATATTGGAGTGTTTGTGATGTGAGGGCTAGCAGCGTTAGCCGTTAGCTTCTCTCAGATGGTCTGACACTGGCTGATCTGGTCTGTTGGTATGGAGGGCCACAGATACCCCCGCACACCGTCTGCTTCCCTCTGTCTGTGTCTTTCATGTCTCCTTTCCCCTCCTCTCTTTATCTGTGAATCTTTCTTTTCTTCTGTTTGCATCTCTCTGTCTCTTCCGTCGCTCCCCTCCTCTCCTCCCTGACGTCAATGAGAAATTGGATGGTTTTTGATTATTACATGGCTGTCAGGCTTACTGCTATTAATTGAATTGAATCCCAGTCCATCTCCTTTACTTTTCCGTCCCTTCCCTCCCTCTGTCTCCCTCTCGCTCGCCTTTTCATCTCGTCTCACTCTCATTTTCCTTCCTGTTTGTCACGTTCTTTGTTATTTGTGTGATTCTTTCTTCCTCTATTCCCCTGGTCCTTCTTTGCCCCTGTTTCTCATGCTTGCATTTTTCCCCTCTCTCAGTTTCATTCTCCCTCTCCACATGTCTCCTGCTCCTTGTCTCCTTTCTTTTATTCCTCTCTTCTTTTCCTCCCACCGCTCTCACTCTCCTCCTCCACACGTGCCAGCTCCTCTTACTCTTTGTCATCCTCTTCCTTTACAGGTTTCTTTTCATCCTTTCCCCCTCTCTCTATCTCTTATTTCTCTCTCGTCTGTTCCCCCCCTTCTCTCTGATTCTCCCTTCCTGCCTCCCTCACTCCTTGAGCACTGTGATACTGTTGTCATGGTGACGCCCATCATTTTCTGGCATGAATGGAGGATACTTTATTGACGAGCCGGCATGGCAGAGAGAGAGAGACAGAGAGAAAGGCAGAGTGATGGAGAGAAAGACAAAGACGGACAGACAGACAGGGAGAAACCACTGGCAGGGAAAATCAGAGTGATATGGAAATGATCGTCCCCGCTGCTTACGATACAAAACATTTCCACCCTGTAATTTGCTCAGAGCTGATGAGTGGAAGAGAACATTGCCAGCTAAAGCACGCTGAATCTTGTCGAGGGGTTTGGGATAGTCGGCTGCTGAAGAACATCCCCCAAAACACCATTATTCATCTCTCTCAGCGTGAGACGTCGGAGGGGAGATTCCTCTTATTAGGAAGCAGCGAGCTGGATTCAGCCGAGTCCCCAGTTGCCCATTTTTAATGATTTGCAGTGTGTAAACATGGAAGCATAATGAAATGTGTTTTTTTTTTTTATAATCTGTGAACACAAGCGTCGGTGTTTTGTGGGGTTTGGGTGGACGCCGTCATTAGTTAGTGGTGCTGTGGTGTTTGCACACAGAGCAGACTGGCATTAGCGTCTAAAGCAGAAGGCGAGCTTGTTAGACACTTGTGATGTAGACATCACATTGAGAGGCTTGGCACAGCAGATACGGCTCCAGACTTCAGTTGAACATTTTAGGCGTTTGGCTGACACCATTAGGCTCCATAAAGAAATCAGAGCCAGGGTTTATTTTTAAATGCGTCAATATTTAAGCTGTAAACATCATAACGTGGTGATAAACATGTACACAAACATGTGAGGAGAGCTGACGTGGCGACGCTGGTGTAAGAAGGAGTTCAGCTCTGTGTGTGAGTGTGTGTGTGTGTGTGTGTGTGTGTGTGTGTGTGTGTGTGTGTGTGTGTGTGTGTGTGTGTGTGTGTGTGTGTGTGTGTGTGTGAGGATCAGACTGGACATGAGGTTGATCTCAGCTAACTTGTGTTTGACCTCTGACCTTTCTCCTACAGTCCACCTGCTGTCAGAGACGATCCAGGGGGTGACAGCGACCGCCACCGGGATCCAGTACCAGCAGTCCTGGCTCTGCATCCTGTAAGCTGCAGTGTGTGTGTGTGTGTGTGTCTGTCTGAGCTTCAGGGTTTAAACAATCAGTCAAGTGTTCAAGTAGTTGATCATATTAAACAACATGTTCTCACCCTCATCTCGTCACATGTCACCGCTTGGTCAGTGGACTTTACTACGTATGATGCGCCTGGTATCCTGGGTGTGTCCGTAATGGACGCTCTTGGACGCCATGTCAATTTACGCCTGTTACAGTTGTGTCTTTTCAAAATACACTTATGTTTTAACAGGAAATTTAGAGTTTCTGCTCGTTAGATTCATACAGTCCTTTTCAAAATACACTTGCGTCAGTAAAACACTTTGTATTTATGTTTATTTCCCTGTGCAACAAAGTCACATGGTTAGGTTTAGAAAAAACTTCATAGTTTGGCTCAACATTCAAACAGGAAGTGAACAGCAGGCTCCTGGGTGAAAGTCCACTGTTATTTGGACGGCCCTTCCTGCCCGCCCTATAGGGATGTTCCAGCTCCTTAAATTGTTGTAACCTGGCAGTGTTTCAAACTGTGCGTACCATACCACTGTGAAAGCATGTCTGTTTTTTGTCCGTATCTGACACAGACATCACTGACCAAGTGGCCATATTGGCTGACTCAGAATGAGAACGGGTTGATCAGAAATGGATCAACAGTTTTGTTAACTGATTGTATTTCTTCATCAAGTCAAAATACTAGAAAAAACATTTGTCGTAGCTTCTCTAATGTGAGAACTATCTGCCTATACATCAGCTAACAAAGGCAAACAAACATTTCCATCAGGAGAAACATGCTGCAGCTTCAGAAACAAATTCAACCACAGAAACATGCTGCACATAAAAAACGTGCTACAGAAAGCCAAAACAAACACATGAACGTCAAACAGGCTGCAAATACAGAAACGATGCAAAGTCAAAAAGACACAAACCCCAAAAACAAAATGCAACAGAAAAAATCTCTGGATCCAGTCAACACAGCTGAAGTTCCTCCAGGCCTGTAGGGGGAGCACTGACAGGAACAGCTTGAGTCAAAGTGCAAGACAGGAAGTAAAGCAAAGAGGTGACATACAAAGCTGTGTGTTCTTTTACACACTCTGCCTCATTGAAAGGCGGCCAATATACAATAGAACGTTTTTGTATAATTTTTTTTTCTTAACAACTTTTATTAAGGATCTTTTTCAGTAATCGCAGAATTTTAATTTTCACCCATATCATCTAGAAATATTTTAGACTGCAGACACCTTGGTGAAATAAACCATTCCTATATTCTGTGATAGTGCACCATCTATTCATTGTTAGAAAAGTGCAAACTTGATTTCACGTGTTGCACCGTAATTCATAATATGACACCGTGGCCTCAGTTAGTTACCTGCTTAGTGCGCCCCCTACAGGCCTGGAGGAACTCTGTTGTGTTGACTGGATATGCAGTGTTTCTCTGTTGCATTTGTTTTTTGGGTTTTGTGTGTTTTTGACTTTGGATCATTTCTGCGTTTGCTGTTGACAGGTTTTGTTTAGTTTTGTTTAGTTTTGTTTAGTTTTTTCAGCATGCTTTCATTTGCAGCACATTTCCTTTGTTGTGTTTGTTTTGGACTTTATGTGTTTTTCAGCTGGTATTGTTTCTGAAGCAGCTGCTGTTTTGGGTTGCTGCATTGTTTCCTCTCGTCAGCCACTGTTTTTCTTCATCAGTTTATATAAGACGTTTTATATTTTGTTCTTTAAGACTGTTACTCAGACAAAAGAAGCATTCTGAGGACATCACATTGAGCTCTGGGAAAAGATTTAGGGCAGTTTTCTAAATGATATTTTTGCCATTTTGTTGACTCAACAATCCATGGATTAATGTGCAAAAACATAATCAAGAGAGCAGCGACAATGATTTTATTGTGCCAACAGCAGCATCAGATAAGATCTGTGTGTAATTTAACATAAGTGTTCAGTTTAATTTCTTGTTGATTTTAAGAAGTAGAAGAATTGTCTCATCCCATAAAGGAACTCTTTCGCTGAATTTTAAGAACCATTGATTTAATCTGACGGCTTCATCATGTGAATGTGGTCTCATGTTTTTTAAAATGAATGTGTGTGTGAGTGCCTCTTCATTATATTCCTTTATGTGCACATACATTCACAAATGCGGGTGTGTGCTGGAGTGAACGCAGCACATTTGAATAGTGTCTGTACCTGTTGCTGCAGAGAGCGAGGTTAATCTATGGAAATGAAGGGCGCTGCCGGTGAGGTGAGCCGTTGACATTTATAAAACCTCCTCCTTCTCCCTCTCTGCTCCAGCTGCAACGTGAAGCATCTCCAGAGGCGTCACGTGTGCATCTCCCGCCTGGAGAGGCCGCAGAACTGGGGGGAGAACTGCTGCGAGGTCCGCTATGTCATCCTGATCCTGGCCCCGCTCAAAATGGTAACTGCCGCCCCCAGAGGGAGGAAATGATTCGTGGGATTTATCTGACTTTGGTGGATTACTGAGGCATTCGCAGACCTGACTGTTTGTCACATTCATTCATATTTCATTCATTCATTTATGTTTCCTTCTATTCTTTATATCATCTTCTGTGCAGCTGATTTTTAAGATGCTGATCCCTCATCTAACTAAAATATTCCTCCTTATTCATTTGAGATTTTCCTTTCATTTCCAGTCATTTCCTCTCATCTGTGCCTGAATCTCACAGTCATGTTAGGTGTGTTAGCTGCAGGTGTATGGATTAGGAAAGCCCAGCTCACCATATGATCAATGTGAGCATCCAGCTGCCATCGCACAGCTAATTGATCATTTGCATATTCTCCTGCTCTGCTTTCAGCGATTGTATTTAAAGGAAATATGGCCACCTGTCATGAGTCCAATTAAGCTCAGTTTTCTTAAAGCAAGCTCAGTTCTGGATGAAACTATCGAATGAACGAGGATCAACACTTTCTGCTTCTGCATGTTTCTCCCCCTGAAATACCCGGATTGGTTTAAACTGATTTTCAGGCGGATTTTCTGTCTCCATGCGTCCAAACCTAGTTTTTTTTTTGGTGCTGCAAGAAGACACTAATCACCACATGTTACAAACAAGATCCTGTTGTGATGATGACAGCTCACAAAATGTTTTCTGTAATTGAAAGTAAAAAGACAACTGGGAAGGAAACACAAATGAGCCACTGATTATGTGCCACCGTAATTAAAGTAATAAGAAATAATTAAACCATTAAAGCACCCACTGGTTGGGCTGCAAATGGGAGTTTTGAAATATGATTTCCACTCTGATTTTTCAAATTGTTTACAATTCAATGGCTTTTTAAATAAAAGCCAAATCTCCTCCAACGTTTTACATAAAATGTGAGAGAAAGACAAAGTAAGTTTGTTTGTTTAGCAGCAACAAGACACTTAAAATATAAAATAAAATATCAAAAGCATTGAGACAAAGTGCAAAACAAACAAATTATATCACCATTAAAGAGCCAGAGAATGAGGCGTTGGTGGATTAGTGGATAGAGCAGCCGCCCCATGTACAAGGCTGTTGCTGCAGCGGCCCAGGTTCGACTCTGGCCTGTGGCCCTTTGCTGCATGTCACTCCCTCTCCCCCCCCCCTTCACACTTGTCTGTCCTATAGGATAGTCCTATACTATCCTATAGCGTCCAAATATGGTCACTTCTGGCTCCAAAACACCAAGGCGACAGTTTAAATGCCGAACTTCCACAAAGTCCACAAACCAATGTGTGACGTCACGGTTCTTTCGTCCATTATTTATACAGTCGGTAGCTATGTTTCCATCCAAAGGTGATCGGAATCATTGGGAAATGCACATTAAAAGAAATACGAATCCTGTGTGTTTCCATTAAATGTACGGACTTTGGTGAAAACTACGAACTCGCACGAGTTTTCCGCAGAACCGGAAACAAAACAAGTCTCGCATTCTTCCTCTTCTACGTTTTCCGGCAGTTGGCAACCAGCTTGTAAATGCATTACCGCCTTCCCGACCCGGAGTGTGGATATCACCATGGAGAGAGGTGCACTATGTCAGACTTAATTCGAACATAACTGTTTCCATCCCCCGTTTTGCCAATGAACATTTTTGCTAATCAACCAAAACACGGCTAAAGCGAGCGTATTTTAGTTTGTGCAAATCAGGGGATTTTAATTTGAATTTTGGCGTTTCCATCATAGTTTTCCGATGCGATACTTCTAGATGTGCATCTGAACAGGCTGATGGAAACATGGCTTGTGTCTGTAACTCACGGTTTGAAACTTGTCTGCCGCTGTTCAGCCGACTGTGTTCGTGGCACCAAGGCAACGTTGACAATTTGCCACATGGAAAACCAGACACATAAAGGGCTAGTTGCATTCATCTGAAAAACGTTATGAGCGTATTTGTGCTGTGATATAATTAGCGCAGTATCTTTTGTGAATCGGACCTCAACACCGGACAGATAGAGTTTACAAATGATGAGCAACACACGGTGCTGTCAGCGGCCTCAACCTGTCAGAATGTTAATCTCAATTTTAAGATCATTTACTTCCAGTTTATCTTCCATTTTATATTTTACTTCACTAAATATTGGAAGTGTTACCAATATGGCTGCTGAGCTGCCAAATGTCTCTTGAACTGAATCCAATCCGAGGTCCTCACAGAGTTTTGCGTGGGCTGGAGTGTCCTGTTGGCTGAACCTTTCGGGTCAGTGTTGTGAGCAGGATGGCAGTTTTTCTTCAGCTCTGAAGAGCTCGCTGCAGCCGGTGGAGAGTGCCACGTATCCTGTAATACCCTTCTCTCCCATCAAAACATGAACTCTCTCTACTTCCCATCAAACCACTCAGCCCTCCTGTCCTCCGCTGCTTCATCCTGAGCTTTCAACACACGCACACATTCATGCGCAGACACACTTCACTCTGCCGTCTTCACATGGCTCTGATTGTCGCCCCTCTGCCGATGGAAACCTCCAGTCCCCCCCTCCTCTGTGCTAAAAAAAAAAGGGATTTCTTCCTGCTGGCTTTACTTTCAGCGTGATGCCCCTCCCCCCCTCGGCACACTATTTTCACCAACCCACCATCAAACTGTGGAGCCACCGGGGGGTTGGAGTGACCCTGGCAATCAGCGATGCCTCAGCTCACTGCATCATGTTTTCTGTTTGTTTGTTTGTTTGTTTGGTTTCTATCTTTTGTTTCTTCCCATGAACCCTCCTTTGTATTCACGCCTCTTTCCCCAACGCTTCCAGCGCCCTCCTCGCCAGTCCTGCAGGCAGCAATCACAACCACTAATGGCATTCTCAGAGACATTAATCTGAGCCCCAAGTAAACATAAAGCACTATTATGCCTCAATTATCCTTGATGGTGACTGGTTCTGCGAGAAAAAAATCTTTGAAGGGGCACGATGATAATGATAATAGGAATTCCTTTGGTTGGCAAATGTATGTAATCTAGCGTGTGTTGGGGCGGATCGTTTCCATCACCCACCATTTAAAGAGCTTTACAGCATTTGTGGCTTTTTCTGTACCCAGCGTGAATGTGCTGAACAGACACGACCTTTCCTCACAAACACTCTGCTTCTCATTCACTCGCTCAAACACATACCTGAGCGCGCCCAGCAACACGTGCACGTGCTGCTGCCCTCAAAGAAACTCCTCCAGCTCTTTAGAGAGTTAGACAAGCTGCCCTCGGTCTTTGATGTCGATGGCAAAGTGTTACTCACTCGAGTGTACTCACTCTCTACACCCACATGTTCCCAGTCGGTCTGTTTAATCAAACTAGTGAACTTCAAACCAAGAAGATGAATCCCTCTAAAAATCTTCATCCCCTGATTTTTACCACAGAGCCTCCAGCAGGTCAAACATTTCACTTACCCACTAAATTATCTCATCATCGACTGAACTCACATTTTAAACACAACTCCCAGTAGATTTTTTCCTGAGGACTCTGGTGATCCTGAGACTTTCCCTCTGGTGACACCGCGAGGTTCACATTTGTGGTGTTGAGTGAAATGTCTCAACAACTATTCACTGAAGAATTAGGCACTCGCAGTCATTCTCCCCTCGGGGTGAATTCCAATCACTTTAATGATCCCCTGACTTTTCATCTAGTGCCATCATCAGGTCAAAATGTTTTATTTGTCCACATCATAGACTGTGAAATAATGGACGAAGCCAAAGAAACTGCAAAACAAAAGATAACACATTACAAGCTGCACCAGTGGTATCAAGTGGTATTAACCTACCAGTCACAAATTTGAGAATTCTAGGATAGTGAAGGAATGACCCACCCTGCACTCCCTATTATTGGCTAGTACTTGTTGCCTTCGTTGGTTGGGTTGGTCAGGTCAGGGTAAGACCGTCAGGTAAGGCTCCAATCACACATTAAGATTTTTGCACATTTCAAAATGCAAGGCATGCCATACTGCCTTTTTATTCACCCCACCACCTCCTCACCCTAACCTTCCTGTGTAGTCGATTCACTGTTTATTTATCAATCAATCAATTTTATTTATAAAGCCCAATATCACAAATCACAATTCGCCTCACAGCATACGACATCCCTCTGTCCTTTGGACCCTCACAGCTGATCAGGAAAAACTCCCAAAAAAAATTGAATTAGCTGGAAAGTTTTTAAGGACTTACTAGAGCTACCTGATAATAGAGAGTTACAGTAATCCAGCCTTGAGGTAACAAAAGCGTGGACCAATTTTTCTGCATCTTTTCGGGTCAGGATAGGACTAATTTTCACAATATTACGCAGATGAAAAAATCCAGTCCGTGAGGTTTGTTTGAAATGAGAATTAAAAGACAGATCTTGATCAAATGTTACTCCGAGGTTTCTTACGGTAGTGGTAGAGGCCAGAGCAATGCCATCGAGAGAAACTATGTCATCAGATAAAGAGTCTCTGAGTTGTTTGGGGCCAAGAACAATAACTTCAGTTTTGTCTGAATTTAACTTCAGGCTTCATAGATAAATACAACTGTGTATCATCCGCATAACAACGGAGATTTACAGAGTGATTTCTTATGATGTTGCCTAAAGGAAGCATATATAGAATAAATAGGATTGGTCCGAGCACAGAACCTTGTGGAACTCCAAACAAACTTTTGTATGTAAGGATGATTCATCATGAACGTCAACAAACTGTATGTATCCTGCAGTAATCAGTGTGTAGCTGCTGCCATGTTGAGGCAGAGGGTGCTGTCTGTAGCTCTGGTTGAGGGTGAGAGGCTGTCAGCAGATAAACAGAGATCTGTGTGGGTACATGAGACCCTAACAAAGAGGCTGGATCATGGGGAGTACCACCAGTTGGTCCAGGAGCTTCTCCTCCATCATGGACGTTTACAGTACTGCACTTATCTGCTGTTTCCTATTGACATGGTGCTAACTGTGCTTTGTAAAGTCGTATAGCTCTGGGTATCCAGCAACCACTACCACCAGTTTCTCCTCCATTGTTTACCAACTGTAAACTTGTTGTCATGACCACCACAGAAGCCCCGCCTCTCAAATCATCCCATTGGACAATGGGAAAAAGAAGAGATGGCATGGGGTGTTTTTCGGCTCTGAGCTCTGAGTTTTTTCAACTAATGGAGTTCAGAGCGTTACAGCAAAATGACAGGCGCCTAGAGCGCAGAAACACGAGGCGCTATGCTAAGATGTGCAAATTCATCTACCGGTCTCCTAAGTGGGCGTGGTCTTTTCTCCCACTTATCCCCCCCCATCAGTTTGAAAGTGTAGTAAACGTCATGTGGATGGATTCATTACTTTATACAGGGCTAATTTAACTCTCTCTATCCTTACCTTTTTGATACATGGGCGTTTTATTTTCGTGAAGCTTTCCTCAAGCCAATAAAAGCAATTTAGAAATCTGTGTCATCCCAACGTAAAGTCTGTGAGCTGAGTAGGAACTGGTGGGCGGGGCCAGTTGGAGAAGCACTACAGGAAATATTCAGTGCTAGACACTTTTTTTGGTGTATTCACCAGGTGAGCAGCTCCATTGCAATGATTAGGCACCACCTTTGCAACCGTCGTCTTGTCATCGTCATACATCTATGGGCCCACATTAGAACGTTAGCGTTCAGCTCAAAGCACACAGTCTCACAGATCTGCTTCTTAAACCTTTAGTCTGCATTTTCATGCAGAAAGAGCCTTCAGATGAATCAACATGCATCCTCTCAGCTCTGGTTAAAATTCAGTTACCACTGTGGAAAAGCTTAAAGGCTTTACTTATTGTGTTTGCTGCAGCTGCTGCTGTATGCGCTGAGCCCCGCCATGTTGGTATCATCACCACCTGGCTCACAAGGCTTCCCTGGCACACGGTCTCACAGCCTCCCAGGACATTATTACCGTCACTCTGTGACTTGTGACAGCATTATTTGTAACAGATGTTGGATTATGGACAAAAGCTCCAAACCTGCCACCTCTGAAGCACCAATGTTTAGATGGGTCCTTAATAATCCTGTGAATCGCTCAGCCTACATCAGTATGTTTCTGCAAACACAGTGGTTGAGTTTAAGATCCAAAATTGTTTTATTAAACGAACTCTAACAGCTGCAGAAACAGCCGATCATGAGCATGTTAGATCATTTGTAAATAAGATGGGATGTACTGACTTTATTCTGTTTTATTGTTTTGTTCTTCTCATCCTCCTCCAACGATTCATCACTAAGTCCACCATATAAATCTAAAATAACAACAAAACCATTTTGTAGTAGTTTTGTAGCCTTCTGGTTTTTGCTCCAGCTCAAATGGCGGAGTAATATTTAATATTTGTAGTGATGAGTACGGTGTGCTAATTCGAGCACATTTAAATGTCTTGTTGACCAATCAGATCTCTTGTTTTATAACATGTCAGTGTCGTGTTTGCAGTTTGTGTCCACTGGTTTAACATGTGTAACAAAACGAGCCATGTGATCCACTCTGTTAATGCTCGGCTGTTTCCATATTCTCTCCCACAGAAAAGCACCAAGACGGCGATGGAGCTGGGCAGGACGTTCGCCACCCTCTTCTCTGACATCTCCTTCAGGCAGAAGCTGCTGGAGACCAAGACGCAGGAGGAGTTCAAGGAGGCGCTGGTGTTCCAGAGGCACCAGTTGACAGCAACCAACCAGAACCCCATCGCTCTGGGGAAGGAGGAGACCGACCCCCGCAGTCACAAGCCCCTCAAGGTGGGCAGCAGCAGCATCTCTGCGTGTATCTGGTGTGCACAACCTTTCAGTGTCGGGCGCAGCTCCACACACTCTGAGGCAGCGTGGATTCATGTGATGGCATTATGAGTCACTCCCAGTGCCCTGAGACGAGGACAGTGATTAGTTAGCGCTTACTAATTTTCCTCAGACTTTAAGTATTTTCAGAGAGCTTCTCCTCTGATCTGCCTCCCTCACCTTTCACTCACTTTTCATTTCTTTACAGTGCTCTGCAGAAAAATGGAACGACGCACATTCATTTAGACATTTTAACCTTTTTTAAACACATGAAACCCTGCTGAAAATAGGCGACAGACCTTTCCCATCGTCAGTACACCAGACGAGTTTGTCTTTCTGTATTTTGTTTTTTGTTTTTTTACTGGTGTGTCGTGTTCGACGTCAGGGACACGGCAAAAACAGATTAGTAAACAGTAGAAAGCAGCGTGTAGGCCAGTGGAAACTTTACACAGGTTACTTGTTTTTATATCTCTTACTAACTCAGTCTCTCTTTCAAACTTGGTGCAGACTGATTTGGATCAATGTTTGAGCTGTTTGGGTGGAGACGGACGGTATTTTGTGTGTCATCTCGCTGAGCAGATAGATACTCGTAAATACTGCACAGTCATTTGACCCGAGTTTGAATGCTGATCGTTACCCCTCCCATTACATTAGAAAGCCAGATGTTTCAAATTCGCTAACACCTGCTAACATCTTGGTGGTAAAGATGCTTAAAGCCTCTTTACCACTGCACAGAAAAACCCCGCTAACACCCACCTGGAAACCGCTAACACTGGGATGATAAAGGGGCGTAACGCTCCTTTTCCACTGTGCAGAAAGCCCACTGACATCTGCTAACACCCACCCAGAAACCCGCTAACATCTCTGAGGCAAAGGGGTTTAAAGCTTGTTTTCCTCTGCACAAAAACAACCTCTAACACCTGCTAGCACCCACCACAAACCTGCTAATACTCACTAACGTCTGGGTGGCAAAGGTGCTCGAAGCTCCTTTTCCATTGCACAAAACACCCGCTAACATCTCTGTGGCTAAGGGACTTAAAGCTTGTTATCCACTGCACAAAAAACCTGCAAACACCCACCCAGAGACCCGCTAACATCTGCTCACACCCGCTAACATCTGCTCACACTCCCACTAACACCCGCTATCTTGGTAGTTAAGTTGTTGGGTTTTTTTCCACTGCACAAGATGCAATGACACACCATCACAAAGAAAGAAATCTGTCTCCGTCCAAGCAGCTCAAACCTCGATCCAAATTAGTCTGCAGCGAGTTTGAAAGAGAGACTGAATGGGTGAGGGTTTTATAAAATGACCTCACTACATGCTACAAATATCGTATCGTCGTCCAGAGAATCGATTTGATATTGTATCGTGATGAAACTGGTGATTTACACCTCCTGTTGATTTTGGTGGAAAAGGGCTAAAAAATTTGCTTCCATCTCCTTCTCCATTTCCAACCTCCTCCTCCTCCTCCTCCCCCTGCTGCTCCTCCCCTCTTTGCTCGGCTGGTTCGACTCCTCCATCTTTTCTCTCCCCCTAATCAATCAGCATCAGCTCCTGCCAGGCCTCCTCAGTGGGCAAATGACCTTACATCTCTCACAGTCCTGTCACAACTCCCCACCCTTTAGCTACACGTGCATGTGCACACACACACACCTCCAGAGGGGCTCTGCTCAATGCCACAGACCAACATCTCCTCCTAATGTTGCTGCTGACAGGCCAGGGCTCCCAGACATTTCCCCTCCTGCTTTTTTTTTTTTTTTTTTTTTTTTTATAGTGCAGGATTTTGTTAGGTGTTTATCCCAGGGCTTGAAAGGCTCAGTGCCACTCAGTGAATGAGGGATATATGGAGAGAGACAGATGGAGAGAGAGGGGGAAAGAGGGGATGGTGGATGGGGAGAAATAGAGCGGGTGAAATCAAGAGGAAAGAACAGAGATCACCTCCTCCACCTCCCTCCAGACACCAACCCGACACAGGACCAGCCGTAAGAACGCACCACTTTCCTTTAGTTTTAAAAAACAAGGCCAAATCGTTGTTTTTATGTTTTCCCCTCCCGTCGCCTCGTTCTGACGACCGCTGAGAACGAATGGCAAACAGGTGGACCGTAATTCCTCTCTGAGACTTTTGTTTGTCAAACCTGAGCCAAAAGCGGGCGATCACACCGCACACAAACACACAGAACACACACACACGGGCTCCCATGTAATAATAAACGATTCCATGATGTATAGGGATTTAATGGATGAACAGTCGATGCTGAACAAGTGTGTGTGTCTTCATAAAACTAGCCGGTGTGCTCAGGGAGGAAAGAAGAGATGCTGCTGTTTGTTTTTGGGTTGTTGAGGTGAATTACTGCGTCCTGCCAAAAAACATCAAAAGTTTTGAGATGACAAACGAGGCAGGGACGAATCTCCCGGGGCTTTTCCTTCTCTCACACACACACACACACACCCTCGTCACCCGTTCTGCTTCATTACGTAATGCTACGATCAACGGGAAAATGAAACGTTGAGTAATTGGATAATTTGCTTAATAAGCTCAGTCAGGACCGAACACTTCCTCTCTATCTCCTCTAACCTGAAATCTTTATAAGAAGCACTTCATGTCTCCTCATGAATCACGTGGCTCCTTCCCTTCCGTCCTCCTCTTGACGTCTCTAAAAATACTCTAAATCTTCTATCCCTCGCCGTCGCTGTCATCTCTCTGTCATCCTCCATCATTCCGGGGACACGGGGATCTTTATTAAGCGTACATGTAAATGTGGTCTCGCTGATCTGCTTACTTTGTTTTGGATTACGCAATTGAAGCTTTTCTGGGACCATCTCGTTAAATGTGATGATTCAAATCAGCTTTCAGAAAGCCCCCTGTGGAATCACCAGTGTCTTAGCTGAATCATCAAATGGGTCATTTTTTTAAACATCATGTGTCATTGTCCGCGGCAGAGCGCAGGACGGAGGAGACTTCGTGAGTTGGACACAGCCGCAGGCTCTTTGTGCTGCTGCAGTTTTTTGGAGGTCACCGTCATAAATTAACAAAATGCCTCAGAGCGAAAATGTAAATGTGAACATTGTACATCAATGAGGAAAATAATTCACTCACAAACTGAAGTGGTGTTTAGTTGGGTGCAGTTTCTCCACATGGGGGCGCTGTACTGTTCAACTGCTCCACAAAGCGCCACCTACAAGCAAAGATAGTTATATCAGCGGCATCAGTTTGGAGGAGAGGGGTCTCCATCTCCTGCTGATCCTCCCCAGTGACGCTGCACCACGTGTCGTGTCTCACATCACGTCTCCTCTTTCTCTCTCTGTGATGATAACCAGCAGCGCCGCGGCCGCACAGTGGATGTATCATGAGAACAGTGTTGGCTAGCTGCTGTTAGCTGCTGTTAGCTGAGATGCTACTGAAGGCGAGTTTTTAAGCCTCCCTGACAGTGATGGCCAAGGCCACAGGCATTTTGTTTTCGGTTTGTCCACCATTCTCGTGAACGTGATGTCTCAAGAATGCATTGAGGGATTTTTTTTTTTTTTAATTTGGCACAAACGTTTACTTTGAGTCAAGAATGAACTGATAAGTGTTTGGTATTTAAAAGTCAAGTTCGAGGTCACTGTGACTTTGTCTGTCTCATGCTTGTGAACAAAATATCTCAAGAACACCTTCACGGAATTTCTAAAATGTGGCACAAATATCCACTTGGACTCAAAAATGGTCAAAGGTCAAGGTCAATGTGACCTTATGTTTGTGTCAATCTGAGAAACGTGACGTCTCAAGAAGGCCTCGAGGGAATTTCCTCAAATTTGGCACAAACATCCACATTGGACTGAGCAATTAACTGCTTTCAACTTGGTGGTCAAAGGTCAAGGTCACCATGACCTTTGATCCATCTCATACTTGTGAATGCAATATCTCGAGAGCACTTTGAAGAAATATCTTTAAATTTGGTACAAACATTGACTGTGAGTCGAGGATGAACTGATTAGAATTTGGTGGTCAGAGGTCACTGTGACTAAAACCAAAGGGTTTAGAAGATTTTGCAAAGTAGTGTGTCACCTGTTGCTCTTTCTAAACAACAAATATGCAAATGATTTCAATACAACTTCAAGTTTACCCCAGATTTCCTTTGGTTGTTTTTCCTCTGTCCTCTGCATCCCACACGTTTTCTGTGAAGCAAATCAAATCTCAAACACGAACAGCATCTATAAAAGAGAAATAAGTTCAGTTGTAGCACTGAAGGGTTGCAGGTGGCACAAGTGTAGCAGCTTTTTCTTTCCTCGCCTGTAGATGGCGCACACTGACATGTGGTCACCTGCAACCTGCTGCTGTTAGCAGGCCGTGTGTCTAACCTTGTCCCTTCTGTCCCCAGTGTAAAGACTTCTTTAAAGCCGGCCGGGGGATTTATGAGGACTTGTGCCGCCGCCTGCCTTTCTACCCCTCGGACTTCACAGATGGTGAGCTGGACCTGGTCTTGTAGTGAAAGTGAATCATCTTCCTTATTATGCCGCAGCGGGGGGGCCTCTGGCAGCTCCTCATTTGTCTGTCACCCTTCGCCTCGGATACATCTGCGCTCCATCTGTGTCACATCTAGGGTTGTCTCCTGCTAAAATGGCTGTCTCAAATGTCTTACTGCTCCCATATGTTCCCTACGCCCAATATTGTTGTAATTTCCCAAGTCATCAGGCGAGGACGGCGCCCTGTACGTTCCCACGGCGGTGTCAGCACACGGGTGGTTTTATTGACTCATCAAATCATTCTCTTTATCAGCTCATGTGTGAAAAGGTTTCTGTCATCAGTCAAACAAATGCACACACGCTGCTTGACCTTTACAGTTTGGTATTTTCCAAAAGAGAGAAATAACACCATCAGGATGTTTTTTAGTCGCTGCCACGGACGCCTCAGGATTGTTGTTTGTTTGTTTGTATGTTGTGGAGTGACTTGAAATGCTTAATTAAAGCAGAGCAAATGACTCAGATGACCTTGAAGATGAAAAAGACGGAGTAAAGTAGAGCAGAGGAGTTTTCTAGCTGCTCTCTTTCACTCCATCCTCACGTCATAATATTTAGCCACACTCATCGGGCTGTAACAGAATCAAGATCTTTGTGTCTTGTGAGTGTCATCAGATAATAATCATCTGATGAAGGTCACAGGACCAAAATCATTGTGATCACATTAGAGCCCAATTAAAGGGTTTTACTCCAAAGAGTTATCCATCATTTGGATAAAAGCTGTAACTGTTCTTACCAAATGATGGATGGCACAAAACCAAAACAGATTACAGCTGTTATAAAAAGAGCAGTCCGCAGCGACGCCTTGGTGGGATAGTGTTACTGTACGTGCTGGATGCTCCCCGTCGCCGTGCACTGAATGATGAACTCTGTTAATGTTTGTGTCGGTTTGAAATTAAAGTGTTGAGCCTCCTCCGCTCCATTATGAGGTGAATATGACTCATGTGTTTGTGTTTGTCTGCCCTCAGGTGTAGTTGGCAGTAATAAAACCCTGCTGAAGTACATGACCACCGCCATCTTCCTCTACATCGCCATCCTCCTCCCCGCCATCGCTTTCGGCTCCCTCAATGACGAGAGCACACGTGGCGAGATAGGTACGAGCTCATACTTCTCCTCAGACATATCCTCATTTGATTTATTAGTTTTAGATTGATCCCATATTGATCAAAGAGCTCTGACTGTGGACGCACCAACGACAGTGATCGCTGTCAGTTTTTACCCAGAAGTCCCTGCTGTAAAACCAAAAGCTTAAAGGAGCTTAAAAACTTCATGTAGCTCCAGATGAGGGTGATAAATTCTCTGTGAGTCAGCATCAGCAGTAGTGTTCAAGTCCTTAAAAAGTAAAAGTACGATCTGATGTTTTCAGATTAACATCACTGCTGCATTAATGTGTATGCTGTGTGTTACCGCTGTAGATGTTTATTGTTGCTTGAGCTCCTTTATATTGTTTGGTGGTTTAATCTGCAGCAGTGCATCATATCAAGGGCGTGGAGTTGGGGGAAAGTGAGACTGTGCCACAACTAAATTAAAATTAGCTGAATGAATCAGTTGAAAGGCTGAACTTTGTCTCTCTGAGGCCGTTTGTTTGTCATTTATGAGGGGGAGGGATTGGTGCAAAAAGGGGGCTTTCAAAACACTGGGAAGGGACATTTGTTTTATTATATTGTGGCTTTAGGGGAGGAGCACACACATCTAAATGGTGACATTTTGTATTTATTCGTACTGCCATTCTTTAAAGAAGACATGTCCCTAAGATTTTAGCAATTTGTCTCCAAATTTTAGTGGATGTGTTCTGATGGTGTCTGTGTTTGTGTGTCATTGTTTTTCATGCTGAGTCCAACAAGTACAGTGCTGTGGAAAAGAATTTCCCCCTGGGGACAATAAAACCTAACCTAACCTAACCTGATACATTTTGGCAATTTAAAAGAAAACACGTCTTACCAAAGTTCAGTGATTTGCTTCCCAAATTTTGGCACTAAATGTTGTTGATTTAAAAGAAATGCCTTCAAAATTTTGGCAATTCAGGAATGCAATATGTAATAAGAAGCGTGGGATCATGGGAGTTGTAGTCATATAACAGATACAGATCTTACTTAGCTTTACAGTTAGCGATGGCTTCTCCCTCTCTGCTGCTCTCTCTTGCTCAGTGCGTCTTATGTTTAGCTATTCCTCTGCCTCTTTAATAAATGCAGTTCATTTACTGGCATCAGCTCAGCATTATAGAAACCTATCGTTAACGTTAGATGTTGTGGTTAGCCAGCCTCCACTCCACAGCGCTCCGCAGCGCTGGTGCCCCGGCGGCAGCAGTGTTTGCAATACACTGGTGGAAATTATTAATATTTTGATAACATCAGCCAGATGTTTGCTTACCTGTCTAGTAGAACATATGGGAGGTAGGCGTCGAATTGTAGTCCTAGATTTTCACGAAGCTCTCTCCATCTCGGAAAGGCCACACCAATATTTATCCTGGATTTAGCTCTCCTCCTCTTATCCCAGATTCTTCTGGGATCGCTTGGTTGACCCGTACGTTTCCGTTTTACCGGCTTGTTTACCAGGACAGCTTCGGTGTCAGAAGGTGCAGCAACCGTCAATGCATAATCATGATCCATGACGAGTTAGCTTAGCCTAGCAACAGTAACGTTCACTCTCTGACGTCACATCCGGTCTGCTTCTTCTTCTTCTCATTCATTTAATGTCTCTGGTAACTGGAGTTACGTCGCCATTGACATGAGACTTAATGACACGGTCCGTTACTGTTATTAATATTTCATATTTATCTGGGTTTGAAAAATTGGTGGAAACGTTTCTGATAATCAAAGTACACAACTAAACAAAATATAGAATATTAGTTTAGTTGTTTTAGACATTTTTATGTGGAAAAACTACGTGTTATACCTTTAAAGAAAACATACCTTTCAACTTTTGGTACCAAAATTACACATTTAACCACAGCCAGAAAATGTATAAACAGAAATTATTGTTGGACTTTCAAATTAATGACGGTGGAGTTTTAAAATGTGTGAGAAATAAAGTGTTTTGCATCATACTCCCATTCTGTCTGAAAGATTAAATAAAAATCAAATTTACTTGAGCTTCTGTTTTCTCGCAGACATTCGTGCTCATTAATTAGCTCAGATCAGTACTTCCTCCTGAGTTCTCTGTGTGTGTGTCCTCTCTGCCAGATGTTCGGAAGACCATCATCGGCCAGAGCATCGGCGGGGTCATCTACTCGCTGTTCGCCGGCTCTCCTCTAGTCATCCCTCTAACCACAGCTCCCCTCGCCATCTTCATCAGCGGTAGGCTTCCCCCTTTTTCATTCAGCCCGGCTCGACCAAAACACACTTATATTTTCACAGTTTCTGCCGACGGCCTCTTTGAAAGGGAGGCTGGGGGGTGGGAGGAGCACTAAGAAGATTACATCAAAAATCAAGAGAAGGAGCCACCCAGCCGTGTAGAACAGCAGCTCCAAACTCCTCCGTCCTCATGTGCTCCCTCGTTCACCAGAAAACACCGTGCCTGTGATTTGTTCGCACATATGGCCCTAATGAGTGTTCCTGGTGCAGTCGAGCAAAAAGCACGACTCCAAAAAACATGCGTTTTTCAGGAAACAGGGAAATAACTTTTTTTTATTTTCCTCCCTGATGTTACGTAAGGGTTTCAGGAGCCTACGGCTCAGGCAACTCGCTCATCACACACATGAACATGTAAACTTTATATTCAGTTGTAAGAGACATAAACTGTTGTATGGTTTTTCCCCAACAGCAGTGTTCTGTTGGTGGATTTTAAAGCGTCCTGACGGCTGGAAGCTGCAGAATCGGGCGGCGATGAGGAAAAGCAGCAGCTCCGATGATGCCAAGATGTAGTTTTAATACCAGAGCTGTTTGTTGGGTTTGTGGTGTGATGATCTTTGAAGTAAATGGGTTAGAATTGTGCTAAGCACATTCTCATGGGGATAATTATAGTATGTTTCCAGCAGCCTGTCTGAGCAGAACAATGGCCTGTTTGTAAAGTTGTAACTCATCTGCGCTCAAATCTGCTCGAGATTACAACTAAACTGTTATGGTTTTAACAAACGCAGTACAGTTCCTTTGTCCTGCTCATGTTTGAATGAAATGCTTTGTGTGTGTGTGTGTGTGTGTGTGTGTGTGTGTGTGTGTGTGTGTGTGTGTGTGTGTGTGTGCTTGTGTGTGCGTGTGTGATGTAGACATCCGCACGAAAGCTCTTCTTCAGTTTTTTTTACGAATAGCAGTAGAAACAATTGTCTTTTCTTTTATTTTAATCACCTGTATTTACAGAGAACAAAGAGATGATCGATATTAATCTTTAATCTGGTGTTTATGCCTCTGTCACGTCTCGTCCGGGGGGCAGGAGCAACATAAAAGTGTAAAAGGCTGTTCCCTCCGTGGTCCCCAAACCATACGGCTCACAGCAGGACTGCAGCTTAAAGCAAAGTTATTTCTTACTGTGACAAAATTAACTCAGATTAAAAATAAAGTGGAGCAAATATAACTCAGGGTGAAATGAGGCCTAAACAACAAGCAAAACAAATATTCAATTAAACTCAGTATAACTTTATTTATCCCCGAGCATATTATTGTGCCAGAAACCACTTCAAATTACAATAACAGTGATTAACGTTCACAAACGAGTAACAACCAGAGGGCTCCCAGGTCACGGTCACAACCAGTGTCTAACAGAGAAACAATAGGAGTAACATCAGTACAAGAGTTACTTAAAATGAACTAAAATGACTCATGAAATGAAAACTAAGAAATTATTATCTAACCCCGAATGTACCGACTGAACCTGTTTGAAATTTAAACACCAAAAAGACGTTTGTAAATCTGGCTCTTGACGATACATCAGGAACCAGGACACAAATACACAAAATAAAATGGCCGCCCACCCCGACAGCTTCAAAGTTCATTGAAAGTAATTGAAGGAAATTATTTAAATTACTTAATACTCTCAAACGTACAAAAGCACTGATCTGTAATTCACTCAGGCTGCTGTCAGCCCTAGAGTGTCTCCTCTGGTCTGAATCAGGGACTCATGTTGTTCCAAAGTTGTATAATTGCCTAGAGTTGGTTCGTGTTCTCACGGCAGCATTTACAAGAGGACCAGATCAAATGCCTTGTGTGAGAAAGCTGCTCTTGATTGGTCAGAATTTCCATGTGAGAAAAATCCAGGAAGTAAAGCAAACGTTGAAGAAGAGTACACTTGCAAGATAAATGTGACACTTTGTAATGTCACAATGGAGGGACAACTACGCAGGTTGATTTTAGCGCTGCTCATCGTGGACTATATTGCTGTCATTGTTCATTTTAGTCAAACCATACAGTTTGAAAACGAGGCGCGGCTCCAACTAGAAAACAATGTTTTGATGCATTGGATGTGCTGAATGTGCATATTAAGGCAGTACAGGAGGAGGTGCACATTAATAATCCTCCAGGACTGTAACATGCTCATGTTTAACCCAAACAATGTGTCATGTGACTGCAGTTGCTTCACATCCAGGTCGAACACCTTCTCACCACAAACCAACCGCACCAGAGTTCCTTTGGAACCAGACCGAGACCACCTCTTCAAGAAGGTCTCGGTCCGGTTGTTTTGGTGTGTGCACACCTGCACAAACGATCCGCACTGAGGGGACAAACACACCTGAGTTAGACTGAACTGAACCAAACAGGGCAGCTGTGAACGCAGCCTAAGATACAAGAGACACAGTGACAAAGAAAAATACAGAGAATAATAATGATGGTTCGGAGGCCGAGGACAAAACGCTGCTGCTGTCAGACTGCTTTCAACTCACCTGTTGGAAACTGGAGGAGCCAACCAGCAGTCGACATTCCCCCAGACTGAACCCACAACTCCAGCTAATCAGTGCAATACCTGTACTTCACTCAAAATAGTCACAGGAAGGACACGGAAAAGTAGTGCCGGGTTCAGACTGCATGATGTCAGCCTGATTCCAGCCCAAAGCAGCGTTGTGCTTGGTCTGTTCGTGAACAGCAATGAGTGTCGTAAACGATAATCCATCGTTTTATCTTGTGTAGTGTGTCATAGTTGACGACAACCAACGCCACGTCTGTGACGCCTCATGAACATGTCCGGAGCTGTCACAGCCTCCATGCCAGCGAGGCATTATGTTTTCTGTTTGTCCGCCTGTCCCATTCTTGTAAACCCGATATCTCACAAACACCTAAATGGAATTTCTTCAAATTTGGCACAAACGTCCACTTAGACTCAAGAATGAAACAACAAAGGTCAAAGATCAACGTCACTGTGACCTCAAATCAACAGTTGCCCAATGTAACAGGACTTTTGGTGTAAACCACACCCGCCTCCGTTCTGCTATCTGAATACAGAAACATAATTTTGTCGGTTGAATCCAGATGACGACTCTGATCGCCTCGACTTTGCTCATCACAACCGAGTTAACACACGAGACGGTGTGTTCGGTGTGAAGGGCCGACATGTTTACTGCTGCTTCGTCTGTAAGAAGAGGAAGAATTAAAGAATCCATCAGTCACCAGGAGTTAAACAGTTGTGAGGTTGTCGTAGCAGATTGTTAATGAGACGACTTACTTCTCAGGTGTTTTATGATGTGTGTTCATTTCTCTGTGTGTTCGTGTGTGCGTGCAGTGATCCGAGGAATCTGTGACGACTACAACCTGGACTTCCCGGCTTTCTACGCCTGCATCGGTTTGTGGAACTGCCTCTTCCTCATCCTGGGAGGCATCTTCAACGTCAGCCTGCTCATGAAGCTCTTCAAAAGGTGTTTGTCTCACATGTTTAAATTCAACTCACTTTGGTTTTATTTCACTAAAATCCAATGCGTAGAGGCGATTCTCAGATTTATGGTGTGTCTGTTGGCGTGCGTCCGTCTCCGTCAGACAGATAAAGGCTTTAAATTGGGCGGTCGTGTCAGCGTCTGCTGCAGAAATCAGCGGCACTCAGCAGAGACGTCTGTTTTGTACAACAAATAGTTTTGAAAGAGAGCGTTGTATGTGACAGCTGCCTCCCCTCCCCCGCTCCCACATATCCAGAGTTTCAGATCTTTTCCTTCAGCTTCTCTGTTCAGACTCTCTTTAGCCAAAACCAACAGATATTAGCTTTGCTTTGATACGCTGCCCTCCGTCAACTCGACGCTGAGGAAGAGGAGCAAATACACCAATCAGGTTTTAAATATAGAACACTTGATTCTCTTTGCTCTATTTATAGTTTTATGACTCCACTGAGAAGGCGTTATGTTTTAAGTCCCACCCTTGTGAACACGATATCTCAAGAACGCCTCAAGGGAATTTCTTGTCCACTTGGACTCAACAATGAAATGTTTAGATTTTGGTGGTCATAGGTCAAAGGTCAAGGTCACTGTGACCTTACATTAATCTTGTTCTCGTGAGGAAATTTTGTCATGGTTGAGTCCGAGTAGACATTTGTGCCAAGTTTGAACTGGGTTATGGGTGGTCAAAGGTCAAGGTCACTGCAACCTTGTCAGTCTCATTTTTGTGAATGCAATAACTCAGAAACACTGTGACAAAACTTCTTCAAATTTGGCACAAACATGCACATGGACTCAACAATGAACTGATTGAGTTTTGGTGGTCAAAGGTCAAGGTCAGTTTGACGTTGACTGTCTGATTCTCATGAACGCGATAACTCCAGAACCTTTCCTTTAGGTAATTTCTTTGAATTCTGGTGCGAATTCTGAGACATGCAAGACGCAGGGCGGTAATTCTAGTTGCTTATAATTTGACTTTTTTGAAACTGTTTTAACTTGACGTTTTAAATGGCTCAAAAACAAAACTTAAAAAGAGCAGCCACCATAGTTGGTTTGACCCAAAGTAAAGAAAATTAGGAGGCACGTGTAACATCCCAAGACCTACAAAAAAGTCTCTTGGAGCCTAAACCCAACAAACTTTAACAAACTACTCTTACGAATTTTTATTTATTGACTTCAAATCTTGAATTTTTGTCGAACTGTGTGACTGTGGCAAAGCATCAAATTTCCATTTTTGCCATGAAACAGGAAGTGGTTTGTAACACGGTCCAATCTGCCCCAAACGTCACATGAATGAAGACAGTCCTGGCCTGAACACATCTACATGCCAATATTTAGTGATAGTCATAGCGCCCCCTACTGGCAGCAGGAAATGACATGTTTTATACTGTGATGCACTCCTCCTAGCAGGTTGACCAGATCCACCTCAAATTTGTTTTGAAAAGGCGAAAGACTTGGATGATGCTTTGTGCTGAAAGTTGTGAGTTTTCGTCAAATGAGGTTGCTGTGGCATTATGCATATTTCACCATTAAACAGGAAGTTGTAACTTGAGCATACATTGTCCAATCTGCCTAAAATATGTCATGTATGATTAAAGTCTTGGCTTCATGCAACCTAGGTGCAAAAATTGAGGTCTAGTTATAGCGCCACCTACTGGCAACAGGAAATGACTTGGTTACCTCAAATGTGGTCAGCACTGCTTTAAGACCATGATGATGCGAGATTACATCAAAGGACGTCGCCACAGCGACACATTATTTACTGTGAAACAGGAAGTTGATGTGACGCTGTTGCACATTATCCAATCCGGCCCAAACACCGCAGGTTTGAAAAAAACCACTCTAGGCTGTAACACATTCAGTGGCAACAGGAAGTCAGCCTGCTGTTGAAATCTGATGTGCAGCAACTTGACCCTTGACTTGAGTTAGTGTGTGTTCTGTAGCACCACATAGTGGCCACAGGAAGTGGTGCAAAGTTTGCCATAGGTCATTTCTAGTGCAGGGAGTGTCGTCTCACTCCTGCGTACAGTGTCCCAACTTTCACTGAAAGGAACAGCAGATTCAACCGGCAAGTTCCCTCAACGTGCTCAGTGGTGCGAGTCCCCGTTCATCGCTGCTTCCCGCCTTAATTTTAATTATTTTACGTTAAGTTGAGCTATTATTGTAATTCCAGTTCATATGAATAGATTGATACCACTAACACACTGACATCAGCCTTGACTGTCACTTCTGTCATGTTTCTGTTTCTCCAGGTCGACAGAGGAGGTCATCGCCCTCTTCATCTCCATAGCGTTTGTGGTAGACGCAGTGAAAGGCACAGTCAAAAGTAAGTTTCCCGAACATACGACAGATGAAGCTTGTCTTTGTTCCTCCATCAGTGTCTTTACAGGCTCACGATCTTTTCTGCCATGTTAGCGGCTCTATGGCTGCAGCTCTGACGAACCAGCACCAATGCTAACGCTAGCATCATAGCTGCTGTCAGATCCACCACCTGTCCTCTGTGTGTGTGAGCGAGCCTCAAACTCATCTCTGATTTTTAAACACAAGACAGGAAACCTTCAAATCCCCCAGATAATCTACATATACACTTTCTAATGAAGATGTAAGTGTGCAGCTCGGTAATGGTCACAGCTGTCCTGGACTGAAGAATCTTTTCTTGACTGATCGCCTCAGCTGATCATTTAGTCCATTTAATTAAAAACTCACACCGTTATTTTTTATTGTCCCTCTGCAGATGAAAAATGTCACTCAGAGAAATCTCTAAAAATCTGGTGCTTATTGCAGAACAAGATGCGTTTTTGAATCTTATTGTGGTGCCAGAGAGTTAATTCCCTCAAAATAGACAATGAAACACAACAACAACAAAAAATCTCCCAAACAGTTGATGAATTATCTGATCTAATGATAACAGTCCCTCTTATTTAAATCCACTGCAGGTCAAACTAATAAGTGAGCATTTCATCTGGCTGAGGATGACAATAAGTTTACATTAGAGACTGTTCTTTACTTATCAGAGGAGGAGTGTGACTGCTTTTATTCTGACCCTCCCTGAGTGACTGGAAGAAAATCCATGACCCTCCCTCCACCATAAATGACTTATTAGATTTTAAAACTAAAACTAAAACTTAAAGGCAAAATTTGAAGATGAAATCCTGGAGTTGGAAAAAGAAGTCTCAGCTTTTCAGTTTATTTTTGGGCAGATTTTAAAGGAGACATAGAACAAAGTGATTTTGGTGAAATATCACTATTTTAACTCTTTGTCCACCTCCTGTGGACGGCTGCAGGAAATGGTTGTTCGCATGACTCTGTTTAGATTTAAAATGAAAATCATCAGAGCTCCAGCATTCATTCTTATAGCAGCAGGAAGACGTCTGTCTCCTCTTCATCACGTCATGACCGTACGTTGTCTAACCTTACCTGCTGTGAAAACATGGTATTTCCCTGTAACGGGAGATCGCTGTTTCCATGATCCTGTATATGTATTAATCTAAAATAAAAACCACAAGAGCGAGAACATTCATTTATTTCGCAGCAGAGAGCTAACGGCTTCTGTCTTCAGTGTCATCACGTTGTACGCTCGTAATGACGTCACTGTGTAACGTTACATGTGGTGCAAACCTGAGCAGTGGCACGAATCCAAAACAACATATTTTTACTCTGCTCATAAAAATGAGCATATGGCAAAAACTAAATAATGTACACAGTTTCAGTAACTTATTGAGTGTTGAGAAATATTTTGTTTATGTTTCAGCTTTTAAAAATATCTTGGATTAATATGATTTGTGTTTTTTGTAAACTCTGATGAAAAAAAAGTCTTATTTCCATATTTTTTATGACAGTTTCACTTTTATTAATCATTATGATTTATTGACTAATGCTGTGTTCGCGATGTGAATTGGCGTTACTCATGCGAGTTTGAAAGCTAGAATATTTTCTGTTGACTCACTTCACACGCGCATGAAATCGCTGAATCGAGGAATGCACTTTCAAAGTTCAACGCTGCAGCGTAAAAGTTCAGAAATTCGAAATTCCTACAATAATTTCTGTTTTTACAGTTTCTGGCTGATAAATAGTTTAATTTTTCTTTAACAAATGTAAAATCAGTTGTAAAATTAATACAAAACATGACCATTTAAATCAGCCTCAAATATGGAACAGTCCCTTAGTCCCTCTGTTCCTCAGGTGGGTCAGGACACCGAGAGGCTGAGACAGATACTGAATTAATCAGCCCAGATCTGGACCCCGCCTGCAGCCGTACTGCACCACGCCTGCCTTTACTGCATCTCATCTTAGTATACCATAAATATTTTACACACTTTAATTTCCAGAAAGATGAGGTGACGATAGCAGAATGTAATTTATTTGGAATGCAGTGTTGTCCTGTTTTGGAGATTGCCGGTGCAGTAGTTCAATTTTCAGAAACCATTTGTAAAATACGCTCCGAGCTCATATGCCATTACCATAACATTAACCTCTGCCATTTTGTTGACACTTTTCATCCCAAATATTTCGCAGTAACATGAATGAATACATTCAGGCTGTGTATCCAGTCTCTTCTGCAACTTTGCATAACTTTCCTCTGGTGTGATGAAAAGGCCTGCGGACGGAGCGACACACACACTCTCCAATCAGAGTGATAGAAATCATTTCTCTGTGTGTGACACTCTTAAACACATCACTGCTTCATTCTCCTTATTTACAGTAGCTTTAAAGCACCAACACACATTATCACTGCTCTTTATACTGAAGCTCTGACGCTCCACTGATCTCAGGTCAGTACAGTCAGGTCCGGCTTAGCACAGAGATAAAATCACACAGTGTGATGTTTAAGGATTGTAATCCATCGACCTTTGATCCTGTCGCTGCCGTTAAGATGATTTTAATATCTGATATTTGATGTCTGAGACAAAATGTCCAAAAACAATAAACAGGACAGGGATCATCCTGAGTGATGTCTGATCTGTATTCTGCCTCTGATGAAGAACAGCACGTGGCCTCAGACTTTGCCTCCTCCAGAGACTCAAACAGGATACACAGAGTCTGAATGATGATGTAATGCACAGCTGACGACAGGGCAGGTACATTTGTCTCATTCTTGTGACATCACAAGAATAATTTTGTCATATTGAAACTTTTTTGTCAAAGATGACTTTATTCTGGACGTGATCAGAAATCTCTCTGAAGCACAGATGAGCTGTGAGAGAGTTCAGAGGTTTATGAATGAACTAATGTGAAAGAACATGTCATTGATGTGTTCAGGTGCACATGTCAAGAGGTCACGTCCCCAAAGCAAAGACACAAAGCAAGTAAGGACAGTGAAGTGTCACTACATGAGCTGACTCAGCAAAGATAACACTGAATGAGAAACGTTGATCTATGTTTGAAAACTACAGAATATTTCAGAGCGTTTCTGAAGTTAATTTGTAATTTCTTAAAATGAATTATTGATTTATATTGAATATTATAGCACATGTGCAACATGTTACTGAAAGCAAATGAGTGCATATTTGTTTCTTATTTTTTTATTGTTAGCTAGGTAAAGGGGGGCGTCATCGTCAAATGTGCTAGGGCCGCCACTGTAAATATATTAATTAATTAATTGATTAATTAATTAATTACCAAATATCTATCTTACAAAATATATACTTGTCTTTGTATATAATATAATTATACATGACCTCTGAATATAAAACAGTCTAAATTTGTAACATATATATTATTAATTGTCTTTGCCTAAATATATGTACATATGTGTCCACCCACATACCTAAAAGAAATATCCACTCATTTACATATTAATACTTTGTTATTAAGAGAAAAATAAATCCATAAATAATCCCTGTGAACAGCTGGTGAATGTCAAACCCTTTCTTCAGCCCTCCTGAATATCATGTCTTTATACGTGATTTAAAATGTGTGTATGTTTGGACATATAGAAATTTTCCGTATTGTCTTTTTTTTTTATTTTGGAGATTAAACTCATCAGGATTCATCCTCTGGGCACCATGACTGTCTGTGCAACTGTCCATCTGTCTCATATTTATTGACATATTTCTAAAAAAGTCACAACTGACTGACATCAGCATTCGTAGAGCCAACCCCCCAGCGTGGCTGAACATTTTGATAGGTTGCTGAAAGTGGTTGTTTTGATGTAACTAAGAGCTGTGGGCATGTCTCCAGTCTTTCACAGGTACTACCACGCCCCGACGCTGGCCAACAGAAGCATAGAGACCTTCAGTCAGAGCGAAGACCTGCTCGGGGGAAACAGGAGCGAGGTGGCGGCCGGGCTCGCGCTCAACGCCCTCCCTGAATCCCTCATCCAGTGCACTCGAGAGAGGCCGGTGCTGTGCCTCCTGCTGATGCTCGGGACGTTATGGATGGGCTACACCCTGTACCAGTTCAAACGGAGGTACATGCAGCACTGCAGCACTGCAGCACTCTAAAGATAAATCACTGGAGAAGTTTAAATCTTGTTTGGATGAGAGCACCGCCGGCTGCGATGAATACTGCTGAGTTGGGCCGTGAGTCTAAAGATTGTCTGGAGTGACAGAGCTTAAAGGAAGTTTCCAGACGGGCTCTCACAAAGCTCCCGTTTCTGTCGAAGCTTCTGTTCCAGCCTGTGATTTAATAAGCATTAATATTCTACTTCTGATTGCCCCCAGTAATCAAATCATCCTCAAAGCCGGATTCAATTGTGTAAGCAAAAGGCGGACCGAGGTACTTAAGCAGTGTCAGGATTGCAGCCATTGTCCTTGTCTTGTCCACAGTAATTGTATTCCTCTATTATTTGTCTCTCCTCGCTCCTCGCCCCCCTCCCTCCTCTTTCAGTCCGTTCCTGCATGCCAAAGTGAGGGAGGTGCTGTCGGACTGCGCCCTGCCGATCTCAGTGCTCCTCTTCTCCTTCATCGGCTCCTACCTGTTCAGTGACATTGAGCGTGAGTAACGTTTGTTGGTTCTTCAGGTGACGGAGTGAATTCACTTTGATAAATAAAACCAATCAGTCCAATCACAGTGTGTTTAAACTGACCTGCAACAAACAGTTTTATTTTGGGTTCTGTTTTTACGCCTCTGTGACGGCGATAACAGCAGCCAGAGGCATTATGTTTTCAGGCTGTCTGTCCCTCCCATTCTTTTGAACACGACATCTAAACGAGGTAATTTCGAGGAGTCAAGGATGATCTGATTGGAATTTGATGGTCAAGATTAAGGTCACTGTGACCTTGTCCATCTAATTATTGTAAACACAATATCTCAAGAATGCCTTTGAGGAATTTCCTCAATGAAAATCTGATTTGTTTTTGGTGGTTGAAGGTTAAGGTCACTCTGACCTTATGTCCATCTCATTCTTGTCAACGCAATATCTCGAACACATTTAAGGAATGTCATCAAATGTGGCTCAAACATCCACTTAAAGTCGAGGATGGAGTCACTGGAATTTGGTGGTTGAAGGTAAAGGAAGAAGGCCTTGTAACAGGTTGTCCTACGACCATATGTGTGCACATCCATTCGTCTGTCCATTTTCTCTTCCACTCTCGTGAACACAATACTTTAAGGACGCCTAAGAGGATTCCTTTGCATTTGGCACAAACGTCCACTTGGACTCAGTGATGAAATGACTGGAATTTGGTGGTCAAAGGACAGGATCACTGCAACCTTGTCTGTCTAATTATCATGAACGCAATATCTCAAGAATGTCATGAGGGAATTTCCTTAATGAAGATCTGATTGGATTTTGGTGGTCAAAGGTCAAGGTCACTCGGACCTTGCGTCTGTCTCCAAAAACACCTTGAACGACTTTCCTCAAATCTGGCGCAAACATCCACTTGGACTCAGTATTGAACTAACTAGAATGTGGTGGTCTAAGGTCAAGGTCAATGTGACCTTGACTGTCTATTATCATGAACACAATATTTCAAGAATGCGTTGAGTGAATTTCCTTAACAAAGATCTGATTAGATCTGGTTGATCAAAGGTCAAGGTCACTGTGGCCTTGTGTCCGTGTCATTCCTGTGTACTCAATGTGTCAAGATCACCTTGAGAGAATTTCCTTGAATTTGGCACAAACGTCCACTTTGAGTCAGAGATGAACTTACTGAAATATGGGGGTGGAAGATCAAGAAAGAATCTTTTGTATTACAAGAACAGTGTCATTGCAGCTAGCTAATGTTAGCTGAGTTATCACCGGAGGCGAGTTTTCATGCGTCACTGCAGGCGATAGCCGCGGCCGGAGGTGTTGCGTTTCACAGGTTGTCCATCCGTTCATCCCATTCTTATGAACGCAGTATCTCAAGATCGTCCAAAGGAAATTCTCTCAGATTTGGCACAAACATCTGCTTGGACTCAACAATGAACTAATTGGACTTTGGTGATCGAAGGTCAAAGGTCAAGGTTACTCTGACCTCACACATGTGTTTGGCCCTAGAACTCTAGACCTCGTTATCTTAATCTTAATTTCTTTGTGAATCCACACGAGGCAGCTGAAATCTGACTTTCACATTTCTGAGGTCAAAACTCTTTAATCTTTAGTTCATTACGAGCTAAAATTGTAAATTTTAGGATCAAATCACACACAGTGACAGATATTTTAAATCTGTAGGTTTAATGCAGTATAGAAATGTAAAATGTAGCTGTAAATATTTTGTGATAATGTTTAAGGTACGGTAATGTTTTCAAAGTTGACATACAACTGTACGATGGACTACATGACCACTGCCTTTGTAACAACCTTGATCTTCCTGAGAGTTTTAAAGAGGGAGGAGATGATGGATAAATATTTTGTTTCTCCATGAAATATCAGGTTTGTGTTTTGTACTGTGGATCATACTAAATACTCCCATACCCATGAGTCTCAGCTGCTGTTGCTATGGTGACAAAGCCAGTCAGAGGCACAAATTAGAGCTGCTGCAAATTCAAAAAGCTTTGTTGTTATGATTCGGACAGAAAGTGTCTCAGAATCCCAAAGTGATGAATCACAGTATCTCATCTGTTGTAATGATGATTCAACCAGGAGAGTTTCACGTCTGTCAGAACATTAGAAATACTTCAGTCGTCCATCACAGCCTCGTCTGTGTAGAAAATATGCAGATCTTTAGTTTAGGAACTCTGGACCCCCAAAATACCTCCTGACACATACTCACTCTGAGCACATGTACGGGCAGATATGTTTTCTCACAGCTTTTTAATGAATGATGAAGTGATTAGCAGTTTTATTTCTGTGCTGTTAACGAGGCTAAATATGACTCAGGAAAGCAATATTTGATTTGTAACATCTGCGTGTGTGTTAAAGGGACAGTTCGCCCCAAAATCAAAAGCACATATTTTTCCTCTTTCCTGTAGAGTTGTTTGTCAGCCTGGATAGTTTTGGGTTGTAGACAGAAAATAGTTCCTACATGAAACTGCTCACAACGAGGTCTGTGGATTATCTCCAGTAACTTCGACACTCAGCAACTTGCACCAATTTGATAAACAGCTCTACAGGAAAGAAAAGAAATATGTATTTTTGATTTGGGGGTCAACTCTCCTTTAAATGTCCATTTAAACCAACAGAAGGTGGGTTTATTCGGTGCAGTCTCCTTCCATCTTATCAAATACGGCGGCTTTGTCAGTGGACCTTAATGTCACAATATGATGTGCGAGGTAGCCTTATCCGTTGGCTTTGGACGTTCACAGATGGTGTCTCAATTTACGCATACATGCATTATGTGTTTTCAAAATAAACATACTATGTAAGTTAAACACTTTATTTTTACGTTTATTTCCTTCGGTTTAGGCAACAAAAGTCTGTGTTAAGTTTTAGGAAATGCATCGTGGTTTAGCCTGAAATAAGTGTGGTTGTTGCATATAATATAAAGTCATGTGACATTTGTCACTAGTGTAGCATGCTACACATACTAGCCAGGCCCCCGGAAAGTACGTCAATTTTCGTAGTGGCCAAACAGTGGTACTGCACTTTCCAGGGTCTTTCATGTGATGCCACTGCGCCCAAAAAGACTGTTTTCCCATTGACTTTGAGATGTCTGTAAATCAATGAAGACATTTTTTCAAGCATCACAGCCGATGAAATGACTCGTTCTACTATCAAGATTTAATCCATTTGGTCCGATAACATTTAAAAAAAACCCAGGTGCCTCTGTGCGTCGATGTCTGACGCCAAAATCATCGACATGTAGGAGTGAGAACGGCTGGTTTATTGTTCAGGCTGTCATTTTGAGTATTTAGGTAATGTTACAGTCAGTTTGGCTCCCTGCTGTCAGAAACAAAAATCTGTGGATCAAAGCATGGCGCCTGTTTGTTTCAAAAATGACATTAAATATGAAAAGTGCTGTTGTTGGTTGGTCGTCAGCTGTCACTGTCTGACTGCACAGTACTGTTTGGGGTGTATTTACACTTTGGGGATTTAGACTCTGGTCCAAATCTGCCGAAAGGCTCAAACTTACAGCTCGTTTCCTTCCAAGACAGACGGTGTAACTGCGAGGCCTCCCCTGTTCGCTGGCTTTATTGTCTTTTTATGTTCCTTAATCAAGGCACAGGCCAAAACACATCGGAGATTTTCAGTTTTTATCCTCTATTGTTTCGCATCATTTTCAGTCTCCATTCATTGTTGCCAAGGCAGCAGCTGTTCTCCAGGGGTCGACACAGAAACACAGAGACGAGCGCCAAACCCTCAAGTGAATTTAAATTTAAGTGCCCGGCCAATTTTCTGTTCCTTTACCTCCAGAGACAATAAGTCATAAGATAATAGGCCCATTATTGTATTGTCATTTCTTCCTAAATTTAACCAACTGCACTTAATTCAGCAGCGTTTGAGAGGACGCCGTCCTAAATGAGATCTTCAGCGCTTGGAAAAAAACCCAGCCGCTGTCAGAAAACGATTCTCAGTGTGAAAACGCGAGTCATCAAAACAGTTTGAGAGACAGTTATGTTTGAGGAGATGGGCTCTGACGAGCTTGGGAAGTGCTGATGGTGAATTTTAGGCAAAAATTCTTCACAAAGTCGTTTTCCTGTCACCTTTTAATGTCCACTAAAAACCTGATGTTTGTAATTCAGCTGTGATCGAGCAGGTCATGTCCTCAGATACTGTTATCCAACAGAGTAAGGACACGTTCATCAGAGGAAGAGCTCACTGTTGAATCACACTCAGAGCTGTATGTATTAATTATCAGTTACTCTGCAGTCGCGCTGTCAAATGATATTTCTTTTAAATCACAAATCAGCTCTGAATTTCAGTAGTGAATTGCAGTTATTGGCATTTTTAATGGAATGTTTAAAATTCCATTATTTTGCATGTCCACACACTTCTGACGTCCATATTAACGAAGTGAAGTGCTTTGATTGGGAATCAAATGAATGCAAATAAATTGACTTGTAAATCAGAGCTGCTCTGCTGCAACAGTGAGGTCTGACACCATGAACCACTTCGCTCTGCGGAGGCCCCACCATACAATATTATCACAATACAATATTATTGCGATTTTAAATGTGTTGCGATATGCTGAGTATTGCGCTAGAATATGTTGCGATTTATTATGTTTTTAGCTGCAAATTCTGTCCCCAAAGGAAACTATGTCAACTTAAACAGTTTTATCAAATAAATTACAGATTTCAGGCTCTTCATCTCACTTCAGTCATTTTTTATTGCAGCAAAATGTTTCTCGTGAACTGGAAAAGGAACTGATAATATTCATCTCATAGGCTACCTAAAGTTAAATTTCTTTTTGTAATATTAATAATTTATATAATAAAAACAAATCGACTCTTGGTGTACATGTAATGATACGATACTGCCACACAAAAATGTGATTTATTGACTGATTATTTCAGCTGTGGTTGTGATTAATTTCTCTCTTTCTGTGAATAGTTCCAGTCTTTAAAGTTCACGACCGGCCCGTCTTCAACGTGGCTCCATTTGAGCGGTTGTCGGCCATGAACGTGGTCAGCGCCATGGGCCTCGGCTTCCTCCTGGCCCTCCTCATCTTCATCGACCAAAACATTGTTGTCTCGTTGACCAACGCTCCGGAGAACAGGTAGAGGCGAAGATTAGTTCATGTACAGACGGAGTCTTTTTAATCTTTGTTATGATTTTATTTACAGTTATTAAACTGTCAGTGCTGTCAGAAGGGATTGTATTAGGGAGGGTGAATCCCGGGATGCTTCTAATTTTTGTGCATTAACTGGCTTAAACTCTTTCCATGACCCTTCAAAAAGCCAGCGAGGACCTTTGGGATCTGCTGAAACGGGATATTTGCCGGTCTGTTAGGGAGGGAAGATTAACTGAGCCAGAAACTTGACATCTGAGTCAAATTGTCACAGTCAGGGAGCTCTGAAGAAGCCTCGCAGCCAAAACACGATGTTGAGCTTTTACCCTGTTCCTCTAAATTTGCATTGGAGAGACCACTTTAGAGCCATCAGCCATCAACCAGCCCCACAGTGACAATCTATAATGATGAAGTCTCAACCCTTATCATCTACATTTGTTGGGCAGAAATTAATTGGATCTAAATGTCTGTTCCAAACGAGGAAGAACTCACCAGGAGGCAAAACAACAGCTGCTATAGTCTAAAAAGAAAAAGTCAGGTTTCCTAGAAGAATTATCTGTGAAACGTTATTTTATAAGATTAAAATGTTCCTTACGTTGTACTGTTGTTATATGAAGGCTCATTAATGCAAGTGTGACAGAAAGAAAAAGATCCTGTGAGTCATTAAAATGAGACGTTAACAGAATCATGAACAAGTTTCTCATTATACCGAGCTGTGAACGTTTCTAATTATTCTGAGATACTAACTCATTAGTTTGACATACTAACTCATTAGTTTGAGATACTAACTCATTATTTTATAATGCTAACTCAGTATTTTATAATGCTAACTCAGTATTTTGAGAAACTAACTCAATTTGAAAAACTACCTCAAACTTATGGAAGCCCATTTCCACCACTTGCTTGGAAAAAATAGATACTATCTCAACATAATGACTTACTAAGTCGAAATAATGAGATACTAAGTCAAAATAATGAGATACTAAGTCAAAATAATGAGATAGGCTACTAAGTCCAATAATGAGGTGAATGAGTACAGTTACAGCCTTCGACAATCCAAGTCATTATTTTGACTCAGTATCTCATTATTTTAACTTAGTATCTCATTATTTTTGACTCAGTATCTCATTATTTTGACTCAGTATCTCATTATTTTAACTCAGTATCTCATTATTTTGACTCAGTATCTCATTATTTTGGCTTAGTATCTCATTATTTTAACTTAGTATCTCATTATTTTTGACTCAGTATCTCATTATTTTGACTCAGTATCTCATTATTTTAACTCAGTATCTCATTATTTTGACTCAGTATCTCATTATTTTGACTCAGTATCTCATTATTTTGACTTAGTATCTCATTATTTTTGACTCAGTATCTCATTATTTTTGACTCAGTATCTCATTATTTTGACTCAGTATCTCATTATTTTGACTTAGTATCTCATTATTTTGACTCAGTATCTCATTATTTTGACTCAGTATCTCATTATTTTGACTTAGTATCTCATTATTTTTGACTCAGTATCTCATTATTTTTGACTCAGTATCTCATTATTTTGACTCAGTATCTCATTATTTTGACTCAGTATCTCATTATTTTGACTTAGTATCTCATTATTTTTGACTCAGTATCTCATTATTTTTGACTCAGTATCTCATTATTTTGACTCAGTATCTCATTATTTTGACTTAGTATCTCATTATTTTTGACTCAGTATCTCATTATTTTTGACTCAGTATCTCATTATTTTTAACTTAGTATCTCATTATTTTGACTCAGTATCTCATTATTTTGACTTAGTATCTCATTATTTTGACTCAGTATCTCATTATTTTGACTCAGTATCTCATTATTTTAACTTAGTATCTCATTATTTTGACTCAGTATCTCATTATTTTGACTCAGTATCTCATTATTTTGATTTAGTATCTCATTATTTTAACTTAGTATTTCATTATTTTGACTCAGTATCTCATTATTTTGACTTAGTATCTCATTATTTTTGACTCAGTATCTCATTATTTTGACTCAGTATCTCATTATTTTAACTTAGTATCTCATTATTTTGACTCAGTATCTCATTATTTTGACTTAGTATCTCATTATTTTGACTCAGTATCTCATTATTTTAACTTAGTATCTCATTATTTTGACTCAGTATCTCATTATTTTAACTTAGTATCTCATTATTTTGACTCAGTATCTCATTATTTTGACTTAGTATCTCATTATTTTAACTCAGTATCTCATTATTTTGACTTAGTATCTCATTATTTTAACTCAGTATCTCATTATTTTGACTCAGTATCTCATTATTTTGACTTAGTATCTCATTATTTTGTCTTAGTATCTCATTATTTTGAGTTATTAGATCTTTTTTTCCCATCAAGTGGCAGTCCATACATACTAACTCATTATTTTAGATACTGACTCATTTTTGTGAGATACTGACTCACTGTGAAATAGTAACTCATTATTTTAGACACTAACTCATTATTTTTGAGACACTGACTCATAATTTTGAGATACTAACTCATTATTTTGAGACACTAACTCATAATTTTGAGATACTAACTCATTATTTTGAGACACTAACTCATAATTTTGAGATACTAACTCATTTTGAGAAACTAACTCAATTTTTCAAAATGTTTATAATTATTTTGAAATACAATAATTGTTTTGAGAAAGTTTCTCATTATTATGAGGAACTAATTCATTATTTTGGGAAAATTTGTCAATATTGTTAGAGACTAACTCATTATTTGAAATACTAACTCATTATTATTCTCATTATAATAACTTACAGGATCTTTTTATTTTTCATTACACTGGCAGAAATGTCTTTCCATAACTGTGATATAACTGACTCTATCCAAACAAAAATGAATTAAATACTTTTAATTAACTATAGAATGAAAATGATGTGACGCCTATAAAAAGCTCTGTAGACAGTGTTCAGTGGATTTAACCTTCTCCTGTCGAGTCTCTAACAATAGAACTGAAGATGGAAACAGTTCGTGGTTATTTCTGCTCCTGCTTTGCTCTTTTTATTCTTCTTTTTTCCTCGTCTCTGATTTTAATCTGTCACAATATATTAGTTTAAATTATCAGTCTTTTAAGTTAATAATTACTGGTGTGTTTTGGCTGATGGAAAATAGGTGCAAATAAAACTTAGTGAGACTTTTCCAGGTTTATTTTTGTCTCTATTATTATTATTTATATGACTTGCTGTAGACAGTAAAGCTGGACAGACAGGGAAGATGCACAAGAGCGATCTCTCGCTAACGTGCAGAAAAATAAAGGTCACATCATCCTTTTCTGTAACGTTACTGTAACGTGGCGTAGACGTGTGACATGACTGTCGCTGACATGTTGAGTCTTTACATGGACGTTTTTCAGATGTTGAATGAGAAGAATCAGTGAAACATCTGAGCGAGTTTATTCAGGTTGTGTTGAAGGGCACCGCTGACCTTAGGAGGACGATGCCCTTTGTATCTGTGTGTGTGTGTGTGTGTTGACTTCTGTCACTTGTGCTCACTTCAAAATATTACTGTATGCAAATGTTGTTTTCTCTGTGTGTTGGTGCAGATGTGTTTCTTCGTTTTGTTGTTGTTGTTGTTGTTGTTGTTGCTGTGCCGCGGGCTGGGTGTCACAGTTGTGTCTCTCCTCAGGTTGCTGAAGGGCACGGCCTATCACTGGGACCTGATGCTCTCTGGGCTCATTAACATACTGATGTCGGTGCTGGGGTTGCCCTGGATGCACGCCGCCTTCCCCCACTCCACCCTTCATGTGCGGCAGCTGGCTTTTGTGGAGCAGCGCGTGGAGGGGGGGCACCTCTATGAGACGTGAGTTTCCCGCCTTCTCATCGCCGGTGCTAATCAGACGCTCAATTAAAGGTCGTCTTCAGAGCATGTGGCTACTGTATCCTGCTCTCGGCTGATTGCATGATTACTATGTAATGCAGCATTTTCTCTCCGGGGGGACGAGGTGAGGCGGCGGCTCACAGACGAGAGCGTTTCGTTAGAGTTCACAGATATGCAGGAATCCTGAGGAGTGATGGGGGGGCAATCTTCCAGAAGAGCAGCAGATCTAATTACAGATATTGATTGGAGAGAACTGTGTCATTTAGGGCTCTTGAAAGGATGTATATGTCTGGAAATTAATATCTCAAATTTACATATCTGATTTTCTGTCAAACTGAACAAACGTGTGGTCATTGAAAGTTGTTAGTTCCCAACTTTTTTAATGTGTTAACAGTTATATGGAGTCACCTGTCAGAAGCTGAACTACACAAGCATCATGGTTCACCTGAGACAGAATCATTCTGCTGTGGGTTTTCTAAGGAGCTGTCTGTACACAGATTTTATCAATAGATATTTTTGCCGCTCTGTTCTCGTCCCACCTCGTCACATATCGCCATTCAGTCAGTGGACTTTCACATCTACGTATGACACAAGGTCTCCTCCTAGGTCTGCTGTTGATGTCCTGGGGCTGCCTGGTAATTTACGCTCATCAGATGCATCAAGTCTTTTCAAAATAAACTTCCATTTTCACAGGAAATGTGCAGTTTCTGTTTTAACAATGTCACACAACAAATCATATTTACATTTATTTCTTTATGCAACAAACACACGTGGTTAGGTTTAGAAAAAACACCATGTTTCGGCTCAACATTCAGACAGGAAGCAAGAAGAGCTCCTGGGTTTGTTTGTGTTTCGAGTCAGTCATTCTTTCCAGCACCGCTGCAGGAACTTCACCGCTTACTAGTGTTTTGGAGGTGTAACTGCAGAGCGACACAGACACACCAACACATATATGTAAATGCTCACAGCCTTTTGAATAGGCTATGGCAGTGGTTGCCATCTGGTGGGTCGCAACCCAAAAGTGGGCACCTGTTGGGAACCACTGGGCTCCTCCATCTTAAGTGAAAGGAGTTTTTGACTGTGTGGGATCAGAGTCAGCCAGAATGTCTGTTCATCTGTTTATTAAGGTCAAAGGACAAACGATTGCTGCTGTTAACACGTCCTAAATACTGCTTGTAACTTTGTTTTATTTTCCCCTCAAACTGGAGAAACGTGGTCTGAAAAAGAATCTTTCAAATGGCAAATGTGCAGCACGACCGATAAGAAAATCCTGGAGAGAAAGATGTCTGTTTCATTGTATGAAAGCATTGTGAGCTCTCCAGTAACCATTCATCGCTGTGTGTTATTGTGTGTGTGTGTGTGGGTCTCAGTATCGTCCAGGTGAAAGAGACCCGGCTGACGTCTCTGACTGCCAACATCTTCATCGGCGTGTCGGTGCTGCTGCTTCCTCTCCCGCTGCAGTGGATCCCCAAACCCGTCCTGTACGGCCTCTTCCTCTACATCGCCCTCACCTCCATCGATGGAAACCAGATGTGCGACCGCATGGCTCTCCTCCTCAAGGAGCAGGTGAGTGTGTGTGTGAGCAGATGTCGATCGCAGGGCTCTGCAGATCAAACGGTTGACTGGCTGCCCGCCGCCGGAGGACCAGACCTCCGGCAAATAATACTTGCAAATATCTGTTTTCTGTGTGTTTGTGATAATGTGCTCAGGTGAAAATCAGACGGATCAGATCCTAAATGAACATCATTATTCTGGTATCAACCACATGAAGATGATTTCTGACAGACGTCTTCTTCTACTAATAGTCACATTAAAGCATTAAATCATATCTGCAGAACACTTCTCACAGAGATCTCCTCTCCTATGTGTCCGATTTAACCTTCCCACTGGAAGCAACACTTGCCATTTTCCCTCCAACTGTTCTCCTCACACACACTGGCACCTCCAAATGGCTGCAAGAGGAACTGTTCAAAAAATATATGCTGTGCACTTCAATCCCCACAATACCATATTATTGTTATTTCACTGTCACAGATATAAAGTGTCAAAGTGTACAGTCTGTGCAGTCAGAACTTTAAAGTTAAACCACATACATCACAAAGTAACAACAGCAGAGCTCTCAGAGTTGACCCACATCTCTGGCGAACTCGGTAAGTGGCGTTTATTGTATCTCCAAGGTATCGGATATAAAAGCAGGAGGGTCAAAGTTCAGGGCGTAATGTTATGAGACAACAGAACCATCTTTAAGGCAGCTGCTACTAAAAGTATGTGAATGAGAACGCAGTCGTATCAACCTTGAAAAATGTATTTTGCTTTTTGTGTGACTTCAGTTGGATGTTTGAGCCTCACTGTGCAGAGTGATGTCAGAGCGAAGGTTCATTCAACATCACAGTATTTAACATGAAAATAAAACTCAATTAGTCATGACCATACTGGAACATAGTGTTGCTAAAGCTCATCATATCAGGTGGAACTAACGGGGAAAGTGCAGTCTGTATTTTATGAATTCAAACAATAAAACATTATATTAACATTTTATTGCAAAAGCAAAAACCATGTCAACAGTAATATCTAATGCAAGCTTTGACTCACTGATATATTTCAGCAACAATATAAAATAATAATAAAAGTGACAAACTGTATGTGTGTGTGTGTGTGTGTGTGTGTGTGTTTAAGAGAGTCACTCAGTGTTCTTCTGAGTGTGACAGGTTCAATTCAATTTTATTTATAAAGCCCAACATCACAACTCACAATCTGCCTCAGAGGCTTTACAGCAGACGACATCCCTCTGTCCTTTGGACCCTCACAGCTGATCAGGAAGAACTCCCCAAAAATGTTAGAAACCTCAGGAAGAGACACTGAGGAGGGATCCCTCCTCCAGGGTGGGAAGACAGTGTTGTGTGTGCAGAACACATCAACATAATTCAATCAGGAGAGACTCGCTCTGAGAGAAAAGAATATTTACTTATGTGTGCACACAAGTATGAGAAATGTAAAAAGTCTTCGGCAATTAGATCCCACAGTGATAAGAGCCAACCGTAATTATAAGAGCCAGCCCTAACTATAAGAGCCAGCCCTCACTATAAGAGCCAGCCCTAACTATAAGAGCCAGCACTAACTATAAGAGCCAGCCCTAACTATAAGAGCCAGCACTAACTATAAGAGCCAGCACTAACTATAAGAGCCAACCCTAACTATAAGAGCCAGCCCTAACTATAAGAGCCAGCACTAACTATAAGAGCCAGCACTAACTATAAGAGCCAGCCCTAACTATAAGAGCCAACCCTAACTATAAGAGCCAGCACTAACTATAAGAGCCAGCACTAACTATAAGAGCCAACCCTAACTATAAGAGCCAGCCCTCACTATAAGAGCCAGCCCTAACTATAAGAGCCAGCACTAACTATAAGAGCCAACCCTAACTATAAGAGCCAGCACTAACTATAAGAGCCAGCACTAACTATAAGAGCCAGCCCTCACTATAAGAGCCAGCCCTCACTATAAGAGCCAGCCCTAACTATAAGAGCCAGCACTAACTATAAGAGCCAACCCTAACTATAAGAGCCAGCACTAACTATAAGAGCCAGCACTAACTATAACAGCCAACCCTAACTATAAGAGCCAGCCCTCACTATAAGAGCCAGCCCTCACTATAAGAGCCAGCCCTAACTATAAGAGCCAGCCCTAACTATAAGAGCCAGCACTAACTATAAGAGCCAGCCCTAACTATAAGAGCCAGCCCTCACTATAAGAGCCAACCCTAACTATAAGAGCCAGCACTAACTATAAGAGCCAGCACTAACTATAACAGCCAACCCTAACTATAAGAGCCAGCCCTCACTATAAGAGCCAGCCCTCACTATAAGAGCCAGCCCTAACTATAAGAGCCAGCCCTAACTATAAGAGCCAGCACTAACTATAAGAGCCAGCCCTCACTATAAGAGCCAGCCCTCACTATAAGAGCCAACCCTAACTATAAGAGCCAGCACTAACTATAAGAGCCAGCACTAACTATAAGAGCCAGCCCTCACTATAAGAGCCAGCCCTCACTATAAGAGCCAACCCTAACTATAAGAGCCAGCACTAACTATAGGAGCCAGCACTAACTATAAGAGCCAGCCCTCACTATAAGAGCCAAGCCTAACTATAAGAGCCAGCACTAACTATAAGAGCCAGCCCTAACTATAAGAGCCAGCCCTCACTATAAGAGCCAACCCTAACTATAAGAGCCAGCACTAACTATAAGAGCCAGCACTAACTATAAGAGCCAGCCCTAACTATAAGAGCCAGCCCTCACTATAAGAGCCAGCCCTCACTATCAGAGCCAACCCTAACTATAAGAGCCAGCACTAACTATAAGAGCCAGCACTAACTATAAGAGCCAGCCCTAACTATAAGAGCCAGCACTAACTATAAGAGCCAGCACTAACTATAAGAGCCAGCCCTAACTATAAGAGCCAACCCTAACTATAAGAGCCAGCACTAACTATAAGAGCCAGCACTAACTATAAACTTTATCAAAGAGGAAAGTCTTAAGTCTAGTCTTAAATGTGGAGACGGTGTCTGCCTCCCGAACCGAAACAGGAAGATGATTCCACAGGAGAGGAGCCTGATAGCTGAAGGCAGATAAAGACTCTGCTGCTACACCACAGCTCTCTGTGTGCTCTCCCAACAGGACTGGTCAATGATTTATTCCAGTTTTATGGTCAGATTCAGGATGTTTGTGTTTTGGGGAGATATTTTGTTTGGACAGGCTGGAGTTTTATTCTTTCTGTTAGGAAGTGCAGCTCCATCTCCACTTTGTCTTCCCCGCACAGCCGGCAGAATCGCTCCTCCTAAGGGAGCCATGATTGTTTGTATCGTCTTGATGGTCAGGTCGTGCTCACTGAGTCTGTACTTTGTCAGGGTAGTTCTGTGTTAATGTCAGTCACTGTGGTCTGTTCATCTGTCACACTGTATTGTGTTTTCAGAACCATGGTGCATTCTGCTTTGTGCTTCTGTTTGTGTGTTTCTGGTGTTATAATTTGTTCGACTGTGATTGATTTGGTCCTGAGACAGAACTGAGCGTCAGGACCAGTCGAGTGAGGGGACTCTCATCTTTGCTCTTTTTCAAACTCTTAAAATGTCCAAACCACAGCTCTAACAAGAGGCTTCAGTCTCATGACACGTGACGTTTATTTACTCCTCAGGGAGCCCTGAAAAAGTCTGAAATTCAATTGTTTAAATATCAGGCCTTTAAAAGTCATTAGATAGTCTTAAATGTTAATTTGTGGAGTCTTAACAGCCATAAACTCTTTTAACAGAGTGTAAATTTGTACTCGTGAGAATTATCACACTGAAGCTATTCAGCTATGTACACGTCCATCCCTACAGAGAGTCCATGAAGACACGGGTTCAACACACAGAATATAGAATAACACACATTTTTATTTCTACTTTATTTTATTACTTTATATTTACACACTTCTATTTCATACTCTTATTCTTACTTTGTATATGTCTCTATTCTTTACATCACAGCGACTGATTCTGATTTCTGATTCTGCACTAACAAGGATTGTGACGTAGATTTATTAGCAGAGGTTTGAGGTGTTTATTGATTTTTGTACCTGACACCAGATCAGTTTGGGGGGGTTGTCTTTGCAGCTCTGCTCAGACTGGAGAGACAGGTGTATTTTTACATGAAAGTCTTATCGAGCGCAGGTTGAAAATAATACCAGCAGCTCCTGGACCACCTCACACAGGAGACCCTCGCACTATAAATACACTCTGTAACACTGAAAGCTAAACGTTATTTACGATGTGAAACCCGCAGTGTGTGGGCCGTCCACTTCCCTGAGTCATTTCTTTGAAACAGCAGGAGACCTGAGGACAGTGAGGAGGAGCACCTCAGGGTAGACTGTATTTTAATCTGTCCTGATCCTCTCATCTCCTGCAGACGTCTTACCCGCCTACCCACTACATCCGCAAAGTGCCCCAGAGGAAGATCCACTACTTCACCTTCCTGCAGATGATGCAGCTGCTGGTCCTCTGCACCTTCGGCATGTACCCGATACCGTACATGAAGATGATCTTCCCTCTGCTCATGATCATGCTGATTCCAATCAGGTATGACCGCCGACATTTTGTCCCAGAAAACATTTTCTCCTGTGATTTAAACCAGGAAGACGTTCAGCAGCGTGCCTGACCTGAGATCAGTGAAGTCTGTGGATGTGTTCGTGTTGTTGATCTCTCTGAGCAGCAGCGTCATGGGGAATAAAGTTGTCAATTCCAGTCTTCTTAATTAATCTTAATTTAATTTCTTAATTGCATTTTTTAATGTTATCACAATGTTTAATGTGTTTTCAGCTGGAAACATCTGGCGGTTCAGCTGAGACAGAAACACGCTGCGGTTCATCTGCAGCTCGGTCTCAGCGGCTGCAGGACGAGCAGCAGATGGGCGCAGTGCATTAAATATGATATTTGTACATTCACAGAATAATTTAAGAAACACTCTCCTTGACTTTCTTTGCTGCATCAAACTAGTGAATTAAAAATGATACTCTGCACTTGGAAACTTTAAAGAAGGCAAGCAAACTTTATTCATCAAGTACAAAACCTGACTTTATTAGAACGTGTTAAAGCCGTCACACTCAAATACAATAACGTTTTCTCATTTTGAACATTTAATTCTTGTTTTAGTTGTGTTTTCAAATGAAAAGATTCACAATCTCTCCAAAACAAACAAGGCCTGAAAGAGGCGAACGCCACGCCACGCGCAAAAGTTGTGATCTGTAAAAACAGCCTTGATGGGAGAAACTTTGACCCATGCTTAGGAACATCTTGGAGACAGGAAGCTGGCGACACAGATGGTGAGGTGGAGCCTGATTGTAGAAACTGACAAATATTTTTTGACACATGCCATTTTTGGCTTTTGTCAGTAGTAGGGTTGCTCCCTAACAGTCGCCCAAACGTTAGTTGACCAGAAAGATCATTAGTCTCAAGATTTCATTGGTCGCTTAGTCGCAGAGAAAAAACAACAACATGAAACTCTATCAGGAGCTGCGTCTTGTCAAAATAAATCGAAACCTATATGACTGGATCATGTGTGACTTTACTTTGAAAGGACAGACACAGGAAGTGTCCACGCTCAGCAGTCAGACAGGAGTCAGGTTAATTTCCAGGGCTGGTACCTGCGGTTATTCCACAGGCTAGTTAATAACATGTCGGGCAGGAAATCCAAAGTGTGGGATCATTTTGAGAAGGTGAAGGACGAACCCAAGGTGATATGTAAACTCATCTTCATTGGTTGACTACAAACATGTCGTATCATGTGAAACATGGAAGTAGCTACATGCCCATTAGCCCACAGCGTCATTAACAGGCGGCTCGCTCAGTGTGTGACGTGCACTTGGAGATAAAATAAAGGCCTATATTAATGAAGGTTCATTAGTACTGTTTGTATTTCTCTGTAATGTAGCACAGTGTTAACAATGTTACTGATACTATTCTTTCTCACACCTTCAACTCAAACCACCAAAATATATCATTTCATCATTACAGCAATATCACAAACACGTCGAGAGCCAGTGTTTGGTTTGTCCGTTCTGGGCTACTGTAGAAACATGGCGGTGCAACATGGTGATCTCTGTAGACGAGGACCTGCTCCCTGTGTAGATATAAACGTCTCATTGTGAGGGAACAAGAACACAGCCATTCTCATCAAAGAAACACGATTACATCATATCATATTTAAACCCTTCACACTGGAGCTTTAAAGCCAACTTGAACTTTTCGAGTGCAGAGTATCATTCTTCAGCTGAGATTCTGTAAACGCAGCCTTTTCCCACCCGGATCTCTGGTGCCACTGTGCAGACACATACATGAACAGCCGCTGTATCTCTGATTGGATCTCTTGTTCGCTGGAACAGCCGAGCAGGAAGTGATAAATCTTGTGCGATAAGATCTGACGTTGTGATGCTGTGGGCTTCTGCTTCCTTTGTTCTGGTTTAACCACTGACGTCGATTGTGTCTGCTCTGTGTCTAGGAACAACGTGCTTCCTCATATCATTGAGGCCAAATACTTGGACATAATGGATGCCCAACACATGTAGCTACGGACGGAGACGAGTTCTGGATCCACAAAAAGACGTCTGGAGTTTGAAAAAAAAAGAAAAAAAGAAATGAGGATTAAAAAACAACAACAACATATTTTTCAATGCAAAACTGTACGGAAGCAAAAAGGAGAAATAGCGACTGTTTTGATTTTTGTATCCGATAAGAACATTCTTACAGGTGAAGCACTGGAAATGTGGGAAGTGGCGTGAGAAAGAGAGATGAGAGCTGTGGGAAATGTTTCCAAACGTGGACAGACAGCATCTCTCTGCCGAAGAACAGGACCGTCCAGAACTCCCTGTTTCACCTCTGTTTGATCCTGTCAGCTCGTTCAGTGCCACATACCTCCATGTTCTCCTCTCATACCTTCACAGTTTATGGTTACATGTTACAGTATCCTTACAGGAGTGTGTTCTGTTCGTCTGTGTGTTTGACGGAGGCCAAACACGGCAAACGCACCACAGCAACCCAAAATATTTCCATCAGGAGAGACGCTGCAGCTGCAGAGAAGATACCAGTTATAAAACACATAGAAATATTCAGAGCAAATAAAGCAACGTAACTGTGCTGCAGAAAATAAACAGAACATTAACAGCAAACAAGCTGCGAATACAGAAAGACAAAAACACACAAACCCTGAAAACAAATGCAGCAGAGAAACACAACAGAAGTCCTCCAGGCCTGTAGGGGCAGCACTGAGAGGAGCAGCCTGATTCTGACCTGACAGAGACCACAACACACAGCTATAAACAACTGTTTACAGTGTTGGATGCAGGGCCTTGTTTGTTGCTCAGTGACGCATGGAGCAAACATGCACATGATTTCCAGGCAGATCATTTTTCGATTACTCCACGTTACCACCAGCAGGTGGGCGCAGTGTGTGACCTGAACCCTTCAAACCAAATGTGGCTGCATATCTCCAGTCGTGAGGCCCAGAGAGCAAGTGCACTTTAACCCCGCCTCCCACTGCTCTGTGTCACGCTTGCTCACATGATGACACTTCATGATCACTGTAGATTTGGCGATTAGTGAATGAACAACTTTTAGGACGCAATGATCCACTCAGTGCTCCCCCTGCAGGCCTGACGAGATAAACCAACCCATCCTCACTGCGACCTCGTCACATGTCCACGTTTAGCCAACACACACACACATGGTTACGTTTAGCTGACACACACACATGTAGGCACGTTTAGCCAACACACACACGTGGTTACGTTTAGCTGACACACACACGTGGTTACGTTTAGCCAACACATACACATGTAGTTACGTTTAGCCAACACACACACGTGGTTACGTTTAGCCAACACACACACACACACACACACACACACACGTGGTTATGTTTAGCCAACACACACACATGTAGTTACGTTTAGCCAACACACACACACACACACACGTGGTTACGTTTAGCCAACACACACACACACACACACACACACACACGTGGTTACGTTTAGCCAACACACACACACACACACACACACACACGTGGTTACGTTTAGCCAACACACACACTTGTAGTTACGTTTAGCCAACACACACACGTGGTTACATTTAGGCGACACACATATGGTTAAGTTTATTCAACACACACACATGGTTACGTTTAGGCGACACACACACGTGGTTACGTTTATTCAACACACACACACATGGTTACGTTTAGCCGACACACACACGTGGTTACGTTTAGTTGACACACACACACACGTGGTTACGTTTATTCAACACACACACACACACATGGTTACGTTTAGCCGACACACACACGTGGTTATGTTTAGCCAACACACACACACACACACACACGTGGTTACGTTTAGCCAACACACACACACATGTAGTTACGTTTAGCCAACACACACACGTGGTTACGTTTAGGCGACACACACACGTGGTTACGTTTAGGCGACACACATATGGTTATGTTTATTCAACACACACACACACACATGGTTACGTTTAGCCAACACACACACATGGTTACGTTTAGCCGACACACACACGTGGTTACGTTTAGGCGACACACATATGGTTACGTTTATTCAACACACACACACACACACATGGTTACGTTTAGCCAACACACACACATGGTTACGTTTAGCCGACACACACACACACACGTGGTTACGTTTAGCCAACACACACACACACACACAAACACACACACGTGGTTGGGTTTAGGAAAAAAGAACAAGGTTTGTCTTTACACTCTTACAGGAAGTGACACCGGCCTCCCGGGTGAAAGTGGTTGTCGGACACATCCAAATGTGTGTTTTTGACTTTGCATAGTTTCTGTATTTGCAGCTTGTTTGCTGTTGATGTTAACGTGTTTACTTCCTGCAGCACGTTTTCATTGTTGTATTTGCTTTGGATTTTCGCGTGTTTTTGAAATTGTATCTTCTCTGCAGCTACAGGACGTTTCTCTGAATGTAAGTGTTTTGGGCCGCAGTAGCGTGTTTGCCTCTGTCGGCCACTGTACATTAAGCTAACGGTGAGTGTTTAAAGTGCTCACTAACACTGTGTCAGTGATAGAAATGCTGCCAGCGTGCAGTTAGAGGAAGTAGGAAGGTGTAATTTCACAATGTAAGCATGAACAATACCTTTTTGTGACACTTTAAACTCACATTGTGTTTTTACACCGTCATCATTCAGACTTACACTGTGTTGACTGACACTTAAACGCATCACCTCGGGTGAATGACCTGGTGAGAACGCTGCGTTCAAGTCACTGCAGAGTGAAGCTGTACCTTTTGTATTTCTGTCATTGTGCAGTGTTAAACTTTACATTCCTGCACCTTTTAGCTGTGACTCCCCTTTTCTATGACAAACACTTGTGTCTGTGCAGATTTAGTTTCAGAGTCATTCCAACAAACGTCAGTGCTCATTAGGAGAGGACAAAGGAGTGTGTGTGAGTGTGTGTGTGTGTGTGTGTGTGTGTGTGTGTCATACATGCATCATCAGTCCGTCCTTCATCCAGCTTCCTGCCAGCTCTTTAGAAAACCTCATTTTTAAGGTGGAATTCAATAACAGAAACATTCCACAGGTATATATTATATGTAATTATTTAGAACGACAGCACAAACCAAAACATATAGTGAAATCTTTATCAAATTATAAATATATTAGAATATATTATGGCAATATACGAAAAGTATTTTAGGTTAAATTCAAATAAAATATTTATTTATCATGACAGTTTATCTTTTAAGTAAAAGATGAGAGTTTTGTGTGTTTAACCCTGAACTGGAACGTAACCTGTAATTCTCTGTTTGCTCCTTTACATTCCTCAGTGACCGACGTACGGAGGCCAGTTTGTGTCAATATTCTCTGTGTGAGCAGTTTGACAGTCTGTGTCCGTAAATCTGTAAATACGAAACTTCTTTCACGGGATATAAAAGAAGATGTGTAAACTCACAAAAATATTTTGCAAATATGAAACACATCTGCAAACACACACAAAATTGCAAGAAATTGCACAATTGAGATTCAGTTGGAACTGGATTCAAAACCTGTTTGAAAGTTGTAAATTATTTTGGAAGATATTCACAAATACTTTTCATTTGTTTGCAAATGAATTAAATGTATTTATTTTTATATTTGAAGAATATTTTTGTGAGTTTACAAATCTTTTTTTTTGTATTTGTTGAAAGTGTTTCATATTTACAGATGACACATTAACACTCCAGTTCTCAAGAACAAAATCCAACCCAAACTGAAACGACCCGACCCACGTGAGCTGAAGCCCGAACCCGGCCCATCCAAGATCATCACATACTGAGCCTGAACCTGAGTCCCCCAAGCAAGCGCCCCATATGTGAAGGCAATGCTCTGGTCACAGAGGCCACGGGCTCGGTTCAGCCTGTGGCCCCCTGCTGCATGTCAAGAGAGAATTTCTTTAAATTTGGCACAAACGTCCACTTTGACTCAACAATGACCTAATTAAATTTTGGTGGTCAAAGGTCAGTGTGACCTTGTGTCTGTCAGATTCTCATGAACACGATATCTAAAGAACGACTTTAGGGGATTTCTTTAAATTTGGCACAAACGTCCACTTGGTCAGAAGAATAAACTGAGTAAAATTGTGGTCCAAGGTCAAAGGTCATGTTAAAGGATAGAAATTGGGCTGGTGGGCAGAGTCTTAAAACCACAGGTTGTGAATTCTAGTTATTTATCTTTTTATGTTGGTGAAGATTCTCAGTCTTACAGGTCATCGTAATCTTAAGTGCCACATCGTAGGCAACTGGACTTGCTAAAGTTTCGTGAAGACATTTCACCTGTCGTTCAGAGAGCAGAGGTGAAAGTCCTGTTGCCCACCATGTAGCGCTTAAGATTTATATTTTTATTTTTTCGTATTTATGCCCTAGTCAGCGCACATATTCGCACCTAGTTTGGTTCAACCTCAGTTTTTCAGCACCCGCCGGGCTCAGGTTGAGTTTGAGAACTCTAATTACCAACACAGGTGGTCGATGTGTTTCTACAGATAATCTTGACACAACTCAGCCTCCATACTGGTTCTTGTGTTTTGAGTGTCTTGTCTACATCAGGCTTTACCGCAGTGTTTACATATCAGAGTCCCCTCCAGCTCCACGTCACAGTCCGACACAGTTCTGGTGCATCGCTCGCAGAGATGAGAGTCAGGTGACGGCAAAAAAAAACAAACAAAAAAAAAAACAGATAAAAAAAGACATTTGTGAGCTTTGGGTTCAACAGAATGCATCCCTTTTTTATTTTTATTTTTGTGAACAAGTGTTCAAAGATGAGTTTTAGAATAATCTGGTCTTGTTTTCTATTTAGATGTTATGATTAGATCAATGCTTGCAAACGTGGTCATGTAATAATCCAGAGAGATTATCTTGTTATCTACAGTACAAAAAGAACAAAAAAAAAATCTGAAGCAAGCGCTGATTTGCTTCAAGCATGACTCATCTGGGTTTTTGATACGATGTGATGCCAACGGTCATGTATCCTGCGCTAAAAAAAGTAGCAAGTCAAACAGTAACTTCTCAATAAACCGAATGCAACGCTCAATATTCAGCAATACTGTGTATAAAACTCAGCTTCACTGGTGACACTCGTCAGTGAAGCAAAGACAGGCCAGCTGTATTTTTAAGACACAAACTTTTCAGTCCATCCTCACGGTACAAAAAACTGCTGCGTGCTGATTCAATTATGGCGCTCATCGAGGAGAAGGAACAAACGTCCGCCTGTCAACACGGCGTCCACAGTGCTGGGTTTTATTACTCGCTTTCCCAATATCCAAATGGCAGCTCCCTCATGCAGTTCTGTTCAACTTTGTCTTACAGATGTGAGAAAGATGTCCAATTTAAGCAGATGTCTCATGCAGAGATAGCGAGGCATGAAAGGAAAGCTCGCCAGCATTTGCATAATCCTGGGATTAAGGCTTAAAACAGCACTGGCAGAGAAGATGGTGAGGTGTGAAGTAATATGTACAGTTTGCAATGCAAAGTTTAGTTTTTATCAAGTATCCATTATAATCCATGGCAAGGTATTAGTTTCTAACTTTGGAGCGAGTACAGAGGTTTAACCATTCTTCTTCTTATGTGACAGTATCGTTGTTGTTCCTCGATGATATCTTCTCTGTACTGATGATTCTTTGGAATAGCAGCAAACTTCTCTCAGAGGACTTTAACATTGGATTCAGAGTGATAGACTCCGTTTGTGAAACCTCGAGTCCCCCTCCCCCTCCTCCTCCTCCTCCTCCTCCTCCTAATTGGATTTGTTTGAAATTGCGTACTGTGGTGTTTTTCTTTCTTTTCCTCTTCCTGATTTCATATAGCCTACTTTTTCTAATCATGAATGTAAGATGTGTGGATTTTTATATAGCATACAAATTTAGGTGTCAAACAGAATCTGTAATTTTGTCAAAAAGATCAGCTATATTTGTAAGCTGTCAGCTGTAAGATGTAAAAATGAGAAAAAAAATGGTTATAAAACAGAATGTGTTGGTTTACTATAGTATATACGTATATATACTGTACACTGAAAAAGAGAGACTATCTCAAGCTGTTTGCCAAATAAAAAGTAGTAGTGATGTAAATATCTTTGTGTGTGTGTGTGTGTGTGTTCACTGAGACGTGTGTTCGACACGTTGGACGACAGCAGCACATCTGAACTAATGTCCAGAATGTTGGTGCGTTTCTTCCTTGATGAACTGATGTCACTGGGGTCAGACTCCACTGACTGGTGTTTTGAAGGGTTAATTCAGATTCAGCACCAGGAGAGAAAAACAAACTTTTATCCATTAATTAAAGGAACCACAGGGTGAGTGACTGACATACTAACGGTCATATAGAGGATGAATTTAACTTTTCATTCAATGATAAAAAATTTCTGGACAAACATGTTTATTATTCCTCAGAGTGAAGACGCAGCAGAGAACACAGGGCGACTGCTCGTCAGAAAACAGGTTTAATTTGATGTTTTCAGCGTCTCCCATTAAAAACACATGACTGCGATTATGAGGCGGCTGCAGCACGTCTCACTTCATGTTTGTCTCTGAGCTGAAACAACAACGACACCCTTTGTTGCTCACAAACAGCATTAATAACTAAAATCTAATTAGCAGATCGACTTACAGAGCACATTTACACACACACACACACACCAGAGAATTAACCCTTTATTATTACTTTATCGTGCACCTCCTTCGGGCCAAAATATCGACTCTGCACACGAGAATAATAATTTAAAACCAGCTGAGAGGACTCGAGGTCCCAGGAGGATGGACCCTTCACATTTTATTGGCCCCACTTCTTCTCCTGTGGCGCCACCTTCAGGACAAACTGTAGACTTTCAGCCCCACCTGCCCTCGCTCTGTGAAACATCATCATCATCATCATCATCAGTGTGAAGATTCACTGTGGAAAATTTTTTTTTAAAAATTTAAATTATTAAATATTTGGTCAGTTTTACAATCTGTGTGTAAATGTGTCATCTGTAAACATGAAACACCTTCCATGAATGTTTAAAAAAAGTAAACTTACATGAAATATTGTGCAAACATAAAACAGATCTTCAAATACACAAACAAATAAATTAAAATAGATAAATAAATAAATAAATAAAATTAAAGAAGAGACCGTGTGTTCATGAGATCCAAAAGCAGATAATTGTAATTCTGTGTTTGTTTCTTCACATTTCACAGTGACTGATGTCCGGAGAAAAGAAAAATGAGCACAGAACTGAAATTCACAAATAAAAACTGGAGTCACAATTATGTTTTTGGAAGCTGTAAATGTTGGAAAGATATTCAGCAATTTATCTGTAAATTCTGTTTTTGTGGATTTGTACCTGCATTCTGTATTTGCAACATATTTTTGTGAGCTTACAACTATTTTCATATTTGCAGATCACATAAACACACAGATTGTAGGTCATATAAATAATATTAAGACAAACGTATCTCCACAGAAATCACACGGAAACACTCTCCAACAAAATGTCATGAGAGCCGCTCACACACGTGTTTGATAGCTTTACTTTATTCACATTATTAATACAACTATTAAATTATTATAATTATATAATTGTGGTGCTGCAACATGTACTTCAGTAGAGTATCTGATTACTTTGTCCTCCTCTGCACCAGTGTCCCTGCTGACAGTCTCTCGTGGTCCCTGAGGCGATGCTGCTGTGCTGCGCCTGCGCACTTCACCGCAGATCTCTAAGTTAAATGATAAGACACGGGACATGTGATCAGCTGCAGATCAGGATGAAAACCAAAGTTTAAACTCTGCAGCTTCCTGCTGCGAAGCTCTGTCTGTCTGTCTGTCTGTCTGTCTGTCTGTCTCTTGTCTCTCAGGCAAGCAAGCCGTTTTGCGGTGCGTGTATAAGGTGGGCATTACGGTAAGAGCATGTAAACACTGACTTCAAAATAAAAGCTCCATCCGACTGATGACATTCAATCAACAAGACGATCAGTCTGTCATAAATAAAAATATAACAAGCTACATTTTTACATGTATGTGTTGATTTTTCATATTATTATATTTTATTATTATTATATTATATTATGTTATTAATATTATATTATATTATTTTATATTATTATATTATATTATTATTTTTCTCATTTAACTAGTTATTTATATTCGCTTATTTCGCTATAGCTCATTAAAATTTAACGAGCTATTTATTTATTTATTTAGTGAAATAAAAATAACAATATTTTGTGTGTGTGTGTAGAACTTATTTTTTATGACACGCTACTGATAGAAATAAACAACTAGATGAATGAAAAAATACATATATATTAGAATTTAACTATTTATTTATTTGGTTAAATAAAAAATGAATATATAAGAAATAGTACATGTATATACAAAAATTAACTAATTTTTTATTTAATTAAACAAAAAATGAATATACAAAAAAATTCATATTTTTATGCGTGTCTGTGTGACTTATTTTTTATGACACACTTCTGACAGAAATAAATGACTTGTAAAATGAAAAGGAAATTACATATATATAAATTTAACTCGTTATTTATTCGAGTCTGTTTCGTTGATTGAATGTGATTCAACGGAACAGAGCTTTTGTTTTGAAATCATATTACCGTAATACCGGCCGTATACACGCATATCAAAACAACGTGGGGCCGGTTACACGCTGTGTGGAGGCTGTCCTCACTGCAGTTCCTGTGTGTGTGTGTGTGTGTGTGTGTGTGTGTGTGTGTGTGTGTGTGTGTGTGTGTGTGTGTGTGTGTGTGCTGTGGGCGGGTCATGCTCATCATCCAGAGGTGTGTCTCTGTCTCTGTCTCTGTCTCTAAACTCACAGCTGGACTCGTGTCCTCAGCATCCTGGAAGCACGTGCGCGTCTCGAGTCACTGGGCAGCGGACATGGCAGAGGAGGCGAAGAAGCTGGCGGCGTTCGCTGCCGTGGACAACCACGTCCAGGTAACACTCACCTGTCCTCGCGGCGCTGTGTCTGTCCTCCAACATGTGTCCACAGCTTCTGCTGGGCACGAGCTCAGCCGTGTGTTGTGTCAGGCACAGATGCTGCATGCTAACACTGTTAGCCACACACTCACAGAGAGCACCGTTAGCTTAGCGTGCTAACTTCCTAAGTTACCTAACTTGCACGGTTTGGGAGGGAATTAGCTCGGTGTTATGTGAGCCTGTCCCGGGACAGTGGGCTAACTCTGGTCGGCATTAGGGACTAAATATACTGACGGTGTGTAACAGCCTGTGTTAGCTGTTAGCTGTTAGCTGGAGGCTCAGTGCTGATGACACTGAGGGAAACACTGAGGCACAGAAGCTAACATGTTGCTCAGGAGTTCAACCTGCAGCCTGCAGCCAGACACAGACACAGACACTCAGTAATGATCTGTGCAGGAGTTAATTAATATAAAGCATCAGTGTGTAATCACAGATCATGTAATGGAGCTGTGACAGAGCAGGACTGTAACATATGGACAGGTTGGGTCATCAAAGATACCAGCAGGTGGATTAAATTACATTTAATGTAAGAAAAGCAGTGCTAAGATAAATCCAACCCTCACAATGCATGTGATGGATTCATATGTATTTTCAGGCTTTTGATTTAAAGTGCAGATTCATACAGAGTCACACAGGAACACTAATACATTAAAACTTAAAGCAGCTCCAGTGTTCCTCTTCTTGTCTCCGTCTCTGGTGCTTTATTTCAACACCTCTCAATGTCAGTGAGTTCAGGGCAGGTTTTTACTTGCTGTGAATAACTGCAGGGCTTCATCAACCTGACTTCTTCCTCTGTCTCTCACAGAACAACCAGGTGGTCGGAGTGGGCAGCGGGTCGACCATCGTCTACGCTGTGGACAGGTTAGGTGAGTGAAACTACTGGAGGTGGGATTCACGATATGATATCATGATACTGAAGTCATGATACGGTATTACTGTTGCAATATGTTGAATATTGTTATAAAACATTGTGATATATTCCTTTTTTTCAACTGTAAGTTGTGTCCTCAAAGGAAAACTTTAATTTTATTGTCATCCTCTACAAACAGCAGCGCACAGTGAACAAAATGTTAGTCAACATCTGTTTTATGTAATAAGATAAAGTTTTCAGTCTGTTCATCTCACTTCAGCCATTTTTCTGCAGCAGCAAAATGTATCTAGTAAACTAAAACTGATACCTGATGTTATTATTCTAGTAGGCTACCTAACATTTAATTTGTATTTGTCATATTAATAATTTATGTGATCAAAAGATCAGTGTGATAATACAATATTGCCACACAGAAACACTGGGATACTGTGCTGTATCGATAACAGAGGAGACTTGATGAATAATAAAATTAGGTGGGGAAAAAGTGGATTTATCGATATTGTATATCAGCCGAATAAGTTGTTATATATCAGCATATCAGATATTGGCAAAGATCCATTCCGTACGTCCCTATTTATTTTAGTTATTTTCAAAAGAGACGTTTTATACATACTTCCTTTTAAAAATGGTTTCAAGTTTCTAATTTAGTAATTATCATATATATAATCTCATAATAATGATACATTTTCTGAAGACATAGCCAAGAGGTTAGACAACGAATAAAAGGGGACTTAAGACAGAGCCCTGAGGAACACCACTAGTAACTGTTAAAGAGTTGGATGTGAAAGTTGAACAAAGTGAGTGTGTCCAGAGAGAAATGATTTACAGTCGCGTGATGTGATGTCATGTTTGGATTGTGTCTTTGTTTACCTCCTGTTTACACAGTTTTGTTTACAGTTACAAACCAGTTTCCCCTCTGCAGATTTTTTTAAGTGACTCCTGTCATATCCTAATTTCAGACAGCAGAATCAGCAACATTTGGATTTTTATTCCCACTGCTGAAGGTTAACGCATTAATGATTCCTCTTTTTTTTCCTCTGTGTTTATTCCAGCTGAGCGAGTTCGTCAGGAGAAGCTCAACATCGTGTGTGTGCCGACTTCCTTCCAGGTCAGTTTGAGACATTTAGTCTCAGTTACAGTCCAACAGGAGAGGAAACGGTTTGCTGCAACACTGTGGCTTTGATGCAACTCATTACCACACACAGTCTTCTCTTTTTGGCATCAACATCACATTTATTCAGAGCAAAGCTGCAACAATAAATCAATCAGATTATTAAGATTATTATTAAATTAATCCCCAACTAATTTGATAATGGATTAATAGTTATCAGTGGATTTTTGTTTAAGAGAAATAAACTCAAACGTCTCTGATTTCAGCTTCTTAAATGTGAACATTTTCGCTTTCTTTACTCCTCTGTGACAGTAAACTGAAAACCTGTGGCTTGTGGACGGAACGAGATGTTTGAGGACGACAAATTTTCTGACATTATTTGACCAAACAAATAATCAATTAATCGACACATTAATTAAATAGTAAAGTGACTACAGGAGAAGTTGCATTCACTTCTGAATTTCCAACATTTAATAACAGTTTCCACATGTCCGTGCTGTTTCTGCAGAGATGCACCAGAGTCTGAATTGAAAATGATTTCTCAGCTTTTCCTCTGCTTTTTGTCTCCGTCTCTCGGCGTGTCCTCCCACAGGCTCGTCAGCTGATTCTGCAGCACGGCCTCACGCTGTCGGATCTGGACAGGCACCCAGAGGTACGACGAGCTCGTTACAAATGAATCTGAAAGCCATGGAAATGAGGCAGAGCCACAATACGCTGGCGCTCAAACTGTCAGCTTGAGTCGCAGCGCTGTGAGAATTACGCCTGTGGAAATATGAAAAAACTATGAATGGTGGAGCTGACTGTGGCAGTTTGTACATGTAGAGAACGTCTCCTCTGTGCCTGCTGTGTAATAAGTTCTCATTCCTCCAACACAGCTGGACGTGGCGATTGACGGAGCGGACGAGGTGGACGCAGATCTCACGCTGATTAAAGGTGGAGGGTGAGTTCTGTACGGTTAAATACAGACAGCAGAAGTTAACCAGCGTCTCCTCTGATTCCTGTCTCACACTCGTCCTGTGTTTGTCTCACAGCGGCTGCCTGACTCAGGAGAAGATCGTCGCTGGCTGTGCCAAACACTTTGTCGTCATCGCAGACTACAGGTTTGTGTTTGATCATTTTTTATTGAAGATTTGTTAAATTCATATGTAACACATTTATACCCGATCACATAGATCTTCTCTGATAAAGTCCCTGAGGACACACTCTTATAAAATATAAGTCGTCTGTAGTTGAATCTGCATCTCTGTATGCCACTGAGTCCAGATTCAGTTCTCATGTTGTGTCTCCTCTCCCAGGAAGGACTCCAAGGCTCTGGGCCAGCAGTGGAAGAAGGGAGTTCCTATCGAGGTGATCCCCATGGCGTACGTTCCCGTCTCCAGGACGATAGCCAAACGCTTCGGAGGAGAGGCCAACTTACGGATGGCTGTCAGTAAAGCAGTGAGTGGACGACTTGGCTGTCGCTTCTCTGTCCAACACTTTCACTGATATTTCTACTTACAGTTTTTCTTTGTGTCGCTCCTGAGTTTTTTCAGATTTTTATTTTCATACAGTCCTGTCAGATCTCTCTGAGTCTCTGTCCTGGTGGTTTGTGGTTGTCCTCAGGTTGAGAACGCTGAGTCGTCACCTTTTCACAGTGACACTAACACTAGAGGAGTCTTATTGTCCTTCAGTTCAATGAATGAATCTTTATCTGTTCGGTCTGCTCTGAACCAGATTATTAAATGAAACGAGCCCTAGGGCTGCACCATGTGAGGAAAATATATTGAATATCACAAGAATGATATTACTTGTGGTAAATTAAAAAGTATAAGTGAGCTCATTTCCGTCTCTCTGCTGCCTTCAGTGTTCTGCTAAAGCACCACAAATTTCTTGGAAAATACAAAATGAAGGAAATTATTTTCGACATTCTTGAACGTTGAACTGATTGCAGAAGGCACCAATGAAAAACTGAGTGATAGCTTTATTTTAAAGTCGCGTTTCCTGCTCGTACCCTCTGTAACAGTCATTTACAGTGTGTACAAGGGGTTGAAAATTGGCACCATCTGCATGCTGGTAAATTATACAAGTAGCTGCTGGATCTGCTGACCTTACTGCACAAAAACAACAATGGTAATCTATTAAGTTTGGGCGTCCAGCAGCCACAGTGGCAGACGGACAAAGAGTTAATTTCCAGCCTTGATTGTGCAGCCGTGATGTTCACAGTGTCAGTACAAATGTAACCACGTGTTTCTGGACTTGTGCGTGAGTTTGAAATACCCTGTGGAGATTCATGACTTCTAGTAGCTCTGGAGAAGAGTGGATCCCTGTTTTGTTTGTCTTGAGCACACTGATGACGTGATCACATTCTGACGTCACAATGTTCAGCTGATCTACAGGTCGTGTCAAAGTGCAAAGATATGAGGCCGTTTGCAAGCAAAGGCAATTATACAACTTTGGAACAACGTGAGTCCCTGATTCCGACCAGAGGAGACACTCTAGGGCTGACAGCAGCCTGTGAGTTAGTTCATATGAAAACTCCACTGAACATGTTTAAGGAAAACTTTTGTGAAACTGAAACCAGAGAACAGAGATGACACCTACACGTGTACCTGCCTCATCAACAGTCTGTAAACACTTCATCATTTATTTCCTGCTCAGCTCTTTAAACCAACAGCAGAGTCTGTTTGTTGTTCTGACTCTTAGTGTTTGAGTTCTTCCTTCTGACTGTTGAGCCTGAAGCAGTTTGTGACTCGTCCACTCATTAGTGCACAGTTTGTTTACTCAGGATGCCTCGATGATCACACACATGTTACTTAATCAGCTGCTGCCTCACAGTCGCACAGTCACTTAATAATCACAGAAGTCAGAGCACATACAGGACAGGTTTCTGTTTTAACCTGAAAAGCTCTGAAAAGCTGAATTAAAGGAATGTGTCTGTTTTGCTCGTCAAGGCTTCGCATTGATCTCGACTTTTGGATTTATTGAAGCTTTTGTGTCAGAACAAAGTCCTGGAAGTGAAAACTCTCTTCAGTCAAGTCAAACACTCAAGTTTCACTCAGCCGTGGTCACACTGTTTGCACTTAGATAAAACTCTGATTATTTATAGTCTCCATCTGATACTCAGTGTTACAGTGTGTTTCTGTCTCTCAGCTCTCTGGGTGTCAGATTATGATTTTAAAACTGAGTCTGAGGTCTGAGTTGTGTCTTTGTGTCTCTCAGGGTCCCGTGGTCACTGACAACAGCAACTTCATCCTGGACTGGAAGTTTGAGAGCGCTCAGAACTGGAAGGAAGTCAACACTGCCATCAAGATGATTCCAGGTGAGGTGCTGGGTTAGGGTTTGTTAAAGGGACACTTCACACCAAAATCAAAATCTCCTCACCTGTAGAGCTGTTTATCAGTGTAGATAGTTTTGGTGTGAGCTTCAGAGCGTCGGAGATATCGTCTGCCTTCCCTCCAGTAAAATGGAACCAGATGTTGCTCCAAACAAGAAGCAAAGAGAACATGAACTAGATGTGTTCACGACAGCAGAACATTGTTTGCACAGACAGTTTGACTCTTGAAACACAGATACGTATGACGTATAGGAGAGAAACTGACCCCTTTTGTGGTGTCGATCTCATTGGTGCTAGGATCGATCTTCAAAATGAAAACATGTATTGATATTTAAGGATCAATCCACTCACCCGTAATGGCCTGCAGTCACCGCCCCCTGCTGGACTAAATGAGAAATTATAGACCTTTATATTTTTATACGACTTTTATATAGTTGGCAAGGAAAGTATTAAATGCTCATATTGATATATCAGTACTTGGCTGATCGATATATTGGTTGGGCTCTAGAGTGGATCACCAAATACAGTCAGGTATAATTATAGTACATAAACCTGATAATAATGCCAATATATATATATATATATATATAGTTTAAACCAAATGCACTGCTGCTGTTCATTGATAACAAGAGCAGTCAATTTCAAAGTAAGAAGACAGGAAGTGATCAAACACACCAAGTGTTGAAATAGATCCAACAGTGACAGGTAGATGATTCTAATCTGCTCAGGCTTTAAACATAAAAGCTGTTTTGTCATCACGAGGGAAGGACAAACAGCTGTCAGAGTGCTGAACATGATGATATGAAGTAAAAGGTACAAGGTGCTGTTGAAGGTAATGAGGATAATTAACGTGAATACATTTCAATATATAAAAGCAGTGAATGAGTTTAGTTAGATTCAGAGATGGTGATTAAAGTTAATCACACATTGTGCAGCGGTGAGTGAGAAAAAGACGTCCAAGGACAAATCTGCAGAGTTTATTAAACGCTGTGTGAACAAGGTCTGATTTAAAGACAAAGTCACAGTCGTCGAGAACAGGAAGTGTAAGCTGAGAAGCAGGTTTCTCAAGAGCAGTGCAGGTGGAGCATTTCGACATCGACGTAAAACATTGATTACAGAGTCGACTTTACATAGGACGTGATCGGTGCATGATGTGAAGGAGAGTTCAGAATGAAGTTGTTGTGAGATGTTGAGTTCAGACTGAAGAGAAGCTCGAGTTTGGTTTTAAACTAACAGTCGCACTGAAATTTGACCTCTGTGGTCCGACTGAACCGAGCGTCCTTGTGTGTCCTCCTCAGGTGTAGTTGAGACCGGGCTCTTCGTCGGCATGGCTGAGCGAGCCTACTTCGGGATGGAGGACGGAAGCGTGCAGGTTCGAGATCCTCCAATCAACTGAGGAGTTCATCTTCCTCACTGTCGTCCCTCCTCCCAAACGACCTCACTTTACCCACAAGTGCCGTGTTCCTGATTTCCTGCCCGGTCTCAGCCAGCATTTGGACGGAGCTGCACCTCCTGCAGAACTGGACCAAACTGTAACTGGGACGTTTTCTCACTCATCTCAAACCAGATAGACACAGGATCACTTGGTTTTCCTCATCCTGCAGGTGGTGCTTCTGACACTGTGAGATTTAAAGTGCCTGATGAGGAAGACCAAGTGCGTCTGATACGTTTAGTGTTTTTTATTTTCAGTCTTGTCGTTCGGTTTGCACGCCTGGTCTCTGGGGACGTCGGCTTGTCCTGTAATTAGCGGGTGTGACTGAAGCTGTGGATCTCGACTAGTGCGGCCGCTGAATCACTGCAGTATGAAACTAAGGTGTGCCTTGAGATGATATTCTCAGTCCTATTAAAAGAAACGATGCTATTAAAGATACAGTTAAAAGCTCGTAATCGTTGATCAAACTGTTGCCATCTGCTGCAGATGAGTCGTCTGGTCTCGTGAAGGCTGGAGACGCCGTACGCAGTCAGAACCCTGATTTGCCTTCAAGACTTTTTGTTTAATTAGATGACAGAAAAGAGGAGTAATATGAAGTCTATACTGCAACATGCACAAGTTATTTCTCAGCAAATTAATTAATATGCTAATTTAAACTGAAAAAAAAAAAAAGCTCCAAAATTAATGAGATCTCAGACAATTTGGGGAAACCCTGTGGTGCAGGTATGAAGCTCCAATTATTCGGTTATTAGAGACACGTGACACCCAACAGTGTCGCCTGCGTTCAGCGCAGCACAGAGGTGGGCTGTAATAAATATAATAAATGTAATGTAGCTGCTCGTGGCTCTAAAACAGAGACGTGTTAAGAAATGGTTTAATAATTACAACAGAAACAGGTCGTCACACAGCAGGAAGTAATCGTGTAGAAGGAACAGTGGGCAGAGAACCTGTTCACCAAGTCCTCGTCCTCATCGACTGCATGCACACGCACACAATATTCTGGATATTACAAACAGAAAAAAGAATTCCCAAACCTGTCTGTCATTACACAGAATATAAAATCTAGTGCGTGCTGTGCTTTGACCAGACCACATCGGCATTGCTTCGTCACCAAGGCTCCGCCCGCTTTTTGGTCACTGATCCTCTCGGACGGAGGGACGCATTCCATAAAACAAACTTTTTAGACATATATGCAGACAGACTTGTCAAAGTTACGATCCACAAGAATGAAACAAACTAAAAACGCCTCCAAAGTAAAAGATGAAATAAATAAAACAAAAATCAAGATAATAAATGAGAGTTAAAATCAGACTGCTCAGATACAATCAGGACGTGCTCTCCAACAGAAGTACATTCTTTGGAGAAACGTAAACGAAGACAGTGACTCAGATGTGAAGAAGGATGTATGTGGTCTTTTCTATCCCCCAAAAAATGGGCGCGGCCTTTCGGCGTTTGTGTCGTCTGGCGTGTTGGCATGTGCAGCTGGTTGGTGGCAAGTTAGCAAGCGTTAGCAGTCAGCCAGCTCATTTTAATTTACTGAAATAAAGTCGTGGAAATGGGGTAAAATATTCTGGAAAAATGATAAAGGACACTTTGATAATTCATTGTTAAAAACGTGGGAACCCTGAACTGTTAATAAGACGACTGCACGCTCTTTTTTCCTGACCATTTCTCTTTCTGTTTTTGGTCGAAACGCGGATGTTCAAAATCAGATGCAGGAAGCAGCACAGAGCCGCCTCCATGTTTGTGGAAAAGGTTTAAATGTTTGTTGGACAGCAGCTCCTGGTTCACTTAAGTTTGTTAAAACATAGTGATTCATTCCTCCTCTCAACAGTTCAGCCGCACCTGACGACATGTTTATATCCTCTTTACAAGGGGTTAAACTTGTTGAAGTGTTGTGGACATTTCTGCAGGTTAGATGGCTTATAATGTGATGTTAACCTGGAAACGGCTCTGTTGTGTCACAAGAGATTCCCGGAAGGCACCGGACACAGATACAGATGTAAATGTGTTTAATCATCCTGTCTTGTACGTCATCGTCATGATGTGAAGATATTCTCGTCGGTTATTAAATTCTAACACATGGCAGCCTGTCATGGACCAATCATCTGATTTCCTGAGTGCAGACAGAGTTTGGGAAATCTTTGTACAGTCACACTCGTCAGTGAGCAGAGTTCAAGTCCGCAGCTTCACTGTTGATGTACCTTCATGCCTGCACCTCCTCCCACTGTGTCGGCTCTGTTTGTGCCTGTAAGTTGCTTTTTATTCCTCACACAAACCGTCTGGTCACAGTTTGTCATGTGTCATTGACTTCAGTTCAAACACAGCTGTAGAGAGACCTGTAGAACATTGTGAGGTCGTGATGATGGGCTGTTACTCTGTGATGTGGTCTAATGTGATGAACTGATGCAGCTGAAATCTGAACCAACAGCAGTGCACATATATTGAATGTGCCTCGGCACACTGAAGCAATAGATCCCTGTGTTTGACTCTGATGTAGCAACATTGTGACGTAGCTTAGCATAAAGTCTGAACGACTGACGCTACATGTTGTGATCAGCTGCATCATCAGGTTTTAGGAGAAACCTTTCAGGATATAAATGTGTCAGAAACTTAGCTAAAAACAAAAGATGAATCTCTGAGGTTTAATTTGATTTGTGTGCAGCTAATTTAAAGAAACAGTTGTGTCAGTTTTTCCCTGATTGAATCGTATTTCTGATCATTTCAAGATTTTGATGTCTTCAAAAATGAATGTGTTGTAAAAGATTTATACTCATTGTGCAGCAAGTTTATGTGAGAATATAGCCCCTTTTCCACTGCACCAAAACATGGCTAACACCTGCTAACATCTGGCTTTTTAATGTAACGGGAAAGTTTACAATCTGCATTCACACCTGGGTCACATGACTCTGTGGCAGCTGCAGGTATTTATCGGCTCTGGCTCCGATCGGCATTGATGGAAACACATTTTAGTCCCCTTAACTGTCGAGCTTTAGAGGGATACACAAAGGCACGTACGCAGCTCTGATCTACTGACAGTGGGCAAACAGTCTGATGCGAGTTCAGCCATGTTTATAAAACCACATAGGCATTAATTTTGGTGTAAAAGGGGTTATATGTGTCTCATGTCCACAGCATGATACTCTCCGATTTGTCTGTGAAGTTTATTTCCCACACACTTCCACCCTCCTCTGATCAAACAGTAATCAGTCATGTTGTGTTTCAGAGGACACGTTACTGTCCTTCATCTGTCTGAAAGCTGGGGTTGCTTGATACTCTCTCCATATAATTACTAATATGTTTAATTGTTGAATGCAGCTACTCACTCTGTTTTCAGTTCATGTTGCCTTACACTTTATTTCTGTTTGTTTTAAATGTGCAGCTGTGAGAGACACAGGAGAACATCAGGCTGAGACGCGTAGCACAATCCTGTTTGTCTCCAAGTCACTGTTACTAGGTTCAGGTCAGAACTGGAGGACGTGTCGGCCTCAGTGGTGTGTAGACAAACTAGACTGGGAGTATGTGGCCCAGTTTGGGGCCAGTATGATCTGCACACTATGATATTTCTGCACCAGCATTTCTTTCTTCCTTTCTTTACCAGTCGACTGTGATCATGATGTTAATGTGAAGGTACTATTTCCTTTGTCAGCCAATACAGAACTGTCATGGTAACACACAGTTTGTGTCTGTGTTTTACTTCTGTTGACTCTCTGATCGTTTCTTAAACTTGTTAATGTATGATTAATGTTTGTAGTTTGATACGGAAACACATGTGATCAGTTATAACAAGCTTTTATTGTCGTCTCATTTGAGGACGTTGGGACCAGTCAGGTGTGACAGACAACAGGACGTTCCTCACTCAGAGCACGACTCGAGGAAAGTTCATGCAGAGCTCCTAAATGAACAAATCACAAGATTTTTCAGTTTTGTTGCACTATTTGTAATTTAGTTTTTGCACAACAACGTTCAGCTGAACAGTTTTATACTTTACGACACATTTGTGACTATGAAGAACAACCCATGGCCCCCACATGAGGACATCACATTTATTCTCCAAACGACTTCCTGTTCAAAGACAGTGCTTAGTGTTTGTACTCATCAGGTCTGACTGATCTCAGACAGCCAGGAGACATTAAATATGCAGATCAAACAGCAGCTGATGTTCCAACCTGTGCTGTTTTACTCATTTACAGACCCAAATAATCACCAGATGAATTGATAACTAAAATAGTTGCAGCTGTTGTTGTCGTCAGCTGAGGTTAGAGACATTTTATTTTCTTAATGTGGATGAACAAAGACATTAACATTTGTCATGTTTTCATGTGAAAGACTTCAGTCAAAAAAAAACTCAATGGTGCTGTTCCCCTGCAGGGTCACATGGGGGCGCTAGAAATGTCAGCAGCTGTATTCAGCTGGAAGGTTTTCAGTCCTCCGACATCAGACTGTTCAGTGTCCTCATATACCATCCAGTATCTTTATTAAAATACACTGAGCACATGTCTGCACAGATACAACAAGTGACTGTCAAATAATTAACATGTATGAAATCAGAGTCTTTAATCAGACACGTCATCAGCCTTTCACATACATATCAAATCCTTGTTGACAAAATGAAAACATGCAACAACAACAAAAAATTAACAGACAAACCAATGTCAGAGTCGGGAGGAATATTTATATGAAAACATTAAACAAAGAGCTCAGATGCTTTTCACAGCTTTGTTATTATTTTGAGTCAAACAGTCTTCATGTTCTGTTTAGTTTCATTTTCAAACACTTCAAGGTTCAGAGTGGATAAATTTGGATTACGGACACTTTGCTAGTCTGATCATCAAATGTATGATGTGTTGTTCTTTAGATTCTGTATTGTTGTTATTGTTGGTTTCACACAGGACATTTATCAACAGTAAACCAGCAGCAATGTTTCTGGACACATTTCACAGAATGAACAGTGAACACAAATGTCCTTCTTAAATTTAAGACAGTAACTTACTGAATAATATCTGTTTGATTTTGAAGGACTTCATTAATTGGTGACGATACATCAGTATGGAAGATTCCAGATAATTTTCCAGTTCCAGGACAAACGGGGGGAGGCATGTCTAATACTTTTATAGTTATGTTATTTATTTTGGTTACAGGGAGGGTCATATAGCTTTAAATGACTCTGCTTTGTATATATTTCACCACAGAAATATGTTCTTAAAGAAAACATGCCCTCCAAATTTTGTTGATTTTTTTTTTTTAATTTTGAGAATCTTTAAAATGTGATTTTAAAAAGGTTTTATCACCCAATTTTGAAAAAGCTTTAACGTGTTTTGAAAGACAACATGGACGGCATGTTTTCTTTAAAAATCAAATTTTAAATAACAATTTTGTAATAACAATGTAAAGTTTTTTTCTCCATTATTTTTTAAAAAGTTTTAAAGTGTTTTTTAAAATGCAAGTTTTTTGTTTTTGTTTTTTTAAATCCATTTTCTTTAAAAAGTGTTAATCATCAAAATGACACCTTTTATCACAGCAAGAAACTGTAAAAATCCAAATCTAAGAACCTCCTTGATGGTGGAGGGAGGGTCGTGGATGTTCCTCCAGTCACTCAGGGAGGGTGAAGGAGAAACATCTGGAGCATCAGGGAGGATAAAACAAACAAAACGTCACACCTCAGATACTCCGCTCCTCTAACAGGTAAACAACAGTCCCTGAATACAAAAATAAAAGTATTAAATATTTAAATTAAATCTGTCTGAACTGTTTCTGTGTGAGAACAATGATCCAAAACAACCGTGAGACAGTGTGAATTAATTTAATCTCTGACTGAATGAATAATAAACACCGCACTGTATTTATTTTGACATTATGTCATGTGTTTGTGGAGCAGAGACACAACTCGTGACCAGGAACAGGAAGCGTCTCTCTGTCTCCTCCGCGCTGAGGCCACGTTGAAGCTTTCATGTCGGCTGTCCTGACAACTGCTCCCTGACTGACAGCTCGGCTGCCCAATGAGCTGCTGACGTTCAGGCAGCCTCGGAGAGCACCCACCAATGGCGTCGCTGCTTACCTCCACCGCCCCTCTGATTGGCCGGATAACGACACATCCCACCAATCACAGCTGCGCCACAGGATTCGCCATCGGGGATTTTTTTGCGTCACCTTTTGCTCCTGACTGCGAGTGCGCATGCGCGGTTTTGATGAGCCAATGAGGAGCAGTGTTTGGGGGGCTGGAACATTCTAGCCCCGCCCCTTTGAGTGACAGCTCTCTGGCGCAATCACACACCGGAACACGAACGTTTCGCGAACACGCAGGTTTTCCGGTCCAATCCCAGAGTGGAGACGAGGCAGGACGTGTCGTTACCAAGGCGAGACTGGGCCCAGTGTAAAGCGAACAACATGGTGTCCCAGCGGCTGTGTGTGTTTACCTAAAGAGGACATTTGGACGGAAGCTGCGCGGGACACTGCGGACTCTTCTTCGCTCTTTGCACTTTAACTTTCTCGTATGTTCAGGTTTACACGGCGCGTGGCATGTAGGTCTCGTGTTTCACTAATGTGCCAGTCTTACAAATGGAAAGAGGGCTTCACTTTGGAAACGTGAGCATTTCCCTGGTGCTCCTCTTGCTGCTCAAAGCGCTCATCGGATCCGGGACTTCACACGCGCAGGGCTCCGCCGTGGGGAGGGAGCCGCAGTCCGCCGCGCGGGGCTCCAGCTCGGGGGAACATGGTGCCGGAGTCATGGAGCGGGGCAGCGGCAGGGGCAACGTCGGCGCCCCGGTCATCGTAGCAGACGTCACCGTGGAGGACGACGACAACGGGTCGGCGGGGGAGGGCGACGAGGCGTACGGAGAAAGTGGCGGAAACGTCCAACCGACGAGGTAACGTTACGTTTTAACAAAGTATAACGGCGAGCTAAAGCTGTGCTGCCATTATGGGACACTTTCAGTTTGACACGAGTTCAAACACCTGACAACACGGACACCCTCACACTGACACACTGACACACCAACAACAGCAAACAGGCAAAAACTACTTTTGATTTGAATTAAACGAGCAACAGCGTCACGTCACGGCTGTGTATCCAGCTGACGGCCAGTCTCGCGCTAAGGGACTGTTCGTTACTAACCGCAGGGACAGGTGGCGTCTGTCAGGCTGCAGGTAACCAGGTTGTGACAGGGATTCACTCAGCGACAGTATCTCCCCTTTATTTAACTTATTGTAGAGGCAGAGTCTTTTTACACAAACGTCCATTAACAAAATGTTTCCAGCCTCAGTTTTACAGGTCCTTAAAAAGTCTTAAAAAGTCTTAAATTAAGTTTGCTGAATGTAAGGCTTCTTAATAAAGTCTTGAATTGTCTTGAATTCAGGTCTTAAATATTTACTGTCACACTACCGCAAATATTTCTGCAGCCTGACAGACCCTACGACTGTCTACAGTCAGTATTTCTCTGAATATTTCAATCATAAATAGCATTTAATTAATTTATTTTAGAGGGACAGTGCACAGCTACTTAGCTGCACCAGAGTTTGCTATAAGCTAACTTTCACGTGTCGTCGTCGGGCAGGAAACACAGAATAATTAAAAGACAATATTATAATAAAAACACAATCACAAAGTAGGACATATTCATGACATCAAGTCATCGCAACAACACTGAGATATAACAACATTTATTACAGCAATGAGATTTTGTTTTCTTTGCACATTAAGCACATTAAACTTAAGCGCACCTAAATATTGTCATTTCTCCTCAGTGTGTTTACCTGGAAGGAATACCTACACATGCATCTATATATAAATCGTGTATTTCCATTGCAGGTTTGGTCTTAATTTTTAACCATCTTAAATTTAACTTTGTTCTATCTGCAGACACTCTGTTATGGTGATAACACGTTTGTTTAATCAAAATTAGTCCCTCTGTTTTCATTTGAGGCTCATTCTGACTGATAATAGTACAAATTCTGTACTTCTGCAGTTATCGTATGGTGTGGATGTTATCATGTGTATTGTTCTTTGACCGTCCCTAGAGCCACAGATATTTTTCCTTGAGCCTCGCAGAGTGGGTCCGCTCCATGTCAGTGCACCACTTCATCCTTAGGGACAAGAGAGTTTAAACATGGAGTAATCTGTCAGCCGCCCGCAGATATCATGTAACTGCCAGCTGACTAAACAAACAGGGATGTTGGTCTGCAGGGCAAAAAAACCTGCACAGACAGTGGTGTCCACAATATGATTTTATGTAAGGTTGAATAAAGGAATACTGCAAACATCTACATCCAGACAGGTGTGTGTTAGAGGGATGAGCAGAACACAACTTATAGAACACTGTCTAACATGTAAAACTAGTGATGAAGGTCTTGTTATCGAAACGTTGCACCTTTGAATCTGAATATTTCTGCACGTTAGACAGTGTGCAGGAGTTTTTCAGTTATGTAATCCTGAATGACAGTTAACAGCCCTCTGTGTTATCAGTCTCCCTGATGTGCCTGTGATAGTGAGGCCCATGTGGTCGTGGTGATTGTAAACACTGCTCTCTGTGCTGAAATTTAACGGCAGAATTTGGTATCAGCCGGCTAACATTCCTGTGGAATGGTGTGCAGACTCCACCTACTCGGCACACCGCAGAGGTACGCCTGTGTACTTATGGTGCAGACCCAGTCAGTGTGTTTCCAGTCACAGTGAAGTGGAGCTACAGTCCCAGCTGGACGAGGACATCTAACTGGCCTACTGTCCTTGTCCCAGTATACAAGCACGGGAGGGGAATCCATTTATTGAGCCAAGTATGTGCGACTCCTCTACGATAGGTGGAGATATGCCCCCTTTCAGCTTGTTAGTATTGGACCTTTTTCCTGTTGACCTATTACGTCACAGACCAAACAATGGACAAACAAGTTAGCTACGGTTAGCTAGCAGCTAACTGCTACCATGGTGGACAACTTTACAGCTCTGTACATACAAAAAGTCACGGCTCTGGATGTAGATTTCTCCATGTTGTTACCTGCTTCTTCTTCTCTTACACATTTAATGCTATTGGACTTCGGGGTTAAAGCCCGGGGCGGAAACTGTGGAGCATGCTCAGAGCGCCTCGGCCAGTTTGGGTCTGATTGACTGTATACATGCAGGAGGAAGTTGACAAGTAGATACAAAATACAGCCACTGACACATATATGCTCCTCCCCTGTGCTTAAAAAATATTTGACATGCCTTCCTCTTTTTGCACTTCTCCTCCCCCCACATAAATAACGAACAGTCCCTAAGTATTCCTCTCCCTCGTGTGGTGGATGTGGATGCCTGTGTCTGCTGACTCATAAACTTTGTTGTAATGCGTATTATCAAAGTTTATCTGTTCGTGTTCTGAATAAATTCTCGCAGAAGTGTCAGAGGGTGGCAGCGAACTCATACGCAGGTGCAGCTACTTTTAGTTATTAGTTGTGGTTATTTTGCACATTACTTCTAATATGTTGTTAGAAGTAATAGTTTTTAGGAAGTAGTATTCCATTGGTTTGGCATGTCAGGACTAAACACACTGTGGTTCATCGACCACACAGTTTGTGGTGCAGTATGATGAGTAACTGTATTCATACTGTGTGTATTGACACATTAGGGACTGTCCGTCATTATGAAGGCTTGCACTCAGCACTTTTTCTTGCACTTTAGACGTCTCTGTATGTTTCTGTGTCGTGATTGTTAAATGTAGTCCATGTCTGTTTTATGTGATAGAACTGTCATCGTGATGATGTGTCCCTGTGATGATGTTTTTATCTCGTCCTGTGAAGCAATGAAATGTAGCACTGTGCCTAAGATGAATTTTCCTTAGGGGACAGTAAAGTTTACCTTACCTTACCTTACCTTACCTTAACTCCCTGATTTCATCTTCAGCTTTTGAACTTTTCTTTATATATTTCTTTAAATTAAAAAAATATTTAAATTGTCTTTACATTTTTTAAGAATAAAATTTTCCTTTACATTTTTATATTGAAAACATGCAAAGTTTTTTGTTTAATTTTCTTGAAATTTTTAATTTTGTTGATAAGTAAAGAACAATCTCTTAGTAGTTTCCACATTGTTAAATAACTACAGATCCCTGCAGCACTCAGGCAGCGTGTTGACATGTGAAGTCAAACACTTCAGATCATGTATGAAATCTGAATCACTTCCTCAGCTTTAAGTTATCACTTGTGTCTGTTAAACTCAGCTGTGGTTGATTAAATACACTTCTACTTTATTCCTACTTTACTCTCCTCAGCTGGTCTGCCTGCTGACAGGAGGAGATAAGGAGTAGACACTATCTCTGCTGTCAGCTAATTAGGAACGTTTCCTTAATGTAATGTGATATCTGTATGATGATACATGGAGAGCAAATTAATTCCAAACTGACCAGAGAGATTATAACATGTACATCCGGTTTGTTAAGGGACTGTTCTTTACTTATTTTATTTATCAGAGGAGGGGGAGGCTGGGGTGTGATTTTGCTTGTGCAAACGGTTTATTTTTGGACAAATTTTCGTTTTTGGACGAAATAAATGGTGTGATTTTGGTGATTTTTCAAGAAAACATGCCTTCCAAACCTACTGTGCGTGTTTACTTTAAAAATGTCAAGAAAATTCAGAAGGTTTTTTTTTTTTTAAATTACGGAATGTTTTCTCTAAAAGGTTTTTTTGTTTTTAAATCTAAAGAAAAAATTAAGATTTTTTTCTATTTAAAGAAAAAAATGAAATAATGTTAAAAAAGGGAAAGCTTTTTGTTTTAAATTTAAGACAAATGTAAGGTCTTTTTATTGAAAAGAAAATTCAAAGGTATTAAAAAAATAGGGGGGAAAATCAAAAGAAAACATAGGCAGGTGTTTTTAAAAAAAAAAAAAAATCAGAGGTAAAAAAACAACAACAAAAAATACAACCAATAAAATCTTTTTTTTACATGCCTCCTCCTTTTTGCACCACCCCTCCATCCTCATAAGTAGCGAACAGCCAAGTTAGGTAGCTCTGCTTAACACAGATATCATTGTCCTGGTTGGTGAACTTGTGTTGGACGTAAACTAATAGCAGTTGTTATCATGAAAAGCAAACATTTGACATGTGCTCTGCTCAGTCACCGAGATCACAAACATACAATATGCATGTTATTGTTTAATGATTATTAGACATGGCGCTCAGGTGTCAAAAGTTTACAGCTTCACACAGACGTCAGGTTTAAGGAGCTGCTCGACCTGCTGCTGCTGCTGCACTGAGTGAGATGCAGTTCTTGGTGCAGTGGGTAGGGCATTGATTTTGTCTTCCTTGGTAAACAGTAGGTCTGACGCCCACCTTAGATGTTTGGCACAGTGTGTTCTTCATGATGCTCCTTCCCTCTGCCATGTTGGGTTTCTTTTACAGACTCGTTAGACTGTGATGCAGCTTCTAGGATCCTTCCTATTTCAGTGCCCTGTCTTTGTTGCTGCACATCAGGTCAATCACTAAATTATTCTCTGTGTAGTCTCACACATGCTGTCTGATTTTCAAGAGGTAGTTGGATCCAAGTCGGTCGTAAAATTAGAGTCAAACCTTTTGAAGTTTTTCGTTGCTGTCTCTAAAACTTTCTGCATCTATATCTACCTGCTGGTAAAAATGCTGCTTGTCTCCCATTTGCCGTCGCTGCGTTTTAATGTTGCGGCTCACTGAAAAGCTTTGTGACAACCCCCAGAGCATCTCATATTAGTTTTGTTATTTGGGATGCCGTACAAACCCTGCTTTGTCACCACAGGGAGCTGCAGAGCACACTGTGCAGTCAGCCCCACGGAGCTCAAGTCAAGAGGAATAATTAGTTGTTGCATGTGTTATTTTGAAGAGTTGTGTAAGGCAGAGGAAAAGAGATGTTTTCACGTTGTGTTATACAAGAACACAGTCTCTGTGACCTCGCTGCACTGCTGTTTACAGCCAGCGCACCAACAAGGACACAAACTTATATATGATGGTGAAATAACTGTGGTGCGAGGGCACGCACGGTGAAGGACGTCAAGGAGGATGAGAGTCCTGCCTGTCACCTGCTCTACAGTATCAAGAGGAAATTGAAAGTAATTAGTGGAGCAGTTTGCTGTCATAGAAGCTGGTGACTCCCCGCGGGGCACCTCAGCTGCTGCTGCTGCAGGAGAACTCCTGAGCATTCACCCCGCTGCTGGTCGCACTCTGTTGGTATAAATGTGAAAGTGCAATAAAGATATTTTGTCTACAAAACCAATGAATAATCGTGATCTCAGTATTGATCAAAATAATCTTGATTATTATCATTTTGGCTGCGACTGATTTTCAGACTTTTTACACTTACAATAAAAAAAGTGTTTTAAGTTCCAATTAATATAAAGCGTTTGCTCAACCAAAAAAAAACCAACTTCTGTTGTATTGATTGATAATGATAATAGTTATGGTGTAATAACACTAGAGTTGGGGGAATCAAAATTATGGATATGACAAATACAAATTAAACTTTAGGTAGCCTACTGGAATAATACAATCCATTGCTTTTTCAGTTTACTAGAAACATTTTGCTGCAACAAAAGTGTCTGAAGTTGAGATGAACACACTGAAAACCTTATTTTATTAGATACAGCAGATGTTGACAAAGTTTTCATTTGGGGGCAGAATTTACAGCTGAAAAAAGTAATAAAAACACAGCATATCACAACATATTAAAAATTGCAATAATATTGTATCGTGACAGAAGTATTGTGATGATATCGTAGTGTGGATCCTCTGGTGATTCCTACCCCTGTGTAATACCGCAATATTTTGATATGGTTGTTAAGGTTATTGAACTGTAAATATCTCACACCATTGCAACGTTGCATTTGCTTTGGTTTATGACCTTTAAAATACTTGAGAAATATTGTCACGTAAAGCTCATTTTTCCTTGTCTAATTGTGTAAGTATTAACACTGAACTTAGTTTATATTGTATTATATTTGTGACAGTTTCAGAGTGCAGCCACAGACAGATGTAGTAGATGTCTGCCACAGATGACAGTAACAAACAGTGACACTGATGTGTAGAAGTCAGTGAGATAAATAATTATCCTGTGAGGCTGCTGTGATGCAGGCAGACTGTGCAGGTGAATTATTCATTAAAAAACTGTCTGTAAAACAACAACAAATAATGTTAAAGATGACAGCTGTTTGCTGAGATAAGAGAATAATGAACCTTATAGTGTCAGAGCACAATAACACCTTACACACACCCATCTGTCTCTTCTTTACATTTACTCTTTGTCTCCTGTCCCATATTTACACTCTCATCTTACACTGGCTCTTCCCCCTGTGCTCTCCTTTACTTTCACACGTTCACACTGCTTTTTAATGTCGCCCCCTGAGTATATACTCTACTCCATGTTTCCATCCATCTGTCAGGAGAATTGTCGTTGAACTTTAGAAATGTCGTAAGAAATGAAATGTGATTCAGGTGTGTTTCCCGTCAAATGGTCCAATTTGAACAGAGACGACTTCTTAAATGTCAGAAAGCACATTTACAGCAGAAGGAAAAGTGTCATTAAAGAATCAATTCATTCAGAGAAAGTTCATGTGCATCACTTCAGCAGCACGTCGACATACGGCACGACTGTAAACTAAAGCTCAGGGTGGTTTGTGTTGATTTAAACATTCACAGTGAGAACAGTGAACTTGGATTTAAAAATAGAGAAGAAACTCTGCTGAGCTGTGACTCAGTGTGAAACAGTGAAATCAAAGTTATTGGCTCTGTGACCACGAGTGTCGTAGTGAGGGGAGGAGTGGGACTGGTTATCATGGGCCCCAGTGGGAGGGGCCTCAAACAGCCTGAAATAAAGAGTTAGGTTTTTATTTATAGTTGACCAGTGAAGCAACTAAATTAAACTGGCTGAGTCAATACGTTGAAAGACTGAACTGTGTATAAAGACAATAGTGGAAGCTCTCTGAGGCCCCTCACACCCCTTAGGGACTGTTCATTACTGACAGGGTGGGTTGGTCCTAAATGGGAGAGGGGCATGTCAAGTCATTGGTCATGGTTTTATTTGTATTTATCTTACCACCGATCTTTAGAGTAAAAATGCACTCCGAATTTGGGTAGTTTTCCAAATTTTGGTAAATTTCAAAGATAACATACCTTCTGAATTTTTGCGCTATATTTTAATGAAATTTAAGAAAACATGGCTTCCAAATTTTGTTGCTAAATTTTGCCGATTTTGAAAGATAACATGCCTTCCAAATATTGGTAGTTTTCCACATTTTGGTGTAAATTTTGGCAAGTTTCAAAGATAACATGCCCTCCCAATTGGGTGCTATATTTTAATGATATTTTAAGAAAACATGGCTTCCAAATTTTGGTGATTTGCCCTCTAAATTTTGGCGCTATATTTTGGAGATTTTTAAAGCGAACATGCCTTGTGATGGGTTTGAACAACATGTTTTCTCTAGAAATCACCCAAATGACACTGTGTATCACAGCCAGAGACTGTAAGAACAGAAATTATCCTTGAATTTTCATATTTCCGACAGTCCTTGAACACATCATGTGTGACCAAGTCTTTCATCAGAAAAAAAAGGGGGAGGCAGGGGGCCCACAGAGCTGATGCTCTGGCCCCAGAGTTTGTTGCAGCGGCCCTGTTCATGTCCAGCATTAATTAGGTCAGCCTTTTGAAAACATATCGCCACTTTGCTTCTGTGACCTTTCCAGGCTTTAGCTGCGGCGCCTGCTGTTCTCCAAGTCAAACACACCAGGTCCTGTGGCGATAATAATAACACCAACACACCCTTGATCAACTTTACAAGAATCATGACCTCACGAGATAAAACCTAAACCAATGAGCGTGTGCCACCTTGGAAGGATCTCTGTGGTTCCTTGTTAGCAGTGTTGAAACTCTCCCAGTCTGTTGTAAAGAGAATAGACCTCCAGTTAAGTCTTTCTTCTAAATTAGATTTGGGAGTGCAGCACTTCAAACACACACTGTTGAAAACATTTCATGTGGACAGCTTGAAAACCAGTCTCCGCTCAGATGTCAACATTTTTAAGTTTCTGTCAGTCGCAGTTGTTATTTTATCCCGTTCCCTTCTCCGCCCCTGTTTCCTGTTATCTATAAATATTCTAGATGTTGGCTTTGATCCGGCCTTCAGTCTGTGACGGAGGCTGCCGGCTGACGGCTGTCACCTTGCTTTCACCGCCACCACCTATACATTAGGAACTCTGCTCCCTGTTGTTTACATTAGTGCATGTATATATGTGTGTGTGTGTGTGTGTGTGTGTTTGAAGGCTTTGTGTACGTGTGAATCATGCATGTGACGGCGCTGCCAGGTTTGATGCCTCTGCCAGCGAGCGCTCCATCGGGGCCTGGGGCACCTCAGGGAGCACTTGGAGGTGAGAGGAGAGAGGACAGCAGCTTTGTTTGAACCTGCTCCCCCCACCGCCATCCACCCCCCGCCCTCTGTCCCCCCCGCCGCCCCCCCCACACACCCCTCAGGGCCCTGTAGCGGCAACAGCTCTTCTGGGCCGCCTCACTCGCCGGCTGGCTCCCACCAGCCTACTGCTTAGCAACAGCCAATCCGCCGAGCCGGGCGACTTTTTGGCCAATTGCATCGGAGAGACGGGCTAGTGCTCAGAATTTGAGTTGGCCACATGGGTCTGGCTATAGTTAGGTAAAGGAGGAGGAGGAGGAGGAGGAGGAGGAAGAGCAGGAGGGTTTTTTCCTTTTTTTTGTTGGGGAGGAAAGAGTTCATTTCCTTGTTGTCTTTTTTTTCCTCTCACTTTGTTTCCGTAGTCCACTTTCTGTAACCAGGGAGATGTTGTGGGTTTTCTAAATAGAGACTGTCCCCAAAATAACAGGTCAAGATGAAGATGATTGAACTCCCTCTGGGAACTTTTAATTGACCACTTTAAGCTCAGTTCTTGAAACTCAGTTTGTGTGCAGCTCTTGTTTCACATCGCAGAGGTCTGAATGTTTAACTCTGACTGTGTCACTTCAAACCAGCTTATATAATGTCTTTTAACCTATTTTATCCTCATTGTCTCCTCCTTATATAACGCTGCTTTTAGTCTGTCTGCTGTCCTATTCAACTATCACTGGTTTCATTGCTCTCTGTGATATTGCTGAAGTTGTTCAGTGAGCAGCAGTTGCCGATGTGTCGACTTCCTGACTCTGTGACTCTCTGCACTTGATGAACAGTCTGATGTTTGTTTCATAACCGTGTGTAGGGACAGGAATAGTAACCAGCTCCTCATAAACGTGATTGATAAACAATAGTGAGAATGTTACCAAGAGGAATGAGTTTATTAGGTCAGCGGCTATTTCGGTGAGTCGTCAGGAGCCATCCTGCAGCACTGCAGTATGGGTGGGGCAGAGGCAGAAAGGTGGGAAGCTCACAGAGAGGGAGGGGAGGATGAAAACAAGGAGTTAGCTGATAGTTAGTAGGACCACGCTGTCTTGTTTTCACTCTCGATGGCTCCTCACTGCTTAGCAACAACGAATCAGATCCTGGGATCAGAGCTGCAGCTCAGCCAATCAGGCAGCAGGAGCGTGGCGCCATAGAGTTTGGATTTTACCACGTGTGAGACGCTACGGGTTGGAGAGGGGAGAGGAGAGGCTGACGGCTTTTAAATGGTGTGTGTGTGTGTGTTTTATGCCAGTATGAGAAGTTTTTTTGAAAACCACACCCTGTGCTCGGTGCTGCGGTGATCTGCTGCAGCGACCCTGACCGATGGGCGAGTCTTTAAAGCATCACAGGTCCGTCAGTCATTAACGAGGCTTCAGCTGTGACAGTGATCTGACAGAATGTTAATATAACAGCTTTATAGGACAGTTACATAAACCTTCAAGTCACATTAATCTGTGTTTCAGTGTTATGTCATCGCTGACTGTTTGTATTCTTTTTTTAACTTTGACATTTAATCCGGCCTCACTGTAAGAGTTCATTTACATTAGATTAAAGCACACGAAGGAGGAACATGTTCATGTTTGCTTAAGGAAAAGAGAAGAATCTGGTTTCATGCTGCGATGTGCCAACTGCCTGCAGCTCCTTTAATATCCTAAATTGAATTGTAGGATCACTGCAATTAAAGCGCATATCTAAAAAATGTAAAAACTTATTGAGTGTGTCGTTTGTTCTCTCTGTCAGCAGGTTTAGATATCTGGTGTTTTTCCGTTTCCATATTGTGATCAAACTGGACTCTGCTGCTGACACGTTAAAACCAGTAAGAATGTGCGGAGTCCAGAGGAATGCACTTGACTCTTTCCTCCCTCCAGCTGGTGCAGCTGGTGGTGCTGGGTGCGGCCGGCTCAGAGCTGCATCCATAACTTTCTCCCCACGTGCTCCCCATGCTCTCGTATTTTTGTTCTGCCGCTCTGTGGCTGCGCGGCAGGCTGAGTGGCAGCTGCGCGGCAGCACAACTCCACACTCCAGCGTGCATCCAGGCTGCTCGCTGTTGCATGGTTACAGGCAGCTCTGCCCCGCCATTGGCTCAGAGTCTGCAGAGCCGCGCAGCCATTGGCCGAGCAGGGAGAAAAACAGTGCTGCCATTGGCTGCCGGGGAAGTGTAAGGCTGTTGCGATTGGTCGGTCTCTGCGGCTCCCGCTCCTTGGAGACTTGGCCTGTGTAAACATCCTGGTTGCTTCTTTCAATGGAGTGTGTTTACCAGCAGCTCGGTTGTGCCGGTGTGTGTGTGCAGACTGAGGCTGAGTGTCTCTGAGGAGCAGAGAGTCTGGTGAGAGCGAGGCTAATTGGCTCCCTGCTTCGCCATACGCTTTGTGATTGAAGAAGCTCTCTGCACTATTATGACACTTTGACAGCGTTACAGGCGAGGACGCTAACAACCCTCAGTCTGCTGGCAGCCTCGCCACTTTCCCTCTTTCTCCCTCTTCATTCTCCTTCCAACGTCTTCTTCAGTGTCTCCGCCGCCTGCATCTGTCACAGTCGGCGGCGGCAGCCCCACAGGCTACATGTTATCCCTTTGGTGACGAGCAGAGCAGCAGTGTCTCGGGGCTCAGACGTGGAAAATAAATTGCCTGGAGTTGTAAATGATAGTCGGGCTGTTTGTTTTGTTTGAGCTGTTTTTATTGTTGGCTTCAGTACTATTTTTATAGCTGCCCCTCCTCCACCGCTTGTTTTCTCCATCACCATCATCACCACACCTAAGTTGTAGAGTTAAGTGCCCCCCCCACACACACACACACACACACAGACACACACACACACACTCCAACCCCCCTCTCTACTCCGTCTCATCCTTTATGTGGAGTACAAAGAGTCCACACCAGCCTTTGATCCCCCTCAGAATGAAATTCCTCTATCTCTGCTCGTCCTCGCTTCATCTCTCAAGTTGAACTCGATGCTCTCAGTGACTTCTTCCTCACTTCTACATTCACAGCATGACTCTGAGGGGGCGGGGCCGGCCGAGCGAAGGCCGCCAAAGTTTCCACCCTCTCAGAGAGCCGACTGCTTAGCAACAACCAATCAGCCTAATATTTTTGGCAGGTTGTGGCAGCCAATGGAGAGGGTGAGAGCGGGCTTTAGCGCTGTGTTTTTATTGGTGGCTGAGAGGAAAAACAATGTTTTCCTTAGTACTCCACACTTGAGTGCGAGTGGCGAGGCTGATAATGCTGAGAGCAGATTTGGGGAGATAAACTTGGCTTTGATGGGGCTGAAACACACATGGCTCATTACTGTTAAGTGATCCTATTTGCATTTTTATGCAGACTTCCAGATCCAGTCGAGCTGAAGCAACTGGCTGGTCCGGAGCAGCAAGTGTGACTCCCTGTGAATAAGTCGGTGTCTACAAAGAGAAAGCTTCCGAAAATTGATTTGCACCCTTTGAAACAATCCATTTCCTGCTTGTCCTGAGGCTTAAACATCCTCAAACACGCTCCCTCCCCTTCATGACTGAAGAGTGTTCGATAGGTGAGATCAATAAGGGATTATAGCTCATCAGGAGCGACTCACCTGCTCAGTCTCAGTGATGGATAACACAGATGATAAATTCACTCAGCTAAGTTGACAACTCTCAAAGTGCTCGTGAATTAAGATGATGGATGACGTCCACGTTCACTTTATCTCCTAATTTCTTAAAGTGAACAAGTGTAACAGTGTCTCTCCTCTCAGCTGCTGCTGCTGTCTAGTTGCCCTCGAGGGAGGCAGTTAAAGCCCCATATGCCCCGGCGGCCAACAGAGGGAAGCTGGTTGGGTCCCAGCTGTGTGGATGTGAAGCAGTGGGTGCTCAGAGACAGCATGTGTGTGTGTGTGTGTGTGTGTGTGTGTGTGTGTGTGTGTGTGTTAAATAAAGCTAAAAGCCCCGTTGACAGCATCTCCTGGAGACAGATACAAATCAATAGTCTGGAGGTGGCCCCTGCCAGAGCTCAGGACGTGATTGACAAGCAATGCGGCAGAACGGTTCAGAGTTGGGCGAAGGGTGGGGCTGGATGTCTCGATCCATTCAACTCAGTAAGACTGTTTTTAGCCCCGAGTTACTACACCAACCAGAGGAGAAGTGTTTGCAAATCTTGCTGTGTGGGCACATTAAGAGGGATTAAACTCAGTCGGAGAATTCGTACTTCACCAAGAAAAACTCTTCACCGAGTAAATGTTTTGGTGGAGATGCAGAAGTGATGTAAAAATCCATCACCAAAATAATTAAAGAAGTCTCTCCTCAGAGGTAAAGCTCAGGGGTGCAGTGAGAAACGTGAAGCTCATTCATCATCTAAGGAAAACTGCCTTCACCCCCTGCATCTGATTTTCCCCCCGCGTCTTATTTTTAGCTTCACACTGCGTCTCTGCCAGCGATGCCTCTCAGTGAAATATGTGGAAACACACTTTATTTGGAAAAAAACACTTTTACAGTGTGGAAATATTTTTTAGGAATCAGTGTGATTTTTGCCAGTGATCAGGGGCGTAGCAACAGATCCTGGGCCCCCAGTCTGTGTGGGGCCCCTGCCTGTCCTCTCCTGATCTGTGTCTCTCTCATGAACCTTCTGAAATTATTTTGCAAAGTCTGTTGTTTTGGAACCCTGATTTCTCTTTGCTGGGGAAAGACATGACAGTGTGTGTTGGTAGTGCAGGGGGACCAAAGAATTTTGCAGTCAAGGGACTGTTCTTTATTTATTAGGGGAGGGGGTGGCTGGGGTGCGACTTTTTTAAATTTTGCCTCTCTGAGTGACTGGTGGAAAATCCATGACCCTCCCTCCACCATAAATCAGTTATTTGATTTTTAAAACTTTTTGTTGGAGACAATGTCCTGGAGTTCAAAAAAGCGTTGTTCATGCTGGTTAATTTGTGCAAGCGGTTTGTTTTTGATGATATATCACTATTTTATGCTCATATTTCGTTGTTTTTTTTCCCTGATGGATGAGTTTGTTGCACATAGTGTGTCCAAGGGCTGTTGGAAATATGGAAATCCAACGACTGTTTATATAGTTTCTGGTTGTGATAAATGGTGTAATTTTACTGACTTTTAAGGGAAACATGGCTTGTTTTCCTTAAAAATTGCATTTTAGTGTGAAAATTAGCCAAAATTTGGAAGGCAAATCAACAAAATTTGAAATGCGGTTTTTCTTTAAAAACTGCCAAAAATGTGCACCAAAATTTGTAAAATTACAAAAAAACAACAACAAACAAACAAAAAGGTAGCCAAATAGCCAAAAAGTGGAAGGCATTTTTTCTCTTGCTAAAATGTTTCACCAAAATTTGGGAAGAAAATGTTAAAAATCAGAAGGCATGTTTTCTTTAAAGATCGCTAAAATTTAAATAGCAAAATTATTAGTGAAACAGCCAATTTGGGACGCAAATCAACAATATTTAGAAGGCATATTTTTTCTTTAAAAACCGCCTGAAATTAGCACCAAAATGTGTAAGATTGCAAAAGAAAATTGGTAGGCAAATATCCAAACTTTGGAAGGTAAATTGACAAAAAATTTGAAGGCATTTTTTCTTTAAAAACTGCCTGAAATTAGCACCAAAATTTTTAAAATTGCAAAATAAATTTGGAAGGCATTATTCCTTTAAAATGGGCCATGAAATACAGCCAAATAAATTTGTTTGCTCCTCCGATAAGCCAAAATAAAAAAAAACATCAGCCCCTCACTCATGCTTAAAGTATTTGGCATGCCTCCTTTTGCACCTCCCCGTCCCTTATAAATAACAAACAGTCCCTAAGTGATGATTTTTTTCACAAACTTCAGTCTTTCAACCGATTTATTCAGCCAGTTTTAATTTAGTAATTAAGTTAGAAATTTAAAAAAAAGAGAGGGCTGTCTGAGGGCCCCCCTTCCATTACGGCCCTGTGTAATCAGTCCCACTTTCCCCAATACCCCACCCGTCCCAGTGATGGCTGAACATTTTAACTGCATCCACGAGGGTTTCATCTGTGTTGTGACAGAGATCTGTGAGAGTGAAATGAAACATGCTTTAGTTGTTTCCTCAGCAGTGCTGACACAGTATTTCTCTGAGCTGTCATCGTGGGCAGTCGAGCCAATGTTTGTGAACACTAATTTTCTGCCAATATTGAAGAGCCCAGAAGAACGCCAAGACAAATCAGAAACGGCACCAAACCAATCCAGCTCCTCTGAATAAAAGACAGTCTTTGTCGACACATAAAACACTGATTTGAGGTTTTCCATGTAAATGAGCCTAATTTTATGGCAGTAATAACAGTTTTAAGCCTGAGAAAAGTATCCGTGCCAAACCCCCCGTGTGCGCTCAACAGTCGCTGTTACCATCTGTTTCAGAGCATCATCAGCGTGTCTCCTCCCAAACCTGAGGAGCAACAAACTCTGATTACTCTCCTGAAATAAAAGGAGGTAACGATGGAGTCCACCGTTATAAAGTGAGGACAGAAAATCATTTCATATAAATGAAATCAACCTCGTCTGCCCTCCAGCTCTGTTTCTTTATTTTGACTGAAAGAGTCATCTTCAGTTTACTCTCAGGAGATTTAAGTGTGCTTCCTCTCTACATCAGTGCGAAGCCCTTCTCACACAGAGATGGCGCTATAGAGTCGCTACCAGGTCCCTTCTTTACATAGAGCCAAACATCAGCGGCATCAAGTTGCGATTTTAGACAGCATGCTGGCTGTCCGGCACACCGTGAGGACGGACACAGAGGGCTCGGCGGGGACGGAGGCGGTGTAAACGGGGCTGCAGACTCTAACAGAAGAGACATTAAATGTTCAAAGTTGTCAGCAAAAGTAAAAGAGAGTGATGTGCTGTGATTGAGTTTATTAATCCGTTTATCACAGAGTCGACTCCCCTCCCGCTCAGTCAGCAGAGTTTACAGCCCGTCTCTCTTTGTCCAGCGTTTCAGGTGCACTCGATGTTTTCATGTGGTTTACCTTTGAAATTGCGACACAAATGAACAGGGTGCATTTTTTTTGGTTCAGTAACCACTGAGAATGCATGGTCTCACACGTTCATATTTTTCATATGTGGGATGTGTGGTCAGGTCTGATAATCCTCAGGTTAGGGTTAGGGTTAATCAACGCCCGTACTCGCTGACAGGATGGGGTTTGTCACGGCACAGGTGTGCTGTTGGCTGCAGTTGAAGGTCACCCTGATTGCCAAACAAGGGTGAGGAGTACAGAGGGAACGGCAACATCTGCACCACCACCTCGCTCTTCACGCTTTTGTCTCATCTGTGATGGCATTAAACGCAACGCCCCACTGGGAAGATCAGACATCACCGGTGTCATTTTAAAAACAGCGTGCAGAGACGCACCGTGGCCTCGTCAACATCAGTGTGCAGGGCTGTAATGAGTGTGTCTATGTATAGCTGCAATAAGTGAACTCTTCTCTGTCGTGTCCACAGGTCTCTTGTGATCATCAGCACCCTGGATGGGCGGATCTCTGCACTGGATCCTCACAACCAGGGCAGGAAGCAGTGGGACCTGGATGTCGGCTCAGGGTGCCTGGTGTCGTCCAGCCTCAGCAAACCTGAGGTAGACCAACATTTGAATTTGACATACCTCCTCCTCCCCCGTCATAAATAACGAACACTCCTTAAGTACTGTGAAACAACTCTCCCTCTCAGTTTGATTGGTGTAAGACCAACCGCAGCCGCTTAGCAGCTGAACGGCGTCTGTTTGAGACCCAGCAGAAGATGAAAAAGTCCATTTCCTGAGTCTTGACATGTGAGTGTGAGGTTAAGGATCCAGCCTCATCTGAGTCTGTCCCTGCTGGCTGTCTCTCCGCAGACACTAAGACCAATAACATAACTCGGTGCACTTTGAACAGTCAACCAAGGATTGCTGTTGCTTACATTTATTTCATGTACACACACACACACACACACGGAGCAGACATACTGCGTACACCCCCACATGAATCTGAGAGGAGCTGTTTTGCCCGGAGGATTAGCCTCTTTGTTGACTGTAGTGGTTTACACATACAAGCACAGCAAGACCCTCGTCTGTACATGTATACAGAGGCTTAAACCGCCCACACCGACATGCTGAAAGTGAAGTGTAGCCCAGAGCGCCGCTCTCAGAGAAACATACCAGAGACGTGCTCGTGCTTCACTTTGATGTGGACTCGCTGTGTGTGAGAGTTTCGCCTCAGGGAAAAAGCCTCTGATACTAACAAGGGCCTGGGCGGCTGCTGAGATCAGTTTAATGTTGGTCGGCTGCTGCTGCTGCTGCTGAGGTGTGTTGGGGTGTAATGAACTCTCCAGCTCCTTCATAGAAATACATCTCTGCTTATTAGTCTGGTATAAAAATGAAAAAGGCAATCTAGAAGCAGTTCATAAAGTTTAACACCTTTTTAACAGGTGAGGTTTTTCCAGAAAAAGTCTGACTCAGAGGTTATGATTTATTATCTGTTTCCCACAGAGGTAAAATGAGTAAATGTTTGGAATCAAACCGTGGCAGGAAGTAGGAGCGTCATGATTTTGATTCTGAATCGAAACTGATCGAAATGAGCTTTTGATTTCAATCATTGGAATCAAACGGAGGATTGGCGACTGCGATTTTGTTCCCAATAAACTGGTGAAATAAGTCTTTACATTTAAAAAAAAACGTAGCCATATGACATTAGTGTGGTACGTTCCAAAATCAGATGTGTTCTCATGTCGCCTGTCTCTCTAAAGAAGAATTTACCACATAAATGACACAGGGTTCTCACAGATCCTTAAAAAGTCTCAGAGGGCACTGAGTTCATTCATGAAAATAAGGCCTCTTTTTAAAGTTAAAAATGCTGAGACATGGAAAAGTAGGATTTTATGAATGATTTCTTTTCTGATGTTGCATCGTAAAATCTCAAAATTATTCATAACATCTGTTTTTTAGAAATAATTTACCAAGTGCCTGTTGTATTAACATCATGCAGATCCGCACAGCAACCAAACACTCATGAATTATTTCAGGCTGTGATATTCAGAGCGGAGGATCCACTGTCGCCTCAGTTGTCACTGAACCCTGGACGACAGGAGGAGGTGAAAGTTCAACCAAAATTTGCTGTTTTAACAAAAAAACTTATGGCTGAAATCAATTCAAGTCTCTAAAAAACTTTTTGCATAAATACATAGACTGTGCGCGATGGGAATGAAGGCAGTGGAAAGCCCTTTACAGACAGAGATGGCGCTAGAGAGCTGCTACAAAGTCCTATCTTTATGCTTACATTGCATTTTTTACCCAGAAACAAATGATGGCGGCATCACGTGGCTCCAGAGTGTGATGTCAGACAGCATGATGACATAATAGAAGAGGCGTGACATGTAACACAGCAGGGTCTGTGAGTTAACTGCTAACTGCTAACAGCGGCTACCTTCTTTGAGTTAGATGCTAACTGCTAACAGCTGCTGTTTGTCTGTGAGTTAGCTGCTAACTGCTAGTAACTACCTTTTAAAACCACTGTGGTGGGTAGTGCATTTTCAAAACACAACACCCGTCCCTTCCACAATCCCGTCCTGCCCGCTGTCCGGTCTATACAGACATCATTATGGCGCTGTTACTGCCTCCGTCCTGACTCAGAGTCGAGACAAATCTGTCCTCCCCATTCCGCAGTCGTACTTTTTATGCAGAATGGCGAGGCGGTTTGACAGCGTGAAATTCCTGCCTTGAAGGAGAAGTGTGTAAGTGACGAAAAATCACCAACAAACACCACGTATTTTACACTTCTGGTCATTTGTCCAAAATTGTCCCTGAACCTCTATAACTCATGTTTATGTTGGTTCATGTTTTTCTTTTGCTTTTTATTTTTGTTGCTGTTGTTAAATTTACCTTAAATTTAATCCTGAATGGCACTGAAAAATTCTTAAATTCAACTTGAACAGTAGAAGCCCTGTGACAGCTGCTGGAGCATAAAACCAGAGATCAGTTGATCTGTGCGGATCAACACTTCCTGGGTTTAAATGAAACACTGCTACAGTAAAATTATGTGATTTTCTAAACTTAAACAGAAGGTTCTACCTGTCTGATTATTTGCCTTAACACACTTAGTCATTAAATCCACATTACTGAGGATTATTTATCAGAACTCTCATTACTGAAAAAGAAAAATCTTTAAATCAAAAATTAAATCAAAATGAATCGTGACTCTTTTAATGTTGAGTAACACTGATAAAAAGTCAGCCCACACTTTCTGATCAGGTCACTGCTTGGAAGCACAAATAAGATAAGAATGTAATCAGCACTTACAGCTCACAGAAAAATAATGAAATGTATAAGATGAGAGCAGATAATGAGCCGTCTCAGCTGAGCATCAAGGATCCAGATTTGGCAGCTTCACTGTTTCTCTCTGTCGAAGCATCTCATTCACAGGAGTGTGTAAGAACCTCCCATATTAGAGGGTGAATTGGTTCTTAAGTATGTTCCATTCATCCTGCGTGTTTTCATCCTCGCCAAACACGACAGCAGCGAAGTTCACTGATTAGCAACCCTGCAATTAGAAGGAGGGAACTAATCACTGGAATCAGCCGCTGCACTGTCGGCTGGGACTCAAACACATCTTCAGGCTTTTCAGCGGCTCGTGTTTGAGAACTTCTGTTTTTTTTTTTGTCTGGGCTCCTCGGAGGTTAAACTGCGGAGAACCCCTAAAGGTTCCTCTGAGCACTGAGAGTTAATTCACAGAGAGTGTGTGAGCGCAGCTGGATGCATCAGAATGTAAATTTAACCTTGAATATAAAGTTGCACCCACTATACTGAATTACAAGATATCTCAGTTTTCACGCTGTCAGTGGAGGAATAACACAATTCTCTACGCTCTGATCAAAGTCTGCAACTGGATTATTTATCACTTCATTAACTAAAAAAATCAGTTTAGTCGAGCTACAAAAATGAGGCTGTTTTCAAAGTGTTTCCCCCCAGTGTCAGTTTGTTTACTGCGACTGTTCATCTGACTTCTTTTCCCTCATCTTTACAGTTCTATAGGAGAGTTGATGTGACAGCCTGGCGGCCAGAGGCGTAAACACTGAAAATAAGAAATATGTATGTTCATCACATCACATCAGAGTTATAAAGCCATGCCTGATTCTGTTTTTATAACCGACTGTGGCGCTGGATGCACCTGCACGAGCTTCATTTCCACACCACAGTTAAATAAATGTAAAAATGCCCTTTGCACATCGATACCTGTGCCTCTCCACCTCTAACTACACCTGTCAGTGAGAAACACAGTGAAGAACATGCAGTTTCACAGAACGTGTCGCCTCAGAGAGAGTCTCCAGTGTGGCTGTAATAACGCAGGGCTGCAGATACTCGTAGTGTCCAAACCACTAATTCAACACATTTCTGTCAGTCATCATCATCATGGTGGTAAAATCTCAATCACTAGCCCTTTTTAAACAGGAGTTGTGCCAATTTGCAGGAAAGCCCAGTCAGTGTTTTTTCAGCATTGGCAGTATAAGTATAAGTATATTGGCTGCTTGCTATTTCCTGCTATCAGCTGTTTTCTGTTTATCCACCGCCAGAGGCTCGCACGTGCGGCGTCATCAACAGCTCCTCCCACAAGTCATCAACAGCCCCTGCCGTTGTGGAAGGCCGCCTCGGTCTGTTTAAACTAAAGGGTTCCTCCAATATGTCTACCCTACGAGGCGGAAAATTGGGCACCTTGGATCAACTCGCCAATCTGGCTCTGTGTGTCTAAACACTCGCAGCTTGACGGCAAAACGGCCCAACATTCGCCGCAAATCTGGCAGTGTAAAAGGGGCTATGATTATTAAAGATCAGAAGGACGATCCGTGATTCATTCATATTAAACTCATGTTGAAACTGACGTTACAAAAAGCTCAAAGGATAAAATGAAAGGCTTATTAACAGGAAGATGAATCTAAATTAGAACAATGAAGTTCATGCCTCATAAATCATTTAGAATAAACTTTATAAATGCGCCTTTGATTGACACAAAACGCCATGCAGCCTGCAACAATAATCACACAGTCCGTGACACTGACGAACAACTACAGAACAAACTTATAGTAATTCATCTCCTCATCACATCACCCACAGCTCAACCTGTGTGTACGCCTTGGCTGACGTCTGTGTGAGCCGCACACAGTTTTTATGTTTTTTTTGTTTTGTTTTAGATTATTTTTTCTGGCCTTTTGCCTTTATTACAACTCAGCAGGAGAATGACAGGAAACGGGTCAGAGAGAAGGGGAATGAGGCGCAGCAAAGGGTCAGAGGTTGAAATCAAACCTGGGCCGCTGCAACAACTTAGCAGCTTATATGTGATGTACAGTCTACCTGATGAACTACAGGTAGCCCCGCCTCCTTTAAAATACCAGGTCATGTGTAGGAAACAGGTACACATGGTTTATTGGCATACACACATTTATGCATCTGACACAGACACATCTGCCTCATGACAACAGGCGGTGATGTAAAACGTCACATGATTCGGTGAAAACAAGATCTGGACAGTGACTCAAAGAAAGTGAACGAGCTAATCCATCAGTCAATCTTTATTTATAAAGCACTTTTCATACATAAATGTGTACAAAGTGCTTTACAAGGTTAAAAGAAATGTCTGTGGATTATCTTGAGTAACCGGGTCATGAGATCTGTAAAGAGACATTGATGTTCAAAAGTATTTTTTTTTGGCGCTTTGAGCTCCACAAGCTGAGCGTCATCTAGTTCTGGCAGACCAGAGTCCTGCACTGGGTTAGGTACCCGACAGGTAACCACTTAACAGCTGTGTAACAGGTAAAAATATGCAGTAAGAATTGAATTTAAAAAATATGATTTATCAGTTATTGTTGTGCAGATTTAAATTTTATTCCAGTTTCTTTTGCAGGAAAAAAGTTTTTCCTAGAAAATGTAACTGGTAAGAAAAACAGCGAAACACAGCACCAAAGTCTGTCTGTGTCACAGCTGCCGTACAGCCTCTCTGAGGACGCCGCATTGTTTTCCTCGCCTTTACATCTGTGTTCAGTGTGCGAGACTTCACGAGGACGTGTCAAGAAACCCACCGACAGACAGACACACATGTAACGTCCTCCTGTCATCCTGCGGCGTGCTGCCGTGGTGACGGAGGATGCTGACTCCCTCTGTCTCTGTGTCTTCACCTGTTGGCTTTCATTTGGCTGACGGAGCGGAACGAGGAGAGATGCCTGTCAGCTGTGAACCCGGCGACTCGCTGTGACGTCAGCTGTTATGGTCCCCAGAGTGTGTGTGTCTGTGTGTGTGCGTGTGTGTGTGTGTGGTATGCTCATGTACTTTATGTAAGTTTTATTCCTCGCTCTGCCCTCGCTGGCCTTCGTAACCTGGAATGCCTGTCTGCTGTGTGTGTGTGTGTGTGTGTGTGTGTGTGTGTGTGTGTGTGTGTGTGGAGGAGGGGGGGGGTGGCTGCCACTAGCTCCCCCCACGCCTCCTCAGCGCCTTAGCAACGGTTTCATTGGTGCACGCCAGGTCCCTGAGACGCCAGTCTGCTCGGTGATTAGAGGCTGGGGGGGGTCTGCTGCCGTGCCATTGGCTGGCCTCGACACGCCGGGGAGGAAACAGCCAGTCACCTGCTGCATCCTGCGGAGTGTGTGTTTGTGTGTGTCTCTTTCTGTAGTGAAATGAGGGACAGCAGAACCACAAACAGCGTTGTCTGCAGAAAAAGAAGCCATCACTTCAAAACGCCGGGAGTCGCTCCGGGCAGTTAGAGGGGGTGGGGGGGTGGAGTGAGTCATGCTGGGGGGCGGAGGCGGGGTTAAAGGGATGAAGAAGAGGGGGGCAGCTGGGTGATTAGGGGAGTTGAGGTAATGCCTCAGACCAGAGATGATGTCATCACACAACAGACAATACACACACTCTGACACACACTCACACTCTCATACCTCGTCCGACGCCGTGTGTGAATGAATGAATAAACGATGAGAGAATATGATTGATCACTACACACTGACCAACGATTGATCGCCGTTCTGTGACTAGTGTGACGTGCAATAATTCTTCCAGCGTGGCGAAGGAAATGAAAAAAGGCCAGATGGGCAATATTTTTGGCAGGAAGTCGATCGTTCTTCTGGACGCTCGTGATTTTATTTTGATCGTGTTTTTATGGCTCAACGCCGGCGATAGCTGTGGACGGCTGTCCGTCCGTCCGTCCCTCCTTCTGTCCTATTCTCATGAATGCGATATCTCAAGAACGCTTTGTGGGAATTTCTTGAGATATGGCACAAACATCCACATGGACATGACAATGAACCACATAGAATTTGGTGGTCATAAGTCAGACATCAAGGTCACTGACCCTGCATCCATCTTATTCAGATGAGCTCGACATCTCAGGCACCCTTTGAGGGAATTTCTTCAAATTCGGCACAAACGTCTACTTGGACTCATTGATGAACTGACTAGATTTTGGTGGTCAAAGTTCAAAGCAACTGTGACCTTGCACCTGTTTCATTCTAGTAAATCTGACATCTCAAGAATGAGTGCATTTCTTAAAATTTGGCACAAGCTTCCACTTCAACTCAGGGATGATCTGATTAGAATTTGGTGGTTGTAGGTAAATGTCACTGTGACCTGGGGTCCATCTTATTCTCATGAACGCAATATCTAAAGCACGCCTTAAGGGATTTTTTCTTTCTTTTTCTTTTCAAATTTGGCACAAACATCCGCTTGGACTCAATGGTGAACCAGTTAGAATATCGTGGACATAAGTCAAATGTTAGGGTCACTGTGACCTTGACCCTCTCATTCTCATGAATATGATATCTGATATATCGACTTGAGGAAATTTCCTCAAATTTGGCACAAATGTCCATTTGCACTCAGCAAAAAACTGATTAGAATGTGGTGGTTGTAGGTCAAGGTTAATGTGACCTTGCGTCTGTCTTAAGGAAATTTCCTCATATTTGACACAAACATCCAATTGGACTTAATGATGAACTGATTTTTTTTTTTTTTGTTGGTCAAGGTTTAAGGCCACTGTGACCTTGCATCTGTCTTATTCTGATGAACCCAATATCTCAAAACTGCCTTGAGGGAATTTCTTCACATTTGGCACAAACATCCACTTGGACACTAATTCTGACCAAACTTGACACAAATGTCTAACAGGATAAAATAATGAAGGTCAAAAGTTCAAAGGTCAGCTTGACTGTGACATCATCATGTTTTAACATCATATCTCAGGAACAGAAGGGGAGACATTTGGTCAGATACTGAATTGGTGACTCTAATCTTGAACCTGTGCTGATTGTATAGATCTTCTGTGTGTGAAGCATCCATGTTTTCACTGACATGATGGAGACTGTCAGAGACACTGGACTGGTGGGCGGAGGCGTTAAATTTGTAGTTTTGTGTTATGTTTTGTTCTCCTCAAACCCACGGCAGGGTCTCTCCCTGTTCCTCTGTCTCTCTCTGTGTCTGCCGCCTTTAAGTGGAGCAGTAGCCTTGTGGGCCAACAGTGGCACATTAGCGGCGGGTGAGCGCTGACTCTGTTTGACAGGATCGCTGGAGCGTCTGCAGCACCAGCGTCTGACCCCCCACTCCACTCCCTCTGAAACTACGTCCCTACATCTCCCAAGGGTGGAACATGATGACATGATTAGTGATACCAAATCATCATCAAGTGCTGCGGCTCCTTTGGACGATTGCCTCCATTAAAATAAACCGTGGGAATATACTTTAAAAACAAATAAAGACTAACCCTCGTAGTGTCGTACACACACACAAACACACACACACACACACACACACACACACACACAGTCTGACCTTTCCAGAGCGATGCAGTCGACACATAAACACCTCCAGATCACTGAACGGTCTCAGAGTAATCGTGGATGTTTTTGTTAGAAGAAGTCACATTCAGAAAGAGATCCAAGGGTGCGACATGAATGAGTCTGAGTTATAGCTCGTGAAAAATGAATAAGCTTTGGAAGTTCAGAGCAGCAGAGACATGAGGAGGAGGAAGAGGAGCAAAACGCTGAGCAGTCACTTTTTCTTTTTAATCATTTACAGTATTTTTTTAACTGATAGCCTCTTTTGAATTTTTTATTTTATTATTCTCCAAAATTTTAAAAATTCAAAATCTGAACCCCTGCTCTGTTTTGATTTGTTTTGTTTTTTCCTTTTGTTTTCAAGGAAGTGTCGGGAGGGTAAACAAAGACCGGTTTATGCAAACAAACAAAACAAAGACACGTGGGAGGGTCGTTCATGATTTCATACTCATCTCATCAAAGGATGTCTTTAATTTCCTTTGATCTTTGTTTGTTTTTTAATATAATCAAAGGAGGGTTTATGAATGAATTTTTAAATAACTTTATTCCAATTAGCAGAGCAGCAGATTTCCATATAATAACGATAATGAAAACATTTTCTGAGCAGTAGAAGGCAGCTTTTTGTTAGCGTCATGTCCTGAGTGCTGAATATCAAGGTCTAGTTGTAAAGTAAAAATATTTATATATTTTAGAAGAGACGTTTTACTAAAGACCTTCAGTGGCCATAAAAGTTGAGAAACACCCACCTACATGCACGAGTTTCAGACCCTTATACTGTATGTTGTATGGATGAAGATTGCTACGTATAAATTTAAGATTGTTATTGTAAAAATAATATCAGCCTTGCATTTGGATGGAGAAAACTTTTCTGCTAACTAGCTCACTAGCTAACAATTTCTCCTCGTCAGCTCCTTAATCACGAATCATTACAGAATATAGTAACTTTTCACCACAGTTCATTTCAGGAGGACAACCACAAGGAAACAGTTTCTTTGTTCAGATTATCAAACAGACGATGGATCATACTGTAGATATTTGTTTCTGGCTGAAAAGTTGACTATTTCTACTTTAAAATGTTGATTAAAAATGGACTTGGGTTAGTGCTGATACGGATGATCCAGAAGGAGGAAGTCCTCTTGACTCCTTTTCTGCAGGGGGGTGATATTGGAAAAGTCCTTCAGAATTAGCTTTAGATAATTTGAGTCATTTCAGACTCATCTTGTCACTGAACTGAAGTGTCTTCCTCGATGACTTCTATATAAACAAACTGCTTTATGATTCAAGAGCTGTCACAATATGTCACAGTGAGTCATCGCACACGCCACAAACACTTCAACAGACTCATTCTAACTGTGCTGAGATTTGATGGTGTTCAACAGAGAAACGGTCGATCATTTCCCAGACATCCCTGCCTGATTTTAAAGAGCTAATGTCACGGTGATGCTGAGCTATGTTTGGAGAGAGGTTTGAATAGTTCAGGCTGCAGTTGTGACTTTTGACAACTTCTGTTTGTGTTCCTCAGTTTCAGTATTAGCCGATTCAGAGTTTTGTACATGATGCAGATCTCAGTGCAGTGACTCCATGAGTGTGTGTGTGTGTGTGTGTGTGTGTGTGTGTGTGTGTGTGTGGACGTGGAGGACACGGACAGGACGAGCAGCTGAGAGGACAGATCCACAGTGTTGGACACTGTGCTGGATCAGAGACACAGATTAAGGCATCAGGAGCAGGATGACTCATCCACAGCTCTGAGAAGTTCCCCTCTGCTGTAAACCTCTTTACACCCCCTCAGCCAAACCAGCATGGTGTGATGTGATGGTCAGATTGTTAACCCCGCCTCCTTTCACTTGCTAAATTTATCCTCATCTTGTCTCCAACCCCCCCCCCCCCCCCCCCCCCGAAAGATGACATCACCTCTGCTCCCGGGCTCTGCTCTCTAGTAAATCATTCTGCCACACGTTTCTGCCTCCTGGCACTTTTAATCCAACACAAAGAAACTGACCTATTTTAATCAGGGATGATGTCAGAGACAAGATGATTGACAGGTCACAGGTTCGACACCAGCAGCACCTGATGTGTCCGTCTCTTTTTGGAAGAGTCCAGTAACGAGACAGTGAACTGCTGATTGGTCCAAATCCTGTCGTTGAACAGTTTGTTAAAAGACTGAGTCACAACTTGGACGTGCAGATGATTTCTGATTTCTGATGTGCGTCTGTGTTTTATAACGACTGAGGAAAACAATCGTCCTCTCTTCCACCTCCTGATGAGCCAAAGCTGCGAGGGTTAAATCAGGATTAGGCTCAGGTTTGTGCGATGATGTCATCCTCACTGCCCCCCTGCAGTCAGACACACACACACACACACATCATCCTCGGCTGCACACTTCTCTAAAGATCCAGGTTAATTACTTGGGCTCTTAGTTGCGTAATGGTCCCGAGCCGGTGGATCGAGTCCAAGTGTGCGGGGGCTGAAGCTGCTGCTGTGTGGGCAGGTGTGTGTCGGCCAGTGTTGTCTGTGTGGGTGAGTGTTTTTGTGTTTGAACGATTGTCTGTCTGAGCTAAAAACCACTTTTCAAACTGTAAAAGATACTCCAGGAGCTCCGATGTGTGTTAAAAGCCATTGCATCAGACACAAGTAATACATCCAGGATCAGGTCTGTTGCCAAGAACAGTTTTGTTCAGCAGTTATTTGGGTGGAAGTGGAGCAGAGTGTCGTAATGAAATCATGCCGCTTCAGCAGGAACGGCAAAGAAAACCTCACTGACTGTTCTGTGTATCAGGTTTGTTCAGAAAACTTAAGTCGAAGGAGTCCAGGTGTGACACAGAATCACCTGTGTTGCAGTTCTTGTCCCGCGAGTAAGCAAACGTTGGCTAACGTTAATGGACTACAGGCTACAGGTACATCAAGGTTAACTAGTAGAAAAGCTAACTGCTGTGGTAGGCAGTTTTATTTTTGCATCATTATGGAAAAAATCCCAATAAGCTCTGAGCATATTGTAAATCAAGTGTCCTGAGAGAAAACTAGACTAGGCTTTAAAATCCAGCGCGGGAGACTTTGTCCAATCACAGGTCATTTCAGACAGAGGATGTTCCTATTGGCTGTTGTACAGATGCAGATGAGTGTGCACGTCCCTTCAGGTGGTCAAGTTCTGATTCAATGGAGATCAAAGTTCATGAAACTTTCTGTTGCTGCTGTTACACAGGTTAGACCTGGTGCTGACGCTAGACACCAGCCTGGGGGGGGTTGCTTTGGCAGAATTTGAGCTGTTAACCAAAGGTCTGCCCACTCTCCTCCTAAGGAAGCAGTCCACAGTGGCGTGGAGGGAGCGTGGGGTGGCTAGCAGCTAATTGTTGTCTGATCTGTGGTCTGTTAAAGAAAAGCCCTTTTCTTAAGAGATGGTGCTATACAGCTGCTGCAAAGTCCCTTCTTTACACCGCCTTTGCATTTTTACACAGAAACAAACAATGTCCCTCCAAACAATGTCCCTCCAGTGTGTGATTTTAGAGAACATGATGACATCACAGAATCAAGAGAGGCGTGACATGTAGCAGAGCAGCATCGGCCTCTAGTGTGAGCTTGATGTTGTTTTGTGTTGAATGAGAAATGACCAGATCCCTGTCTACTGTTGGGATATTTGCTTTTCTGACTCGTCAACATCAACTTGTTTTGGCTCGTTACCAGTCAACACTGACACTTAAAACACTGACCTGTCTGTTCCTGCAGGTGTTTGGCAATAAGATGGTCATCCCTTCACTGGATGGTGCCTTGTTCCAATGGAACCGGGACAGGGAGAGTATGGAGGCAGTGCCTTTCAGCGTGGAGTCCCTGCTGGATTCGTCTTACCGGATCGGGGAGGACACCGTCCTGGTCGGGGGCAAATCTCTCACAACCTACGGCCTGGGTGCCTACAGCGGCAAGGTCAGTGACATCACTCAAAGCTTGTAGGATGTCGACACATTTCAAGAATTACATTTTTTTTTTTTTTTGAGTTAAAGTAGTCTCTGTAATGTTTTTTTAAAGGCCAACATGACGCCATCTTGTTCTGACCACATTAACACAGTATAATAACCCTGCTTCTGATTTCTCTTCCTGTCGTCCGTCTCAGCTTCGGTACATCTGCTCTGCGGTGGGCTGCAGTCGTTGGGGGGAAGAGGAGCTGGAGGCCGAAGACGTGCTCCTGCTGCAGAGGACTCAGAAGACCGTGCGAGCCATCAGGCCTCGATCAGGGATGGAGAAGTGAGTTTTATTCAATCAGTCAATCAATCCGTCAGTCAGTCAGTCAGTCAGAGTCCGTCAGGAGGCAGCGACTGTATCTGGGTGGTTTCCAGAGACGGTCGCAGGCAGTCGATTGACTTTCTGTCAGTGGTTTTAAATAAAGTCAGTTAACCTGTCAGCCATCACTGACGCTTATTTCTTACCCTCTGTAGATTTACCACACTGACAGATACTTTGGATTTAATGTATTTTTCTTATGTTTCATACTGATTTGATATCTGAACATGAATCTTGTATCATAATCTTGTTTCTCAGTGTTGCACCATCTGTCTTTCAGCAGGCTCGCGTTAAATAAATACTGTTTTGTTTACATTAGTAATGAGCATATTTATAAAGCAGTGCAGTGATTAATTATTCATTTACTAAACAAGATAATCAACAATTACTGTTTTATCTCGAGGTTGACCCTGATTTTGATCATCAGTTACACAATTACAGTTACAGTATTTTTAAGCCGTAGCTGGAAGCATTATGTGTCTGTCCGTCCGTCCGTCCTGTTCTTGTGAATGTGATATCTCAAGAACGCCATGAAGGAATTTCTTCAATTTTGGCACAACACATTCACTTGGACTTGACAATGACCTGATTAGATATTAGAGGGTGAAATCTCACTGTGACCTTGTGAACACGATATCTCAAGAAGTCAGAGTTTCCTCAAATTTGGCACAAATGTCCACTTGGACTCAGAAATAAACAGATTATAATGTTGTGGTCGAAGGTCAAAGATTAAGGTCACTGTGACCTCAGAAAACATGATGATTGTGGTTGTGCTGATTTTGTAGATCTTTTGACTTGATTTATCTATTTTGAATATTTAAAAGTTTAAGTATCTCGGGGTCTTGTTCACGAGTGAGGGTAGGATGGAGCGGGAGATTGACAGGCGGATTGGGGCGGCGTCAGCAGTGATGCTGGCGCTTAACCGGTCCGTTGTGGTGAAGAGGGAGCTTAGCCAAAAAGCAAAGCTCTCGATTTACCGGTCGATCTACGTTCCAATCCTCACCTATGGTCACGAGCTCTGGGTAGTGACCGAAAGATTGAGATCGCGAGTGCAAGCGGCCGAAATGAGTTTCCTCCGCAGGGTGGTAGAAAATACCGACAACAGCCTCAACCTGAGTGATCATTTCTGTACCTGGTGACGATCCTGTCTTTGTAGCTATTTTTAAACTGTCTGATATCTTTACTTTATCTGTCGGGGGCAAGCTGTGTGTGAGGTGTCCATGTTTTCACAGACATGGATGGAAACTATAAGTGAACCTTGGCTGGCCTCAACTGTGAGGTGGTGATTCTAGTTTTAAAGTGTGTATTATGACTCTTGACACCAGGTGGAACTTCAGCGTTGGCACCTTTGAGCTGAAGCTCATTCCTGAGACACAGTCTGGGATCAACTTCCTGGAGGGAGAAGTTGCCGGTGGTGAGCCCTGGAGGGAGAGTCAGCGGGTCATCGTTGATGAACCCAAAGATCGAGAGCACACAGAGAACAATCAGAACCAGAACCTGGACCTCGTCATCAAAGTGTCTGTCCCTGACTGGAAGGTCATGGCCTTCAGTACGGAGCCTGATGGGCAGCTGGTGTGGGAGCGTCAGGTGAGACGTTACAGCCTGTCAGAGAAGAAGAAGAGTTAGCGTCATGTGGTGGTTTATTGGTGTGAATTCAGTTCGGTGCAGTGTGTCATCTCATTCTGTGCCACCTGTGTTGTGTAGTTCTGCACTCCCATCGCTTCGGCTTGGCTGGTGGGCGGGGGCAAAGTCACGCCGATCGCCTTGTTTGATGACAATGCCTACAGCAACCAGTCGGAAACCGACGAAGACGATGACGATGACGAATCCAAGCAGAACAGAGGAGAAGAGGAATCCAGTGTTTACCTCGGTAAACTCATACTCTGCATGGATGTTCTCATTCCTGACATTCAGTCACATTATTTGGTCTTTCTGTGACTTTTCTTTCAGCACAAACCCTCTCCAGTCGTATATGAGTGTATCTTATGCATGTGTAACTCCTGTGCACTTTGTCATCAGGGATGTTCCAGGGACAGCTCTACCTCCAGTCCTCAGTGAGGATCAGTGAAAAGTTCCCTTCCAAAGCTATCGGATCGGAGAAGGACATCATTCCATTGCCAACGGTCAAATGGAAGCCTCTAGTCCGTAAGTCCACACCTCCTCAGTCATCAGGTGCTGTGTCGGATTACTACTGATGTCGCAAGAACTGATACTTCGGTACCAAGTTGTTGCCAAAATTGTGACAGCATTGCAGTGCTTGTTTTTCTTCAGCACCGCAGCACTGGGAATTACAGCTGTGATCAGATTCGACTCAACATGAACCCACGTGGATTCTGTCCAAGCTTGTCCGGAGTCTGAAACACGGAGGTGGTTCTTTGCCTGAAATCTACTGTAAAAATAGTAATGATAATAACATTTAAACATTTACGACAAACATAAGTCAACTAAGGTCTTTTCAGTATTGTAACAGACATTTATGATGCGGGATGTGTTCATAAACAGCCACTCTGAGCACCAGAGCACACTCTCGCACAAACTGGACCGTTTGTAAATTCATGGTGCTGTTCGAATACACAGCTCAGATCAGAGCGGCAGAGTGTAATCTGGAGACAGAGCAGTGAAACATAACCGTGCGTTGATTCATTTAGAAATAAAAAACTTCAACACTGGGAAATCAATGAGAACATGACCCAATTCGAGCCTGGGGAAATGACCTGACCCAGCCCGAACCCCGCAGGTCGGATTGAGAAATTCCTCTGGAGCTGACGGGCAGCATATTTGCTTACAAGTGTTCTCGTCTGCCGTTAAATGCCAAAGGAAGAAGAAGAAGAACGCCTCCCAGCACAGAACAACACGTGTACAGTGACAATAAGTGCAGCGACAGCTACGCCTCGACCTGTTAAAAAAAGAAAGGTGTTCTTTGAGGCTAGCAAACTTTGTTTATTCTTTGCAATGGGAGCGCCGTGTATTTACACTCTGCTACAAACATCAGCAGCGTGACGAAGCACATCAGCAGGTGTTTTTTTATGGTTTCAACTCTGGAGTTTAGTCTGTGAACAGAAATCCTGCACACTGCTTCTGCTCAGCATCGCAATTTATTAGCTATACGAATGTGCCAGTCGTACAGGACCTTTGTCAAGAGTGTCCAACATCATATTTTACAACACTGTTCTTAAATAGATACCGCTCCACCCATCTCATGTGCGCAGTCAGCTGTGGGTGTGTTTCTCAATAATCGACAACAACCTGTGCGCCACACGTCACATTACGTACCCCATAAAAGAAAGAAAACAACGAAAATCTAGAAACCTGAGGCTCCTCACACAACAAAGTGTTTTTACAAGATTATTTACAAAAAATTCTGTTCTTATGAACGAACACATTGGCTGTGCAGCTTTCATAAATCGTTCACAATGTTCAACACTGTGCTCGTATTTAGAGTGGATTATAAATTGGTCTTTTGAGATCCCAGACTCTGTTACAGCACAACATGTCATAGTGTTTCATCATTTAATCCTCTGAGAGACGGAGTTTGCAGATTAAATATCCGGTATACTTCCCCTCAGTGTTCCCACCTCTCTGGCTGAGTAACTTCAGTTCTCTGGATCCTAAATGATGAGATCTCATGTTTGAAGTCATTGAAATGTGCTGCTGGGTAATCTCGATGATTTCTCGATAGTTTAAAAATGTTCAACTTTAAAGCACTGCGCTCGTCACTTTTCACCTCATCGTACATACAAGAGCTGAACAACAACAACAATGGAAGAGAAATTCGGTAATATATTGTAGGCTGTATTTTAAAAGAAACATTTCCCGCCCAGAATATTTCGTCACCCTTCACAGACTAGTACTTGAAGTTCAAGGCAGATCATCAGAGATTAATAATAATAAAATGGACACTAAATTTAATAAAGCAGTGTTTGTTTAAGTACATTAGATTTATTGTTTAGTTTTTGTTTCTCACTGTAGTATTGTGTATTAATAATCCTGTAATTTCACTGATATTATCGAACAATAAATGTCTGGTGTTGTGGCGTGCCTACTAATAACCACAGGACCACAGTCTGTGATGGGGGGGAAAGCAGCGACCAAAGTCTGGCTTTGTTTTATTGCTTTGAACACAAAGTGTGTCTGATATATCTGAATAAATTAGTGGCCTTTGGGCTCGTTGGTTGCTCAGAGCGTCGTCGCCATTCCCCTCGACGTACGACGATCTTTGTGATTGTTATTCTGACTCTTTTGATCCCTCGTTCAACTGAGATCAAAGAACTTCTTCATCTCGTCCTTGACACAGATTCCCCGTCTCGGACACCAGCCCTGGTCGGCTCCCATGAATTTGACAAGTGTCTAAATAATGACAAGTTCTCCCATGACGAGTACAGCAATGGAGCCCTGTCCATCCTCCAGTATCCGTACGGTAAGAACCAGATGCTGAACATAAAGACCATAATAAAGTCCTGAACACACAGACACGCTGGGGCGAACCTTAGAGATTAAAACCCACTGTACCCTACTGACAGATTTCTGCTCTTCTCTCCGTAGACAACGGATACTACTTCCCCTACAGCAAGCGTTACCGGGAGAAACGTGAAAGTGCCATAAGCCTGATAAAAGGAAACGGTGCAGGGGGTGACAGCCGCAGGAGGAAGGACCCCGTGCTGCTGCTGCCATGGTGGAAGGAGATCCTCGGCACCATCGTCTTCTGCATCGCCGCCACCACCTACATCGTCCGCAAATTCTTCCACCCTCCCGCCCCCGTGGCCTATGTGAGGGTAAGACCGCGGCCTGCAGCAGGAACAACACACGGACAGTGACTGCTGCTGGGTATTTATATCACATCATGTTAATGTTAGACTCTGCATATGTGCAGCTTCTGAGACCAGAGCACAGTATAAAAAACAGCTTCCACATATCAGATGATTCTTCGTCGCCATGATTCAGAGGCCTGTCATAATAACTGCTTTTATTGGACGACTTTTTAATTAGAAAAAGAAAACAATATTTAACATATTTTTAAAAAGGTAATTAAACCTGTAAATATATATGTAATAAATATAGATAGAATTATGGAACTTTTATCAGAGTTGCCCCAAAAATATTGAGTTTGAGACTAATTACAAAATTTTGCTAGATATCTAAACCAGGTGGTGCCTCTTGTGACTAAAAGACAAGCTAAGTGAAGCTCCAACAACGCCGCAGCTAGCTCCAGAATCTGTCTGCTGTGCTGCAGTCGGCTCTCATGGGACATCGGAGCCAGCAGTTTGCTGGTAGATTTACAGAGCGGAGAATGAAGTTGTTGGAGGGTGAAACTACAGAAGACAGACTTTTTAACGTTGCCAGGGGCTGGTGAACTAACGACTATCAGGACTGTGTCTTTCAGTTTAGAAGTGCCGCTGCAGGCTACTGGTGAGCTGCACTGTGTCGTCTTTGAAGTGAGGTCAGAGTTTTAATTGGATTTGTGCAAGCGGGCGATGAAGGCATGATGGGAAAAATGGGCTATCCCTTTCTGCACCCACATCTTAAGATGCTCAGGAAAACCCTGCTGTTTATTCTGGCGTCATTTTGGCTAAAATGTTGGTGACATTTTTATGTTTTAAAAAACAACACACGGGCATCATCAAGGTCAGCAAAACGATCAAGATCACATCCATATGTCATATGATAAGTCGATAATATTATTAATGTGACAAGTCTAGACTGCACATGGATCTCCATCAGAATTTCTTTCCTCAAAATGTCACTGAACAAACTTTATTGTCATGTCCACACATCCATTAATTTGGATAGTTAAAGAGGTTAATTTAGTAGTAATTTGTAGTGATGACACTAGGGCCGTCCAATGATTATTGTTTGTATTCCAGTAATAACAGAATTTCAATTGTTTAAAATTCTATTATTTTGCATTTCTAAACAGTTTTGAAGTTCATGTTAACACAGTGAAACAATTCTTACCAGAGTGTTTTCACTGGAAATCAAATGAATGCAAAGAAACTGACTTTATGATAATGACTCTTAGATTTAGACGACTTTTAGACGGTAAGACATATGACTGGTGACAACATGACAACCCTTTAATATATGCGGTGGTGTGTCTGTGTCACTCTTGTTATGGAGTTTCTGTGCAAAAAAGTTTGACTGATTCAAACACACATTAAACACACAGTAAACATGGCTTAATGGAGACAGTTTCAAACACATATCAGCTTCACTATAACTCGCAGCATTCACAGACAAGCACTTGTCTTTATCTGGACACATTTTCCCCACAAATACAACATGCTAACGTTATTAGCACAAGCCTATGACATTTTACATTGTATAAATTAGCCTAGCAGCTAGCAGAGTTTTCCTCTACCCCTATGAAGCCAGGATAGATCAAACACAGGACTGTAAATGCAGGTCTGCAGTCAGCGCTGTAGTGAACTTCTTTGATTTAGTTTGATCCTCAGGTCTGTGGTGACTCACTCACTCCTAAGAAGTTCTTTGCAGTCTGTGGTGATGTGGTCGCCCGCTGACATCAGTCTGATTAGTCAAAATAGTGGCACGTGATTAATGTGATTATGTTTGGACCTTAATCACATCCTGATTAACGTCTTAACACCGACAGCCCTTATTGACACTGTGACAGACTCTGCTGTCTCTTTAAAGTGAAATAAAAACTGGTGATTCTTCCGTGAAAAACTTCTTTAACATTCGTACATAGTTTTTACAGGAATGTTTTATCACAGAGGTTCAGTACATGAGACACATTGTTCAGTAGGAAAACTACCCAGAATGCACCTGAAGCTAATCCTGTTTGTTAACATTTCTGACGTCCTCCCTGTGCCTCTGCTGTCCTCTTCTGTCCCTCACAGCAGCGGAAAGAGTCGGAGACACAGTGCCAGACCGACTGCAAGTTTGACCTTGAGGTTGTGGAATCCAAAGAGCCTGTTGCCATGGAGACCCGCTCCAGCGAATATGTGTCCAGGTGCGTTGTGTAAACACTGAGGCTGAACACGCTCTGTAAACACTGTTGATCATGACTCAGGAGAACTTGAGGACACACTGCTGCTGTGTTATTCTCAAGTCTCACTCTTTCAAGGTGTAGCTACAGATTCGGCACTGTTACCATGGTGACCACTGGTCTTCCTGCCTGCTTGGATAGGACAAGGCAGAGATGGGAGATACGAGTCGAAGTAGTGCATGATTGGATAACTCAGCTGTTTGCCATCAAATGAAAATGACCTTGGCCCCCGCAGACCCCTCCCCCACCCAGCAGCATCTGCCGCGGGGTCGCAGTGTCACTTTACATCACGGTCAGCACATTGTCACAACTTCTGTTCCTCTGGACGTCCCAAATCTGATCAGAGGACGTAATTTATGGGCTGTCAGTGACCGCCTGTCGTCTGATCGATGGAGTTTACATGTTTACGTCCTCTGACCCCCCATCGCAAGAGGAATCTGATTAAACTGGTGTTTCTTCTTCCTGTTGTCACCACTCACACATTCTTTACCTCTGATCCACCCTAAAACGCCAAACACCCACCCGCCCTCCTCCTCCTCGCTCCTCTGAAGCTGCTGCTGCAGTCCGTGCACATTGCTTTCACCGTGTCCTTAAATAAAACCGGTGGCTGCTGCAGCAGCTGAAGCAAACATGAGTCAGGATCATCAGGAGGAGATGGATCAGGAATCACACGTGCCCACACATCGCCGTATACGATGGCCTTCAATCCCCCGAGGAGAAATGAGCAGGGATTCTTTGACGGGGCGGAGAGCGGCGAGTCCCAGACCTGTTGACTGAGCCAAACACCCCCCCATATGACATGAATATATATACACACACATGATTTATACACGTTTTATATCATCTCAATTTGGTTTTTTTTTCTGTTTTTAATTTGCAGAAATGTAACATGAAACATTTTTAAAAACTTTAACTCTTTGAAACCCGAACGAATTGACTTGATTTCTTTAAAAAACATGGAAAGGATGCAACGAGCAACTTTACAAGAAATGACCCAAAAATCAGGAAATGAAAAATAGTAAAAAGTTACAAGAAAATTACCTGAAAATTAAGAAAGTTAAAAAAAAAACCCAAATGGACGTGATTATAAAAATCATAAATATAGTTTTCTTGACATTTCTCCTTTTTTTAAAAGATAATTTTCTAATAAATTTCTCTCTCTTTCTTTTTAATAAACAAATTTTCAGGTTGTATTCACATTTGACCAGTTTCTTGCTCTTTTTGAAAGAAATGGAGCTGATTTTATTTTTCAGGTTTCAGAGGTTTAAACACTCGTTAGAGGCGTCTGAACGCAGGATGTGCACGAGGCTTATGTTAAATTTGTTTCATACATTTTAATGGTTGAAATCTTTTAATAGTGAAGAATTTATTTGTGTCTTTCGGCACCAAAAGGGGAGTAAATAACAACAAAAACAACATGAAACCAGAAAATGTCAGTATTGTCTAAATGTTATTTTAAACATCTGTTTCAGCCTTGAAGGCTACTCACACTCAAGCCTGTTTACTGAAAACATTGTTAACGTACGTTCACGACTGTGGACAACAAATTCATACATCATAAATATATTTGTGAGATTTAAAATCATCTGCCACTGAATTGTTGAGCGACACAAAACAAAATTGAGTCTAAATATTTTATTCTCTTTTAGTTTTACAAACTCTTTAATTAAGTTTATTCAGCGGGAAGTTCAGAGTCGAGTCTCGGCCTCCTGACAGCCGAGCGTTTTTCTGTCCACACATCATCAGTCTGTATTAATGATACTGTTTCACTATTTACTGCCAGCTCAGCAGCTCTGACTGAGGTTTGTGTGGTAATAATCTCTCTCTGTGATCACCTGTTAACTCTTCATAAACCACAGTGAACATCTGATCTCGGGTCTTAAACAGTCAGACATGCAGGCGATAACTGTCGAGAGCAGAGCGACTCTTCTTTGCTAAATGAACCAACCAGAGTGTCTCCTCTCCGCAGGTACCTGACTGACTTTGAGCCGGTGCAGTGCCTCGGCCGCGGGGGGTTCGGCGTGGTGTTTGAAGCCCGCAACAAAGTGGACGACTGCAACTACGCCATCAAAAGGATCCGTCTGCCCAACAGGTAGCGCCTCTCGCTGGACACAACACACACGTCCTCGCTGGAGGTGATTGGCTCTTCTTTTATCTCTGTCAGACTGACTTATGTGAGCAGCAGCCGACGTGTCTGAACACAGGAAACACACAGAGGGACAAATATTAGCCATGCGTCTACTGACAGGCATGTACATGTAGACACAGCAGCTCTGCTTTTATTTTTAATGCAGCCCTGTTATTGACCGTGACATCACACAAACTAGTCTGTTTATTATTTTTATGCTCAGCGTTTTTTTATGAAACACTTTTTGACCCTTTGTTGTATCGGCAACAGCAAAGTCTCATCAGGAGTTCAGAGTATTAGCGTCTTCAGATCCTGATAGTCTGAGACCATCTACTGATAAAAGACAAAGTGTTTTCTCCTGACTGTGAACTAAACCTGAAGCTTTTGCTTCTGCGTGTTACAGAGAGCTGGCTCGTGAGAAGGTGATGCGAGAGGTGAAGGCGCTGGCCAAGCTGGAGCATCCCGGGATTATCCGCTACTTCAACGCCTGGCAGGAGAGCCCCCCCGAGGGCTGGCAGGAGGAGATGGACCAGAGGTGGCTGAAAGACGCCAGGTCAGCTGCAGCTTTTACACCTGTTATACTGAACACAGCCAGTGGTCAGCTGTCCAAGATGGCTGCCACACTAAAGAATATAATCCACTCAGGAGGAAGATTATTAGGACTTTTATTGTACATTATTATTTATCACTTTACTGGTTGATTAAATCAGATGTTTAAATGCCAGTGGATGAAAAATGCATTTTCAGATTTGCAGATCAGAGCTAAAAGTAGCTCCAGAAAACCTCTCAGAGACAACCATCATCATCATCATCATCATCATCATCATCATCTTTGTCTTTCCAAGCACCAAGCTGGTACACAGGAATTAAAATGAACTCTTATGCGGACCTCACAGCAGATGACTTTTCAAGCAGTTTCTCTGTTGCATACAAACATTCAGTGTTCAAGTTTTACCGCAGCTGGTTGGAGCGCCTGCCGCGATCTCAATTGTTTGGTGCAAAGTGGTCATAAAACTCTGTCTGAGCCGTCTTAAGGCAGGTTTTTTGTTTTGTTTTGTTTTTTGTTTTGATGTTACAACAAAATCAAACATGTTAAATATTAAACTAGTTTTCAGTGACGTGAACATCAACAGCCAATAGCAGCATCTCTCCAGCATCAAACAGGAAGCAGCAAACCCTGTAGACCGTAAACATGGAGGAGACTCTGGGGAGGACAAGTCTCTGATCTCTTGTTGTGTGAAGGAGGAGAAACTGGTGGAGCTGTGGAGCGAACAAGAGTTTGCGTTCAATTTGTATCTGATCCATCAACCAGCTGATTTTACTGAGAAATCTTTTTTCTTTTTGTTATCATTATTATTATTATTGTTATTTCACGTTTTGAAGCATTAATAGACAGCATTTAACAATCAAATGGCAATATGAAGTAAACAAGACAGTAAACAATAAACAAATCCAAAATTGAATTAAATAAACAAAGTGCAAAATGTTCACAAAATGTTAAGAGACAGGGTGACATCAAGGATTTTGTTAAATATTTATTTCTCAGTGAACAAGTTATTGTATTGAAGGGTTTGATTTCGGGACGGGGACATTTGATTTCTATTTTAACACAATAAATGTTTTAGCAGTAGTCTGCAAAATGTCTGTGAGCCTGAGTAAGACGACTTTTATCTTGTGTTTATAGAGTTGTTAAAATGTCATATTTCTTAAAGGGAGTTTGGTGTAATATTTCCCTCCAGGAGCAGGATGGGAAATAATCTGAATCTAGTTGTAGTCTGTAAATAGTGACCGTGACAAGTCTTTGTAACATCTTAGTGTGTGTGACTGAAACTTGACGTTGTGTGTAGATGTGAGAGGAGGTCACACTTCAGTCTTTGAAAAGTCTTTACAGTATTCTGACGTCTTGTTACTTTTGTTTGTGTACTTCTGACTGTTTTAAGTATTCTGTGAACTGTTTTGTCAAAACGATTTTATTAGACACTTGTGCAGTTATCCATACTGACGTCATATTTATTTGATTGTATCAAGCCTGACAGCAACATCCCTCCTGTGTCTCTCTTTCAGTACCACTGACTGGCCAATGAGCTTCCTCGACCACATGGAGGCGCTGTCAGTCAAAGTCCCCGTGTCCAGCTCAGTGTCTCCGGTCTCTGGACCCGGAGGAGACGTCCTGGAGACCTCTGTCGACGCACGGGCTCTGCTCTCCAGCAGCGCCAGCGGTGCTGTGGGTTTCAGCATTGGTGACGGAGACCTGTCCTTCCACCCGCTGCTGGGCCACGACAGCCTGATGTCTGAGAGGGACAGCCAGGCCGACCCCGACGCCTCAGACACCCCCCACTCCTTCGAGCTGTGTCCCCCACGTGGCCCCAGCGACTGCACCTCTTCTTCCTTTGACATCGTGTTTGAGGACTCGGGCTGCGACCGAGACGCCGACGCAGACACGGATTTGGCTTCAGGCGCAGCCAGCCCGAGCACGACGGCGGAGAAGAACAGCTCATCTTCCTCGCACACCAGACGACAGGAATCTGTCCCGCCCTTCTCTTCCTCTCCCCCTCGGCCAACCTCACTCACACTGGCTCTCCCAACGACTCTTCCGACTCAGAGAGTTCAGCCGTCGCCAAAGGTCAGTTAGTCGTTAACTCAGTCGACTGTGATGAGCCTAATGTAAAATAAAGTTCTGCACCCTTTTCTCTCCGGCATCGTACATAAGATCGTCATGTTCTGACACGTGTCCTCCCGTCTCCAGGTGTACCTGTACATCCAGATGCAGCTCTGTCGGAAGGAGAACCTGAAGGACTGGATGGCTCAGCGCTGCCTCACGGAGCAGAGGGAGCACAACCAGTGTCTGGATATCTTCGTCCAGATCGCAGAGGCGGTCGACTTCCTGCACAGCAAAGGCCTCATGCACAGGGACCTCAAGGTGAACACACACACACACACACACATAAGACGCTTTATTACCATTAAATCTTTGTTAGGTGACTCTCAGGCCGACAGCTGCACTTGGAAAAAATAAACTAAATTATACCTCATGTACAGCACGGTGAGGCAGCCGTGATCTCTTCCTGCCAATGTGTAAAACCTTTTATTTTATATGGTCTGATAGTGTCGACAGGTTCATGCGTTAGCAACACTCTGCCTTCCTGTGCTTTAATGTTCGATACATGTTCTCTAACCTGTCACTGTCGCTCCGTCAGCCCTCCAACATCTTCTTCACGATGGACGACGTGGTGAAGGTGGGAGACTTCGGCCTGGTGACGGCCATGGACCAGGAGGAGGACGAGGACGAGCCGAGCGCTCTGACGCCCGCCCCGCTCCTGACCCGGCACACGGGCCAGGTGGGCACCAAACTGTACATGAGCCCCGAGCAGGTGAGTGAAAAATAAACTTGAAAAACTGTGATGAAACACGCTGCGCTGATGTCACACAGGTTCATTAATGTTCTAGGGTGCTCCGTATGTCTTTACTGAATTCTAATAAAAATAAGTTGTTTAAAAAAAATAGTTCATTTGATTTTCACCAGAACATTAAACATAAACTGTCAAAATAAACTTCACGTTAAAGCTGCTCTGTGTGTCTCCTCCCTCTGAGACTTTATCAGTTTAAATCTTCATGTCCTAAATCCTGTCCCGTCCTTTTCGTCCCTGCAGCTTTCTGGAAACTCGTACTCTCACAAAGTGGACATTTACTCTCTGGGTCTGATCCTGTTCGAGCTGCTGTATCCTTTCAGGACGCAGATGGAGAGAGTGAGGGTGAGTCAGCACACACAGCTTTGATTCAGTCCCAAGAAAGGTCGTTAGACGGCGATAAATCACCCTTAAACTCAGCTTTTATAACTGTGAAACATGATTATTACAGTCAGTTTAGATGTGTTTGTATTTTCCAGTCACACATCAGTTTGTGAAGCATAAAAGAAATCAAACTTCAGTTAAGACAAACGACTGAGAGAGCAGAGCAACAAACACCAACAGGAGGTAACATTTCCCCTGAACTGAGCTGTTCAACATTTAGAAGCAGTTCAAACTCTCGGATCATTTAAAGACTGATCAGATTTAAATCGGTCTGATCTCATGTAGGAGGACAGACAGAGACGTCCTAATGAGGCCGTGCGTCTTTTATTCAGTTCATTATTCTGTTTTGTGTGAAACTCTGGAGGGAAACTGTGACACATCCTCACTATTGTCGTGGGTTTAAACGGGGGATTGTCTTCGCCCTCGTGTGTGCGATCGAGCGGGACGCCTTTGTCTCGGGAACAAAGGGACCTGATTAGACGCTCACAGGTGTTTACATCCTTTCTTCCAGACGCTGACAGAGGTGAGAGCGCTGCGCTTCCCCGAGGTCTTCTCCAAAAACAACATGCAGGAGGTGAGTGGCCGTCTGCTGCCACCTAGTGGCTCCAACTACACACTACACCTGAACTGAGACATGACAGCATGTTTATCCTAAGAGAGTGAACAAAGAGGGAAACACACAGAGCGGAGACACTTGACTCTCATCGTATAATCTTTAAATGAGATGTTGACTCCATATGGTCCTCAGGTAGGGCCCCGCTGATCGCTCTGGAGTCTAAGCTTAAATCTAAAGGTGTTCGTGTTTTTGCCGCCAAGACCCCTCAGCTTTGTAACAACCTGCCCGAAGACATAATGCTCGCAGAATCAGTGACCATTAAAATCACCTCTTAAAAAACATTTTTACGTCGTCCTTTAATTTGTGTTTTATTCTGTCATTATCCTGATCATTATTATTATTATTATTATTATTAATAATATTCAGTGTTTACTGCCTTTATTCTTTGGGTTTTATTTTATTTACTTAATTGAGTTTTGATTTAATTTCTTTTCTCACCATCATCTGTCGTCTTTCTAACATGTTTGTGTGTCCGATCCTTCGTTTAATTCTTCTTTAATTTATGTCTGGATGGTCAGCATCATTTTTTGGCTTCTGTTATTTTATTGCCTCGGAGGTTTTTTGATTCTGTTTTGCTTTGTTTGTCAAAACATTTTGTAAACTCTGTTTTTTAAAAAGCAAAGTTATTATTATTATTAATATTATTACTAAAATATAAGTAGCAGCATTTTTTCTGAAACCGTTTTATCAACATGATTTATAAGTATAATTTGTACCCATAATCCCATTAAAATTCAATTATCCATATGTTCAAACAATATTAAATATTATGTAAAAGGTTTATTTAAAATGTTTTATTAACTCAAAACTTCTATTTTTCTATTAAAAAGAAATTCACATGAGAAAGACAAACAGAGACGCAAACATAGAGCGATCTGCCGCCACAAACCTACAGTGTTGTTATGGTAGAAACTTCACCCTCGTTTCATGGTTAAATAAAGCACTGCAGCTCTGTTATAATAAAGTTAAATAGATTACTTTTATCATAAAGTTCATTAAAGCACCGTTACAACAGAGTTCGTTTGGTGATAATAAAGTGAAATGAAACAGCGTTAAATAGAGAAGCAGAGCACAGGAGGAGTTTCCAGCCGGGGGTCATAATAATAATAATGATTATGAGGACAGAAAAAGAGCTCAGTCATTTTTCATACTGTGCTGGTTTCCTCTGCACGCTGTACGAGGTCCTTGCAGGTGCACTACAGGATGCTCGTTCATTTAACCATCAACTCTAAAATAAAGAAGATAAAATAAATGAAGATAAAATATTTAAGTAAGAAAACACAACGTTAATAAGTGAACTCTTCTTTCATATAACAGTAAATCAGATGAATTAAATCTCCATCACGGGTTTTATTTCTGTGTCAGTCAGAGGTTTACGTTCTGCTTCATGTTGTGGAGTCTGTGCAGAGTGTGATAAGTTTGTTTACCTTGTTTACCTGTTTACTGTGTAATGAGATTAACATAATCCCAAAGAATAATCTGTGATTCTCCAACACTGGAAATCCCCTCAGCCCCCTCTGTCATCCCAGTATCCCACTGACCGAGACGTGCGCTGATCTATTTTAAGATGTCCTGTACTGTGTGTGTGTGTGTGTGTGTGTGTGTGTGTGTGTGTGTGTGTGTGTGTGAGAGAGAGAGAGAGAGAGAGAGAGAGAGAGAGAGAGAGAGAGAGAGTGATAATGTGCTTCTGTGTTTTATGTGAGCCTACAGTACATGAGTGTGTGTCAGGGCTGGGTGAATATGTCCTCTGAATAATATCGCAGTGTTTTCAGATCATTTCATTATGAACAATATAAATCTGAATATTTTTTAAATCTCCTCTAAACTACTGTTGAGCAAGAAATACTAAGCAAAGTACTGTTACTATAAAGTTAAACAAAGTACAGTTGTAATAAAGTGAAAGTACTGTTACAAGGAAGTCGAATAAAGTACTAAAATGATAAAGTTAAAGTGATGTTACAATAAAGTTTCATTAAAAAGAATTAGATAATGTACTTTTACAACAAAGTTAAATAAAATGACGTCTTAATAAAGTTAAATGAATAAAATAATGAATTGTTACAATAGTTAAATAAAGTTTGTTATAATAAATTTAAATAAAGTTTTGTGAAAATGAAGTTAAACAAAGATTTGTTAAAATAAAATTAAAGTTTTGTCATAATAAAGTTAAATAGAGTTTGTTATAATAAATTTAAATAAAGTTTTGTGAAAATGAAGTTAAATAAAGATTTTTTTAAATAAAATTGAATAAAGTTTTGTCATAATAAAGTTAAATAGAGTTTGTTATAATAAAGTAAAACAAATTTTGTTAGAATGACAAATTTCTTTCAAAAAAGTTGACTTTAGTTTTGTTTTAGTGAAACTGGTACCACTGGTGCTTTTATTTTGAAGCAGGCAGGAAGTGTACATGTTTAAAGCTTCGGGTCAACAGTTAGCAGTTAGCAGGAAGTTAAAACATCACAGTGAAGCCTTTTAAAGATGAGGATTTATTCAAAGTGAGCAGGAGACAAACAAACAGCTCTACAGGTCACATATGAATAATCTCTCACTGGTGCTCCACGGTCGAAAAATGGTGCTCACACACTTTATCGTCCAGGAGACGTGTGTGGAGGGGTGAGAGTACCGAAACACCAAAGCAATGCATCGAGTATAATCAATGTATCGTCTACTCCTAACTTTTGTTTGTCAGAATGTTTTATGTCGTGTTTTATCTGAGTGTAATTTAGCACTAATGTTGCAGTGTTTCCTGGTTCTGCTGGATTAGCCGTAGCATCTCTGTAACATGACTCTGTGTTTCCTGTGTGTGTGTGTGTGTGCAGCTGAGCATGGTGCGCAGCATGCTGTCCTGGAGCCCCGCCGAGCGCCCGGAGGCCGCCGACATCACAGGGACTCCTCTCTTCCAGGAGCTGGAGCTGCCGTGCCGACTGGCCATGAGGCAGCGCACCCGCACCTACAGCGCCTCGTCCATGGGCCGCCCATCACGCCAGACATCGACTACCTGAAAGTCCCGTGACGCAATATGTAACCCCGCCCCCTCAACCCCCGCTGTTTCCCTTCCAGCCCCCCGCCTGCCGTCACACACTGCCTCAGACTCTGAACGCTGAGTACCACAGGAAGTGACCTCGGTGGCTTCAGAGCAGCGAGATAACGTCCTGTTCCTGTTACTCACACACATGCTGTTACGTCTCCGCACACCGACATGCTGCCCACCTCCAGATGTTAATCCCACCTACAGGTGAAAGAAGATTTTAAAGCAGCAGCTGATCTGTAACGTTCGGACCCGACTGGACTCAAGTCGACCAACAAATAATTCTTAGAGAAGCAGACGGACCGCGTCCATCGGCTCAGTGTCCACTAACCACTGATCAGCTCATTGATTCTGAAATGTTAACATGTGATGAAATAACCCTCCTCACTCTGAGGTCGTTAATGAACACGCTGAGAATTATTTAACGTCCGATCTGACTCCAGTCCGGTCCGAACGCACTGCTCGCTCCCAACATTCAGCCAGTGTTGACCCACCCACGCCACACCTCAGGTATCAAACCAAGAGGACGATCCAAAGGGGCCTTTGATCATCTATCTACTGGTGACCAGTCTGATCACTGGTACGAGCACTAAGCGGTGTTCCGACACCTGATATGCCTGATTTGGGAGACCAAAAAAGACCCTCTCTTTTTCCTACGTGTTTTTTTTTTTTAAGAGAAGGTGATGTGTGTCGCAGAGAAGAGTTTATGAATCAGATCAGATATGATTTGCCTTTAGAAGGAGGCGTGCGGCGCCTCTGGATGAATGAATGATGCTGAGCCTCTGTCTTTCTGCATGTACCTGATAGGAAGGTGAAGGGGTGAGTGTGAGTCTGTGATCTTAAAGCCAGTACCTGGAAGCAGTTTTTTTTTAGTGTGTAAATTTCCACGATGACTCTGAGGTGCTCAATCATTTCTCCAACACCTCCTCTTTAATCTGTGTAAATACCTGAAGGGAAAATGTGTTTATATCTTTTTTCTTTGTGAATCAGAAGACGTGTGGGACTGATGTGTACATACTGTAAGGCTCCGGTGCTTGTAAATGGCTTTTCATAAGGAAACTGTAAGATAGTGTGAAATATACCGTGGGAGAGGAACAAATACGTACAGAGCTGTGACACCGACACGCCAGGAAAATAAAAAACATGTCGGCATCAGGTGATAACGTGAAAAGTTTCCTGATAAAACAAGATGTTTGTCACGTTTTTACAACATATTTTTTATGTTTTAAAAGGAAAAGTTTCACAAAAGATAAAATATATTGTAGTATATTCATATAACAAGAAGTTTCTTATTTTACAAGTTGTTGTAACAATTGAAAAGTTTCTTGTTATGACATGGAATTTCTTGTAAAAACATGGAAAAAAAATCTTGTTATAACACGAAAATATCTTGATATAATTAAAAAGTTTTCTGTTATAACATGAAAATATCTCGATATAATTGAAAATATCTTGATATAATTGAAAAGTTTTGTTATAACATGAAAATATCTTGTAAAAACATGGAAAAAAAATCTTGTTATAACACGAAAATATCTTGATATAATTAAAAAGTTTTCTGTTATAACATGAAAATATCTCGATATAATTGAAAATATCTTGATATAATTGAAAAGTTTTGTTATAACATGAAAATATCTTGATATAATTGAAAAGTTTCCCGTTATAACATGAAAATATCCTGTAAAAACATGACCAACATCTCATTATAACTAGGAGCTTTTCCTGGTGTCACCTGATGCTGATGTTTTTGGTTATTTTCCTGGCGTGGCGTCGGTACACTTCCTGTGGCGAGGAGACGATCTCTGCCATTAACGCATAGCTGAATGTGACAGTGTGACCTCCAGAGACCGATGATGGTGCGTCACCTCTTTGATTCTCAGTGTTTTGTTTTCACATGTTCGGGGTACCGAGCGGAGGGAAAGGGTTCGCCCTGCGCTGAGCACCAGAGCTGAACCCGCCGGACCAGAGTGCCATTTGAACGTCAGTTAAGTGTACTTTTCTGTAACTGATAACTCACCTCACATTTATCTGAAATCGTGCTCCCGTGATCCTCCGACCCCGCCCGGCTGGCGTTCCCGGTGAAGCACGACACACCCTGAGGTCCTCCGGTGATGAGGAGAAATAGCATTTAGTCAGGAGGATGATGATGTTTCATCCCCGCGACGGCGTCTGCTGGGGACCTGGACCTGATGTTGGTCATGTGATCCACACGAGCATTGTTTTATGTACATAAGAAGTGCTGGGAGAGTCACATGACCCGTTTGTAACTTCACACACACACACACACACACAAACTGCTAATTGTAACGTGCTTTCAATGATTGTACTTTTCTAAGGATCTTCTCTTTTTTTATTTTACTAAACGCAGTTTTTGATTCTTCTTCAGGGTTTTTTGATCACTGTAAAGTCTCGACTGTGTCTCACACAGGAAGTCAAACTGATGTTCGTCCGTCCGTCCGTCCGTCCGTCCTCTTAGATCACTGAAGACGAGTCATTCATGTTGTAAAATTATCTCCTCAGAGTTTAAACCAGACTGAACTCCACCGTAACAGGCGGAAACAGGAAGTTAAGTTCTATAATGGCGTTTAGGAGGAATGTGAAAACTGGAGCTGCAAATTCAGACGAAAGTTTGTGAACTACAGATCATGGGTTCTGTGACTGACGTGTTGACAACATTTTGTAAATTCAGTGTTTTACATTTTACCCAAATTCTCTGAACAAATTTTGGAACATTTGTTAAAAGTCCTTCGAGAATGTTTGTGGAAGATTTTCAGCAGAAAAGAAGGAAACTTTCACACCTTAAATCACCTCCAGTAGCTCGTCAGCCTTTTACCTTTAAGTCAGCATCATCAACGCTCGTTGTGTTTTCTCCTCCAGATTCTCTTCTTTTCTCTCAAACCAAGAAAATGTGATGATTCTGTAGGTCTTTTGTTGACTTGTGTTCCTCCTCCTCCTCCTCCTCCTCCTCCTCCTCCTCCTGACCACAGTTCAGTTGAAAATCAGACCCACGTTGTGAACCTCTGACGATCTGTCTGGATGTGTAGTCGCCTGTTTTTGTGCACACACCCTGTTTTCTGTCCATGTTCCACTGTAAATATGTTTATTTGCTTTATTTATGTTCGATGCCGTGATCAATCCGTTTGGGTTGGTGTTATTTTGAATGCGCTTCATGCGATGGAGCGCGTTGGAATACGATGACTTCTTACAAGTCTAAATTTAATAAACTGTTCTATACCGTTTGTACAGTTTGGTGTCCTTGGTGTCAAGTCTGTGGGGGCGGGGCTGGGATCAGAGTTAAAGGGACAGTTCACCACAAAATCAAAAATACATATTCTTCCTCTTCCCTGTAGAGCTGTTTATCAGTCTGACAGTTTTGATGTGAGTTACAGAGTGTTGGTGATGACGGCCGTAGAGACGAATGACTTCTCTCCAGGATGATGGAACTAGATGACACTCAGCATGTGGTGCTTAAAATGCCAAAAAAAAAATACATTTGAAAAACTCAACATCAGTGTCTCTTACTCAAGATAATCCAGGCCTTGTTATGTAGGAACTATTTTCTCTCTACCGACCTTCAGCCCACAGAAGGAAGCGTGCATCTACTCATGGACGAGAGCCTCATGTTTGTGACAGCATGAGATGTAAACATTAACGGTGTCCTCCGCAGCCGAGCTGTAACGTGAGCTAGCGCAGTGTCGGGGAGTAACGAGGTGTCAGGACTGTACCTGACTAAATCAGATTCTGCCATGTAATATGAATATTTGACAATTCATGTCTATTTTTTCTGTGTAAAGTTTTAAAGATTAAACAGGATGTTCAGTGTGTTTCAACAACATTCATGTAATGTTGTAAACAAGCTAACGGCGCTGACGACGCATCGGAAATGTGCTAAAGATACTAGATGTCTAACAAAAGCCAGAGAGTGAGTCCTAATATCTGAGCTGTAAATCAGAAAAGAAAGGCGATGTTATCTCAGAGCCTGACGGTGCAGCGTTTCTCCTCCTCTGTGTGCAGCTGTCCGTACCATGACGAGTGTGAAGGTCAGGAGCGCTCACTCTGCAGCAAAATCTGGGGACCAAAACTTCTCAAGGAGTTCACTGCACAGCATTCTGACAAGCAAAAAACTAACTGCTCGACTTGAAGCAATTTTAGTTGACTGATGATTCAAATCTCTGACTTTCAGGGCAGCTCCACTAGGTACCTAATTAGATTACAAAAAAAAATGTAAGTGTAATCCACTACAGTTGTTAAAAAAAAAAGGTAATTAAACTGCAGCTGCTCATCAAAGAGTCGATGATTACAAAGACATTCAGATATATTTTGGGGGATAAAAAGCTTCCATGTAAAATATAACGTTTCATATTCTTCATTTTACTGAAGAAGTCTTAATAAAAGTTTGACAGTAATCAGTGTTGTTGTTCACACCGCCTGGTTTACACTGATTACATTTATGTTTTTTGGACTTTTCAGTTTTAATTCAAGTTTAAAACATCTGTTGGAAAGTTTTTTAAAAAGTCAACAAATGAAATCAGTTCCATTACTCTGATGAAGTTATTAAAGTAGTTACATTACTTACTACATTTAAACAGGGTCACGTGTTACATTTCATTAGTGACCTCCCAACAACAGCTAACAGTAGATGCACGTTTCCTTCTGCACAGTGATACAGTTGGTGGGTGTGGTTCAGTATAATTGGATGTAATTCATTATAACATAAATATAATTGTAATCAGCTACAAAATATACAAAAAGATATTTATACTATATTACATTTTATTTAGATATTTTGATTCATGTACAGTTCAGCCATATAATGTATGAATTCGCCTGTGTGACAGTCAGTAGAGGAGAGCTCACCTGCTCTGTAAATACTTAACAGGTAGTGAAGGCTCTTTACACTCACACAGGTGTTTAAGTTGTTCCGGTTGGTTTGAGCTCTGCTGGACACCGTCCATACACACAGACACACCTGACCAGGGCAATCACTGAAGTCACCTGTGTGAGTGTTCAGAGGGATGAAGGAGATTTAGAATAAAGAAATTCATCACCACGTCATCTTTATTTTATCTTTTCTAAATTCGCTTTATTGGCTTTTTCAAAAGCTTTCAATATATCAATATATATCGTCTTCATCAGCACTAGTATTTTGTGCTCTGCCAGGCATCAATAAAACAATTGGTGCAAGTGAATCATATTTAAAGTCAATGTAAAGATGTGATTAGACACCAAATCAATGAAACAAATTTAGCGGCGTGAATGAAGCCAGTAGCACGATGTCATGCCGTACACTTATTTCCAAGATGTGAAAAAAATGAACTTAAGTGACTATTTTGTGCCACGATAGCCAATCAGCATTGAAATCCTCCGGTGAGGTGAGACACTGAGGACACACCTGCACAAGTTCATTCATTGATTCAGCAATTTCACATGTATGAGGCGTGTCAACACAAAACATTCTCACGTTCACACTTGTGCAGATAATGCAACGTTAAAATTTAGCGTGCACACAACATTAAAGCTACAGCTAGTAACTTTAAAAAAATATGTTTTTGTTGTATTTGCTGAAACTGTCACTCTGTCCTGACAGCAGCACATGCCACAGATTATCTGTAGAAACAATCCTTCCACATGGCACATGGAAGGATCCACCTCACATGAACACAAACAGCCAATCAGTCAGTACGTTTACACACAGCTTGAGAAAATCAAATTATTGCGGCGTGTATCCACTCAGTCCGACTGAAGTTGGACTCTGCGTTTTGCGCATGCACCACTTTTTCTCTCGCAGGCTTTCACCTGGAAGAAGAAGGAGATGACGTAGCAGCAGGGCAGTAACTCCCGGGAAAACAAACAAACAAACAAACAAACACCATGGCGACCGAGAAGCAGAAGACGCACTTCTGGATGGACGAGGAAACATTTTGAAGTTTATGGATGGTAGGAAAACGCGAAACGAGTGTTTCACCTTAGGGGCTCCTTTAATGTCTAAGATGCTCTGTGAATAACTTTCATCTTGACAAGGACCAGTCTTTGTCTTTAGGAGCGACTCTTAGTGTGAGGAAGCTTTGTGAATACGACCCCTGGAGTTGGAAAAAGTTCCTCAGTTTTTCACTCTTGTCGTGCAAACACTTTTTAGTTTTGGACAAATTTTAAATGAGACAAAGAATAAAGTAATCTTGATAAATCTCACTATTCAAGCACGTTTTGTTTCCAGCGTTCGTCACACATGATGCGTCCGAGGACTGTTGGAAGATTTAAAAAGCAACAATAATTCACTTCTTACACTTCCTGTGATAAATGCTGTAATATTGGCAGTTTTTTTTTCAAGAAAATACGCCTTCCAAACCTGCGGTTAAATACATACGAAATACATCCATTTAAAATTGTATGCCCCGCCCCCAAGCCAAAGTAAAAATCATAAATACATCTTAGTGCTGTGATGGAAAATTATGGGTGCCTGACAAGTGATGAGCGTCTGGGGCATCTGACCTTCTTTTCACCTATTCCATGCTTACTTTATAACACCAGATATATGGCAGAGGCCTGGTCACTCGATAACACCAGATATATGGCGGAGGCCTGGCTGAAAGCAGGGCCGAAGGTGAACCTTCAGAGAGGCCTTCAGAGTTATGACCCTGTTATTGTGTCAGGAGATGGTACAGCTTGGAACGACAGGTTCTCTGTTTGCATATGTTGTGTCTAAGGGTGGGCATGTGTTTTGGGAAACTATAAAGTTAGAGGGCTGGAGTGATTTCACCAGCTCTCACTCTGACTGACTGTTCATGCTGTTTGTACTGTTTGTGAGACTCCATTCATGAATGCTTATTAAAACTCAAGAAAGACAGCCGACGTGTGAAGACTCTTTATTGTTCAAGTGATTTTGCCACCACAGTGCTTAAAATATTAATTAACATGCCACTCCCTTTTTGCACCTCCCCTCTCCCTCATAAATAATAAACAGTCCCTTGCTGTTGCTCACTTGTCAGCTTTGCTGAGAAGGTGCAGTTAAAACCAGTAAGTGGATCTTGAGTTATGACTGTTTAGCCAAACGTCTAATTCTATCGTCAATAATTGTTTGTATTTGACAATTTTATTTCTCATAATAAAGACATTCACCAGTGAACCCACTTCAAGAGATGCACCTTGATTTCTCTCTCCTAAGACATCTTACAAGTAACTTACATAACCTGCACACATGCGCAACACATTCTCAAGGCTTTTATTATCAAAAGGTCTTCAGATATACAGTAACCTCAGCTCAGAATAAAGACACAAACTATTCCAGTACCACGTTTAATCTGACAGAGAAAATATACAGTTAATTAAAATATTACGTAAAAGCAGCTAACAGGCTAACGTTAGCTCATAATGTTATAATTTCTGCTCTCTGTTTTAATTTTTTTTTTAAGCTTCATAAAATAAAAACAGGAGAAACAAAGAAAGGGGGAAACAAGTGTAGGCCTCCTGAAAAATGATTAAAGTATTTAAGGCTTTGACTTTAGTCCTGATGTCTGTTTGATTCATCGGGTCTTTTAGTGTGTGTGCAAAGCTGTATGAAAGCTTTGTTATACATAATTTTAGTGTAACTTTATCTTTTTTTTCTCGCTATAAAAAAACACTGGACTACCACTAACGTTCCTCCACAAGTGCTTGGTCTTGTCGGAAGCTACGGTTCTGCTGTCACGTGATATGAGTGGCTTCTCGCTATGACGCACGGTTGCGAATAAAATCCATAGAGAAGAACAGGTGTGAATTTGGACGCACTCTGCATCACTCTGGCCTGAAGGGTTAATCTTTGCTCTACACAAGATTTTTACATAAATATATTCATAAAACGAATGTTTCTGTGACAGTGTTACAGAACGCACAGGATTCATTTCTATATTTTTTAAAAAGTGACTTGTTGGACAGATTTAATGTGTGATTTAAAAATACAAATAACTTAGGAATTATTATGTGAAAGAAGCTAACATGCTAACGTTAGCTTGTAAAAAGGCTGGATTTCTGCTCCCTGTTTTCAAAGTAGAAGTTTAAAGTTTCTTTCTTTCTTATCTGTCAGGTCGTTTAACGTTACAAAGTAGGCCTGCAGATTCAGTTCATGTTTAAAGTGGTTAATATTGAATTCCCTCTCAGACAATTTGCATTTATGGATGAAAAACACATCATTTAAAATAAAGACATGACGTCTGTCCACGTCATTTCTCCACAGTGAAAAATAACACCTGCTTTTCTCTCTTAGCTCCACACAAGAATTTAAAATAATTTTAGTCATAAAATAAATGTCTAATTGTTTCTGTGTCAGTATCACAGAAGTCACAGGATTCAGAAAGACTGTTTCAGTGGGTTTTTTTTTTTTTTTTTAAAAGTGACTTGTGTGATTGTTAAATATAAATAAGTTATAAATTATGTAGGCCTAAAAGAAGCTAACATGCTAACATTAGCTTGTAAAAAGGCGGGATTTCTGCTGTTTGTTTTAACAGCAGAAGTTTTAGCAGGTCTTTAAGGGGTTAAGTGAGCCTTCAGGTTCAGATCATGTAGAAAGTCATGAAAGTTTGATTTCCTTTCAGACCAGTTGCATTTATGGATGAAAAACTAAAATATAAAATAAAGACATGACGTGTGTGCAGACAATGTTCTCCACAATAAATAATAACGCCTCCTCTCTCTGATTAATCTTAGCTCCACATAAGAAATCTACATTAAAACATTCATTAAGTAAACGTATGATTGTTTCCGTGTCAGCGTCAGAAGTCACAGGATTCAGAGAGACTGTTTTTATACATTTTAAAGTGATTTGTTGGACATATTAAATGTGTGATTATAAAACACAAACACAGTATAAATCATTGTGTGAAAGAAGCTAACATGCTAACGTTAGCCTGTGAAAAGGCGGGATTTCTGCTCTCTGTTTTCAAAATAAAAGTTTAAAGTCCTGCGCGCTTCGCCTCCCCCTGGTTGCGCATTTCCGCCGCCGTCACGTCACTTCCGGATGTCAATATGCGGCTTGGTGCGGCGCTGGGAAACGGAACCACTGGAAAGATGTAAACGGAGGACCGAGCGACCAGCAGCCTCACCGAACACACCGAACCTCACGTCCCGGGAACCCGCCGCTCGGCGCCGACACACGAAGCACAGCGAGCGGCCTCTCGTTGAGCCTCCGTCCCCCGAAGCAGCGGAGCGCTTTGCCTTTAGCAGCCATCTTTTGTGAGAGAATGTACGGGGCGACGCGGCGGGCCTGCTCGGGCTCTGGCCGGGGCCGGAGCCTGCTGATGCTGACCACCGCGCTGCTGCTGTCCGTTATCGGGCTGCTGTCCGGGCTGCCCGGCTTCACCGAGGCGAAGGAATGCGACAAACCGTGTATGAACGGACAGTGTAACACCGCCACCGGGAACTGTGTGTGCTTCCCCGGCTGGGTCGGGGACCAATGCCAGCACTGCGGAGGGAGATTCAGGTACAGTGATCCGGATAAAGCTGCTCCTGTCTGTCTCGAGGTTCTGATGGTGTGTGTGTGTGTGTGTGTGTGTGAGCTCTGAGACAGGTGTGTTAGTCAGAGAGCTCACCTGAGAGACCATCTCTGCCGTCAGGGTCAGGTGATGTGGGCCACCAGGTGAGCTGGGACTGATCAGGTTTTATTAGAGATGAGGAACAAAATCAGTTTAACACAATATGGCGATGGTTCTGTGTGTCAATATTGTGTCATCACACAGACACCAAGTATTGATCTTTTAAATTATATTAATTATTAATATTACAAATCAAATTAAACTTCAGGTAGCCACTAGAATAATGTAGTAAATTGCTTTTTCAGTTCATCACAAACATTTTGCTGCAAATAAAAACTTTCTTATTCAATTAAACTGTTGACGTTCTTTTCAGGGACATCATTTACACTTTTAAAAGGCAATATATCACAATATATTTTATTGCAATATTGCAACACATGTAACATCACAATAATATTATATCATGACTGATGTATCGTGATAACATCGTGTGGTGGAGCCTCTGGTGATTCCCACCTTTAGATTTTACATCATGGACTCTTTAAATATCAGCAGCCAGTCACCGAAGATGTTACTACGTTGTTAACAGCCTTCAAATGTGCTTTACGTAAAACCTTTTTATAGGTCTGAGATAATATGGTCCCAGAGCTTCCAAGGAAGCCCCGAACATCCAACATCTGCTGCTGCATTCATTGTAAAGGTGTTTATATTTATACGGCCATATTATGTCGACGATTTGATGTTTTTTTGTTCAGATAAAACAATAAAAATGACTGATTATTAAACAGAACAGCCTTGACGGGAGAAACTTTGACCCAGGCTTATGAACATTTTGGAGACAGTTGATTGGCCACACAGGTGGTGAGGTGGAGCCTGATTGTAGAAACTGCACAATACTTTTTGGCGCCATTTTTGGCTTTTGTCCGTACACACATTTTTAGTAGGGTTGCACGATAATTGCAGCACGTCATCGGTATTGGCCGATATTGAATTTATGCTTTATCTTATTTTGCACAATTTCACATTTTTACAAACTTTTGTATTTGATATTTCCATCAGCTGCTGGACCGCCATGAAAAGAGTCTGCATCAAGAGACTTGATGATGACTAAACTTAGCCTTGGTGGGGAAAAAGTGAATATATTGATATCTGTATCGGTTATTGGTCAAATAGGTTGTTACATATCGGATATCAGAAAAAATCCATTCTCATGCAACCCTAATTTTTAGTATAAATCCTACGCATTGTTTTATAAATGAGACCTCTGAGACCTTTTGTATGAATGAATCAAACCTCATTTAGTTTGAATCATTGTTTTTTCTAAGTGTCATGGTTAGTGTGTGTCCAGGTCACATGATGCTCTGTCCCGTCTGATATAATGTTAGCTAAGCTAAGCGTCTGTATCAAAACACACCACACAACAGTATTTTCCAACATGCACAAGTCACTCAGTCTGTTTCCATGACAACAGAGAAAACAGATTTATATAAATCCCTGTAAACATGTCAGTGTGAGTGAAATGGTCCTGCAGTGAATGTGTCACAGTGGGACTAACACACCCAGATCATGTGACTCCTGCATGTATACAGTCAATCAGACCCAAACTGGCCGAGGCGCTCTGAGCATGCTCCACAGTTTCCGCCCCGGGCTTTGAAGTCCAATAGCATTAAATGTGTAAGAGAAGAAGAAGCCGGTAACAACATGGAGAAATCTACATTCAGAGCTGTGACTTTTTGGACGGACCAAATGTACAGAGCTGTAAAGTTGTCCACCATGGTAGCAGTTAGCAGCTAGCTAACCGTAGCTAACTTGTTTGTCCATTGTTTGGTCTTGATATAAAATATTGAAATGATCATAACATTAACTCAGCAGCCAAAAACACAATTGTGTAGTAAATAGTAAACCATCACTGTTTATCATACACTGACTAAATAAAACTAGAAATTTTATTCTGTTATCATGTGTCAGCAGTGAGGAAGAGGAGGGTTTACCACAAACAAAAGTGTATAATTGTTAATTGATAAATAATACTAAATAAATAATATTATTGTCCAACAACATGTTTTCAGCACACTGTGATATGGAGACAAGAAACAGAAGTTAATTTGTTAAATTTATTTTATTTTCAACATGTTGCAGCATCTGATTTCGTCCATTCAAATAAATATCATAAATGATATGTCACATGTAATCATGTATAAATGGTGTGTAATTAATAGACAGATGTTAGACAGAAGTTTGATACATAAAAACGTGGTTGGTGTAGATCAGTGGTTCCCAACTGGTGGGTCGCAGTTTAAAAGTGGGTCGCATGTTTATTGTGAATGGACAGCAGCTGACTCGTGAACATGTCATGTTTGTAAAAACTTTATTTTAATCACAGGGAGTTTGTCACACAGAGCTTTTATTTTGAAATGCCCTTTCTTTCTGTAGAGTGACTGACTAACAGAAAGCTTGACATGACATGTCTAAACACAAGTGTGACACTGACTTTATTAAACAGTGTGGACCCTGAACTAATGACTGAGGAGAAATCTGGACCAGGTGGAGACCAAATCATCTCCGAGTAACTGAGCAAGTCCTGTAACGTTACAGACATTCAAAGTCTTTATGTCCCTTAAAGAATATTTAAGATGACACAGTGAGTCCATGTTAGCATCACTGTAACACACACACACACACACACACACACACACAGAGTAGAAAATAGGGGAGACTGGGGACAGCAGCAACACTTTTTTGTGATCAGCTTTTCCTTGACACCATTTTATCAGTACAGGTTTTGTGTTACAGGTACAGAGAGGGTAATAAGTGGTGTGAACATCCCCTCTCCCACCCAGTACCAACACTTTTTGCATTTCTCAGTTACTCAGAGAGTGTTTGGACTAAACTAAATGTTTATATTTTAAACCTACACCTGTCTGTTAATCAGCCACATTATTTAAACATGATTACATGTGACATATCATTAACAATATTTACTTGAATGGAAGAAATCGGATGTTTAACTTTTGTTTTTGTCTCAGTAAACACAGTGTGCTGAAAACGTGTTGTTGGACTATAATACTATTTATCTAAACAATAGTATTGCAGTATTATTGATTTAGTTAGTTTTATTTATCAGATAACACCTGTAGAGTTTTGTTTGTGGTGAACTCCTCTGTTAGTGAGAGCGTTACCTCTTACACATATTTAGGAACCTTTATTGATGAACATCTTAAATTAGCTGTAAACGTTGCAGATAATGTGAAGCAAGGTAACAGAATTAAACTAAATCCTTTCCCATCAGTCCAGAGATGTTTCTATCAGTCTTTTATGGAGAACCTGTTGTATTTTTCATTTATCTGCTGGTTTCACATTCAAAGACACAAACTGTCTAAATAGACTCATTAAAATCTGCCCTAAGATCAGACGTCAGTGACACAACGGGAGTTGACCGCTTTCTGCAACCAACAGATCCTCCAGAGAGCTGCCAGTATTTTAGCTTCTTCTGGAAAATATTTCCTTGCAGGTGAATTTTCTCAGGGCGTTGTTATGTTTTACCTTCTTATAAAACTAACTGCTGTTTAAAATCTTTTATTCCTCCTGCAGTTTGTCTTTTAAATTCTCTGTAAATATTGTTTTTTTTAAATCTCTTTTGTTGCTTATCAGTCTATTAACGTCTTCCACTATTTATAGATTCCTTTAGTCCACTGAACTCCTCAGCATATTTTTTATCTTTATTCACTACTCATGTGGTGTCTGCATGTTACTGTATGATACTGTATGTTACAGTGTGTGTGCACGGTCAGCTGTTCAGACAAATTGGACCTGGTGGGATTAATAAAGTCTGAATCTGAAACTCCTGACGCACTGAAAACAAACAAACAATACAGTTTTACTTGTAATGATTAATCTAGTGGATGATGAACAATAATGTCTGGCTGTTTATTAATGGACTGTAACAATAACAAGGTCACGTTAATATGAAATAATTAAATGATCACGTTATCACATTAACTCCAATAGTTAAGGAGCTCACGCTGACTTGTTTGTGTATGAATGTCGGCTGCATATTTTAACGTGATCTTGTTTTTAGTTGTTGTAAAGGCAGGGATGTGCCAGTGCAGCAGAGTGACGTGTGCATGTTGGTACATCCTGTCGTACCATGTTGTGTTTTGATTCGTCTGCAACAGCTGTTATTTTTCTATCATTAATCATCTAATAATTTGGGCATTAGTCGCTTTATTTTACTTTCTGTGCTTTTATAGACAGTTACAGTCATTTATTCACAGTCAGGTTATGTCTGAAGACACGGCGCTCCCTGTGGTTGTATTGTGAGGACGGTGAGTTGTGGCGTCCCCTCAGCTGAGCGTGCATGGAGGCGCTGGCTGCTGCAGATCAGCAGAGAGCGTAGCTCAGGGTTCAGTGTGTGACTGTTTGTGTCAGTCAGTGTTTTACGTGACTCTGAGATACAGCAGGTGACCTGATGATGTTTGACCCACTGACACGTTCAGATGACTGTTATAAAAGGATGACAGCAGTTCAGAGGTCAAACGCACGCACATGCACTGAAAGCACTCTGCGTTTTTACAGCAGAGACATCGACGTTAGTGCTGACGGTCTGACGGTGGGAACATCTGAGAGGTGGGAGGAGAGAACGACCCTGTCCTCTCTGTCTCTGTCTCGCACCCTCTCTGCACACTGCGTGGGCCCCAGTGTGATCTATACAAAACACAGTGATGTCCTGCGTTATAGCTGCGTTACAAACATGGCAGTGTGCAGATGTCAGATGTCAGTGACAATCTTGAGACAGTCTGTGCTGCATGTCTCGTCCTCTGTAACACTTCACATGACTGGAGTTTGTGTTAGTGACGCTCTGCTGAGGAAAACTGTCTCCTGAACTTGACTTGAACTTCATTTGGACAAAATCAGTGATCAATACACTGTTTTATACACAAATACACAAAGAAGCATTTAACCAGAACTGACTTCCTCGGGTCGACCTCAGACAGAAATGTTACACATCTGCTTTCTGTCTTTTTTCATTCTTTAGCGAGCTGATCTTGTTCCAACATTGTGATGAGCTAGCATGTGTGTGCTGAGCTGCAGCGTGTCCGTCAGGGTGCGTCCTGCTGCCAGGCCTCTGCTTAATGTGTGTTTTAGGAGAAGCAGGGAGTTTTTTCCTCTTTTTGAAAACGTGATCTTGTGTGTCCTGCTGTGTCAGCGCAGTGCCAGCCTGCCAGGTTGTAAAGCGGAGCTGGTAGGGGCCTGCAGTGTTATGCATCCCTGGAAATCGGTCACGGTCAAGGAAAGGGAAGCTGGAACTATTTGCACATTAGCACGGCTGATCGGCGAGCGTATCTGAACAGGTAAAATGGAGGCTGCTGAATGAGGCTGCTGAGATACTAATGCTAATGCTTCAACGACAGGGCTGAGTGCTCTCTGGATGAAAGAGCTCGTCTTGGTCGTGGTTTAAAATCTGCGAGCTCGTTGCACTCAGGTATTAATTGGAGCGGTTTATCACTGTGGGGAAATCATCACTGGCCACCAGCTGCACCCTGGGTAACGTGGCGGCTCAGTTGTTGGCCTGGAAGTCCTGGTTCAGGTGGAGCTGAAGCTGCTGTCAGGGATTATTTTCATCACTGAGTCATTGTCGTTTTTGAAAATGTGATTAGTTGTTGAGACATTTGATTGTCAGAGATAAGAACCACTGTGACGCCATTAAAACAGGTTCACAGTTTGGTTATAGTTCGTAAAAGATCACGTTGTTAGTGCTGCCCCCAGACAGTCGACCTTGAGAGTCATTAGTCGGCAAGATTTCATTGGTCGCTTGTCTGACGTTAAGGTAAAGCAGTGAAAATGCTCTCGATATAGCGTACACTTAAACTGATATTGATTTTGTTTATGTGGCTAAAATACATCTTGTCGCTGACTTGTCCACAGCAGCAGATTAGCCTCCATGTCACACTCCGTCCTGCTTCCTGCCCACTGACATCTGCTGTATGTGGTTTACTGTTTGTGTAAAAGTACTTCATACAACCCTACTTCTAAGATATCTGAGCCATCTCTTTATATCTGGAGTTGGTGCCTGAGCACAGTGTTGGCGCTGCCCACAGGGCCGAGGGCCGAGGATGAGCGGCCCCTGTGGGGATTATTAAAGCTGAACTTTAGTTTTGTCGGTTGTTATTAAGTTTCTCCTCCAGCTGAACTTTTAAAAGCAGCTGACCAGCGTTTAATCATCTGTTTCTATTCTGAACCTCAGCTGTGAGGAGAGTGTAACGATGGAGTCTGTCGGAGAGGTTGTGGTGCTGTTTCCTGTTTGCTGGAGGACTGATAGTCTGACCCTGAGCCTCACTAATAACACCGCAGGGCTCTGACATCACAGTACAAGGCCCCAGCTCTCCTGCGCCACAGCGTGCAGCGTTATCAGTGATGCTCCGCCGGGCTAATTATCATTAAATGCGATGGTAAACTTTGAGCTGCGTGGTGCCAGATCTGCCTGGGATCAGGGCTGTGTTGTTTTGTTACGGCGGTCAAAGGGCCGATAGTTTTTCGGGGAGAGTCTGCGGGCCACGGCCGTGTTTAGCATACAGACAATGCCACCATACAAGGCCGGCTGAGTGCTGGTAAAAGCAGCTTTCTGTGGCAGCGTACTGCCAAGATGGAGTCCCCACTCGCCATGAGGGCCAAAATCAACATGAAGGAGGCGGGACAAAAACAGACTAGTGTGTTCTGTTGTTGTTTTATGGCATCAGGATCAGATTTGTTTTTAATCTGAGGATATTATGAACTTGTGGTTCTGAGTGTGTGACTTTCCCACGGGACTCAGTGATCTGTGGCAGTCTGGGCAACATGGCTGAAATCAATATCACAATATCAATGCTGGTATGTTCCTGATGTTTGTGACAGTACGACAGACATATGTCTGCAAAATCAAGTGATGCTCCACCAACAAACCAAACCTTAACTTACTGTCTTTACCTTTAAACGGTCAGCTCGCCCTGATTCACAATAAAACAAGACAACAAACACATTTCCTTCATTTCATTTATTCATTTATTTATTTGGATCCCCATCAGGGACTGTTCTTTATTTATCAGAGGAGAGGGGAGGCTGAGGTGTGACCCTCCCTGAGTGACTGGAGGAAAACCCATGACCCTCCCTCCACCATAAATGGGTTATCAGATTTTTAAAACTTACCCTTTGATGTTTATAAAGTAAAAGTTGAAGATGAAATCCTGGAGTTGGAAAAAGCCTCAGTTTTTAACTCTTGTCGTGCAAACAAAATGAGACGTAGAATAAAGTGATTTTGATGATGTATCACTATTTTAAGCTCAAATTGTTGTGTGAGAGTGTTTTGTTTGTTTGTTTTTTGATGAAGGAAGTGTTCGTCACACATGTTGTGTCCATGAACTGTTGGCAATTGAGAAATCCAACAAAACATTCTGTTTTTACAGTTTCAGGCTGATCAGTGGTGTCATTTTGCAGATTATTTAAGAAAACATGCAGGTGTGGCTCGTCCCATTGAAGGTGATTTTTAAATGTTTTTGTTATTTTCTTTAAACAGGACAAACAGTCCCTTGAAAGTTTAGTGACCAGTGGATTTTTTAAGATTGTTTTATGTAAAGGACATTTGTATTTATAAGGCATGATTTCTTTAAAAATGTAGCGCAGAAAATTGGTTTATTGCCCAAATTTGCATGGCATGTTTTCTTCTTGCCAAAGTTTAGAGCCAAAAATTGGACAAATTTGGGAGGAAAATTGCTAAAATTAGGAAGAATACATTTCATCAAAACTTGCCAAAACACAGCACCAAAAGTTTGGAATGCAAATTGCTCAAATTTGGAAGGCATATTTTCTTCAAAACCATTTGGAGAATAGCCCAAATTTGAAAGGCTTTAAAAATTGGTGGTAAAATAAATATAAAACACAACTACTCAAAGTGTTATGCCCCTTAAAAAAGTCCCTCCCCAGTGCTTAAAACATATGTGACATTATTTGAAACTCCCGCCCCCCGTAAATAACTAACAGTCCCTTAGTCGTGACCAAGGAAACAACTTCTCTACATCATAATGTAACACTGAATAAATGAACTGAACACTTTTATTGCTCCAATATTTCACAGGTCTTAGTTAAAGATCAACAAACATATTTCTCTAAAACTTTAATCACAAATTTGTTATTACCGCTGCATCATTGGGCCCATAGAGCATGTGCACAAGATACTTACGGCGCAGTTCGCAGCTAGAGTGGCCGATGTGAACAGCGAATGTCTCTATCTAGAGTCAGTGTTTGGTTTGTCCATTCTGGGCTACTGTAGAAACATGGCGGTGCACCATGGTGATCTCTGTAGACGAGGACCTGCTCCCTGTGGAGATATAAACGCCTCATTCTGAGGGAACCAGAACACACAGATTTTATTACATTTGATTTTCCTCCAAACTGTAAAATGGTGTCTCTGTATTTATGTGAAAAGCCACATTAATCTGGTTAACCATCGCTCAGACCTAAGTGTTCATCGTAGCGTTGATGAGTGTTGCCTTCAGGCCGAACTGTAGCAGATATTGACTCTGATCAGATTATGGCGACAAAGAGCAGCTTTATGCTCCGTGGCACAAACGGTCCCAAAGACACACGACTGTGCTGTTTTATTAGTGTGACATGGAGCCAGTGCAGACATCAGATTGTTTAGTAGTAGGGTCGCAGTTAGGACACGTGGCGGTGGTGAATACATGCCTTGTCCCCGCCGCTCAGAGACACTGTGAGCGCCCAGATCATGGTCATGTCTTGGCACCGACTCCGACCGACTCCCCAAAGTTCTGATGCAGTTATTGTATATCTAATAAAGTCACTGAACGTCCTGCTCATCTTTAATCGCATATCGATGGTGCATGGTTTTGTCTTTTGAAGTGTGCCGGTGACATCGTGAAACAAGCTCCATCATCCGAACACCAGAAACAGTTCTCACGATGACATCATGTGTCAGGTGATCTGACATCATCTGGAGTGATATTATTTTTAAGCCATGTCGACCGCCCAGGTCCTCAGAGAAGTCTACATCAGATTCAAGCAGCTGCAGAATTATACATACCTGTGCTGTTATAATGATGAATGCCATGGTCATCAGGAGTTGAAAGCTCGGCCAGCTGATCCTAATTAGCATCAATAAACGCCCCGTCAGTCCCCATAAAGGGCCCTGAGACTGCAGGGCCGTGTCAGCACAGATGCTGAAGGGAATTTGAGAGAATTACGTCAAGAATTGCCAACTGAAACTTAAATCTACAGCGTGATGGACTCAAAACACTTCTGCAGGAAGTGAGCACCAAACGATCTGTCGTATTTACTAGCGTCAGGAGGGGATACAGAATAATACAAGGGTGGCACAGCTGATGAAGATTAACAAATGAGACACTGACCACTGAACGGGAAGGTTACGAAATTGGGAGAGTTCAGTCCAAACATGTGGGCGACCTCAGGAAATCAGTGGTGTTGTTGTTTGTCCTTAGACGAATGTTTAATGAACAGCCGGTGCCATGTGACACAAGCTACAGTGAGAACATCTGCGTTAAGAGTAATTAGCAGCTGATTTTATTTAGCTGTACTATTTGTATTTAACACAGAATCGTTATTGTTGTTGTTTACAGATGATTTCTGTGAGTTTTGACTGACAAACTGTTTCCTTTATGTTCACAGCTGTTCAGTCTTGAAATTAATAATAAAATAGTTTTCAGTATTTTATGATATCATCAAGAATATTATTATCTCAAAAACACCCTGAAATATATTTTATTTTAGGGTCATAACACACATCCCTAGTAAATGTGCCACTGCGCCAGTCGACCGAGGGCCTGTAAATATCACTGATTATTGGATGGCGTGATTCCCAAGTAAATGAAGTGTTAGTTTACTCTTTATTTATTTACTCTATTTATTTTTTCCTGATCAGCTGTGAGGGTCCAAAGGACAGAGGGGTGTCATATGCTGTAAAGCCCTGTGAGGCAAATTGTGATTTGTGATATTGGGCTTTATAAATAAAATTGGTTGATTGATTGATTATTTTAACAGACCATAATGCTTCAAAATAATGACAATAATAATTAAAAGTATTGTAAATGGTCATATCAAACAGCTGTAGGACTGAAGAAAACACAGGGACCAGATATTTATCACACATTTACAGATGTGTGTATAATTTGTGTCGATTCTGATTTTACCAAAGAATAAATCCTGTGTGAAAAACGTCTGGTGAATGAGCCCCAGCGCTCGGCCCTGATCAAACACTCCTCAGTGTACCTTTTTAATTTTCTGTGAGAGTCGACTGATTGATTGATCTTTCAGTTTGAATCATTGAGGATCTGGAGTCCTGACCAGGGTTCAGTTTTAAACGATATATCTGATCCACAGATGCTCCGTGGATTCATCCGTCCTGACCTCAGAGTAACTCTGCTTCTGGTGTTTTCCATCGTGCAGCTCTGTGCAGCCTTTGTCTTCGTCTCTTGTGTTGCCTGTGTATTCGTCCTCATCATCCTCAGGCGCTCTCTGGAACCAGTTTGAAGGCCAACCTCGCTTCACTAAAGGCCCCGCTGAGCGACCAGCCTGCTGCCCTCTGCAGAGACTAACGGCCCCACTGCTGCGCTGCTGATTTATTCTGTTTTCAGCTGGCTGATGCAGAGCCCCCCCCCCATCCTCCCCCTCTCCCTCCACAGCCACCCACAGTCAGAGGTGGAGTTTAGGAAGTTACAGGCAGATGGATGCTAGATGGATGGATGGATGGATGTTAACAAACTCAAACATCTGAACGATGATACAGATATCTGCAGTAAACTGCTCTCAGCATGTCGGTGAATATCAAAGGACACATTTTTATTTGTGCAGACGAGGTGAATTTGCAGAGTGTCAGCAGAGATGGGAGGAATTTTAACCCTTTTAAAACTGAGCTCCAGTGGACGACTGCAGGAGATTATCGTTTGTATGAGCCTGTCTAAATAGATCTAAAATAAAAAATCATAACAGATGCAACAGTCATTCTTTTAGCAGCAGAAAGCTAAAGGCTTCTGTCCCCCCTTACTTTACTTTACATGCTGTACAAACTTGGTATGTTGCCATTTTTATGCCATAATTTCCCCAGGAATTTTCCCTTAATGGCCACAGAAGATTGATCACGTATATATCAATTTGAAATTAAAGTCTTAACAGCTAGAGCATTCATTCTTTTTGCAGCAGAAAGCTAAAGGCTTCTGTCTTTCACGTCATTGTGTCATGACCTTATGTTACCTTACTTTACACGCTGTACAAACTTGGTATGTTGCCATTTTTACGCCATAATTTCCCCAGGAATTTTCCCTAATAGCCGCAGGTTGTCGTTAATCGTTAAGTATACATCGATCTGAAATTAAAATCTTAACAGCTAGAGCATTTATTCTTTTTGCAGCCAAAAGCTAAGACATCACGTTGTATGCTGACGATAGTACGCTACGTTACATGTGGTGCAAAAACATGAGAATATCTCAAAAACAAAATAATGTCGAGAGTTCATATAATTTATGGAGCGTTAACAAATATTTTCTTTATTTTTCTACATTTAAAAATCTTATGGATTATTATTTTTTGTTGTTTTTATTGTGTAAAATCTGATGGAATGGAAGCATTTTTTTCTTTAATTTCACAGTTTCAGTATTTAGATTAGTTATTATGGTTAATTGACTTAGATATCCTTTAAGCTCAGGTTTCACAGATTTTAGAAATACGAAGCATTTGAAGATACTCGTATATATCAAAATACCAAATATGCATTGGCGGACTGTTTCTGTTGAGTTCAAAGGGTTAAGGCAGATACAGAACAGGATAAATTACAGGACATTAAAAACCCTCTCCTCAAACTGCAGCTGTAACTCAGGTGAAGCTCTGAGGTGCCAGCGCTCGGCAACTTGGAAAATATCCACTCGCCAATAATTAATGAAATATTTATGATATAGTAAAACTGACTTATGGCTTCATGAAGCTGTTGTTGAAGCTCAGACTTTTCGATTTGTTGCCATGTTTGGTTCACAGCTCTCGTTCTCCTCCTCCTCCTCCTCCTCCTCATCCTCATCCTCCTCCTTATCCTCATCCTCCTCCCCCTCCTCCTGCTGCTGATTGACTTCTCATCATCCTGTGTCGTCTGATGTATCTCTGTAAATGTTTCTGGCAGCATGAAGAAGGGAGGAGAACATATTGGTTGTTGATAACAGGATCTGGTGGGATGATATTTTGAAGTAATCGCAGCGTCCCTCAGAAACATTTTGATATTAAGGAAAGTCTGTTTCTGCTAACGTGTTCAGAATCATGTGAGATGATCACATTATGTGTCCGCCACTCTGTTGGGATATAACACAGCAATGAAAGTGTGATTTCCCCCAAAATATTCCCTAATAGATTTAAAGTCTCATCTCAGCAGCTTCCTGTGTCGGCGCAGACGGTCTGAGGGGAGAAGCCTCTCGCCTCTGTGGCGTTTACTCTCCGTCTGAGCATGCTCTGTTTGCCTCCTCTCTGTGGCGCTGAGCAGTGGCTGTTGTCGCCTCTGAATGAGAGATGGTGTTTGCTCTGCTCTCGGGCTGCAGCACTTTGCCATTTGCAGACCACTTGGCTCTGCTGCAGGGAGACTGTTTGCACGCCGTCCGACGTCACTGTTGATGTAAAGCTGCGCTCGGATCAATGTGGGTCCAATTAAACAAAAAAAAGTCTCCTGCTGGATTGTTTTTTATCTCAGAACAGTTTTGATATCTTGTGACGGTTGCTCATTGACCGCTCGTCCATCACTTTACAGGACCATTAACCCATCTGAGGCACACCCTGTGCTTTAGATTGGTGACCCATTTTCAGGAAAACTTTGGTCTCTAGTTATTTTACTTCTCTCAGATCTCAGATAATCCCTGAACAGGAGAGGTTTTGTTTTCAATTTTTGATTAAATAAATAAATAAATGTAACTGAACATTTTGGTTATAAAATTTAAAAAAATCATCACATTTAATTTACAATTTAAAAGTCAATCTGTGTCTCTCAGTATAGATAACTGACACGGCTGATGATGATTGAGAACTTAAATTGCCTAAAATCTGCGTTGATTCTGGAAATCAGTCAAAGGTTGTGGTAGGTTTGGAGATGGTTGGTGACCTTTAGTTAATGGTTTGCTTTTGGTTCATTTCAGTTCCCATTTTGGTCCCAAACATGTTTCAGGTACAGATCGCTGTCCTGAAGTTCCCTTTTTCATAACAACATGAATGCTTCAGTTATTTTTTTTACTGCCACATGGTTTCAGATGAACACAAAATGTCTGCCAGTGACGATGTCAACAGCTGCTGAGGCTTCTGTGTTTAAAAAGTCATAATTATTTTCTGTAACTGCTTATCCTCCTCGGGGTCGTGACTGGTCTGGTGCCAGATGACAGTGGGGTACATCTTGGACAGGTTGCCTGACTGTCACAGGGCTTACACATGAGCCCTTTTCACACAGAGATGGCGTCATAGAGCTGCTATGAAGTCCCCTCGTTACGCCTCCTTTACATTTTTACACAAATCCAAATAACGGTGGCATCATGTCGCTCTAGTTTATGATGTCAGACAGCATGATGACATCAAAGAATCAAAAGAGGTGTGACATGTAACACAACAGTGTCGGTCTCTAGTGTGACATATAACTTACATGTCAGCAGCTCTTTATAAACAACAATGACATCACATGTCAATAACAATCATTTAGCGTCCCTGTAATATGGCGGCTGATCTCGTCCTCTGCTCCGAGGGTAAGGAGCTCCTGGACCTCACTGTTTTCACTATTTGTGGACATTTACTGTTCTTCTTCTTCTTTGAGTTAGCTGCTAACTGCTAACAGCCACTCTTTAAATCTCCCCCAGTGGGTCGCACACATAACACGTTGTCCAAACTTCACTCTGTCTGCCCACTCTACAATGGTGCCTTATATAAAGAACGGCGAGGCGACATAACGGTGTGATATTCCTGCCTTAACAGGCAGCGTGAAAGGGACATATGTAAAGGTGTAGTGGAGTAATGGCGTCCTGAGCAGAGAATGAAGTCGCGATCTCTCTACATGTGATGTAATCTGAGCTTCTCTGGAGTTTGTTGTGGTAATCTGGTCCAGCTGTGCGGCCATGTTAGTATTTGTGTGTATTTCTCTGTCCGGCTCATTGCTGTCACTTTGCATTGTGCTCAATCAATATCTGGATTGTGTTTTCGCAGAGGTGTAGCACTCACGCTCTGGTCCCTCCCAGGGTAACACTGTTTGCTCTGTCAGCACTGTTGCTGTTTTTGGTGCTGTTTATGTAGTTAGCACCGTTAGCTGTTAGCCACCGGCTCAGCCACCTCTGTGTTTTTTGCCTTTATTGTTAGGACAAGAAAGGTGGGAGAGGAGGGGAGAAACATGCAGTAGAAATTGAACCCGAGCTGCTACAAAGGACTCAGCCTCCATGTCAAAGACTGGTCAAGATAACACATACTCTTTTGCATAGCGCCCCTTTAACGGTACTGGTGTCAAACGATAGCCAGCCGTAGTTATTTCAGTGAACTGCGCCTTTAATTGTTCTTTATGTGGTCACTACGTTTAAAAACATGAATTCATGTGTTTCAGAGGGATGTTTGTCCCCCAGCTGCAGTAGTAGTTGTAGTATTATTGGTTGTTCATTCTGCTCAGTGTGATTTAAGAAACTCTAAACAAGCAGCAGTTTGAGTCGGCGGTGTGTCGGGTTCAGAAGAGTCAGGAGCCTCTCGCCCTCTGAGGGAGCTGTTTGTCTGCTGGCTGAGCGTCCCCGCAGGCCCCGGCTGTATTAGCACCGAGAGAGCTGTAATTACAGCGTTAGTGTAGTCGTTAGCGAACCGCTGAGACCTGCAGAGAGGAAAGAGCTGCTCTCTTAAAACACAAACAGTGAGGCAGCAACATTCAGCAGAGCCTACTGATGTCAGAACACTGAGCTGGTTGCAGGAATAATTCCTGTGTGCTGGTTACACTCTTTATTTGCAGAGATAGCAGAGGAGCATTGCTGTAACATAGAGTCATGTGTTTGGCCTGTAAAGTCCTCGTTAACTTAACAACACCCTTGGCCTTTGACCTGGAGCCGCCCAGCCCACACATCTGGCCTGGCCTGCACCTCTGCAGCTATGGTTGCCGGCTAAACTTTTCAATAACAAGAAGTTGCAGCACACTTGTTGCCTAGCTGCGAATAAAAACCTTTGTTATGCAACACACAGCAGGGATCTCCCCGAATCTTCTGACTGTGTTATCAGGTCTGTGCTGCAGTCATGAAATATTAACGCCCTGGTTTAGAAGTGGGATGATGTAAATAAAAGAAAAAGATTCATCTGAGACAAATTAATATTTAGTAAAAAGTCTTTTTGTTGTTGACACGGCAGCGCAGAGATCTGTAAGTGTCTCCTGCAGCAGTGAGTCCTCTGCAGACTGAAGCTGCTCAGAGACTGTTTTGGAGGGCTGTGATTGGGCGTGTCAGCACACTCACGGCACCCTGAGACCTACATCAGTAATGATACAATCTGTGACTGCATCTAAGTGTCCCCTGTGGAGCTCAGCTCCTCTGCTGCTGTGTCATCAAGCTGGAATTGATCAGGCAATAACACAGGCTGGGCGCCGTACTGTACTATTACACTGTTTGTGTCCGTTGTGGTGTCACATAATCATTTGCTGAGAGGTTTAATCATCTCAGCTCTCGTGTTCTGCCGCCGAGCTGCATGTAGTGAAAAGTGAAGTTAGTGTTTACCTGCTGCTGATGGGCTCTTGTGTAACAACAGTGTGTGTGTGTGTGTGTGTGTGTGTGTGTGTGTGTGTGTGTGTGTGTGTGTGTGTGCGCGCGTGTGTATGTGTTTGTGTGTTTTATCATGTCTACATGACACGTCACCTGTTCTTCAGAACTGGGTCAAATCACGTCAGACCAAAAAAAAAAACTAAAAATACTAACCTATCAGAACACATTAATTCTGTTTTTGGGGTGAAATATTATTTTTAAAGAATTTTTATATGACATAAACATGAGAAATAAAATATTTAGATCTATTTTCTTTTCTTTTCTTATCTTCTTAACTTGCCCTGCGCCAGAAAACAGCTTCGTTCCAACTTTTTTGAAACATGTTGCAGCATCAGATTCAGAATAAATAACTTTTATTTACAAAAATCCCATGAAGTTTATTAAATAGATCCTCTACTATCACTGTGTGTTTCACAACCAAACTTTGTTGGAGCAATCCAGTTAGCATCATATAAATGTTTACACATGCACCAACACACACAAACACACACACACACACACACACACACACACACACACACACACACACACACACACACACACACACACACACACACACACACACATCCAGTTTCTTGTCTTTATACTTTTTTCAATTGAACACAGGTCTCAACAGATCTGTCAATCATTGCGCTCTGTTTTTATGCAATAATGTAGATGACTTCTATAAATTTGGCACAAACATCCACTTGGACTGAAGAATAAACTGATTAGAATTTGGTGCACCAAGGTCAAAGGTCAGTGTGACCATACATCCATCTCCCTCTTGTAAATGAAATACCTCAAGTAGATCTTGCGGAAATTTTGTCAAATTTGGTGCAAACTTTTCTCAGACTAACGAACTGGTTAGAGTTTGGTGGTCAAAGGTCACTGGAACCTCGTCTGTCTCATTCCTGTGAACATGATATCCCAGGAACACCTTTAGAAATGTATTTAAAAATTTGGCACAAACGTTCACTTGAACTCGACAATGAACTGATTAGATGACTAGATTTGGTGGTCAAAGGTCAAGAGCGATGTGTAGTCGAATGTGTCGCAGCATCAGATTCAGAATAAGTAAAACCAATAACTTTAATCAGTGTGAACATTAAATATCTTTAAACTGTGTTCAGTTGAATGTAGGTCAAAGAGGATTTGCAAATTATGGCGTCCTGTTTTATTCAGATTTTACATAGTGTCACAACTTTATTGGAGCCGAGGTTGGAAATTTAATACCCTCAGGATTTTTTACTGCAGATAAAAATGAGAAATAGTCGATTATTTTGTGTGAAATTCGAATGAGATTAAACTGATTTCCATCATTTAACAGTTTAATTGGTAAGAAAACATGATCCTGTGATAATGACGAGTTCCACATGGAGACACTGAGCTTTCTTCTCTTGTGTTGTTCCTGCCTTTTAATTCCCTCAATGTTCTCAGTCAGACTTCTCAGTGCACATGTCTCAAGTGCACATGTTGAACGTTCTTGTATAAAAGCTGTAACTCTCTGTGTGTGATTCACGGGGAGTCATTGGTGTCATCAGTTGTTTCACCTCACTTACCTGCAGCATCACGTCACACCTGAGGGCACAGTTTACATCTTCATCTGTAACCTTGAATCTCTCTTCTCTCCTCTTCCTCTCTTTCAGGTTGACGGGGCCCTCCGGTCACCTGACTGATGGTCCAGGAAACTACAAGTACAAGACTAAGTGTACCTGGCTGATCGAAGGACAGTAAGTAGAGAGCAGATCCAACACCAGGGGACACATACCAGACCCGACTTTGGTACCAGACCCGACTTTGGTACCAGACCAGACTTTGATACCAGACCAGGACTTTGATACCAGACCAGACTTTGCTGCTGTTTAAAGACTTTTTGAAGGAGTCGACTGAATTCTTTAATCAGCTTGGAAAACCTTTGAGAGCGTCTTGTAAATGAAAAGATAAGGGACGTAGTTTTCAGTAAAATGACGTATATTTAGGTGGATTTCTTAAGGTTGAATGAGTTTTGTTTCTGAGGGGGAACCTTTTTTTGTGGCTGAATTTCCGTGCCGGGCCTGAGACAGAAGGACTGAGTAGTAAAAAACATACTTTGAACTGATCATGGTGTAACAGACTACCTGTAGCACCTGATTTTATTCAGACAGTGTGAACATGTTGTGCACAGTTGAGAGGCAGATTGGGAAAACCGAGGTTGCGAGGCAGTTTGTCAAAGCTGCTCATAATAATTGTTGTAGACTTGCTGTGCTCTGCAGTCCTTCACTGAGATACCGTCCAACGTTCGGACCCTACAAGATCCACGAGATGATGGATGAACATAAACGACAAAGTAACTGTGAGAAATCCAATACTCCTGCTCTATTGTTTTAGTCAGCATAACCACGCCACCGAGTATCGATTCACAGCCATGAGTCTTAATTTTTCTTGGCTGCCAGCTCATCTGAACCCAAACTCTTTGATTACATTTGCATTTCAGGCGTTCGGCCAACATCCAGCGGGGGATTAACCATGAGTGACTTTGTCGGGGCTCGTGAGGTCACACTCATGTTTCCTTCGACCGGACGTGTAGATGTTTCAGGGTTTTGAACTCGTGACCGTCCTCTTCCTGTATAGCTTCTGTAATCACCAGGCCGCCCCGTCATCCTGCGTTTTCATTACGTCCTGATGGCAATTTAATATGCCGTCTTGAGACCTCAGCCTGTTCTTAACAAGAGGTTAATGCAGTGACACGTGTGCCGTACGCATCACAATGACAAGGAGGGCTCTGAGGCGTCGTCCATATGTTCAGTCTGCAGCGGCCTGAAGTGACTTTACTCAGACTCAGTGAAATGAGTGAAGCTGGCTGTGCGCTGAGTTTGTCTCCACGCTCTCGGGGACCACGGCGGTAATTGCTGATGTAGAATAGGAGTTTCTTTGTCAGATCCCTGAAGTGACTCTGTACTTCTGATTTATTATTTACTGGTCACAAGCCTTCGTCCCTAATCAAACCTCGAGGCTGCCGCTGCCTCCCTGTAAAATTATCCAGAAGAAAAATGTGAGCATTCATAACATTTCCTGTACATCGTAGCTTCACTAAATGGGCCTTTTGTGTGTTCTTCCCTCCTCTTTTGACTGATTTATTATGAACCAAATTTAGAGTAGACACAGTTTCATGAATCTCACGAATGTCTTTGATCCAAATCGAATTAAACGAGCTGGTTTTTCTTGTTTTTCTGTCTGCTGTCTTAAATATAAAGGCCATGGACGCTTAGTTTATTCATACTGCACAGTAACCTACTGTATCTGTGACATGATGCAATGCAGCTCTGTCAGATTTATTATTAGGAAAATAAAATGATATAAGGTTAATTTTTAGACAGTAAAGACAATGGAGCAGAGGCCCTGCTGGGTCTTTGTGGTGATCACACACGGGTTTACTGTGTTTATTCTATCTTGTGAAGGCTCTTTGTGTGGGTGCAATATGGTCCCAATATAAAATATAAAATGCAAGTCTCCTTCAAAAACAATCCGAGGCACCCTACAGAGCCTCTGCAGAATTCCCTTTATTTTGCAGTATGTATTTAAAATGACCATCTTCCTTCTTCTTCAGGGTCATTGTCAGTGGTAGCTTACACACCTATATTGCGTTACACTGGCCTCTTTTATTCAGCCGGTACAGGTTGGGAATATCATGCAGTTATTCCGCTTTGCCGTTTGGTATTAAAGGAACAATTGTAGAATGAGGGACAGAGTTGTCTCGCCTTAAAGCCGCCACAGGAGGTAGTTACAGCACCGAAATGTTGTTTGTATAAACAGGACAGCTGCAGGACTGGTGTGACGTTTTGATGATGCCTTTTGTGTGCGATCTACCGCAGGAGATTTAAAAAGTAGCTGCTAGCAGTTAGAAGCTAACTCAGAGAAGAATAACAGCAGCAGCTGTTAGCAGTTAGCAGCGAACTCACTTAACCTCCGAGCAGAGGACGAGATCAGCCGCCATGTAACAGAGATGCTAAATGATTGTTATTGACATGTGATGTCATTGTTATTGTTTATAAAGAGCTGCTGACACGTATGTTATATGTCAACACTGTTGTGTTACATGTCACGCCTCTTTTGACTGTGATGTCATCATGCTGTCTGATATCACACACTGGAGCCACATGATGCCGCCATTGTTTGGTTCTGCCTAAATGTGAAGGAGGCGTAAAGACGGGACGTCATAGCGGCTCTATGGCGCCATCTCTGTGTGAAAAGGGCTGCTAATGAGTAGAGTGAGAGGCACCCAGGAAGTGCGCTGAGCTTTGAATCTAATTTTTGATTCAACAGATATATGGCAGGCTAACGTTAGCTAAACGAAGTGCAATGCTAACTCAGTTCACTGAGAAAGTACCTTTTTAAGTGATAAACGTCCAGATTTATAGTAATGTGACGATTTGCATCACTTCCTGATTATATTAGGAAACAATACAGAGCTAGCTAACGACAGTCCTCCTGAGTGTCACCAAATGCCATTAACAGTTCATAATCAGATTCATGTAGCCCACAAAACTACTGGAGCCAACAGCAGCTTGAGACGCAGCTGACAGACAGAGGCAGGATCTGTCAGGACACCAGTAACTGGGAAAATAAATGTGCACATTTAGATTAAAAAAAAAAAAGACGTCAGTCAACATCACATAATGTGAGTTTCTGAATCAGGTGGAAGGATTTGTCAGTCACAGGTGAAACAACAAAGATATGATGGCGCTTTGACCTCTGGCTCCATGAACGCTGACTCTCATGTCACGACCTTTCCTTCTTCATAGTTTCCTTGGAGGGTGTACTGAAGGGAAGGAGGGAGGAGATGAGGGCAGGGGCAAACTAAAATGATCAAGAATGAGATAAAAACAAAGTCAAGGCCAACCTGAACCCCTCCTTATGTACACATGATAAATTCCTCTACAGCCCGGTTCACATTTTACTGTTCATGACAAACTCATATTAATCACGTACTACTGAATATTAGACCATTACGTTTCTGTTAATTTGATCATTTATCCTGTGATGTAATGCAAAGACAGATCCAGGGTGGGAGGAAACCGTCGACAGACAAATGCTCGTACTGTTCAGCTGTAGGTGGTGAATGTTTGCACCGTATCAGCTGTTAATTATCCACCGGTCATACTCTTAAAGCCCCATTTATTCTGCTCATGTGGTGAAAGTGGGTGTTGTGTTTGGTGAAACAGTAACTTCGTGTGCAGTGAATGTGACAGTGAAGGTGAGTGAGCGGGGATTTACAGGTGTGTTAGAAACATTAACACTTTATATTTAACAGGTGATGTTAATCAGTTGTACAGTGATGAAGGTGACAGGTGCTCTTATCCCCAAAGGTTCCCTCACACAGTCATCAGATCAGTGATCAGGTTTATCTTCAGGATACAGTTTGTCAGGACTCCACACTCTGTTAAACTGGGGCTGCTGTTGGTTCGTCTTTTGTTTAGGAAGGTTTTTAACTGAGCAGCCATGACAGAAGCTGGTCCAGTTGACTAAGGATGCTTCAGTGCTTCCTTTTTTGTCTCCTTTAGCGTTGGATACACCGGACCTTCCTGTATGAAAGGAAAGAACATGATGCCGTCACGCAGTTCCTGTCGTTCCTGTACAATATCTAATTTCCTGTCGCTGCAGGTCTCTCAATCAAAACAGTAACAAAAGTGGTTAAGTGGGATTTATACTTTTATCATTTATATTTTTCGCCATACCGACGCTGCAGCCTGACGTGCACCTCCCCAGAAATGTAACTTAATAATGTCATTTTAATGTAACTTTAATTTCACAGATAAGAGCATTGTAAGTCCTGTGTGTGATTTATCCTGACTTCATATCTGTAGAGAAAAACTCCGCTAGCTGCTAGGCTAATTTATACAATGTAAACTGTCTTATGCTTATGCTAATAATGTTAGCATGTTGTATTTGTTTGGAAAACGTGTTTAGACAGTTAAGACAGTTGTTTTGTCGGTAAACCTTGCGAGCTGTAATGGAGCTGATTGTCTTAACGTTACCTATGTTGCTGTTGTCCCTAGTTTCATATAAGTGGAGGAAAACACCACTAAAACGCTGCTAATAACGTTAGCATGTTGTATTTGTGGGGAAAATGTGTCCAGATAAACACAAGTGTTTGTCTTGTCTTGTGTTTGAAAAACTGTCTCTATTAAGCCATGTTTAATGTGTTTTAATGTGCGTTTTGAATCAGTTAAACTTAACAGCACTTCACAGAAACACCACAGTCAATTAGTGCTTTTTGAAAGGGGGAAAGAGGGAGGATGACATGCAGCAAAGGGCCATGGACTGGAATTGAACCTGTGGCTGTTGTAGCAAGGATGTAGCCTTTTTACATGGGACTCCCGTTCTACCTGCAGAACTATTGGCCCGTTATTCTGGCCAGGATTCTTAGAAACTTGGTGCTATACAGCAAATCAGCCTGTGTTTCCACCAGTTCTGTGCACAGCCATTGAAATCAAGGATGTATCATCAACGGAGGGCGTTGCACAGTGGAAAACAACAGTAAACAGCAGCAGTAAACTTATGGATTACATTGATTCCCAGCGAAGTTTTGTTTGTTTTTTATTACCAGAATTTGTTTTTACTCTAAATAAATCCTGGACCAACGACTGATGAGACCACTGCATGCACTTTTTGTCCTGATGACTTCTCACTTGACTTCTAACCTGTGGAATATGACACGCCCACTGATGTCGTCACAGTTTGCACTTCAGGTCAAGGAGAACTTGGTACTTTTTGGTTCCAGCTGAGGGTCATACTCACACAGAACGAGCTGCAGCATCGCGAGCAGCATTTTAAGTTGAGCATAAAAAAGGTTTTGTGCTCAGGGCTCGTTTGTTTCAGGCAGATTCCTCAGAGTTGGACCAGGAACTGCGTTAAAAAAGATAATGTAATGCTTGATCCCAAAGTTAATTAATCATTTCAGAGGGTAGAAACAGCCCAAGATACAATAGTGTTGTTGTTGCACCAACTCACAGGTTAATCAGCTGAGTCTTTGTTCTCTGAGATGAAAAAATGTATTGATTTCCAGTTGTTTAGAATTAAAGTAACAACCAACGTGGACAGACAGACGTTCTTATGGTCATCCTGTGTGTGTGTGTGTGTGTGTGTGTGTGTGTGTGTGTGTGTGTTTTCCAGGCCCAACACTATACTGCGATTACGGTTCAATCACTTTGCCACTGAATGCAGCTGGGACCACCTCTACGTGTACGACGGAGACTCCATCTACGCCCCCCTTCTTGCTGCCTTCAGGTACGTCTGCTGTAGAGGTAATTTGGTGTAGGTGTGAGTGCAGGAAGTCTCTGTGTGGACTGGACTTCCTGAAGGGAAATCCGACTCTTACAGTTTCAAGATTATTTTTTGGGTCTTTTTTGCCTTTAATATACAGGACAGTGTGAAATGGGGAGACAGAGAGAGTGGGGGGACGACATGCAGCAAAGGGTTGCAAGCCGGAGTCGAACTCGCGACCGCTGCAGCGAGGCATCACCTCTATACATGGGGTGCCGGCACTATCCACTAAGCTATTGACGCCCCTACTCTTACAGTTTAATCCAACATCCTACATAAGCAAGTAAAGGGAGTTGTGTTTCGCTCCACAACAGCCTGGCTTCATGTGTGTGTCAGTTTGGGACTAAAATCTGTATAAATGTTAATAAAATGTGTTAAATGTCACTGTTGTCACTTCCTGTTGCAGCGGTCTGATCGTTCCTGAGCGATATGGGAATGAGACGGTTCCTGAGGTGGTGTCTCAGTCCGGTTTCGCCCTCCTGCACTTCTTCAGTGATGCTGCTTACAATCTGACTGGGTTCAACATTTCCTACAGGTGAGAGAAGCGCAACGTAAAAACAGCTTCTTCAGCTGCCTTCTGCTTTTTCATGTTTATAGAAGATAACCGAGGAAATATGGAGGTGATGCTCTGCTTTAAAACTGTGAGCTGGTTTTATTTTTCAGAAGAAAAGTTCTGTCAGTTTCTGAAACATAATCAAAAGCTTTCTTGACATCAAGCCGTCCAGTCCAGTCCAGTCCAGTCCAGTTCAGTTCAGTCTAGTCAAGTCTAGTCTAGTCTAGTTCAGTCCAGTTCAGTTTGCCTCTTCTGTGCGTGTCACTGTGGGTTTCGACTTCCTTCCTCCGACACTGCAAAGACATGCAGGTTAGCTGGTGACCGTAGGTATGAGTGGTCGTCTGTCTCTGTGTGATAGTCTGGTGACCTGTTCAGGGTGAACCCTGCCTCTCACCTAATGACGGCTGCACTAGGCTCCAGACCTGCGACCCGTTATCAACATAAGCAATGATAGAAAGTGAATGAATGAATAAAAGGAAATACAGTGATTACAGCAGCGGGCAGTGCTGCAGCAGCAACACAGTCAGTGTGATCATCGCACATGTGTGTGCGGCAGGCAGTGTGTTCCAGCTGTAAGAGTGCTGTACTCAAAGTGTTTGGTGGAAACGCGGCTAAAGCATCGTCCTAAAGGACAGGGCGGTGCTCAAAACTAAATGAAATGTTGTTGTTCGTCTTAAATAGTGATGTCACGATACTGATGCTAAGGGTGTAAAATTTAGAGGTGTTCTGGGCGTGTCCAGCTGGTAGGAGGCCCCGGGGCAGACCCAGAGCACACAGCAGGGATTATAGATCTCATCTGGCCTGGGAACACCTCGGGGTCCTCCAGGAGCAGCTGGAGAGTGTTGCTGAGGAGAGGGACGTCTGGGGTGCTTTGTTAAGCCTGCTGTCCCTGTGACCCACCCTCGAATAAGCGGATGAAAATGGAAGGGTGGAAAATTAATTATCAAATCAGGCAGTAACGTGACAGCTTTTCTTTTCTTGGTCAGCAGCAGAGAACAGCAGGTCGACTGTAGGAAACATTCACAGTAAGAGACAGCGAGCGCAGCAGGTAGTGGTGTATCTGTACTGCGGAAAGTTGGGATTAAAACTGCTTCAGATATTCAGAATCGATATTTTTGACAACAGCAGTCTCAGGCCTTGTCTTTAGTTTGAAGCCTCCACACATCAGGTTTTTCCTAACCTGGGTGTGTGGTGCAGCCCGGCCTCAGGGTGCGTTCATGACGGTGTCAGTCTCTGGATAAAAGAAGCTGCTAAATGACAGATACTTTGATACCCAGCCTCTGTGCAAATCATTTCTGTTTTACCAGCTGCTGAGATTTCTGTAGGTGAAGGAGTCCCTCGACGCCCGTCCCTGGGACGTGATGACGCATACAAAGCTATCTCTCTCTGCATGATTCAGCCTGCGCGCTGCCTCAGCTGGTCGACAGTGTTTCAGTGAGAGGATCACGTCAGGCTGCAGCAGCATGTTTCTGTTGCATCACTACACTGTAATCTACCGCGCCAGGATTCCCACGTCTGTGTGACCAAACCAGACTCTAATTATCCCTCTGCCAAACCACACACACTGCTTTCCAAAGTCCGACAGCAGTGACATCAATGTCAGATGAGCTGTGATACCTACAAACTAACATAAATGTTCAGTGTGCAAGAATTACAAGAAGTGTTCCCAAAACAGGTCCTTCACCCTCCGTCCTACAGTGACCTCGTGTCATCAGATACACTTCGTCATCATGAATAGAATAAAACTGTGTGAACGTGCAGACACTAATTATTCCACTGACGCACAAACTAATCTGCTGCTTTATTTCACTTTCTCTTCCCTTTTCTTTCTTCCTCTCTGCCTCAACAACATGACTGCACTGGTTTCACTTCACATTCACTCACAGTAGTTAAAGCAGTAACTTTTTTCATAGAAACACTTCTTGCTGCTTTTCTTTATTTCAACTGATACACTTATATTGTTACTTTACAGCCTGTTAATGATATACTCGCAGCACACATATCTGTGTTAACAGGCTGTCATTTATTTACTGACTAAAACATTTTCATTTATTTTATTTAAATTGGAGTTTAAAGTTTTGGTGCAACAGAATAAAACTAATCTGATTTAGTGTAAAAACAATTCTTAAGTTTAAAAATCGGTTACAGTTTAATCTTACTTTATTTTAAGTTCATTTTAAAGTTTGGTGCAACATGATTTAAAGATAAATTTTGACTTTATTGGGTTTAAAATGAATCCAGCCTGTATGGGAGCAGAGAAGGGACAGTTTGAACAGTATTGTTGCTTTTTTATTGAATAAGCAACTGAGCATCAAGTTGAGTGACGTTACCATCACTGTATCTTAATGTTGACATTTAAATGCTGAATTTTTAGAATAAAAATATTGTTGTGAATTAAATATTTTACAAACCAGAATTTATATTGCACAGTCCCAGGAGTATTTCCAAAACATTTTTGACGGTCACACATTTAGACTGAAAACTGTTAAGTATTCAAGAAAACCGAATTTAATTTTGTCAAATTCAAACGGTAATTTTTCACATCTAAAACTTTTCAAGTCAAAAACCAAGTTGCTGAAAACTGTGAAAATTTGACACCAAAACTCATTGAAGAAATTTAAACTTGGACATTGAGGCTGTCGAGAGAAGCTGCCAAGTCAGTGAGGTCACTGACTGAAATGAAGAAGGGAAAATAGGGAACTGGCTGATTGCACAATAACATATTACAGTGCTATAAATATGGTCACATTAAAATATTGATATTAACCGTTTCAGCTCTGCAGTAGAAACAGTCCACCAGTGCCTACATTGGTACTTTTGCTTGCTGTGATGTCGTTTCCTGGAGCATCTTCAGTTATTTCATATCTGTAAATCTGTACAACCTGAGCTAAACGGAGAATCTTAACTTTATTAGTTATTTTAAAAAGGGAGACTTTTTACTTAAATTGACATTAAACAAAGTGGTTTCAAGGTTCAGTTGTAGTAATAAAACATGTGTTTTACCAAATCTAACCCCTCTGGTTTCATTCCTTTCAGGCTCATTTTGACTTATGATAATAACTCTATAATACTGACACCCAGCTCTACCTGTCCACCAAACCCACCTCCTCCCTCCCACTGATTGCCTACAGGAAACCAGATCCTGGTTCTCCTACAATTTTCTCAAACTTAACAGTGACAAAACTGAGCTCCTCTTCGTTGGCGCCAAATCCTCCCACCTGCTCGCTCATCCACCATGAGGTCGAGAGCCTTCAGCTGCTCGGCCCCACGCCTCTGGATCTCTCTACCGCACGACTTAAAACACTCGGACTCTGTCACCTCCTTCAAATCCCGCCTCAAAACTCACCTTTTCAGACAGGCACACTCCCTTTAATCTGGACTGGAATTACCTCACTGTTGCACTTTACTGCTGTTTTATGTATTGCATTTTTTTATTATTGTCTTTTGTACAGTGACCTTGAATGTCCTCTCTTATTATTATTATTATTATTATTATACTGCAAAACTGAAAACACAATATTTTCTGAGACAGTTATCGTTCCTCACTAAATCTGACACCGTTGTCGCCCTGCTTGTATCGTAACGACATCGCACATGGACAACTTGATGGCGTGAACGACAGACTCAACTTTCTGCTGCACAAAAACGAACACTCTCGTTGTTACAGTTTTTATTGTAGATTGATTTTAAACATGATCATAAAACAACAACCTCCCACAGCCGCCTGCTGGAGATTCATTTCAGAGGGGTGAATAGTTAAGACTGGTTGAATTTTATAATCAGATATTCTGTAGATGATAAAATTTGAATCACTATGGCCTTTCTGGGCTTCCATACACCATCATTACTGTAGCTGTACCCAAGCTATAAACTCATCTACTGTACTGTAGAGTTACAGTCTGGTACAGATTATGATGATTCCCTGTGTTTTGCTTCTGATGCAACTCTGCAACAGTAATCTGAACTTGAGCAACCTTTAAACACTTAGGATATAGATCAGTCGCCACAACACACTGTGCTGAATCATAACATCAGTTTATCACACACCATAAAACAGAGTCCATCTGCTGACCTGTTTTTCTACAGGAGCTGTTACGGACACACATATTTGAGGTCAAGGTTGAACTTTTATCTCATCCTGGTTTGGATCACTTTTGTCCTCTGTGCTCACTTCTTGTTTTTTGAACCCGAGATTATTGGGGGAAAAAGTGCAGCTTCACTCCACCCATGTGTCGTCCATTTCCTGCATGATGTCTCGTCTTGTGAGCTGTCAATGCCCCAATCTGACGTCAGCTTCTCAGAGAGCAGCTGGGACGTCTCTGCAGCAGGAACACGCTTCTTTTTAGATCTGTAATCAAGAACAATCCAGTGAAATAAAGACAGTAAAATGTATTAATTCCCGTGTTTATATAAAACCATCTGCCCACACTGCTGCAGAAATCTAATCCATTCCTTCCTTGTATTGGTGTGACGCAGCTCCCACAGATCAAACTAAACTTCACACAAAGTCACAAAGAGCCAGAAATGTCATTCACTCTCTCCGAGCCGGTCGCTTCAGCTGGCGTAAAAGAGGAAAAGTGTTCTGCAAACCAAAGTGAAGCTTGTCCGCTCCAAACATCTGCAGAGGACACAAAGGACCTCAACATTTTCCCCCATGCTCACTGGCACCGTCGCCATAGCGATGGGATTGAAGTTGGGCTGAGAAGCGCGGAGTCTGATAAAAGCAGAGTGCCCCCGGGCCCCCCGGTCTTTGGTGTCTCAGAGAGGTGGAGGAGCCGAAACATCAAACCGTGAAGCAGTCGGAGGAACATGAAAGAATGACGGAGGCCCTTTGTGTCGTCTGTCTCGCTCCCAAACATGTTTGTCTCCATGAGTGGGAAAAGAAAGTAACGTCTCACCTCAGCGTCTCACTCTGATGGATAATAATCTGACAGTTTACTGCAAAACTTTTGACTCTGACTTGTTTACTCTTGTTACATAAACAAACATTAACATCAGCTTGTTCACAGTTGGAAGTGTTTTACCTGTTAAAGGCTAAATCTGGAAATATTCTACGTGTTTCCTGTCGTCAGCAGACTCCATGAAAACACCAAAACCAACGATGAAGTCAGTGTCTGATGTCACAGGTCGGCCTGTGAGTGATGTCACAAGATCTTCTTTTGTTGTTTATCGGCCATTTTTCTAGCCTTTATTTAGCCATTTATTTTTAAGTACAGTGAATATACATCGCAGAGCTTTTATTTTGAAGTGCTGTCTCCTGCTGTAGAGTGAGTGACCAACGGAGAGATACGTGACAGAGACAACAAACTAGCTCGATGACATGTCCAAACAAAAGTATGATGCTGAAGATATTAAACTGTGTGAACCTCTGGAAATCTGGACCAGTTGGGAATCATTGCTGTAGTGTGAGCTCAAAACCTGCTTGAATGGAGTTTGGATGAAGGCGTAGTTAGTTTTGAACTTTCTTAGACCACAGGAATAACATGTATGAATTCTAAAAATGGGCGTAGTGTCCCTTTAACTGTGGGTGACAGCTGAGCCCTTTTTCAGGATGGACTTGTTGCACCTTTGTTGTCTCTGCACCACAGAAAGTCAAACAGGAACAGAGACGCCCTCTCGTTTCCTGTTTGTTCCGACACCTGAAATACTGTTGATGCTGAAGAGAAACATGAGGTCCAGATTCAGAGGAGAGCGTGTCGCTGTGATTCCAGCTGTATGATGTTTGTATGTTCAGGTCTGTGTGGTTTTATTGGCTCACAGTGTGTCCTCTGGGTGCAAACAGAAACAGCTCAGTGCCAACAGAAATGACCTGTTGAGACGTGCGGAGCGTCAGCAGAGCTGTTTTACTGCAGATTGGCTGAGTTCACCATCTGCTCCTCTGGGCCTGTGGTGACTTAATGTCTGCCAGTTACCTCAGCCTCTGGCGCGATGCTGTGTCGCTGCAGACGGCCCTCTGAGATGAATGACAAGTGTTGAGGCGGGCGCTTGACCAACTGATGAGGGAGGATGATGCCAGTAACAATCCGTCCTGCTGTCTGAAGGGGAAACGTTACAGCTTTAAGGCCGCACACGGCCGAGGAGCTGCTGCACCACAGCAGATGTAACCCAGCGGTCGAGAGGCGTTCCTGATGTTTTATTCAGGAACTTATTCAGGATGTGCATCTTCTCACCCTCTCTCTGTTTCCTCCTCTCTCTCCCTCTGCAGAGTGAATACATGTCCCAACAACTGCTCGGGGCGCGGCGAGTGTCGTGTGAGGAACTCCACAGGTGCGGTGTACTGCGAGTGTGAAGACAAGTGGAAGGGGCCGGCCTGTGACGTCCCCTACTGCCTGGCTGACTGTGGCGGCCCTGACAGAGGTCGCTGCGAGGGCAAATCCTGCGTCTGCAAGCCCGGATGGCAAGGTGGGCCGGCACTGCAGCTGCATCAGTGCAGGCTGTCAGTGATGTCACCTCATTGTCTCATACATACAGCAGGTCTGAATAACCACAGTGTCATTAGGTTGGCTCATGCCACGTCTTCCTCAGTGACTTCAGGAAGATCCTAACTGGCTCTGTGTTCTCTGGGGTTCATGATAAATATATATCTGCCAAGATTCACCGTTAACAGCCAGAATTATTAAGACAGGATGTTCATGGAAATATAGTTTGTTCTCCTCGGATTTTCATTTCTGTTTTATGGAGCAGACACAGTGCTGTTAGGAGTGATGCAAGAACTGGAGATAGGCAGATAGACAGGAAGGTAGGTGTACTGTGCAGCCCTAAGCTGATGCATATTAAAAATGTGTTATGTTAATGGCTAAACACCCCGACACACCTGTAGTTGGCTGTCAGTCAGTGTTGGGCCACTGGTGAGTATCTGTCGCCCAAGTCGCCGCAGTGTGTCCTGCACCGTTGCACCTGGTCAGCCCCAGATACTGAATCGTCATTGAAAATTAAAACAACAAAATTTTGGTGGCAAGACTCAGTTTAACAGCATCAATAGATACAATAAAAGGAAATACTTTAAAAATAACTGGTCACATATCCATGATAAAAATACAAATGACAATTATTGCTCTTATTTCACAGCAGCAGGAGTTCAGTGTTACTGCGCTCACGGTGAACGTGCAGGTTGTTTTGGAGGCGGGGGTTATGGGAAAAATCATTTTCAGTTTGTTGGTTGCTCTGCGTGTGATTGTGCGTCTGCCTGAGGGGAGGGTGGAAAACAGGTGGTGTCCAGGATGTGACTGTGTCTCCTGATGATACAGCCCCGTCTGTAGAGACGACTCGAGCGGACATCTCTCAGGTTAGGAAGTGGGGAGCCGGTGATTCACTGAGCCATCTTAATTATCCGCTGCAGGTCCCTCCTGTCTGCAGCTACAGTACCAGACTGTACAGTGGCACATCAGGACGCTCAGTGCAGGAGGAGGATGTCATCAGGAGGTTTTTAGGGAGTCTGTCCCATCTTACGGTTCCTTATTGACCAGATGGGTGGGGTTCAGGCTCCAGGTCAGGTCCTCAGACATGTGGACTCCTAGGAACCTGAACTGGAACTGGCCACCTGCTGCACCTCATCTCCACTGGTTGCACAAAGCACCTTAAGTTTGCTCCTTAAGTATGACACTTAAGGTTTAGTTTTTCCATAGCTGAGGAAATACCTTAACGGTGTTGCTAGGAATCTCTTAAAGTTTAAAGAAGTCCAGATGTTCACTGTACTGAGAGAGATTTTAAGTAACTTCTTAAGTATAAGTCTAAGACAAGGAGAAACACTTAAGGAAACTCTAAGGAGAAGACTTAAGGATGTTTTGTGCAACTGATTTTATTTAAAGGAACATCTTTATTAAAGGTGCTTTGTGCAACAGATCATTGTTCTTGCACCGTGCAGACAGCAACTGGACCGCCTCTCCCTTGATGCAGAGCCCAGCGTGATGTTTCCCTGAAGTCGATGCTGATTTCTTTTGGGGGTTTTTTTGTGGTGAGGTTCAGATCATTGTCCCTGCACCATGCAGACAGTGACTGTGCGCCCCCCCTGTAGGCTGTTTCCTGTCCTTTGATACACAGAGCTGTTGGGTCACAGTCGGACAGGTGAGTTCACAAAAGGACTGTGCGACTTTTTCAGCTGTTGAACCAGCGTAAGACAAAAAGAAACTGTAATTTCCAAAGCACCTGTGAAGGTGAAATGCGCCCCTGACCGCACCACAGTGCAGACAGCGTCTTGGGTAATTTGCACACGTTTGGCACATAAATGGCTTTTTAATGTGTGAATGAGCCTCACTGCAAAAAACAGTCCAATTTGCAAAGATCAGCGGCGACACACACACACACACACACACACACACACACACACACACACACACACACACACACACACACAGTGAGATCATCAGTGTCTTCACAGAGTTGGTGGAAACTGAAGCACCTTTATTTGGGGTGTCACGCCGACTCCCCAGTGATCCTGACAGCTCAGCCGTCGCCTCTGCAGCTCGGCGGTCAGGACCTGCAGCTTCAGTTTGCTCTCTGCTGTTGTTGTGCCTCCTGTGTCCTTGGTGCAAAGGAAACATCCACTCTGCCTCACAGATAATTACAATCAGACGCAATAAAAACACAAATTGCCCCCTGCTGCAAAACTTTATGGCCTCTCCGTCTCCCACCAGACATCAACGGGCATATGCACACGCTTCATACAGTAACCCATTGTTCCCAATACTTCGATTTATTTAATCTTATTTCATTGCAGAGCTCATTTGCTCAGCCCCTCCCTCTTTCTATCTGTTTATTAGACTACAAATTAGCTGAGGGGTGCGTTCGTAAATCCAAACTGACACTCTTAAATGCGAGAGCTGCTGTTGGAAGAAACTGAGCATTGTGTTTCTACATGAGTTAACCCAACGAAGTTCATCACACATTCACTCTGATAGTGTGGCGCTCAGTGTAACCAAACAGTTCACTCCAACAGCAAATTCCTGAACGGTCCAGTTTGTGCCAGAGTGTGCTCCAGCACTTGGAGAAGAATTAGCTGCTCGTCACCCCACGGTCCCTCCGCCTCACTCCCTGCTGCTGTGGCCAGCTTCCCCGGGAGGAGAGCAGCTCTGGAGACGGAGCTCCAGTTGCCGATCGAAGTCAGTCAGCTCAAACTTCCTGGCACCAGATGTCACAGCGGGCTGGTGTCACAGCCACAGTGTCAGGTCTAACCTGTGTAACAGCAGCAACTGAAAGTTCGCTAATCCAGCGAGGAGTCGGGGCTGTCTGGTCCCTCGGAGCTGTGGTTTTCATCTGGCTGGATTTGTGTTGCTGCAGCTGCTGACTGGGGGTCTGTGTTCAGAGCTGCTGCCCACTCTCCTCCCAGTGAGGTGGTCTGTAGTGGATGGGAGTGAGGCGGAGGACACACTCTGATTTGAGGCTCTAGCTAACATTACCAACATGAACGTGAACTTGAAGCAGCAGCCGTTAGCAGTGCTGGTTAGCAGAAGGCTAAACTATCAGCAACATTTTCTCTCTCTTTTTTGATACTGACTCGTGTTTTATTTCGTTTCTTGTCAGACTCTGTTTGATCAGTCCGTCTTCCTGTTGTGGGTTGTTCTGCAGTGTGAGAGTTGTTGTCAGTGCTGGAACTTTCTCTGCAGGATTCTCCTCCATTGATTCAGACTTTCACCGTCTGAAGGGACGTGCACACTCATCTGCATCTGTAGATCAGCCAGTAGGAACGCCCCCTCTCTCTGAAACGACCAGTAATTGGACAAAGCCTCCTGAAGAAGGAGCCAAGAGGAGGAGCAGAAGTCCAGTTTTCTCTCAGAGCACTTGAATTACAGCACGCATAGTGTTTATTATGGGATTTTTGCCCAGTGAAGCCAAAATGAAACTGCCGACCACAGCAGCAGCTTTAAGTGTCCGGTGTACCACCCACTGAGAGAGGCTGAAGGTGCAGTGGGGCACAGCTCGTGTAAACAGTGAAGTGTAATGAAGAGAAAGAAAAGGTTTCTATGAAAGATTGTTTGACTCGTCCTCCTCCTGCTGCAGTGAGGGATGGTCTTCAGGATAATCCTGGTCTGAAAGGACGTTTTACTATAAGAGGTGTCTGTTAAACAAAGTCCTGATTTCAGGATTTCAGTGAATTCTTCGATATAAAACCATCCTTCAGTCTACAAATACTAAGAAAACCTGATTATTCTATAAAACATGTGAAGTCGAGGTTGGTTTACTGTGAACAAAAAGAAAATGATTTTTACCCCCGAACACCACAGTGAACGTTTTTGTATAATAGAAAAAAGAAATAAGAAGAATCTCGATTCATACAACTGTGCGGTTTCATTTCTAAATAACGACGATTCATTTGCTCCTATTTGCCTATTGATTCACGTCATGCTGCGTTTTCGCGTCAACTTGTTTGCTGCAAAACAATCTCAGTTTCTATCAAGTGTTTCCTTTAACAACAGGATCCCCCGCCCCCCTGATAGAAAATAAATATTTATTTATTGTTATTTACTCAGTTTATGTGCACTTGTTTCATTTAGCTCAGTGTGAGAGCCTTTACTGTGTTTTCCTGTCGCTTGGCTGCGTTTCTGTCTCTCCTCCTTTGTCAAGAAACGCCACAGACACAGGTGTCGTTACTTGAGTTCACAACCTCTCATTACATTACAGTAAATGCAATAAAATCTTCCATAGACAGACACATGTCGACCCCAAACTAGTTGAGCTGAAACTGACAGGCTCCTCCCCCTTTAACAGTCATGTGTCGTCTGTGCAGCAGCAGAGTTTCAACGTGTCTGTGTTCAGAACATTTGTAGCTTTAAAGTGAATCTCTGCCTTATTTTACTGTCATGTTTGCTTTTAGTTTGATAGGATTCATGTTCAGTTACTGCAGATGAAAACCCAGTACTTCCTGTTTCACAATAAAAGCTGTTAATTAACAAAACAACATGGGACTTTTATTGTGAAGAATGTTCAGGAAATGAAACGGCCACTGTTTTACAGCCACTTATATCAAGACAAAGGCATCATATAATGGTCAGCTTGTGTTATTAATTCGAAAGCTGTGACTTTGTTTTTTATATTTAGCAGCATTTTAGTACATGGCTGTGATGTAGGGCTGAACGATATGACGTTTTAAGGGGATAGTACAGAAACACACACACACACACACACACACACACACACACACACACACACACACACACACAGTGGGGAAGGTACAAACAGAATTAAAAAAAGAAAAGAAAATACTGACGTGCAGGATTACGTCGGTTAGAGGTTCTGGATTGGATTAATTTTTGATTTATTTCCCAGCCCTACTTTTCAGTTGAAGTTTCACTTGAGCATCTAAGAGTGCAATAATTTTTTTTTTCTTTTTATAAATAATAACCATGTTAGAGAATCATGATCTCAATTCTTAGGGGGAAAAATTGTGATTAATATTTTATCAAGAATCGTGCAACTCTAATTTCACATCACCTTTTTCATCATAGATTCTCTGACACAGTTATTTATTTTTTTTTTTTACAATTTTCGTATCATAAACTTTGTGATAATTTCATGTAGATTTCCTTTTAATCAAATCCAGGAATAAATAAAAACCGTTCCCAGTAAATATCCGTTGCAGCTGAGCTCTGAGCAGCTCCTCCGAAGCAGTTGGAGGTTTAGTAAAGAGTGTGACTGACTTTATCCGTCCAGATTTTGCCTGTTTATCTGGTGATTCAACCCAGCGCCTCTTCAGCAGCTCTAAGCCTCCACCAGTGTTATGGAGGCTCCTGCTGCCCCCACAGCCTCCATCTGCTGGAACCTGATGGACTTCACATGAACTTTCTGCAGCATCAGCTTCCTGCTCTGTTTTATTTATATTTCCTGAGATGACCTGACACTACTGTGTCTTTGAATCAGACCATATGGGCGTTCTAACAGCTCGATTAGTTCTTAAACGGCTCCACTGCGCCGCTCCGCACAAGCAGAGACAACGGCTTAATTTAACTGCAGTTATATCAGCAGCTCAGTGTGCTCACCATCTAATTACCGAAGCTGAGGGAGTTGGGAAACAGACTGGCGTTTTCTTTAGCCTTTATTACCCTGTCATGGTGTGTTAGCCGAGGAATAGCACACTTAGTGTACTCTGTGCTGCCAGCTCCCAAATGAACTCATTTTCTACACCAACCAGTACAGACGCAGACAGATGCCTGTTTAGTCAAGCCAGCCGTGCATTTAATCTCTCTTTCACAGATGTGGAGCCTTCAACAAATTACGTCTATAAAGGAAGTGAGGCTGTTTTATTTATAGAAATAATAACCAGGGTGCAGAGGTACTTTGGTGTGCTCGGTGATACTGCAGGAAGATTGGCCACCAGGGTTTTTTGTTTTCAGCCAGTGAGCAAAACAAAAAGGGGAACGGGTTAAGTGACCTTGATTGTGAATCACAACACTTCCTGTGCTGGCACGTGGCCACTTCAGCATTGTTTGGATAATGATCAATAAGCAGCTCCCCCAGCGGGTCACTTCCTGTTTCTCCTGTGTGATGGAGTGGAAGCAGTAATTAGCTGGTAAATGTTTTATTCCAGGCAGGTTTTATCTTCATCTTCCATCAGGCAGGACGGACAGGACCAACAAACTGCCCCTCAACCTGTACGGTTTAAACGATCAACAGGGGCGGGGCCAATCTTTCTATTTCTGACTTTGCAGTTGTTTTCCAAAGAATGTCTCCGAGTCTTTTCCCCTCATTGAGAAGTGATTCCGGTTTATGGTGCCGTCATTGTTCTTGTTCAGTAACAGGGGACGGCTGCTCCGGCTGCTCCGGCCAGGGCCATCCGTCTGGAAACAAGTCATCAAATCCAAAAAGCCTTAAAGGGATAGTTTTGATCTTTGGAAGTGGCGTCTGTGTTTTACCTACAGTAGATGGAGGTCAGTGCATCGCCACTTTGGAGAAGCAGGCTGGAGTACTGACACAGAAGTGGAGGCCATGTTTGCCTGCCTCGGCATCACAACACTGATTCTCTAATTTTACGTGGCTGATCTACTTTAATGCCTCTGTGCCGATGAAAGTCGTGAGTGAAAGCATTGAGTTTTCGGGTTGTCCATCTGTCCCATTCTTGCGAACATGATAACTCAACAACAACTAGAAGGAATTTGTTTAAATTTGGCACAAACGTTCCCTTTGAGTCGAGGATAAGTGATAAGAATTTGGTGGTCAAAGGTCACAGTGACCTTTTGTCTCTCTTATTTTTTGGTGAACGTGATATTTGAGGAAGATTTCTCAGTTTTGGCACAAATGTCCACTTGGTCTCCTTGATGTTGTTGGTGAACGGCCAGTGTGACCTCACAGCTTGACTGTGACATCATCACATTTTAACGTCATATCTCAGGAACAGAAGGGGAGACATTTGGTCAGATACTGAATTGGTGACTCTAATCTTGAACCTGTGCTGATCGTATAGACCTTCTGTGGGGCCCTGACATGAAGCAAGTTGTATTTTAAAATGTGTTTACGAACACGTTGTCGAGATTTAAGAAAAAGAAAGTGCACGTAATGTACAGTAACCTACAAAACTCCTAAGACTAACCGAAAACCTGGAGGCTAAACTTCCCTGATGCTGTCTGTGACATGGTCATTTATTCCATCAGTCAGATTTTCTTTTGGCCAAAATTGGCTCTTTTGATAGTGAAGGTTGCCGACCCCTGGTGTAGCAGGTGGAACACCCTGCTCTGTCCTGCCTTCATGATGCGCCACGTCCGTGCCTCCGTGTGTTCTGGCTTTTAAAGATGTTTTGCTTCTGCCTCCGTCCACAGCAACACATTACTGCTACTCCTGCTTCTCCAAACTGGGGACGATCCGACTGACGTCTACTGTCGTTAACACACTGAATGTGGATCAATACATCACACAACCTCACCTCAAAAGATCTGAACTCTCTTTGTTTCCTGAAAGACAGTTCAGGTAGTTAAATCTCGAATGAATGGAAAAAATAAATGAAAAGAACGAGTAAAGTTTTGTCCATTTTCTTTACAAAGCAGATAATACTTTCTGATGCTAAATTACTCCACCTGTGTAATCGCTCAGTTAACTGAAGGTTTTAAACGCTTCTTTAACCTCTCTGCCCTCGTCTTTCACCTCTCGCTTTTATTATTCAGGAGAAATCAATAATGGATCATGGTTGTTTTTTTCACCTACACAGTCAATTCATGGGAAGTTTCTGTACGCGGCTGCAGGACGTTAAAGTGAACTGATTAAGTCTGTGGATGTTTAATCCTCCTTTGATGCAGGAGGCACAGACAGATTTGATTTTTTGTTTTTATTTGTATTTATCTGGTGTGTATTTATTTTCCTCTGAAAGGTTGGAGCTTCGTGTTAATCGTGTATTAGTGATCTTTCTGCATCATCTCATCTCCCGTGGAGCCCTGACTCTGTGGTTTCCTCCCTCCTCAGGTCCAGACTGCTCCGTCTCAGTGCCTGCCAACTCCTCCTTCTGGAGCCGGGAGGAGTACACAGAGGCCGGGCTGGCAAGGGCTTCCCACAAGGCCGTGGTGGACCAGGGCATCATGTGGGTCATCGGAGGCTACGTCTTCAACGCCTCCGACTATCACATGGTCAAAGCGTAAGTACTCTCCCCTGTGACAGCGTTTGGCTGCTGCTCTCCACCAACTCGAGTCCTGCTGTTGCTATGCGACTGTAGGGAATGTGCTTCTGAAACACAGCGTCTCTGTTGCAGAAATCTCAATATTTTTAACTTCCACGCCTGTTACACCGAGCGCTAAAGTAATACTTGGCTGTCAGGAAGTCCTGCAGCTTCTTCCTGAAGGCGCTGTCTGTTGAAAATCAACAAGAACACGGCTCAGCACAGACGGCTGTGTGTTGGGCACACACACTGAAGGATGTAATTAAAACCGTAAAATTACAGGATAGAGCGACGCTCCTCGCCCTGAACTCCACCCAGGACGCTCACACTTATCCCCTCGGCTCATAGTTTGGTTTTATGGTTTTATTTCTGCTCAGGGTCGATCACATGAGACTGTGTAGCAGCTCTGTGCCAGCTCTGCACTGCTTCTTCACAGTGGGATCAGACGGTAGCATAACGATCCTCCTCAGTGCAGCTGTGTAGCTTGTTACTGATGGAGCTGCACTGTGTTTCACTGCTTTCTTACAGTCTGTGAAGTAAAACCAAACCTCTGATGTGAAGGAAAGAAACACAGTGAGGCCCCTGATGGCTCCTCTGTCTGATGAGTAGTAGGTACGTAGGTTCAGCAGGTCCACATGTCAGAGGCTGCTGAGACCGAGCTCGTAAAGGTGAAAAGGGAAGCAACATGAAACCAGATGTTTAGTGAAATAAAGTTATTTATTAACAAAGGAAGTCAAGTTAAGTCAAGGCCAGACTACAAAGGAAAGGGCTCGTGGGTGCTGCTCAACTCAAAGAAAGGAATTTAACAAACAGAGAGCTGCTGATCTTATCCAACAAAATCAAAAGCGGAAATGAAAACCCAGCTGTGCTAAACGTCTCTGTGAAAACAAAACACAAATAAGAGGAAGATACACTTTAATTTTTTTTTCACTCTGTAGTCATAGATACACAGGCCTGAAATACACACACATGCACAAACAGGACCCATACATGCATTACATGGAGAGATGTCAGAGCGAAGGGCCCAAAAATGTGGCACAAACGTCCACTTGGACTTAACAATGAACTGACTTTTGTTAGTGGTCGTTGGTCAGAAGTCAGGGACACTGTGATCTTGTCTGTCTTATTCGCGTGCACGTGATATCTCAAGAACAGCATGAGGGAATGTCTCACAGGATAAAATAATGAAGGTCAAAGGTCAGCACAGCAACCACGTGGGTGTTTACTTAAAATGATCCAGTTAATTCATGTAGTACCAGGTAATATCTCTCCATGACGAATTATTAAACATTATCACCTGTCAGGTCTCAATATTCACACAGTGAAGCTGGCAGCAACAATTCACAGCTTTTATTCACAAAAACAGAATCCTGACTGGTGTGCAGAGTTATAAAACCACAGGGTGCTGATTCTAGTTCACCACAATCCTTGTCGTTTGACACTTTGGTTTTAATGCGACATTTTGAATCAAAATGTTTAAAAAACGACCAGATCTTTGTTTATATTTTGTTGAGTTGCGAACTTAGTTATCTCGCATGTTTCCAACAGTGTTCAAACTCAGAAATTGAACCCACAGAGCAGTGAGGAGAGGGCGTGAGAGGTTGTAAGCAAAGGTTTGAAACATGACACCTGATTTAGCTGTTTACATGGAGGTGCAGGTCGTATTTATTGCAGTGATGAAGATCTGACAGGAGCAAAGAACAGAGACTGACACTGCTCAGTGACCTTTGACATTCTCGGACACAACAAAAAATAAATAGTGATAATAATAAATTAATAAAACAAAAACCACCATCTGTGCTTAAATAACCTCACGTAGTGTGATGTCACCTCACCTTCCTGTTGTCTCTCTGCAGGTATAACCTCAGCTCCAGGAGCTGGCTGACCCTTGACCCCTCCGTCCACACTGTCACGCCACGATACGGCCACTCTCTGGCTCTTCATGAGGTGAGTGGAGGGAGGGGTGTGATATTATCTTAGTGTCTTTACATGCAGCTTCTCAGCGTGATCTGAAGAAGAGCTTCAGAAGAGAAAAGAACAGTTGAAACTAAATGAAATGAGGCAGAAACATTATAAACTCTGCGTCCTCTTATTTATGCTTTCAGTGGAGTCTGTCTGTTGTCTGGAACTAATATATAAATCTGAGGGTTTTGATATGCTGCAGTAAAGTGCTGAAGCCAGAAAGACTGTGCGGAGCCGCTGATGGAATAATAAATTAGGGAGAGGAGGATTCAGAGGAAGACGCAGCGTGTCTGCTCCGAGGTTTCAGAGAGGCGACTTTGAGCCGCAGAATGTTTGTAATACACAAATTGCATCACGGCGTGCGGATGTGCGCTGCAGCTCAATGTGGGCCTCACAGACAAAAGTGGAATCAAATCAGTCCTGATGCATGACAGATAGAAGTGATTTAAGTCTCGCAGGAGCACATAATGTACCGATTCAGCCTCTCGAGCACACGTCGCCTCGCTGCTTTATAAACAGATGAAGATGCCACGACTCCTCTGTCTCTCCTGGAAACAAATAATCCGAGCGTTTGTGAAATCGAGCTGTTTCCTGTGACTTTAATACGACCGCTAAACGCTCTTTTTGTTACGATGATATGATGAGAGAACTGTCTGAGAGGCAGCACAGCAGGTTAGGGACTGTTCATTACTTATACGAGGGGAGGCAGGGTGCAGAAAGGGGAGGCAGGTCAAATAAACGTTGAAGCACCGGGGAGGGACTTACTTTTTTATTTTGGCTGAGGAGAGGGGCAGAGAAAAAAGTTAAATAAATATAATTAAATAGTTAAATATAGTAAAAATAACAATAATATAAAAGTAATTAATTAATAGTTGTATTTTGTGTTTATTTTACTGCCAATTTTAATGATAACTTGCCTTCCTAACTCTGGCAATTTTCCAAATGTGATATAATTTTCATAATTTTTTTTTTTTTTTCTTGATTTAAAATTTTATTTCAAACAAAGTTGGAGCAAATTTTCCAGCATATAATTGCAAAGTTTTCAGGTTTTTCCCCCCTTTTTTTAAAGATTAAGTAATAAAGCGATCAAAAAAATTAAACATTAAATGTGTGACCATTCATATATGCAGAGGTGGTATTAGTGGTAAAATAAATAAAGATAAACTTATAAAGGTTTTAACCCTTGACAAAACTTTTGTTGGTTAAAATATTAGCCAAGAAGAAATAAAAAATATATTAATTGAAATAAATTAGAATAAATTTAAAAAAAAACAAAACTAGAGGATCCAAGCGAAAGTACACTTGACCCCTAAAGTCCAATTCGTTTCATTAGTGAACAAATGTAACATGGACTTCCCTGGATGAGTGTGACCTCTCCTATCTGAAGGGTGTGTGAGGTCACCGTTTAGAACGTCTTGCCTCCGGCGACGTCCTCCTGGCGTGTCCATTCAGCTCAGAGTCCTCCCCAGCTCTGCCCAGGCGCAGCTCATAGCGGCTAATGAGTTAACACCACCAACCCCTAAATGTGACGTTAGTGCTGACCCTTCTTTCTGCCACCTGCCTAAACTACACACCCATCTACAAGACATTTATCAAACTACTAACAAAGCCAATAGAACACCTCTCGTTGTCAGAAAATCATCCAAATGACCAAAAAAATGAATCATGTCTAAAACTGAACAAATCGGCTGCGAAGCTCACAAACTGAGGTACAAACACTGTGCATGGTAAAAACAAGAGGGTTTCTCTGTCTGCAACACTAAACACTTGATTTTTAACCTGTGTTTATTTTTAGTATTAAATCCGGAGTAAAATGCTCGGCTGTGAATATCAGGGGACGTCATCATGTCTGAGCTCCAGAGTCAGACTGACTTCAGGTCTGTCAGAGGAGGAGACGAGGTCCAGTGATCATGACCTGTCTTATTATTCACATCTCAAGGACAGATGGAAGTTTATCATCGCTCAGCTTTTATTTTCTTGGAAAATCCCAGCTTGTGTTTAAGTTTAATTATTAGATTTTATTAGATTGATGGTTCATGATCACCACTGTTATTTAATCTGGGCTTTGGTTCAGTCCTGATCCGTCAGTGGGAACACAGTCAGTCTCAGTTGTGGATGTTTCCTCAGGAAAAGATCACGTCTTGGCTTTAAAGAACTCACCTTTATAGGCACAATCCTGCTGGAAACGCAGAGATGTCCTGGTCAAAGGACAGCCGCTTTGTGTGCCACCAGCCCGGCTGATAAAACTGCGACAGTTTGGTAGAAAACACACACGTCTGGGTCGAGCTTCTTCTTTGAACACAGGTGTAGTTCTAAGGTGGAAATCTGAATCATTTGCAGGCTTTGAAGGCCTGGTTGAGTTTCAGGTTTTACCCCTCAGAAGACATCAACATCAAGTTATATGGTTGAGCTCAGCGCTGTTGATAAATGGGAGGCCCTCTTTGTTTTGTTTTTCTTTGTTTGTGAGGCTGTATTGTTGTGTCATGTTGTCATCCCTGCTCTGTGTGTTGTTATTTGAAAAAAGCAAAACAAAAAAACACAGCAATGAGTCGCTAAAAAACAACCAGTGTTGTTCGTTCGTCTTGAACTCGGGCTGTAGTCACCCAAATACAGTCTTGGTGGTGGATCCACGGAGGATCATCAGGGTCGTGTTTAACAAAGTCTTTGAAATTTAAACTTTCGATGTTTCGATGTCACTGGATGTTTGTTGAGTCTGACCGTACGATCTGACTCTGCTCCTCAGGGGAAGATCTACATGTACGGAGGAAAGATCGACTCCACAGGAAACGTCTCCAGCCAGCTGTGGGTGTTCCACATCCAGAACCAGACCTGGGTCCTCCTGAGCCCACGAGCCAAAGAGCACTACGCCGTGGTGGGACACTCGGCCCACATCGTGCCTCCCGTCCAGGAGGGGGCCAATCCCGTCATGCTGGTGATGTTCGGACACTGTCCTCTGTACGGATACATCAGCCTGGTGCAGGAGTACAACATCGGTAAGTGGGTGGAGAGCAGAGAGCTGCAGGTCTGTGGACTCGTCTTCACACCTGTGCTCCAAACCTTTAGCTGCTTCCTGACTTAATATCCTGCCCTGATAAATCAGTTTATAACAACCGCAGATTAGCAGCGGCCACCAAGACGAAGCTAACGAGCTTTGGACTCTGTTCCTGGTTGGCAGGCGCCCAAACTCAATTAAGAGGACTCATTGTTTTCTAAAAGCCAATCTGTCTGAGAGAATGGGACGAATGAAGCTGCCGCTGTGGCCGATGGACATGAGCGCATGTCCTGTTTGCTCACAAATGAAGGTGATTATCGTTACCTGAATGGTCACCAATAAAATCTGATGGCAGTTTGATGCCACTTCTGCACTCGTGATGCATTTCAGGAACAATAAGACAAGATTTATATCAGCGTAACTGTCTTTAGCTAATAAAGCGCAGTGTAAACTGAGTTCAGCTGAAATCACCACCGTGACAAAGACCTGTCTGAACCTCTCTGCACTCTCCTTCACTTTGTCACATCATCATGTTCTGTTTCTTTGTGTGACCCTGCAGTGAAGAACACATGGAGCATGGTGTCCACAGACGGCGCTCTGGTCCAGGGCGGCTACGGCCACAGCAGCGTGTTCGACCCCAGCACCAGAGCCATCTACATCCACGGAGGCTACAAGGCCTTCAGTGCCAACAAGTACGGCCTGGCTGGAGACCTGTACAAGTTCGACGTGGACAAGAGGAAATGGTGAGGATTTGTTTTGGGGCGGGTAAAGCAGAGTCCTGCACGGGTCCATTTCTGAAAACCCGCACCTGCCCGCGGTAAAGCTCAGTACCAGAACCGACCTGTTACCCTTCATTATGTCTCAGTCAAAGAGTCTTGCGTTCCGACCCTCCACCCGTGATGGGTGCACTATCCCTTTAATACACCTGTAAAATGCTCTTTTGTTAAGATGATATGATATGAAAACACTTTGAAAGGCAAATCAGTAGCTTAGGGACTGTTCATTATATATCAGTTTAAAAAAAACAAAAAACAAAAACGTTTTCTTTAAAAATTGCCAAATTTTTACCATTTGTCAAAGCCACAAACTGTAAAAACAGAAACTATCATTCGATTTTCAAATTTCCAATGGTCTTTGAACTCATCATGTGGGTGAACCTTCGAACTGAAAAAAAATCCAAAAGAGATCAGTTTAAAATAGTGATTTTTCATCAAAATCACTTTATTCTGTCTCATTTAAAATTTGACCAAAAAGAGCTTTTTCATGAACCAATCATGAATGATAAAAATAATGATAACCTTTATTTATAGAGCACCTATAATACAAGAAATGCAGCACAGAGTGCTTCACAGTGAGGACATTATAAGCTCTGAGAGCTTCACATGAAAACAGACAGAGTGAACACATCTCTTCATTCTGTTGCCCAGAATAAACCATTTGTTTGAACCAGGTCCTGTAAAAACATCAGGTGAATAACTGAATAACTTGACTCTGCTGAGAGCGACAGCCATGTGACAAACATTCAGTGAAACTTTGACCTGCAGGCTGTTTACGCACTCAGAGGACAGGAGAGGTTGTAAAACTGTAAATTGTAGGGCTGTAATTAACCAAAGATGATCTAGGTCAACAGAAATTTTACTGACTCCTTGACCATTCGATTGGTGGATGGGTAAAAAAAACCATCTGCAGGGGTTATCTCTACATTAACTGTGTTGTGTTCTTCAACTGGTGACGCTGTGAGTCCACCAGAGCATCTTTACTCCTGTCACACTGCTCCACATCAACACTTGCCCAGATCAGGATATGCTGTGTTCAGGCAGCTGGAACGTCCTGAGTGAAAAATAAATCTGATCTCTGATGTAATAATGTCTGAAAATAAACTGCACACCTTTAACACTCTTCCACCTGATCTACTTGTGCAAGTCTGTCTCACCACTAAGTGTTACACAGGACGGACATACTGGACTCTAGTGAAGGTGACTCTGGGGCTGATGATGTCATAACGTAACTGATGTTATAGAAGCTAACGTTAGCCATGGCAGGTAGGCTTTACGTTTAGCTTTCAGACTTCAGACTTGAATCAAATCAAACAGTCTGAGATGGAAAATCACTCTGATTGGACGATCCATAGACATGCAGCCTGTGACCATAAACGTCACACGAGGAGGTCACGAGCAGGTAACAGAGGAGTCACAGATACAGCACAGATGTGTCAGAGCTTATTTATGGTGTTGTTCACTTTCTTTGAGTTACATTTAGTTTTAACGTGACAGACATGATGAACTCTTCAGTCTGGGCTCAGATCTCACAGTGTCAGAATGAAAACATGTCTCAGGTTTATCAGAGCATCTCACAGTAACTGACTGTGATCAGAAGAGTCTGCAGCGGCTGTTTCCTCGAGGTGAAACACATGGAAACAGAACAAAACAAGTGATACAAGAAGTCGATGCTTTAAATGACTCTTGATTTTATTTATTGGGCTGCAAACAGACACGATGAAGTCTACAGTCTGACTCCACTCTGAAGTGAAGCCGACACTCAAGGCTGAACGATGTCTGAGACTCTCACTGCACCCCTTCACTTTTCTCCTCTGTGTCGAATACAGACTTTGTTCTTATTAAAAAATAATACATTTAATATTTAGTAACTTGTTAGTTTCATAAAATCTAAAATACTGTGAGCTTCAGAAAGTGTATTCACACTCCTCTGGAAGAATCTTCAAACTCTGCAACATTTAAGCTTCAATCAGGAGTAACTGCGTAATAATATATAAGCAATAGTCATGGCTGGAGGCATTATGTTTTCAGGTTATCTGTCCTACCATCGCACTCTCATGAACACAATATCTCCAGAGCAAGTTCTTCAAATTTGGCCCAAACGTCCACTTTGAGGAGGATAAGTGATACAAATTTGGTGGTCAAAGGTCACTGTGATCCTCGTCTGTCTCATTTTTCATGAACGCAATATTGCGAGAAGGCCCTGAGGGAATATCCTCAATTTTGGCACATACATCCACGGGGTGGACTGGTGGGCGGAGTCATACAACCAGGGGGCGGTGACTCTAGTTGCATTAATGGTCAACAGGAAGTCAGTGCTGTGACGTTTTCTGCAAATACAGGAGAACAAAACCAGCTGTAAATGAAAACATCAAGGGCGAGTGCCACTATAGCTAAAAAATATTTTTTAATCAGCCTGTCAGTAACAGCTGTATGACAGCAACACGTGTAACGACCTCTGCGTGTGTTTGCAGGACCATCCTGAGAGACAGCGGCTTCTTCCGTTACCTCCACACGGCGGTGATCGTGAGCGGAACGATGCTGGTGTTTGGAGGAAACACGCACAACGACACATCCATGAGCCACGGCGCCAAGTGCTTCTCCGCCGACTTCCTGGCCTACAGTCTGTGTCAGTACCACACACACACACACACACGCACACACACACACACACACACACACACACACACACACACACACACACACACACAGCAGCTCCTGCAGTCTCAGCCTCACTCAGAGTTTATCTGCTAAGCATGCATCATCTTTCCTCCTGTGCACTGAGCTGCCTTACATTCACACAGTGGCACACACACACACACACACACACACACACACTCAGTACAGCCACAGTGTTTTGTTGTCGGACACCGAGCAGCTCCAGTGGAGCAGCAGAAGGTCAGATGTCGGCACTCGATGTACACAGGCGGTAAAGCGCAGCCTCTTTCCATACATATTGCTCTGAATAATGTGCTGTGAAATTCTCCTGCAGTGTTTCTGTAACACCCGGAGGCAGAGCGCGCTCGTATGTGACGTGATTTTGGGGGATAGAGGAAGTGAAGCAGAGTCTGTTGGAAGTTACTTATTTTTGATTTCATGGTTTATTTATGTGCATATTAATGCTGCTGTGTGCCGGAGCGGCTGGTCGTGCTCGTCGTCTGGAGAATCCAAATCACTGGACTGGAGCTGTGAATGAAGATGTTTCCTGTGTGTGCACAGTTTGTCTTCAGTCTAATCTCCACTTCATCTGTTTGGATTCAACTGATGACATCATCACCTGGATAATAGAGAGGAACCTTCAGACACAAGACATACTTTGTACTTTTCATCTGGGCTCTTTGTGGTCTTGTTTAGCTCCAACTAAGAGAAATCTTAATGCTACAGGAATATATTTTAGACCGCAGTGTATTTCCAAGTTTGTGGCACCAGTTGAACTTCCTATTTCAACCTGACAAAGCCCCTGTGCACACAAAGAGGATGGTTTTCCCAGTTTGGTGTGGAAGAACTTTTTCAACATCATTGCAGGGTTTGAAAAACCACGTGCATATGCATGGTAGTGTATGTAAAAACTGTGCTGTGCACAACGTTCTCACCAGCGTCCCACAGCGTTGGTGTTTGTGGAACATATGCTGCCCTGAAATGTGGTTGTGTTCACCGTGTTCATGAGCAGAGTCCATATAAACGTCCCCTCTTGTCTTATTCACAACCTTCAAATGGAACTTGGGAGCTTGTTTTAACAACTTGACATGTGTGTTTCATGTTGTATTCTGTACCGTGCAGTGTGCACTTACTGTTTGTATAATGTCAGGCAGCTGCACTGGTAACCTGGTCACTTTACAAGGTGCTTTATTTTATATTTTGTACTGTGCAGTGTGCACATACTGCCTCTATTATGTTAGGCACATGGATTTACTGTCGTCTGCACTGCACCTTAAATTATTTTTTTATTTATTGCATCTACTAGTTGTGTGTAGGACTACAGATGGAAATTAGCATTTCGCAAAATCTGGTGCAACCATGTTTTCATTTCTTGTAAATAATTAATGTCACGGCACACTGTCCTCTTCAAATCAAATAAACTAAACATGTGAGGTTGTAAATACCACAAGACGTTCATATGAACTCTTCTCATGAACTCATTAAACTGAACCTCATTTGAACGCAGCTTTTCTGACAGTTCACAGTTCAACACGTGTTTGATGATCTTTGTGACTTTAAGATATGTCAGAGGAAAATGTTGATGTTCTCAACAGCCTCATCTTTTGCTTCTGTCATGATGCCTTCCTTCTGCGTTCCCTGCGTTACTAAACTGCTCCCCTCAGTGGCTTCTACATGTCGACAGTAACATCCATGTTGCTGCTGTGTTCTCACAACTTAACAACTTGAACATCAAGCATATCATGAACACAACTTCCTATCTTCCTAAGCTCAATTTGGAGGCAGACAGACAATAATATCTGCTGTGATAGTTTTCTGGTCGACAGTAGACGGAGGCGTCAGGGTTCAGTTTACATCCAAAAACTTAACACTCTTTCATGTTTCCTGTAGCAGACAGTGATGGCTCTAGTATCATTAACTAATCTAGCTGCCTGGTGTTTGAATCTCAGGTTGTAGGGACGTGCACAGACAGCGCCTCCTTCAGTAGAGGAGTGTGAAAACACCTCTGTAGTGTCAAACGATGCACAGACACACTGCAGGAGAGTCAAGGTCAGACATTTTAGGCGACAGAAACAGAAGAGAAACACATTTTGAGTGGAGGAGGATTTTAACAAACAAACACAGACAGACGATGTTTTTTCCTTCTGCTCCTTCTGCGTGCAGACACACATGATGAGGTCGTTCTCTGTGTGTCTTGTGATGAGCGGCGGTGTGACAGACTGAAGGTGAAGTATCTTGATTAAGGGCACCTCAGCAGAACAGAGAGCACAGGAATAAACATCAGAGCCTCCAGATTACGTCCCCAAAGCAACACATGTGAATCCCTCACCGACTGGTTTGGTGCTTCTATTATTGAGCTGTGATCACTTTGTATTTACCCTCGCTGAGGACTCCTCGGGGAGTCGAGTGTGAACTGTAGCTCGAGGGGACAGAATCTGATGTCACAACTTCCCCCCAAAGACTCGACTCTTCTTTACAGTACTAACGTGAACAAAACACAGACATCAGTCGCTCTAAGAAAAGATTATGGGATGTATTTCAGTCTTCAACCTGCTCACAGGGGCGTTTGTTTTGAGAGTTAAAGTAATGATGTCCTGATCTGATCTCAGAGAGGGCTGCAATGTCAAAACAGTTTTCAGGTATACCCTGATATTTAAATTGACGATTGGCAAACCGATATTGGGAAAAAATGCAACTAGACAGAGAATCACACCTTTATTTTAGTTATTTTCTAAGGGGAGACTTTTTGCACAAACTTCCACTAAAAGAATGGTATAGTAATAGGAATATTTGATCTGATCTGATGAGCCGCGCTGCTCTGAAACAGCTGACCAGGCCGATTGTACCTGATACCACCGTGTAATCTTCCTTTAACCTGCAGGATATTCCGATGTGTTCATGCAGCCGTTCTCTCTGCGCTTCACCCAGAAAATACACCAAACGAAACCGAAACAATGAGAACAATTATCATGTTTTCATGCCTGTGTGATAAAAACTTCTGGAGGCATTAATCCAAATAAATGACGTGTGTGCATATATTAGATATGATCAATATATCCTTATTAACAGGCTATGTACCACAGTCTTTTAAGGTAGCTGTGATTAAACCTCTACTAAAAAAGCCCACCCTGGATCCAGAGGTGTTAGCCAACTATAGACCAATGTCTAATCTTCCCTTTATGTCAAAGATCCTTGAGAAAGTAGTCGCAGACCAGCTGTGTGATTTTCTCCATGATAGTAATTTATTTGAGGAATTACAGTCAGGATGACATCTACTGCACGTCTGTCCGTCCTGGAAGAGGGATCCCTCCTCAGTTGCTCTTCCTGAGGTTTCTACCATTTTCTTTCCCCGTTAAAGGGTTTTTTTTGGGGGAGTTTTTCCTGATCAGCTGTGAGGGTCTAAAGGACAGAGGGATGTCGTATGCTGTAAAGCCCTGTGAGGCAAATTGTATTTGTGATATTGGGCTTCATAAATAAAATTGATTGAATTGATTGATTGTATCCAAGTACTGCCGAGCTCCACTGGCGCAGCTTTCATTAAAGACGCCCCTGCCTTCAGTTCAGAAAATCGTGCACAAAGAATTGTGGGTACTTAATACCCGCTGAGGATACACACATGCATCCTTGAAAATGTAAAGGATCCTTGACTTTGGAACAGTCCTTGGGCAGGATTTGGTGACGTAGCCTGCTTGAACTTTAGCTGTTTAAGGCTGTGGTTCCAAACTGTGCAGACACAGACTCCAGATTTCTCTTTAGTCATCAGTTGAAGGTCCACACAGTTTCATGTATTCAGTGTCACACTTGTGTTCAGCTATGTCGTTGAGCTAGTTTGTTGTCTCTCATTCAGAGTGGACCTGCGACCCACTTTGGGACCACGACCCACCAGTTGGGAACCACTGATTTAAGGATCCTTCCTTGAATTTGAGAAACATGAAATCGCACAGAAAGCTCTGCAACAACACCACGTATTTCCCATAAAGTCTTGTTTTATGTTTCATTTTTTTCTTCACTTTCAGTCGTTGTAAAACTGATCTTAAATTTCATTACAAGAAACATTAATAAAAGTCTTTAAACACCTTAAATCTAATTGTCCTCCAGCTGCAGGAGCCTTAAGAGTATTTTAACAAACTGAAAAAGGAGTCTGGAGGAGGACTTTAAATACGACAACCAAAAGTTTATTGTGGATGGAGGCGTACTTCTCCTGCATTCTGATTCTCATCCCATTTAAACTTGTCTGATTCGTCCTAATAGAAGTGAGCACAGCTTTGTCAGAAGCCGTCCTGGCATCCTCATTGTGTTAGCTGCCTGCAAATATTGTTGTAAATTGAGTCGACCTCCTTCGGCAGCGCTGTCATAAGCTGCTCATTAATGGGAGGCTTCAGTGTGTGTGGAGGGAGGGAGGGAGGGAGAACTCCCTGCAGGCTGCGAGATGGCCCCAGGACATTCTGTTTTTCTGTGTCATTACCAAGATGATTGACAGGCAGCGAAATTACAATCTCAGGGGCACAAGCAGCCCCCCTCCCCTCCTCTCCCTGTGCACCAGCTTTTGTTCATGAGAATTGCATGTTGGGACTGAAACATCTCCAACAGACGTCCCTCTGTCAGCTTTTCGGAGGAGCAGCAGCACATGTAGAAGCGTCAGGTTCATTTAACTCTGTCCCATTTCTACATTTACCACAGGTCCTCTCTTGATTGGTGTAATGAGACTCTCACACCGGTCACCGCGGGAAACAAATTGTTTTCATGATTTCCCCGGAGAGTTCACGTTTGAGTCGAACTTTAGAAATTAAAAACTTCAAGTACTGTTGTCTTCCCTCCCCCGGCTCTCCCCTGTCTCCCCTCCCTGCCACTCCCGATCCTCTGTATGATTTTGTAATTGGACAGAAAAGACTAGTCGACTATTTCCCTCGCTCGCCGCCCCCCCAGCAGCCAGCTGCAGGGTCGGTGTCAGCGGCAGCAGCTCTGTAATTGTCTGGTAATTACAGCCGAGATGGGCTCTGCGTCGAGGACTAATCGCACATCCTTAACAAGCTGAACTCAATTAGAGCGCAGAATTTAAGGGCCGTCCGCTGTCCTGACATTGGTAGACAGTGTCATAATAAATCTCACTCCGAGGGCCGATGCACCAGGTCGGCTGCAGGACTGGCGTCCGACACCAGAGGGCAGTGTCAGCCTGTGAATATGGCGCCCTGGCAGATGTCACCCTCTCCTCTGGGAGAGCGTGATGACTTGCACTGCATTGTGCCGACTGAAGGTGATGTACTGCAGTCACTGTGCTGTGTTCCAGCAGCTTTGACTTTCAGCCTCACATGCCAAGTTTTTTGTTTGTTGTTGTTGTTTGTGTTGTTTGCACAGGCTCACGATCGGTGTACGCTGTCACTGGCTGCTGCAGCTTCATTTAGAAGCAGCCCTGAAGGAATTCATCACCTCATTCATTCATTCACTCCCTCACCCTGTAACTGACCTGATGATTTAGAGGTCAGGAATCTCGGCATCTGGGTTCAGACTGAGAAAAGTTTTCTGACCTGTGGGTCACACAAGTTGTTTTAATCAGCATTCACTGGCTGCATTTCAGCACTTCAGTCAAACAGTGAATGGTTAAACCAGCCTGGAGATATAAAGCAGTGGTTCCCAAACTGAGCGTAAGCACCTGGGGCTGGGTGATGTGGACAAAATTCATATCTCAGTATTTACAGGCTGACGGACGATAACACGATATATATCACAGTATTCTCTACAAAATGGGCAACATGTTCAGTTACAAAGTCAAAGCCACATTTCAGATGTCACAAGCACTTTTATAAAAACAGACTGTGATCAAAATAAAACACAAAGACAAGGATTTTATTCTCTGTTTGAAAATAAACAGCTGCACAACATGTACATGAAACATGCAGCAGGACTGTATGTTCACTTTGTGCACACAGCACTGGAGCTACAGAGGTTTAAACACTAAACTGTAACATGACTATAAAAGTATCAGGTAGGTTTGAAACTATTAATAATTAAAAACTTGTTTTCCATCTGTCGGCCTTTGAAATGAATCCACTGCTGGAAAATGATTTAAATATTTTAATCTTATTTCTGCAGAGAGGCCGAGGGATGGAGACACTTTGTCCTCGTTACATACGTCTTGTAAATGAAGGGTCTCCTGCGTCCAGGCGCATAAACTTCAACTACCAAGAAGAACGGCGACACGCTATGATCCACCTCACACACAAAGTAGCAGCGCAGCGCTGTACTGCACTGTGCTACTGTGGTAACTTCATTCATAGCATGTGCAGCGTACAGACTGATGTCTCACTGTAGACTAATGAATAGACAGATTAAACAGCGGATCAGCTCTGTGTCTCTATAGCCCCTTTCACACTGCCAGATACACGGCGAATGTTGGGCCATTTTGCCACCAAGCTGCGAGCGTTTAGACACACAGAGCCGGACTGGCGAGTTGACACTTGCTCACGCCCCCCATTGCCCCGAAAAAGGCACATTCTGTATAAACAAAAGTAGGTAGGTGGCATTTTGCTGCACTCCACGATTTTGTTTTTATACTGCCAATGCTGAAAAAACACTGATTGAACTTTCCTGCAGATTTGCACAGTTCGTGTTTAAAAAGGGGCTTGTAAGTGTTGCTGGGAGACTTGTGAGTGAGTGAGGGGGCGGAGCTGTGAGGAAGGATGAACACTGGTGTTCCTTAAGTAACCCAACTTGACCCTGTATTGATACAAACACTGTTGTCTAAATCTATATCTTTCTTGAAAAGATATCGATATATTGCACATAGTTGTTATATCACCTGGCCCTGTAAGGACCCCAAATGGACGTTTATCCCTAGTCCAAGTCATGTGACTCGAGTCCACATGTCTGGCTTGTAGTGTTCCTACGTATCCTTGTTCAGGTTTTTCTTACACTTGTTGGGCCCATCAGCATATTGTCCAAAATCTGCTCGTTATATCCGTCTGCACATCTGTATCCACAAGATGGCGGCGTGCGCAGACGCAGCAGTTCAGAGCTTTCATAAATGACACTTCCTCAAGACGCTGAGGAGGACCAGCCTCTCTGCAAAACTACTCAAGTCTTTCTACCATAGACGACATGTCCAGGTCTCACTGCCACAGCAGAGCCTGCAGGACTGTTAAGGACAGTACTCACCCTGTCCACCAGCTGTTCACACAAACGCTGCAGCTCCAGACTGACGAACAGTTTTTACCCCACAGCCAAACACAAACTGAACTCTCACCCCAAAATCCCTCTCCCTCCCTCCTCCACCAACACCACAACAATTTTAAATTGCACGACCACACACTGATATACAGTAACTGCATATGCACTTTATGTTATCCTTTTTATGAAACCTTACTTATCATATTTATTATATTTTGGCCTCATCCTGTGAGGTGTGAGTGTGTGAACATTCAGTGACGTCCTCTCAGATCCCTCACATCCAGTCTCTTCACATTTACCTTCTAACATTAGCAGACACGTTCTAAATATCAGCAGTGTAAAGATTCAGATGTGTTGTCACTCCTTGTCGGCTGAAACACTCCAGAGTGTAATGGCGGTCTAATCAATGTTCACGACCTGCAGCTACGAGCCGAAAATGAGACACAGCAGCAGCAGAGGAGATTAACTTTATTTTTCACAAGCTACTTGCTCTAAATACTGCAGGTCATGATGCAGGATGACTGAGGCCATACGCCCAAAATATGGGTATGATAGGTATACAGGTCTGACTGGGAGATTCTCTTTGATCGATGTGATGTCATCAGCTGGATGATTCGTCCTGTAACAGCTGATTTAATCTTAATCAGCTTTTTATTAGTTTATTTATCTGTGTTCATGTGCAGCAGTGTGTCTACTGAGCATCATGACTCTGTGTATGTCACGTCTCAAGTTGTTAATTAGATTTTAAACAGTTACCAGCACTCTGAAGACCAAGTCTTGGCCTGGATATCCATTATCCAGATACCTGCTGGCCACACCTGGACGCCCTCAATACTGCCTCCGGACGCTAAATCGTTTTTAGACTGATAGCCGAGTTCTGAGATTGCTGAAACCCAACCTCACCCGGAGCACCAGGGGTCAGCAACCTTTACTACCGAAGAGCCATCTTGACCAAAACAAAAATAAAATACCTGGAACTGCAAAAACATGTTTGAGCCTTAAAATGAAGGTGACACAGTCTGATAAGCCTAAATTAGCCAACAGGTGTAAATGAGGATTTATTAACATGTTTATGATTATTTGTTTCTATAACATTGCAGTGTTGGTGGTGAAAGCAAGATTATTATTCATTTCCAAACCATTTCTTTTGAAGTCACAGGGAGCCACTGGAGACATGTGGCTCCAGCGCTGCAGGTTGTCTCCCATGATATGATATTATCAAGATACAGAAGTCAAGATGAAATATTATTGAGATTTTAAACATGTAGCAATAAGCTGAGTGTTGCGATAAAATATTTACAATATATAACCTTTGTCTGTTCGTCTCCCTTCAGCACCTACGATACCCCTTTTCATTTCATTTATTTTATATTAAAGGAGAAATGCACATTAATCGGCATCTCAGTAAATGTGCCGGTGTCAGTCAGCTGGATAATTTTCACCTGCAGTCCTTTGGCGAGATGTTTGGAGACCAATAAAAGGATCAAATCCACAGGACAAAGACATGAAGACAGCATTAACTACAACAAACAGAATCTCTCAACATAGAACAGAAGACATGCAAACAACATGAAGCACCAACGCACAGCTCAGCATCACACACTGACATACAGAGCAGCAACATAACATGAACACAGATAGAATACAACAGTCATCATGTAGATCTTAATGAAACATGCAGTTACAGGTCAGCAGTATGGTCATGTGCAGCAACACACAAACCATGTGACACAAAGTTCTGCTTCACTTCCTGTGCCTCACTTTGAGTCGGTTCACAGCTGGAACCAGAAAATAGAGGCTGCATCTTGACCTGAAGTGCGAACTGTGACGACCTCAGTGAGCGTATCATATTGTAAAAATTGGGAAGAGAGGATGGAGACGTCAGAAACGGAGAGGTCAAGTGAGAAGTTGTCAGAAAAAAAGCAGCATGCAGTCGTGTCATTAATATTTGGTTCATGATTGGTTTTTTTAAGCTTTATTTAACCAGCAAGTCCCGTTAGGAGAGACCTGTTCGAGGTAGCAGCCAATCAGAACACATTAAAATGCAGCAAATACAACATACATTACAGAAACTGTACTTATACAACTGTTAAAACACAGCGGCCTCCAAGAAAAACGTCCAAAATAACACATTGTTTTTGTGGATAGCATCAAACATCTGTATTAACAGGACAAAATTAATCAATGTGACTCTTGTCTTGTCTTGACTTGTGTTCGCTTGGTGGCACCAAGGTTCCAAAAATCCCGAACATGAGCTGATTTGGTGTTAAAAAGGGGGACGAGAGGAAAAACCTGATCAGGCTGCTCCTCTGTCACAGCATCAAAACAACTGAGCAAACGTCTCTGTATGTGGAGACTGCTAACAGTTTATATTCTCCTCATTTTTACTTCTTCAGTCAGGTTTAACTTAAGAGGAACCAAAGAGGTAGAGAACTGTTCACAGACATGGCCGTGACCGTGCAGCATCCCTGCGGGCTCCTTGTCTGAGATGCAGACGTGCGGTCTCTCCGGTTTGATCCTGGCTCTGTGAATTTGTCCAAACAAATATCAAAGTAAATCAAAACCACCTCCAGAAATGGGCCTTTAAAAATAAAACCAGAGAAGGCCGAGGCTGGGTGAAACCCCTCAGCTGTGACCTGCAGCACAGCTTCACTGTATGTTCTGTGTTTTCACATGTCAGAGACACGCACTGATGCCCGGCTGTATTTCATCAGCATGTTTGTTGCTCCTGCGGCCGATAGGCTCTCAGTGTCTCGGTCAAGGACGATCTGCCGTCGTCCTCATTGATTGACACGAGGACACGAGCTGTTAGAGGTCTCACCATCCACCCGTGCCGTGTCCGCTACATTTCCCAGTACTGCAGACATGTATGATTTAATGTGTGGGCACAGGTCAACAGTTTGAACCCTCTGTGTCGTCTTTTCATTCCAGCGTGTGATGAGTGGACGGTGCTGCCTCGACCGGACCTTTACCACGACGTCAATCGCTTTGGACACTCGGCAGTCTTCAGCGACAGGTAATCATTTACACAGCACTTAACTAACGGCTCAGAGCTGCACACAAACACTGTGTGGATATGAAATACAAAATGAAATGAGAAAAAGTGGAGTTGTGGCAAATTTTTCAAATGAAAAAGTTTTTCGAATGAACCTCAGAATGTTTTAAGACGTCATCACCCTTGAAAAACAGCCTCAAACAGGTGTGGGCTCTGTGTGTGTGTGCAGCAGGAGGAAAACAGTGACTGCAGTGAAAATGTTTCTGAAAGGCTCAGTGCCAACATATTTAGATCGAAGCAGAGTATTTCATCAGATAAAAACATGTTGTGAATTCTGTAGGGCTCCAGTGTGGCGTGATGACGCTGGCTGCTAGCGTTAGCATCAGAGGCTGTGCTAGCTCAGACCTAAATGTTTTGTGTTGAGGTGATATTTCAGACTGAAGTTCTCCGATGGTGCAAACAGAACCTGCAGAGAACGCTGCTCCTATCAACAGCTCCATCTGGGTGTTTTTTTTTTATTTTAATGCTTCATTCACGGGGCCGAGCAGCGTCGTCTCGTCTGCCTCCGTCATGACACGCCAGGTCAAAGGGCACCATGGATCGCCATTAATCAGTGATATTTTTTTAACACGATAGTTTTTTCTGTGATTAATTAAACAAAATGAACGCGTTATTGTGAAGCCTTAGAATTTTGGAAGAGATTACATCTCTTTTTTCCAATAGTTTATGATCTTTGGACTTCACAACTCTCCAGAGTAAGTGGAAATATTTCAGTCACACAAGTTAGAAACAATTCCATGTAGCCACCACTGGAATCTGACTCTATTAAACAAACATTCTAATGCTAGTAATATTATTTGAACAGTTTAATTATGGGTGCTTAAAAAGGTCATGAAAAAGTTTGGAAATGTTGTCCATGAAAATGTGAGGTGATCCTGTGGGACAGTGGCAGCTATAGCTACGCCTGTACTCCGTGACTCTGGGGTTACTATCGTTACGTTACCAAACCAACATTGTGTTATATAAATAGAATAGAATAGAGTTTATTGCCATTTGCACAGGTACGTTACAGTACGGGCACATTGGAATTCTTGTGCGTCTCTCTTTGTCAACTTAGTTAAAAAATATAAAAATATAAAATAGACACGTTCAATTAAAACAGAAAATAAATAAAAGTGCAGCTCAAATAGTGCAAACACACAAATATACAACTCCAGTCAGAAGTGGTAATATCCAGTACAGCAGATGTGGAGAGAACCCTGTATAAAATATATAAGAAATGTAACGAGTAATGACATTACTGAATACTGATCATAAATATAAAAATATAAACAGGTGAGTTATATAAAAATTCTTCTTCAGCCCTGTACAGTCGTCTTCAATGTTGAAATTTGTTCGAGACCCAAACTGCTTTTTGTACCAGGCTGTAAACATGTTTATTTCTACATGTTAACATGGAGGTCTGTGGGGACTGACTCGTTCATGGAGCCAGCCTCTAGTGGACATTAGAGGAACTGCAGGTTTTGGCACTTCTATGCTTATTATCATTATTATTATTAACCTTTATTTAACCTGGAAGATCCCATTGAGATTAACAGCCTCTTTTTCAAGGGAGACCTGGCCAAGATAGGCAGCAGCAAGTACGAAGCACAGTTACAAATTACACAGATAAAACACAAACAAATAGTATTGAATTTACAAGCTAGCTTCATTTTCCAGCCCCGGTCATTAGTGTGCGGTAAAGCCACTGCCAAGCAGCACTGCAGACACTCTGGAGGCTCTACCAAAACTTTATGCTCCTTCTTTTCTTGTAGTTTGTCACTAGAACATCAGAAACATAACAACTCTCTTAAAATAGGGAGGGAGTAAGGCCCCATGTCCACCATAGTGTTTTTTTCCCCAGCTGAAAACACAATGGGCTCCTCTGAAAATGCAAAACTATTTAAGAGCTTTTGGCTGCGTCTGGTTACTTCAGGATTCAGGACATTAGCGGAAGTAAACGACAAAAGGTAGAGTACCTGCTTTGGATAAAGGGGAGGGTGAAGCATGCAGGGAGAGGGGACGGATCTGCTGCTCTGTGGGTTCATGAGAGGAAACATAATATAGTTACAGTATGTTAACAGATTTCTCCTCTGCACTTGCACATGTGAGATGTGACGTTTGTCTTCACGGTATTCGTCCGTCCGCCACTGTGATTGAACGGCTGAGGTGACGGTGATGAGGGCGCCGCTTTTACCAAGAGCTGAACATTTTTCAACTCTCTGTTGAACTTATCTATAGAGAGCAAACTGTTTTTTGTACCAGGCTGTAAACATGTTGACTCACTCTCAGAGCCAGCCTCTAGTGGACATTAGAGGAACTGCAGGTTTTAGCTTCCTGTTTCAGCCCCGGATGTGAACGCTTGGTAAAATCAAGGCCAAGCAGCACTGCAGACACTCTGGAGGCTCTACCAACACTTCATGCTCTCTCATTCCTTTTAATTTGTCAAAAATACATCAGAACCATTTTGCTCTCTTAAAATAAGTAGGGAGTAATAATCTGCCAGGTTACTGCAGTGAATAGAAACATGTTCTCAGATCTTGGTTCTCTCAGTAACCTTGTTTTCCTGAGTGCATGTAAACCGAGGTGACAGGTTTTATTTCCACCGCGGCCCACTCATTTTTAATTATGCACTCATGGTATTTAAAGAATTATCCAAATGGAACATGTTAGACGAACAAACATGTTCAGGACTGCGTCTGATCTAAATATGTAGTTTTCCTCTCCTCATATGCGTCGCACTAAGTTCGACATTACAGGACTTTTCATCTTTTCTGACGGGAAATTACAGTTTTCTTCCTGGTTCTTTTATTCATGATCACTTCTCAGTTCACTTGGGATTTACAGTGTACAGATGCTCTCTGATTTTTACATGAATCATTTCTCATAAAACTGAATATGTGATCAGATAGAACATTTCAGATTGCTTGGTTTTGCAATATTGTAATTCATAAAAGCTCGCCGTGCTGAGTTGACAAAGAGAAAACGTTACGTAAGCGCAGCGTACTGTAAACTCTGCGGCAGCGCAGGGAGAAAAGGCGAACACTCCACTCCTCTCAGACCAAGGCCGACTGACAGACGACATAACTGAAAAAGAATAAAGCTTGTTACCTTGGAAAATAATCCTCTGTGCGTCCATACATGACATTTCATTATTAGTGTGTGCTGTGAATAGATAGTGATGGGGATGGTGCTGCGACCAGGAGGGATGACTCATCGGTAAGTATTATCTGCACCGCCGGCAGAGCAAGACACAGTGATCCATATTAAATTATACATCCTGTTGTAGAGAAGGCATCAAATATTAACATGAATCACCAGCCCTGTTTGAGTCAATCCTCGCTGATGACTCCTGTTCCTCAGGAGCAATTAAGAGTTTGTTCATGCGTTGGCTCATTGATCCAGTTCAGACTCGACGCAATCTCCGAGTTCAGGACTGAATTTAGGGCAGTGAGATGAAGCTTTGAAAGAAAAATGTTTCAGAGCACTTTACAGTAAAATAAAATGATGAAAAAAAAGGAAAGTGCAGTCCGGAGGAATTAAGAGAGTCTGCACAAACGCACTCTAAGAAGTTCTCCTAAAGGCAAAGTTGTGGTTTGGGTTTTGAGGGGAGAATACTGATGTTGCAGGGAAATAAGGAGGAGACGTTCTCATTGGTGAACAAGTCAGACAAATAAGAGACATCACAGATTCCCTCTCATTGCGTCGGCCTCCACTTGATCTCAGAATTGATTTTTGCTCCTTACTTTTGAAGCGCTCCACCGTCGGGCTCCAACACAGATTTGTGAGCTTTTCTCACATCCTGCTACAAAACTCTGCGATCACCCGGTCAAGACTTCAGACTGAAGGAAGGAGGAGTTCCTCCACCGCCAGGGCCGTCTCCTCAGTGACTTCCTGTAAAGCTCGGCTAGAACTCAGGTTAAAGGGTCACTGCGGTATTTTTTGACCGCATATTCTCATGTTTTTGTTTTGGTCCTGATGGTTTGTGTTACTGCTTACTGACTAGCATCAAGATGTGGAGAGTTATTTCCTCTCAGCAGGAGCAGAACAGACATGATGGTTGGCTGTTGCCTGGAGTCTTTGTGGTGTGTTCAGGTGCAACTTTTTGGCCGAGACACAGCCACGTCAGGCGACACAGTAGGGGTTATTGTTGCCGCTAGTTCTTTGAATTCGTGTTCGGGGCCTTTTAAAGAAAATTTCAGGTCTGTTTCTGGTTAAACAAAAAGGATCGCGCTCTGTAACACAAAGGTCTGTCTCTGTAGGGATCCTTTCCAAAATATTGTCAGGAAATAAAAATATTTTTACTGAACCAATTTCAAAAGTGTTGTTCCCATTAGTCATTTACATGCAACAATGTGGAGACAAAAGTTCCAGGTAGAAAAATACCAAACTCACCCTTTAAGTGATCTCTCTGTTCTTGTCACTTTTAACTTTTAGAATTTTAATGCATCCTTTCATTGTCTCGCCCGTCCTCTGCTTCTCTGCAACAATGACTCTCATCTTGTAAATGAGACAGAAAGGAAGCAGCTCCCCGGCAAGACTCCCACATCTTCCTCCTCCTGATCCGTTCGCTCAGCAGGACGTCCGCAGCCAACAGTTTGAAGTGTGCCCTCGATGATCCGAGGGGACTTTTGATCAGACTGGTGCAAATTACCCATCCACCCCGCTCAGCCGCTGCCACCAGCACACACACAGACACACACAGAGTCCCAGTCACACACTAATCCCTGCAGCTGAACAGAGGCCAGTGCACAGAGATGTTCAGAAATGCCTTGTGCCCGGCATCTGAACACACACATGCTCACACACACAGCAGGGGGGGCTGACAGGTCCGTCCGCACAGGAAGAGAGCGCTTGTTGGGGATTTAGCAGACTTGTGAGGGGGGCTGAAGCCCAGAGAAGAGGTAGAGCACTCTGACTAAGCTTCTCTGGCTCTTACTGTGCAGGAAAGGTTGAAAGTTGCCAGTTTTCTGTTCTCTGCGGGGTAGAAATCGTCCGGTCTTACTTCCTGAATCCCCCTACATCTTCTCAGCACCTGTCCTCTGTAGTCCTCTAACAACCTTCTTCTTTTGTCTTGCAGTGTGATGTACGTGTTCGGCGGCTTCAACAGCCTGCTGCTCAGCGACGTCCTCATGTACACCTCGCCCAGCTGCGCGGCCTTCTCCAGCTTGGCGTCCTGCAGCCAGGCCTGGCCGGGGATCCACTGCATCTGGAACATCACCCAGGGGACCTGCCTGCCCTGGGAGAGCAGCGCTATCGGAGGCGAGCAGCAGCAGCTCTCGGCCTCCTGCACCACACGATCATGTAGGTGACACCGCCATCGCTTTGAAATCCCACACTGGTGCTCGTCTGCTATGTGAAACTAATCCCAGATTATTTTAGATCCTTCCTGTCTTTTCTCGAGTGTCTGCAGAACTCATCTGCATTCACAGCGCTGATGTCCGATGGCATGCATAAACTGGCAGAAACGACTTGTTTGTCACAGACTGCCAACGCGGTCTTGCACATCAGAGTGAAAATGGCCACAAAAAATGTCACCAGGGTGCTTGTGTGTGTGTGTGTGAGGTTTTCAAATGGAGAAAACATGGCCTTCATGCTTCTTTAGAAACTGTTCTCTGTGTGATGATGTGCCGACACTGGAGCCACTGATCAGCTGATCAACAGAGAATCATCATCAACAACAGTTTTGATAATTGTTTATTTATCAAGCAGTGGAGCCAATCGTTCACCAGCTGCGTGAGAGGATTCAGTGTTTTCTCAGTTTATGATGAAAATGTTTCTGATCTGTCGGTCGGACAAAACAAGATATTTGAAGACGTCATCTTGGTCTCTGTAATTGGCATTTTTTCAAGATTTTCTGTGGCGGTTTGCAGCTGAGATGAGAGTCAGAACCTCCAAGTCTGAGGTCACGGTTCTCTGCTGGACTCAGTGGATTACTGCCCCAAGTGAAGGAGGTCAAGTATCTCTGGGTCTTGTTCAGGAGTGAGTGTCAGATTGTTGTGGTTCAGAGGGGGCTCTGATAGAGCAGAGTATCACTGTTATAACAACAGCAGACAGATTAAAGTGGAAATAGACAGTTGCTTTTTTTTGCTTAACCTCATCATGATGAATTAAATGTTGTGTGACACAATGTCATGAATAATGACACCATCAGTGTCAAGATCAGTTCCCTATAAGCTTCGTTTTCAGCAGCTCTGTCACCAGGTGCGACCCCCCCTGGGTAACATACGGCATCATTTATGGCAAAAAGGAAGAATGTCAACTATTATGCAACCAAAACAGGAAGAGTTCAGTGCTTCTTTTCCCCTCATGGTAGCTATCCCCAGTTACCAAAGCGTATCAGTGTAAAGCCCTTTTTACACATGCAGTCTGTCCATGAAATGTAGAGGAGCATTTCCTGCATGGGGTCATGTGTATACGGCAGCTGGGATCAATATTCAGCAAAATCAGTACCACAGATTTCCCACCTCATGATCTGGGAACATTTCAGGGAAAACACAGGAGCGGCTGTGTTGTGACTGAAAGCAGTAATGCTGCTCTTAAAGAGTCTCATCCATCTCAAGACATAAGCTCTTACATGCAGCTAGTGAACAATCACATGACTCTCAGGTGATTTAACTTACAACACATTGTCACCGGACAAAAACAGCTTCTCGCTCGCCATGTTGCTAAAAATGATAATATGCCACATACATCCGACCTCACCCATGGCAGTTAGCGTCCATATGAGCGTCCATCAGTTGGACTATTTCTCTCCCTGTCTGTTCTAGTATCGACGCGACATGTGTGAAAACTTGTAAGACGGACATTTTCCTGAATTTAGTGCGTATGAAACTCACCAGTGTCTGAAGGGTTATCCTGGTAATTTACTGGGATCTATGTGTGAATGTGGTCTTTGCAGTTACTGTCCTCAGTGCTGGAAACGGCCGACGGTGGAGCAACAGAAGTAGCGGTGGAGAACAAAATGCAGTGTGTCTGAGGAAACTGATCCTTGTGACTGCAGAGCCAACAGTTAGGCTACTTGGAAACACGACACGTGGAAGTTAAAAAGTTGTTTGTCTCCACTTAAAATTAAAAAATGAATCCAAAATTAACTCAGGATGAAACTAGTTGTCGGCTGCGGCCTGTGTGTGATCTCCTGAGTATGTGTGGGAGTGTGTTCCTGATGTGTTGATGTGTCCTATAAACACATTTCACTACATATAAGTTATTTTTTCCCTCAAGATGACAGTGTGTCCCAGTTCTCAGGGTCTACTGCCCTGTGTGCGTGTGTGTGTGTGTGTGTGTGTGATAGCTCAGGAAGATGTAATCATCAGAGACAGCTCACCCAGGTTTCTCTGCTTCCTGCTGAGAGCTCTCCCCTGTTTGCTGTTCGCCATTTGTCACAAAAACTCCAGAGTTTTCAACACGGCCGCTCTCATTTCCCGGTGTCGGCGTCCACAGAAGCGGCGGCAGATGGAAGCTGCGCCTCAGAATATCTCTCAGCCACATTTAATACCAGGGAGGCCGTCCTGCTCTGCTGCTGTCTGCCAGTGACTCTGCCCCAGTTTCCTCAGAAGAAACCTCACGCCCAGGAAGTGTGGACTGATCTGTGGTTCGCGGCAGAGTCTGAATGACTTGAAGCCTTTTCCAAACATTCTCTACACCCACTCCCTACACACTTTGACTTTAATGTCCCAAAGCAACTCCAAAACTCCATACAAAGTTCCATGCGACAACCTTTACAAAGTAAACTGCTCAAACTTAAATCTAAGTTTAGTGCAGCCCCACTGTGCCGCATGGATCTGATAAACTTGGGTACGACATCAGGTGTGATGTCTGCAGACTGTACGGTGACAGCGCCTGCTGCATCACAGGCTACGATGCAACAGTTCCACATACTGAGTCATAATGCAGGGTTATGACTGGTCCAATTGTGAAGCACAACATAGAGAATTATATTAATAGAATGAATAAAATGTCCAAAATATTAAATCGTAGATAATAAATAATGACAAAATTTCCAAAGAAATGTGCGCAAAATTTTGTTATAATGTCTGAAAAAAATGTTAATGAAAAGTCCTAAAAATTTCAAGAAAAGATCAGAAATGTTGATTAAAAAGTTGAAGGTGTGTTTACAAAATTCACCGGACAGTATGTTTTTGATACTGCAAAAAAAGTAGAAATGCCAGAGAAATTTTATTGCTGTCTTCTAAAAGCCACAATCATTTTTACCATTTGTACAGTTTTTTCATCATTGTCGTCTGAATATAAAAAATTGAAAAAATGAAATGGGCATTTTACTCTGCAGACGAGGCGTCTGGAAACTAAATAGTTGGGTTAAAAAAGTGTCCTTCACTCCAGTTATTTTCAAATATATTTCAGGCTGTATTGTTCATACATATTTTCTAGAACAAACTATTCATACTCCATGTTCTTCGTCATGTTTCAGACGCTGATAACGAGAGGTGTGACCAGTACACAGACTGCTACAGCTGCACCGCCAACACTAATGGCTGCCAGTGGTGCTCGGGCCAGTGTGTGTCTCTGGGGAGCAACTGCACCTCTGCAACGGTGAGCCAGCTGACCATGCTAACAATGCTAACTATGCTAACCATGCTGATGATGATGCATGCTGGGACTCAGCGGGTTCCTGCAGTCAGTTACAGTACAGCTCCACTAACTCTGACACAGTTGATTCCATTTTTAAATAGGATACACACATGTTGTCGGTACAGACCTCCCTTCCATTTCCTCCAGAAGTTAAAACATCTTATGAATGGAGACGTGTCAGATTTGAGTGATGATGAGATAAAGAGCTGATGAAGCACGTCCTCGTCTTTAACTCTGGATCTGATTTGTCCATCTGTGATTAAACAGCTGCTCATTCAGAGGCAGTTATGATGCTCAGACACAGTTCATGTGTCTCCTCCAGCGCTCTTATCTTCACTTGTCTCTAAAGTATGTGATTAATAAGGGTCAGCTGCTCTGACTGCTCTTTTTTCATAATCTATTACCTGTGATAACCTGGTGTTCCCTCAGATAAAACATCTTTGTCTTGCACAATAAGATTCTGTCTCAGATTCTGTCTCATTACGACCACGACACTTGGGTTATCTTCAAATCTTACAGATCTAGAACCTTCTATCGATATGAAACACATTTCATTTAGAGCTGTACAAGAGCTGAGTTATGTTCTGCTGTCTCCTCTCAGGGAGCCATCGGGGAGTATGACGTTTGTCCTAAAGACAACCCGTCATACGTGTGCAACAAGAAGACCAGCTGTAAGAGCTGTGCTGTGGACCAGAACTGTCAGTGGGAACCTCGCAACCAGGAGTGCATCTCTCTGCCAGGTATGAGATCAGATACTGATACACATGTTGCTCTGATGGACTCTACTGAAAATAAATCAATAAATGTCTCAAGGGTTAGCCTGACAAGTAAATTATTTTCAGAACTAAAACTGAAGAAACTACAAAAATTAGACATTTTGATGCCTTTTTCCATGAATGAAAGGACATATAGATCATTTTATATATTCTAAGGGCACAAAAGCCAAGCTGAGGAATCTACTTACGGGTGTTGCACAGAATCTCTTAAAAGGTTTCCTTAGTCAGGGAAAGTTATTAAGGCTTTTACTGCAATGAAAGAGATTTTAGAGCAGTAAAATTCTGCTGTTTCCATGGAGACCATTTGTTTGTTTAAACATACACCTGTAGCCCAGGCTACCTGTCGTCACACCTCAGTATCCTCTCACAGAGTCGGCCTAGCAGTAAATAAAAGGCAGAAGATAAGACACAAAAACCAAACTGGTCAGAGGAAGAAAATAACAGCCAACATGCAACGCATGTCGGAGGAAATTACAGCGTTTGGACGGGAACTTCACCACAGTGTTCAGCTTTTTAAAGGAAACCTTAACTCAGATTTAAAGGAAAATCTTAACTGAAGGTGATGTGTGCAACTGACCCCTTAGTTCTCATCTGCTCTCTTTATTCTAGAAAACGTGTGCGGTGAGAGCTGGCACCTGGTGGGGAACTCCTGTCTGAAGTTCATCACAGCGAAGGACTCGTACGACAACGCCAAGCTGGCCTGCAGGAGCCACAACGCCGTCCTGGCCTCACTGACCACGCAGAAGAAGGTGGACTTTGTCCTGAAGGAGCTGCAGATAATGAGCGTAGTGGTAAGGAGGAGGAGGAGGAGGAGGAGGAGGAGGAAGAGGAGGGAAGCAGTCCTTGATAATAATTATTAGATTAGAGAAACTTTAATATTCACCTCGGGGCAAATCGGGTCGTCACACCAGCAGCGGATGAGATATCGCTAACACAGAGACAGTGAAGATAAAACAGATAGTTACAGCGAGATGATGAAGACTGAGGTTTTAAATATCAGATAAATGAGGAAGAATGTTCAGTTCACTGAGCTTCTTCTCTGGCAGATCGTCACATTGAAGCAGATGTGTATGTGTACAGATGAAACCAGACACGACACTGAGTCAAGGAAGAAAAGTTTCATCTGAGCTGAATCTCTACTGTGTGCACCTTCTTAGTTTTGGCAGCTGAGTCTTTGTGGTCGCTGCCTTCTGTTGAAGCGTCATCTTATTCTCAGGTGTGCAGGCTGGACTCTCTCTGTCTGTGAGTTTTGGACCAGCGAGCGTGAAACAAATCTCCCATTAACAGATTCTTTCCTCCGAGCTCAGACGTCTCTTACTTGCTCCATCGGAGCAGATACGCAGAAATCTATCCCAACAATCGACAAACTTTCATCAGACGCAGGTCATATATCTACTCACAGAGAACGATGGGAGGTGCACAGTTTAAATCTAATTTGTGCACGGACGTAACACACAGAGATTATAGAGAAAAATGTTGCACTTACTGAGAGGAGCAGAACACAGAGTGATTTACTGTATTTGTGTCTGACGATGTGTGTTTGGCCTCGGAGCTTTGATCTCACTCTCTTTACTTGTGGCTGCTTGTAATATTGATGATGAAGAAATCCAGTATGAGCTCATAGTTCACTGAACTGAGTGAGTGTTGGCTCAAAAGTTGGATGTAAATAAAAAACTCAGTAGCACTGAGTCAGTCAGGCTAAATTCAGCCTTGACGGGACAGTTTGGATCTTTTGAAGTGAGTTTGTTTGAGGTGATTGATTATCCACAGTCAGTGTGTAACAAACAGTAGACGTCAGGGGACAGCAGCAAAATGTATTTTAGCCACCTGTATGCCATATTTAGAGTATTTCCACTGCTTTACCTTGCTGTCAGTCAGACTTTCAGACGGTGAACTAAAGCTGTTATATCGCTCTCCTCAAAGCCAGACTCAGTCGCCAAAAACAGGAATGTAACACTCCTGAACACAGGATGTTTTTAAAGTCACTACTAAAAGTGTGTGTCATATAAAAACTAAAGTGATGGTCAGAGTTGTCACAGTGAAATTTAAGGTGTGCTGATGGATTCACGTCATCAACTCATGCATTGAGTAACATTACAAGTTAACGTTCCACCTTAAAAGTTGCCGGCAGTCGGCCCAGTGAATGAAGTTATTTTGTTCTCTTTCATTTTATAGTTGTAGTTTACTGATGTATGAACAGAGGTTACATAAAACCAGAGTGACCGTCCTCTACTGACCAATCAGACTGCAGGGTTTCTAGCTCCACCTTTTAGTACCAGATCTGTGTGCTAGGTACCCCAACAGAGGGGGGACCAAACATGGGGACGCTAAGGACGCTGCTGTTGGGACCATCCACAACTTTCACTGTGGAGACAGAAAAACTTCAGAACTAAACTGAACTGAAGTGCCTTTTGGAAACGGAGCCTACCTGATCGAAGCAGCAGTAGACTGACTGCTCATGTGTTCAGTGATTTTAAATCACTGTTTTTCTCAGTGGAGTCTGTTGGGTTTGATGAGCGCATCGATGAGGAACTGAAGATGTTAACGGCTTCCCAGTCGGAAAGGGCAGAAGAAATAAGAAGAAAGAAACATGAAAAAATAAACAAATAAACAAGATCATACAATATTTCGACAAAATCATAACAGAAAAACAGCATCGGGCAAACGGCAAAATAAAATACGGAAAATATATGTGTTAAGCGAAGTGATCAGGAACGTCAACCTAATGCTTTGCAAGTGACCTCAGGTGGTAAAATCCAGTGCTAATGACAAAGTTGATTTGTTCATCAAACTTTAAACCAGAATCAAAGAATACAGCAAAATGTGATGTTATGTTTAGTAACAGAGACCCAAGGGCACTGATTGTGTAAGCAGACTCGACAGTTAGGCCAAAGATTAAATGTTTGTTTTATCCTGGTTAAGTTGAAGAAAGCGTTTTGCCTCCAGGATTTTACATCCTCGATGCAAGTTAAGACGCTGACACTGCATGGATGCAGTGTTTGAGCGGCAGATACGGCTGAGTGTCGTCAGCGTAAAAACGGTGAGATATTACACTATCTCAAAAAAGACCCCAAGGGAAGCAGATACAAGGAAAATAAAATGGGGCCTAATATGGAGCCTTGTGGTACGCCACAGGAGATGGGTGCAGAGGAAGAAGACACATTGTCTATAGAAACAGAGGCAGATCGGTTTTGTAGGTAGGAGGCAAACCACTGTAGGGTCGGTCCCTGAAGGTCAACAGCATGCTTAAGGTGGTCCAAGAGGATGGCGTGATCGACTGCATCAAAGTAAAAATGTAAAGTAAACATGAAGGAAAAGTATGTCAGATGTGGACTCGGATTCATTTTAGAGATGATTTGTTTCAAAAGAGAGAGAGAAATTAATAAGAAATTGCTGAAGAATTGAAGGTCAGGGACTTAATTCTGATGGATCATAGGAGGGTGGTGAGATTTCTGGTTCCAGCTTCTTCAATGTTACGATTATCTGCTTTACCATCTGAAATAATTTAATATTGGGGTTTAGACTGTTGATTAGAGAAAAAAAACAATATTTGAAAACTTTGTAATGGACATTTTCTAAGATTTTATGCACTAATTAATCAAGAAAAATGGATAATGAAAATAATTGTTACTTGCAGCTCTAAACAAACAGGAAGGCCTCTACATGGGGAGAATTTACAGCCGCTGTAAAAAGATGTTTCAAATTTTCAAGCTGATGAGGGAGCTGTTTTTCTGGGAGACACATTATCGGCCTAATCACAGCTTAATGTGTCTAAATATTTTGGTAGAGAACATTACGTAATCCTGAACGTGTCAAACGCTGTGCGAGGGAACGTTTCTAACGAGCCGCTCCGCACTTCAATAAAACATGATGTCATGTTACAGCTGCAGTCCTGCTCCACCCAGCAGGCACACACACCACCATCCCTCACTGAAGCCACCCATGCAAAAATGTAAGCCACTTAGGATCCTACAAAGTGCCCCGCAGCCACCGCACAGCATCTGTAATGTCGCAGCTAAATAAGACAAAAACACAGGAGTCTGAATCTCAGAGCAGGGCTGAGACCGACGAGCGGTTTCCATCCATACTAATGCAGTTGTGTAGATTTCCCCTGATGGTCCAGATTCAATTCTGTTGGTCAGTTCCAGGTAATCTTTGTGCTTAAAGGAGGAGAAGAAGTAAAACCTCATTTCTCTGGAATAATATTGGTTTTCAAACTGTCCAGTTGAGCAATAAAAAGTGTGTGGAGGCTCAGAGAGTCAGAAACATGCTTCCCTCCTTGTTATATTGACACCACTGCTGCTGTTTGGCAGTTCAGACTTATTCCAGACGGCTTCAGTCAATCCTAGAAATGCAATTAAATCCCGATGGAACAGTAATTCGACCCACGTCTGTGAGAGATCGAGCTCTCACTGTTTACTACGACTGCAACAGCACGGCCATCGATTAGAGATGGGATGGATAACAGAGCCTCCCAGGTGGAGAGAAGTAAAGCAGCTTTTATTGTTGCTCCGTCAGTCAGATGAGATATTGCTGACATCATCCCAGAGTTGGGACGGGGACTTTTAAAATGTATTCTACTACAGGTTAATGAATACATGACCTGTAATGTCATTTATAACGTATTCTATTAGATTACTCAAACTAATGTACTCTAAATACTTTGGATTACTTTTGGATATTTTAAAACGGTCTAACCCTAACCCCTTCCTGGCTCTTATATTTCTTAGTCAACAACACATGACAGTGTTCTGAATCTCTTTTGGTATTATCGTGTGTCAGCAACACTGCGCACACTCTTAAAATCTGTCATGAATTTTACTCCGTGTCCGAACAGGAAGCAAGTACGTTTCATCATTTTCTCCCTGCGTTCCATCTCTCCCTTCATGTCCGCCAGCTAGCTAAAATGATGTTTGTTTAAAAAAACGCTGGGCAAGTAGAGTAAAAAGTTTTGAAATATTTTGTTATGGGTTTTTTGTTATGTGGTTAAACAATGTGTGGGAGCCCTGTTTGAGTCCAACTTACAGAAAATCCATAAAAAGGAAATTTGACATGAAGAGTAGAAGAAGGAACAGGCAGTGGTAGAATTCAGACTGAAGTTGAACAAAGTCAAACTTTGAACAGCGATGAATTTAAATAGAATAAAATCTTTGTTTTAACTTTGGTGTGTTGTCATGTGTCCGCAGTACAAGGCTACCGTGACGCCCTGGGTGGGGCTCAGGAAGATCAACGTGTCGTACTGGTGCTGGGAGGACATGTCACCCTTCACTAACACCACCCTGCAGTGGCTGCCCGGCGAGCCGAGCGATGCCGGCTTCTGCGGCTACCTGGCTGAGCCGGCATCCAGCGGACTGAAAGCACAAACCTGCATCAACCCGGTGAACGGCAGCCTGTGTGAACGGCCGGGTGAGTTCATCATACATGATGTATGTTTAAGTCTGTTAATGTTTGAGGCAAAGAAGCAAAACTAATTTCACTAACTAACTAATTTTGTGTCTCACTAAATTGCTGCTGTCTCCTTTAACTACAGATGTCACTGATGTCAGCTGCTATCAAACAGTGTCGTACAGCCATGAGCTGTGGAAAATATTTTTCACACATATTTTACAATGTAAAACAGCAGCAGTGTACTTTACCAGAGGCCTGAATGAATTTGTAAATAGATTTTAACTTATTATAAAACTTCTAATGAAAAGAATTGAGCTGTGTTACATAAGGATTTTGACTGTTTGACCTCTGTTAGAAAATATCTGAGGATCAACTCTTGCAGCTTATTTTGCATCTGCTCTCCACATTTCCAAACTTATATCTCTGCTCTCGAGATAACACCTCGTTAATTGTAGCCGTGTAGAGTTGAGCAGAGAGAGCACCACCTGAAGGGCTCTGACTTCCCCTGAGACGCTCCTGCTGAATCTCTGCGTTCACACTCCACGAGTTTAACTTGTTGAAAATGTTCCTCAGCCAACCACAGTGCCAAGCAGTGCAGGACGCCGTGTGCCATGAGAACCACCTGCAGCGAGTGCACCAGCAGCAGCTCCGAGTGCATGTGGTGCAGCAACATGAAGCAGTGCGTCGACTCCAACGCCTACGTGGCGTCCTTCCCCTTCGGGCAGTGTATGGAGTGGTACACCATGAACACGTGTCCACGTAAGACTTCTCACCCTCCTCACTGTTCTCACTGTTACATATAATTATTTACAGGTTTAATGTGACAGTCAATGTGATTGTTCTAGGAAAATATAATTATCCTTGAATGAGCAAACATACAACAAAATTGCGACCTCGCCGTGGTGCACAATGTACATTAATAAATAGATTCATAATTTATAAATGAGTCACTCAGTACAGACAATAAAAACATGATCTGTGACCACAGAGCACAACCAAAAGTTAGGAGAAACTTTCTTAAAATAATCAATAATCAAAATGAGTCAGTGTTTCAAAACACAGAGAAACTATTGACTTGAAGTAACAAAAAAAACCTTCTTATAATATTAACTCAGCAACTCAAAAAATATGAATTAGTGTCTCAAAATATTGAGTTAGTATCTTAAAGTAATAAGAAACTTAAAAATGAAGAGACGCTTTGCCAAAATTACTTAAACTTACCATATTGAGTGTGAGTGAATGATGAAATTAGTTTGTTTTCAAATAAAGAAAAATTTTCTTGAAATAATAACTCAGTATCAAATAATTAGCCATAAAAATATAAAACAACTACACATGATGACAAAGAGCAGCTAAACTACACCCTGACAGGCACATACATGACTGAGTACAAACTTCCTGCAGCAGAGCTTTGAAACGTCCGACAGGAACCAATGAGAGCAGCTTAAAGTTCCTCTGCAGAAGATTCCACAGATCAGGAGCTGCAGACAGAAACACTCTGTACGAACCCTCAGTACAGACAATAAAAACATGTTCTGTGAACGGAGAGCCAAAAATAAAGAGGAACTGTCTTAAAGTAACGACTTAGCATCTTAAAATATTGAGTTAGTATCACAAAATGTCTCAAAATACAGAGATACTTAATTAAAAATAATAACTTATCTCAAAGTCATATAAACATTCACAAAATAGCGACTTAGCATCTGAAAATTAGTACAAATTAGTGTCTCTAAACAACCAGAAACTTTCTTTAAATAAAGTCTCACTGTCTCAAAAATAATGAGTTACTTTTTGAAACTGATGAGCAACTTAATTTTGGAATACATAGAAACTCTCTCAGAATAATAACTTAATATTATAAAATATGCATCAGCATCAAATAACGAGTCACTTTCTTAAAACAAGTCAGTATCTCACCATAATGAGAAACTTTCTCAAACATAATGACTTTGTACCTCAGAATAATGAGAGACGATACCAACTTATTTTTTGGAGAAAGTTTCTCATTAAGATTTCTCACAGAATCGTATTTTTTCATCACATAAATGAGTCTGGGTTTGATTAAACAACTGTTGTGATGTTGCTTCCAACAAGTTTCTTGGAGAGAAACATGTAATTTGGAAATAAATTCAGGGGAAATCGAAACATGTGATTCAGTCAGTGACTCATTAATCTCTTTAACCAGAGTGGAACAGGTCAGAGAAGCATGTGAGACACTGAACATGCAAACATATCTTCATATGAGGAGATAAAGTTTACAATGATAAATGAATGTTTACTTGTGTTGAAATACTTTGAACCAATTTACAGGAAACGTGCAGGGAAAGTAGGGGGCAGTAAAACGAGGCGTCTCCTCTGCTGAGGTTCAGCCTCTGGGTTATTTTGTCTTTGTAATCTATAATGTCTGTGACTCACTGGCGACATCGTTCCTCAGTGTGAGAATCTTTCTGCTGTTTGTTCTGCAGCTGTTGAATCAGCATCTCTGGAGTCAGAACTCATTGATTAAACATAAAACGTTCACTTTTAAATGTTCACAAATCTCTAACTGTAGCTGCGGCTGATAAGCACATTGTGTCTGACACATGGAAACGTTGCAGGATGCAGTTTAAACCTTTGATTGAGTTGTAAGGGCAACATGTAACACCACCATCACTCAGGCAGGATTCTTGACTCCCAGTCTTTGGACGGAGAGAAAAACACCAATATGAAAGCATGAATCTGAAGTCGTGTCACGTAAAGCTCCAGCTGCAGTTAATGTACTCGACCACTTCAGCCTCTGCAGCGATCTTCATCAGACTTTAAAATAAAAAGGCAGCGTTTGAAATAAGCGTAGCTCTGTGGAGTGTTTGCCTTCATTTAGCTGCACACATTACAGCGTGGCCCCTCCACCAGACGAGATGGGGATTAATAATCTGGTTTAATAGTTTGATAACTTGGTCTCCGGCTGCTGCTTTGTTGTTGTACGGTGCAGCAGAGAACAATTTTCATTTATTTAACCTGGCAGGTCAATTAAGAACAAGTTGTTGCTTACAGCCGTCGGCAGAGGAAACCCTGGAGGGCCCAGAGTTAGGAATTAAAATATAGGCAAATATCTATGGAGAGCAGGCGGAGGGAAGCAGGAGTGAGCTGTTGTGGAGGTGTTATTAATTTTAACTTGTGGAACAGGACCAAACAAACTTCCTCTCCCGTCCGCTCACAGGGCAGCGCCTGATTAACTGAACCCTTTAGTTACACGAGGGAAACCCGCTGAGAACAAACTCTTTCTTCACTCTGGTAAACACATAATTCCTCAGACGTTGTTTTGGAGCTGCTGCTGAGTTGTGTGTTTCCTTCTGCAGCCGAGAACTGCTCCGGGTACAGAACCTGTGGCCAGTGTCTGGACCAGCCGGGCTGCGGCTGGTGCACCGACCCCAGCAACACGGGCAAAGGTCAGTGCATCGAGGGCTCGTACCGCGGGCCCTTCCAGACCTCGGTTCCGGCCCCGTCCACCCTCCCAGGCCTCCCCGCCAGCCCTCAGCCGGCCCTCAACGCCAGCATGTGCCCCAGCGAGGCCAAATACAACTGGTCCTTCATCCACTGCCCAGGTACGGAAGATTTAACTCTTAGTTTGGTTTGTAATCGAAGATACTGGTCATTTAAAAATACTGATTTCTGTTAATGTGTTGTATAGGGAGGGAAATCAGTTCATACACAGGTGGAAACAGTTCTGAATTTATTCAGCACCACATGTCCAGTTTGTGATGCAGACTTCTTCTAAATATGTCTAAAGCACAAGCTGAGATCTTATTCTGTGGAGAGCTCCCCTCAGAGTGACGTCCAGTTCAGACCAAAGATTCACGATGTTGTGTAACGCAGTAAAAAGCAGTCGGTTCACACCAAGTCAACTAGATGACACTGTGTATCATCTCTATGCAACAACAACAATAAATCACAGTTGGGGATGTTACGTTAATCGCAGAGAATATCTTTGACCAGGCACACTTGTCAGTCTGCAGGTTCATTTTGCTGCTCTTCAGTTTAAAAAATGTGTCCACTGATTTGCAGACGTCTCTTTCACAGTGTAAGTCTATGGGAAAAGGCTTTCGGGCTGCACGTCATTATTTTTCTTTCTGATTGTTAGTTTAAGTCGCTGCGCGACCGATCAGTTCGGCTGAATTTCAGCCTGCATGAACGTTTTTTCAGCCGAACATTGTTAAACCAGCAGCTGCTGTTGCTGTAGTGAGACGTTAGTGGAGTGAGATGTCGTCCAGGCTGGTGCGTTGTGTTGTATCTCGTCACGATAACTTCATAATCCAAAATATTTCCACACTGCTGATTCTTTGCCCCAGTGATATCATGACATCATCGTCTTCTTGTATCTGTGTGACGCCGACATTGACTTGGATCGATGTTTTCACTTTGCATGGATGATATTGGTTCATTGATCGTTGAATTGATATATCGATCCAGATCGATGGATCGTTACACTGTCACCCAGTCACAGGGAGTGTTCTATCATCTCAGACTAACAGAGTTACCTGCAGTGACCCCTGTGACCTCTCACAGATGAATAGATGTGCGTGTCAGATCTTGACAGATGAAAGTGTCGAGCGCAGAGAACATCAAACGAACACTATTTGTCACATTCAGCTCCAGTGGACAGTTCACAAGTCAAACACACCTCAGACTGTAAATTACTTTCTCCACTCACAAATGAACTCAGATTCATTCCTGTTTGGGCCTCAGGCTGTTTATTAAAAACTGAATTTTTGTGTGTGTGTTTTGTTTCCTCTCCGGCAGCTTGTCAGTGTAACGGTCACAGCCAGTGTATCAACGAGAGCGTGTGTGAGAAGTGCGAGGACCTGACAACCGGCCGACACTGCGAGAGCTGCATCTCCGGCTTCTACGGAGATCCGACCAATGGGGGCACCTGCCAGCGTGAGTATCCACGGCCTGTTCGGCTCGCCACTAAATCACACCAGTCAGTCTTCCCGCGCACGGCTTCATTTAACTTGTCAGTATTTTACAGTTGAGTTTTATGTCTGCCATTTTCCTGAGTCCTGGCTGGCGCGGCGCTCCTGTGGGATATTTAAGATTTACTCTGCTGTGCAGCTAATGCTGACAGCCAGTCAATCGGACAACAAATCAATCGTCCGTTCCTTCAGCAGCTTAATTTAGCTTACCAATATAATTCAGCCACGCTGTGTGTTTCTGAGATTTCATCTTTATTTTGGCACTAACTCCAGGTGTCCCTCTGGAGCATATCCAGTATTTACCTGTTCCTACATCAGTGACAGCCGTAAACCAGCCTCTCTGCATATCTTTATCTTGTCACTATTGTGCATCCGTTTTGTTCTTCTTCTTCTCTCTGCCTCCTCCTCGCAGCAGCGTCCCTCCTCGGGGACATTAAAGGCTTTCTTTATTTCAGTTTGACTCAGGAGCCGAAACAAAAGTGCACAATCAATACCTCAGAAAGGAGACGATGAACAAATAATCAAGAGAACACACGGCTGCTATAAATAAGAATTAAATCACAATATGGCTTGTTGTTCAGCCAGCTGTCCCCCGCTGTCACCCACACATTTCTACATCAGTCGCAGCTGTTTGTACCCGGAGGCTCAGCCATCTTTAAAAATGATGAACTGATTTAACGCGAAGGAAGGCAAACATTAACATTTATACAGGTGTTATAAAACTGGTCCTCAAACGCACCAAACCCTAATAGACATTTGGCATCTGTTAACGGACACAGAAACTGTCTCCTGGGACCTGGAAAGTCACCTCTGGTGGGTGGGAGCCAAAACTCGTTAGGAAAATACAACATTTAAGTTCACCTCTGGACACACACTTGGCTCTGGATCTAAACTTCTTGATGGTGGCAACAGTGTTTTATTTCCCTCGTGTCCTTCTCTCTGGAGAACGAGACAGTCGACCCCAATGAAACATTCAGGGAAGAAGAGTTTCCATCAAACCAGACAGAACTGTGTCAAACTCTATTTGAGACGTACAGGAAACGCTCTGATTCAGTGCAAACATCACAGTGTCGGGCAAAAGTTTGGGTTTCCTGTGAATAGTTAAGTGAGTAGAAGATGAACTGATCTCCAAAAGACATGAAGTTAAAGATGAAACATGTTTTTCAACATTATAAGCAGGGTCGGTGTTTTATTTTTATTTTCTACAATTTTAGGCTGCGTTCACAGCTGCCCTGTTCGGTTCAGTCAGACTCAGGTGTGTTTGCCCCCTCAGTGCGGATCGTTTGTGCAGGTGTGAACACTGGTCTCAGTCTGGTTCCAAAGGAACTCTGGTGCGGTTGGTTTGTGGTGAGAAGGTGTTCGACCTGGATGTGAAGCAACTGCAGTCACATGACACATTGTTTGGGTTAAACATGAGCATGTTACAGTCCTGGAGGATTATTAATGTGCACCTCCTCCTGTACTGCCTTAATATGCACATTCAGCACATCCAATGCATCAAAACATTGTTTTCTAGTTGGAGCCGCGCCTCGTTTTCAAACTGTATGGTTTGACTAAAATGAACAATGACAGCAATATAGTCCACGATGAGCAGCGCTAAAATCAACCTGTGTAGTTGTCCCTCCATTGTGACATTACAAAGTGTCACATTTATCTTGCAAGTGTACTCTTCTTCAACGTTTGCTTTACTTCCTGGATTTTTCCCACATGGAAATTCTGACCAATCAAGAGCAGCTTTCTCACACAAGGCATTTGATCTGGTCCTCTTGTAAATGCTGCCGTGAGAACACGAACCAACTCTAGGCAATTATACAACTTTGGAACAACATGAGTCCCTGATTCAGACCAGAGGAGACACTCTAGGGCTGACAGCAGCCATAGAGTAAAAAAATAAAAGGAGCGCTGTGCAACAGTTTGGGCACCCTGAGACATTTGAGCTCTCAAACTTTTATCTCAGACCTTAATGAGCTTGTTAGGGCTCTGGCTTGTTCACAGTCATTGTTAGGAAAGGCCAGGTGATGCAATTTTCAAAGCTTTATAAATACTCTGAGTCCTGAAAGCTTGTCCCAACAATCAGCAGCCATGGGCTCCTCTTAACAACTGAAAACTGAAATAACTGATGAAGACTACAAGAAGATAGCAAAGGTGCTTTTCATTATGCTAAACCCCCAAAAAATGTGAACAAAGAAGTGTGGGAATTTCATGCCTGCTGAGAATACACACATGCGTCTTTGAAAATTCTCTGAAGGAAGGACTCGGTCTCGGTAGAATTCGAAGGATCCTTGACATTACAACAGTCCGCTGACAGGATTTGATGACCTAGCCTCCTTCAAATTCAGCTGTTGAAGGAACCTTCCTCAGCTTTAAGAAGCTCCACATGTGGCTCCTCTCTGCATCGAGCTAAGATACAAGGAAGAGACACGAGTGAGAGGAGACAGGAGACGTGTTTGCGTAATGAAAAACACCCTGTGTTGCAAATCACAGCTGGATTCTCGTGTGATTGTTGCAACATCTCATGATTCTCGCATGATCTCACGTATCCAGCTGCCTCGCAGGATAATTTCAATTTGGGCAGCCACAGAGTAGGACTGTGAAGTTGTGAATGTAGAAACCTGTAACACGTGAAATTATTGTTCTGAGGAACCTTTGAACTGGAAATAATCATATGAAGTATGATGTAGTTATTTTAAACCATTATTGAATGTACAGAAGTCACTGTGTCGTGACACATACTGATAAAGTGATGTTAAATTGATTTTGTCTGTGTTGTCCTCCTCTAACATAAGTCATTTAAGATTGAAATGTGTTTGTTCTGTTTTACTGAGGCTCTTCATGTTCATGTCTTTTGTTCAGCCTGCAAGTGTAACGGCCACGCCAGCATGTGCAACCCCAACAACGGCAAATGTTTCTGCACCACTAAAGGCATCAAAGGAGATCGCTGCCACCTGTGAGTTTCACTTTACTGTTCCTCTGTCGTCCTCCTCCCTCCTCCGTCCTGTTTAAAGCTCAGCTCAGGGCGTCGTTCTGAAACCTAAAGTAATGCGACTCGACGAGACTGTGCAACATCTCCAAAGCAGCAACCATCTTTACTTTCATTCTGACTTCTGGCTTTTCAAGCTTTTTTTGTAGCTGGATAAAATGTTTAGTGTCTTTGCAGGACAGTGTTTGTGAGATACTGGCTATAGTTGCATTTCTGGTAGTGATGACATGGTCTACACCACGGACTGAAAACAAGAGATCTCTTCTTTTTTGTCTCTCCTTCCTCCGTCAAAGCAGCGAGCTAACCTGCTAATTCCCCCATGCTTTTATTTTTAACGTTACCATGGTTACAGAAAATGGACAGAACAAACTTGTCACTCATCTGTTGATAACGATGTGTTTTCCTACTCTGTAACAAGTGTGTGACCGAAGCATTAAGTTAAATTCTACTCAGTTAGCGAGCTACCATGTGACACCGGTTACAGAAGATGAAAAACACAGCGCCTTTCAAGAGCGTGGCAGCAGGTTGCGTCTGAGGTTGCTAAGCAACCTTAACCAGCATCGTATCACAGCCTGTTTACCTGAAATCCTGAGTGCAGAGCTGATCTTCTTCACGTTTGTCTGTGGGACAGATGTGACGCTCTGACAGCCACAGACAGACCGATATTTATAGAAGAAGGGAAAGATATCTGTTGGCTGCGATTGGTTGGTCTGCGTCACGTGACGTGTAACACCCTCCTGCGTTCCAAAAGTTTAACTCTATGTATCTCATGTGCAGCCGTCACGTCTTGAAAAAGAGGTACTTGGGAACTCATGGGTGCCGGGATGGCATCGCTCTGGCGCACCTGCTGGGCGTCTGCATCAAAAACAATTCATTTGAAGGCACAGAAATGAGGCATGTGCAGATGCTAATACAGGACTGTCAGCGTTGATGCCTCTGTAAGCGCCTGTTCATTTTGAAAGGGCAACAGCCAATGGGGAAACACCAACTCACACGTCATCACTCACTCACTCATGGACAGACATTGGTGTTTATGGGTCTGATCTCGCCTCTGTGATCCAACCAGAGATATTAAACCAAACAAACATATTTTCGGGGCACCCGGTGGCTTAGTGGGTACAGCAGGCGTCCCATATATGACGGCAGTGTTCTTGCCACAGTAGCAATGGGCTGGAGGGGATCCCGCAGCCCCCTGCTGCACGCCATCCCCTTCGGAAAATGTCCAACAAATAATTTTGACTAAAGCCTGGCAGGCAACATGTTGACATATGCTTTAAGAAACGATCCACTACCCTCTGTGTTTCTCTTCTCTGACCGTAATCATGGCTGTTGGTCAGTGCTACTCGTTATAATCCTGACCTTCATCGTCAAAGCGCCTCCTAAAGCCTGTTAAAAACCTCAGACCCGTCCTGCGCCGACTGAAGGTTAATGCTCAGACCGCCGTGTGTTTTCTCGCTCCGTGTGTGACGCTGCTTTGTTTACACCTGTGATTAAATCGGCTTATTTCAATTCTCTTCCTCTCTGTCTCCTTCTCTCCTTCTCTTCCTCTCCTTCCCTGGTGTTGTGCCTCATTTCTCTTCATCCATCGTCCACCTCTCTCTTTCAGGTGTGAAGTCGAGAATCGTTACCAAGGCAACCCCCTCAAAGGAACATGTTACTGTAAGTGGAATTCCAATTACCAACTTCACTGTGTGTGTGTGTGTGTGTGTGTGTGTGTCATATTAAGACACCACTGTGAGGCCGTACTCCTCTCCCTTGTTCAGGTCAGTGCTGAGACAGTTACACGGCTCTTAAATCAAAGTAGGTCTCAAAGTGGTACGATGTTTAAAGAAATAACAGCCAGAGGAGAGACGGTGCGTTCAAACAGGTCGCAGGTGGGAAGAATCCACAGATGAAAGCGAGTCGCCGCAGAGCGAGGTGCTGGAGCGTTTGAAGGGCCGTCTTTCTCTTTCCCTGCTGCTGTGATGAGACGCTGCAGCACCCCCGTCCACACTGCAGATCAGTCTCTGTCATTAATATTCCTGTCAGCTCTGATGACGTCGTGTCGAATGTGATATCGAAGAATTTGACTAAAGTTGGTCCTCAGACACTTATTCATCAAAATTCTGTGAGCTTATAATGTTTCACAGAGACACAGAGGGAGCTAAAATACAGGCTGTCTGCAGGTTCTTAGAAAGTCTTTATGAATGAATGAACTTTATTTATATTACACCTGGCGACAGATACAAACACAGCAAAGAGATAAAACCATACAATTAGACAACACTTCAAATAAATAAATTGATTCATCAGTCAATCAGTTAATGCAGAGAAAAATATTAAAACAGGTAACTTCTAGTTATAGGTTTCATTGATAAGATATGTTTTGAGTGATGGTTTAAAACTGTTACTAAGTCAGCAGGTCTGATATTTAAAGGCAGGATGTTCCATATTCTTGGGGCGTAGTCGCTGAAAGATGCGTCTCTAGAGGTTTTCGTTGTGACATCAGGAACAGTTAAAGAGCAGCTGTGGACGATTTCAGGTTTCAGGTTCAGGGTTAACTTTAATTTCATAAACATAAGGTTTTAAAAGTCATGAAGTCGTTTTAAATTTGAAATTGTGAGGTCTAAATGGCCCCAAACATTTGATCGAATTTAATTTATCCATCTTTTAATTTATTTTCGTCAAAATTAGTTAAACTTCACATTTCTGATGTTACAAATCTTAGATAATTTATTTGTCCAAAAATACGTCTTAAATTCGGTCATAAATGATCTAACAATGTCTTAAGAGCATTAACTGTAAGTGTCTGATACTGTAGACAGCCTGACGTAACAGCAGACCTGTAGGACTCGACAGACTTGTACCTTTGTCCGACTGACCGCTCTCATTGGCTGTCAAACTAAACAGGTTAACTTGTGTCGTCCAGCCTGGGTTTTAACCTTCTGTATCAGACATGGAGCAGCAGTGTTTTATCTTTAATTCACCACATATGTGCAACAGACTCCCAGAAACCTGCAGGTCTGCTGCAACTCTCAGCGACTGTCTTTTATTAAATCAAATATTTATTCATTTCTCACACTGCACTGGAACTTTGGGTCTTGTTTTTATGCCTCTGCCCCACTGATAGTCACGGCAGCAGGCATTATGTTTACGGGTCGTCACACCATCTGTCTCATTCTTGGCAATGTGATATCTCAAGAACGCCTTGATGAAATTTCCTCAAATTTGGCACAAATGTTCATTTGTACTCAAAGATGAATTGATTGGAATTTTGTGGTCAAAGGTCACTGTGACCCTGAGTCCGTCTCATTTCGTGAACAAAATCTCAAGAAGGCCTCAAGGGAATTCAAATTCAATCCTCAAATTTGGCACAAATGTTTATTTGGACTCATGAATAAACTGGTCTGAATTTGGTGGTCCAAGGTCACAGTTCAAGGTCTCTAAAATAATGAAGTGATGACATTTTATATCCAGAGGGTCAAAGGTCAGCTTGACTGTGACATCATCATGTTTTAACGTCATATCTCAGGAACAGAAGGGGAGACATTTGGTCAGATACTGAATTGGTGACTCTAATCTTGACACTGTGCTGATTGTATAGATCTTCTGTGTGTGAAGCATCCATGTTATAATTACATACGGATTCTTGAGTTATGGCCAGAAACATGTTTTATTACGTCACAGTTATCTTGACCTTTGACCACAAAATTCTAATCACATTAGCTTTCAGTCCAAGTGGACGTTTGTGTCAAATTTAAAGAAATTCCCTGAAGGTGTTCTTGAGATATTGTGATCAAAAGAATGGGACAGATGCAAGGTCACAGTGACCTTGACCTTTGACCACCAATTCAAATTGTTCTCAAGGATGGGACGGATGAATGGACAACCTGAAAACATAATGCTTCCAGCTGCAGCTATCGCCAGCGCTGAGGCATAAAAAAGCTGCGTTGAATTCGAATGTTAAATGATTTAGAATTTATGTTTCAGTGTTATGAAAGAAAGAAGCTTTTCAACAGTTTGGCATTAATGTGAGTTGAACCGCATTCGGACATTAACCTTTGACAGCAGTCACAAACACTGGTGGAGTTTTTTAACCACGTGCTCGTGTTGTAAACGTGTCTCCTGTATGAAAGGAGTTTAACTGACCCAGAGGTTGCAGACGCTATTTTCCCTACGATGATTCAAACCAACATGAGAAGGGATCATTAAGTTTTGGAATGAAGTGCGACAGGATGTTTTATGATTTTAAATCAGGAGAGTGTCGAAGAACAAGTGGACAGAAAAGTTTGAAACATGGAAGTCATTTGGTCCATGTCTAGTTCATGTCCAGCTTCCTGTTTCTGAACTCACAGACATTTTATTATTATGGTCTGGTGACAGAGATCCCAGCTGCTGTTTCAGGCAGGCTCACACACACACACACATACACACACACACACAGTCATAAAACCCGACCTCTATCACGACCTTCATCACAGCTCGCTCCCAAATCTTTAGGTTCTTCCAGGAAAGTCAATACACCTTTAACAACAGAAGGAGCTGTGGGTAATTTCCTGCCCCGAGCGCCGTGTGAAAACATGTTCCTGTGTGACTTTCAAACTAATCGAGCTCTTCTTCTTCTTCTTCTTCTTCTTCTTCTTCTTCTTGTTTTGTAATCCCCACCACGCTCTCCCACACCCACACCCACACCGCTGGCGCCATCACTTCAAACAGACACGCTCCTCATCGACTACCAGTTCACCTTCAGCCTGTCGCAGGAGGACGACCGCTACTACACCGCCATCAACTTCGTGGCCACACCTGAGGAGGTAAGTCTCTGACAGTGAACGCCCCGCCGCCACAGCAGCTGTCACTTTTATTAGGATTAAAGACTGTGAAGGCAGCGCCAGATGATGATGATGATGATGGAGATTAGCTTTTTTTTCTTTGTCTCACCTCAGTTGATGTCAAACAACAAAGTTTTTTTTTTCACCAGACACATCTCCACTTTGTCTTCACCACTTTGATTATTGATTATTAAATAATAGTGAAGATCTGTTATTGAAGAGCGACCTGTAGGAACACACGTGTGTAACATGTCCCGTCCAGTGGAAACCTCCAACATGTCACTTTTCACAAGCTGTGCTTTCAGTTTCGTGACGATGCACTGCCTATGGAGGACGAAAGCTGGCAACATCAAAAACAAATGAATTAACAAATTAATAAATAAATAACTCCTCCTCTTATCTGAGGCCGGGTCATGGAGGCAGCACGCTGAGCAAAGTACCCCAGACGTCCGTCTCACCAGCTCCTCCTGGAGGATCCTGAGACGTTCCCAGGACAGATTGATATATGATCAAAAATAAATGACACCATAAATAAATTACTATGGCACTGAATATACCAAAAATAACATTAAATATAAATTCAGGCATTAATTAATTAATTAAATGTGGCATAAATTAATATTTCTGTTTTACTTTGCTTCTTTATTTATTTTCCCTTGTAATTATTTATTTTTTGCATTTATTTTTTATTTATTTGAAAAAAAAAATATTTTCCCTTTATGTTATTTTATTTCACCAAATGCATTTATTTCTGACTTATTGTCCTTGTGCATTTTTTCTTAAATTTCTTTTTGTGTTTCTTTTGAGTAATGCAAATTAGTGGAAGGGTCAAGTCCCGCCCTGCTGTGCTGTCATTGAGTGTGAAACATCATTTATCCAACCGTAGAAAACAAACCTGTTCATAGAGCAGGGGAACGAAATCAGTCTGCCTTCATCCAAACTCGTCCGAGACCACAGCTTTATCTGATTTGGGCGACAGCCGCCTTTTCAGCGGTTATGATACGACGCCACGTGGTGTCAGTTAATAACGTGGCCAGACAGAACGTGTGTCGGTGGTGCGATACGCTGCTGGACGGCGTGAGTTTGATCGCTGCCCGTAACAACGTAACATAATAGCAAGGAAGTCTCTGTAGGGCAGACGGGGAGGATGAGTCCAACAAACTCTGGACTTTCACTCTGGAACCTGCTGTTTACTTCCTGTATTAATGTAGAGTCACACCATGATGTTGGTTTCTAAATCTAACCACGTGCTTTTGTTGCACCGTGTAAATTGACACCCTAGCTCAGAATGCAACAACAAACGCAGGACGATACCCACCGTGTCACATGTAGACGTGAACATCACTGACGGAGCGGTGATAGATTGTAAATCCTCAGCTGCACATCCAGGGGTGTGTGGGAACTGGAGCAAAGTGATTAGAGGCCCTTCAGCTGTGGGCACAGACCCCACTGACCTCCCGTCATCCCCCTGGTTCTCCGGTGGAGGAGCAGAGCTGAGCCTGGGTCAGAGGGACTTCCTGGAGGCTGCTTAGAGGTTGTGGGACGGAGCCAGGCGGCTCAGAGTCGAGCCAGACCCAGAGCAGAGCGTGTTGGAGAACCAGAGGGTGAGCGGGATGTCTGCAGGGGCTGTGCCATCAGCTTTCATTTATTTATCAAGTCGTTAATTAATTTTTATTTTGGCGACTTCCGTCCTCCGTACTGTTCAGCTGAAGCAAAGAGATGATTTTAAATGGTTTATTCAGCTTAAGAATAATTTCCACTCCCATCAGGGAAAATTAAATAAACATTAAATCCTTCAGTTCATCTGAAAAATTAAAGAATCACCAAATCTGGAGATTTTCACTGGACACACACACGAGCATCTGCAAACACACAGAAAATCCTAATTCACACAGACGATGATCATCAGCTGCGCGTTAAATAAAATTAGACGCAGCATTAAAACGTTTGAGTGTGTTGTTTTACAGTCTCCAGAAGTGATGAGACAGATTTTAGTTTCAAAGGAAACATGATGACGGGAGGACGTCTTCATGTTTATGGGCTCAAATCTAAAGAAAAACTCGTCACTATCCTGAAACTATATAACCTAATATGTAAATAAATATTTATAAGCACACGGTGAGTCAACAGTTATTAAACTAATAAATCTGACACATTTTTTGTTCTTTATTTCAAATGAGCTGAAAAAGCTGATTGAACACAAAACCTCCTAAACATGGGTCGCATTAAAACACACCCTTGATATTAATCTTACTATATAATGATGAAAACTCTGTGTGTGTTCCATGTTTTTCTCCTCACTGACTTGGTCAATCCATGTGAAATGTGGCACAGTGGTAGAGGGTCATGGGAGGATGCCAATGAAGCAATATTACATCAATTGGCCAAAGGGGGGCGCTATAGCAACCCATTGAAATGTCAAACTTTGAATGGGCATATCTCATGCCCCGTATGTGGTAGAGACATGAAACTTTGCACAGAGATGCCTCTCCTCATGAGGAACACATTTGCCTCAAGAACCCATAACTTCCGCTTATATAGATTTTCCGCCATTTTGAATGTTTTGAAAAACACTTCAAATGGATCTCTTCCTAGGAAGTTTGAGCGATCTGCATGAAACTGGGTGAACATAATCTAGGGACCAATATCTAAAGTTCCCTCTTGGCAAAAGTTGGAAAACTTACTAAAACTGAGCTTCTATAAGGCAATGAATATTGCGGAGGGCGTGGCTCATCACATAAAGGTGTATAACATCTCAAGGGTTTCACCCATCACCACGCAACTTTGTAGGCATATGACCACACATAATCTGAGGGGACCCCTCCATTATTGACCCCATCAAACAAAATGGGGGCGCTAGAGAGCTCATTTCTTATCTAGGCCTAACCGCCATATGGATTTTTACTAAACTTGGTAGATATGTAGAACAGGACGCCTCAAGGTGACTGGAGAAATTTAACTCTAATTGGCAACTGGGTGGCGCTATAACAACAGAAAAATGCTTCAAAATGGCTAAAATGCGACCGATGGCTGTGGCTCCCCCTGTGGACCAATGTTGGTGTTTTCTAATGTTTGCTATGACTAAGTCATGGTATGGTATGCTGTACATAATCACAGAAACTGTCAGTGTGTCATTCTGTCAGTCAGTCATTCTGTCTGTCCCACGTGTTTCTACTCACTGACGTGGTCAATCTATGTGAAACTGCACATAGGCATTGAGGACTGGCATAGGTAGAAGGTGACAAAGCTACCAGTGGGTATGGACTAGTTGGTTAAATAATCATAAGTTTTAAATAATAACATGTAAAGTAAAAGCTAAATTAAACTGATAAAATAAATCAAACTCTCACTCAGTCAACGTCTCGTCAGCCATGATGATTAAAGAGAAACTACTCCGGGCTCCTCTCAGTAAAAGCTACCAAAGAGCACACGCACACACACACACACATTAATGACATCATCCTGAAGTGTAGTGTGTCGGTGTGAGCGACACTCATCATCACACAGATGTTTCCTCAGTAAACGAGAGCCTGTCCGGTCCTGTGTACCTGGCTGCAGCAGCTGGAGTCCAACTGAAACACCAGGATCTGATTAAATATTCCAGATGGTATTTTTCCCCCGACAACGTGTTTACCAAACGGCAACCAGTGCAGAACTACGATCCCTCTGTCAGCCAGACGTGTGCACGTGGACGCGTGTGTTTAGAAAAGGCACAGGAAATGACATTTTGATGATGCCGTGCTTCTGTGATTTTACATCCACTACAAATGTCACTTGGCTCAAATGAGGCGAAACCTGACGACTGAAGAGCTTCTGGATGACGATGTCGTCTGATGTTCAGCAGTTGTTTTGTGAGACGAAAGACGCCGCAGAATTAAGTGGAACAATAAAAAGAATACTTTAAATAAAACCATAAAAACAGTGTCTACATGACACATCTTTAAAGGAACACTTCACCCACAGGGTGCTCATTTGTATATCAGTTACTCACCCTGTGTTTCTTTAATTCATGAAGAAAAACGTGTTGTTTTCTTGTGCATGCCTCCGCGGTGAACGAAGAATCCAAAAACTAAGAATATTCTGGATGTATTGAAGTCATAGGGGTCCATGTTTAACAGTGAAACTAGTCCTGCAGAATAATCTGAGTTCAGGACTTCTTAAACACATGTGTTTGAAGAAGCAATGATTTTTTTCTCCCACAGATAGAAAACGTCACAAGGCCTGTGAAAACTTTACACTCTTAAATATCTCTGACTGATTCAGTGTCTCTTGTTAAACTCGGTGCTGACTCAGTTCACTCAATGGACTTGATATTTGAGCTGCTTGGATATGGGCAGTATTTTGTGGTTGTGTGTCTTTGCATCTCGTTGGTTGAGAAACTAAAAGGAGCATTTTCACCCAGCTGTCGTGTTTCCATCGGTGCTGATCAGAGCCGGAGCTGATAAACACCCAGAAATACTTGTGCAGAGTCATTGACCTGCGTGTGAGCGCTGATTTTAACCTGTCCCATCACATTGCAGAAGAGATGTTAGTGGGTGTCACTGGGTTTTTGTGCAGTGGAAAAGGGAAGTTTGAAGTTGAAGTTTTAGTTTGTCTGTTGTTCCGTGTGAACACCTGTGACTTTGACTCAACGAGAAGCTTCTCGGTTTTTGGATTCTTCGTTCGTTATGTGAGAAAAGCAAAGTTTTGTTTAAGAATTCAAAGTAACACAGGGTGAGGGATTCATATTTGTGTGTCAACATGTTCCTTTAATAATGACTAATAATGAATATTTACATTCTTCCTAACAAACGCTCCTTAATTATTCATCTGCACTAAAGCTGTTGAAACGATTACGTATGTAAACAACAATTAGGTCTCACTCTGCGTAATCACAGCTGGTATCACTGTACAACAGTGTTTTAATGAATATCATTTTCATCACTGACTCTTGTTCAAACATTTGTTTTGCTAATGCAGCTTCTATTAGCTGTGCAAATTTGCTCCGGTCTGCAGTACAGTAACTGTTTGTACAGCTGCAGACTGATGTGAGCGGATACGAGCTGCGCTCTGCACTTACTGTGAAGCACAGAGGCTTTTTGACCTGCTGCAGATACCGTACATGTTTCTCCTGGTTCATTGCATGTGTATGACACAGCGTTATGACACTGATGATGCTGACTGTGTTGTTTCCTGTGTCCTCTTCCTCCTCAGCCAAACAGAGATCTTGACATGTTCATAAACGCCTCAAAGAACTTCAACCTGAACATCACCTGGGCCACGAGCTTCACCGGTAGGTCACACACAACACTCCTCATGGTGCTGAAACTGAGGCTGCACGATTATTTACTGTTTTTAGGGACAAAATATTTTTATTGCACTTTCACAGAGTCGTGTTGTGCTACAGTCCTGCTGGTGGACAAGTTTTTGCATCTAAATAAGACAAATTCCAACAAATTGATCCTGGTGGGATTAATAAAGTTGTCTCAATCTGAATCTGAATCATGATAAGACTTAAAATAAGATTCTTCTTCACCTAAAATTCAGTGAATCTTCTAGAAGCGAAATATTAACAAAACTGTGCCAAAACATCTTGTCCCAAATCAAATCAACAGAGTGCTGCTCTCACTTTCACCTTCTGCTACATTCCTGCTAATTAACAAACCCTTAAAGACTAAAATAAGTCTTAGGATAAGGTTTTTCTGCTTCTTCATCGTCTTTGGATTCCTCTCCACCTCTCTACAATTATTTTTTGGATGTCCTGTATGCCTGTCAGTTGACGCTGATGAAGATTCATGCCAGGGCCACACTGCCTGTGTGAGCAGCATGTGACGACTTCCTCGCTGAACTGCTGCAGCTTGTAGTGTTCACACAGACAGTGTTGCTGCTGTGACTGCTTTATTTCCACAAATAAAAGTCGATACACAGCTTATTTCTAAGTTTTCTCCCTAAGTATGACACTTAAGGATTAATTTCTCCTCAGCTGAGGGACTTTAATAATTGCACAGAATTCCTTAAAAGGTTTCCTTAGTTAAGGAAAAAACAATTTACTGCATTGAAAGAGATTTTACAGCTGTAAAGGTTTTTATAGAGATTGTTTGTTTGCTTGGACTCACAGTTGTGACGCCTGTTAACGTCTCACAGAGTTGAAAGAAAATAGGACAATAAACCAGACAGGTCAGAGGAGGAAAAGATGAAACTTCTGGAGGAATACAATCATAGAAAGAACAAACCACCTCATCCCAACACCAGAAAACAAGAAACAACTGTAAGGAAAATTAATTCAGTCAAATCTAAAGTGTAAAATCAGAAGTGTATCCGTCAGGTCCTCCTGCTCACAGAGCACTCTTCTCAGGGTGGGTTAGTTATTTCATTTGTCACCATAAACTCTGTCATGTTGCAGTTAAGACAGAGTCAGAGGGACCTTAAGGTTTTTTTTTTACCTTTTACCTTTGGTTGCTAAGGTCTTTTGTGCAACAGTCTAAAGATTCCTTCAGTATGAGACCAAGACAAGGAGAAAATAGAAATACTTCTGTGAACATTTTAAGGAAACGTTAAGGAGAAGACTTAAGGGTCTTTTTGCGTTGACAAGGACTTGACGAAAAACCTTAACTTAAGGTGTTTGTGCAACCGGCCCCTGGTATTAACAAATGGAGGTGTTGAATTAAGGAGAGGTATTTCTATATTTTCATGTCTGTAACAGATCTGGAATGATTGTGTCAGTAGGATCATAAAAACACACACCGTCTGCTTTTACTGAAAACCACATGCAGAAATGATAGGCGAGACTTTATGGCATTATTCTTCTCGGCCTGTGTGTGTTTGTTCATCACACTGTAGATTGTAGAGTTTGTTCAGGTGGTTTAAGGAGTCAGTTGTGTGTGTTATTTGTTTATGATTTCCTGAATCCACAATACTTTAAAACTACGGATGACATTTAGGAAACATTCAGGAAAGTTTTCACAGGTTGCTGCTGCAGGGTAAATGTGTAGCGACATGACGGCTCGTCACAAGAGAACAAATAATATGCGAAGGCTGCTTGATTTGATGTGCAGCAGTTTGTCAGGATCGCAGCTTAACGCCATCGTTTAATTGTGGAAAGCCAAAATCATGCTCAGTTGTGCAGCCCGAGCTGAAACTGTGAGACAGTAACAGAAACGTTCCACCAGTGTTGAAAATAAAATCATCGTTCTTGAAGCAAACGTGCCAAACCTGTGTTGGATCCAACTTTAAAATGTGAGATTTGCTTTGTTTTATCGCTGTAATGTGAAGATCTTCAGAAAGACGTCACCTCGGGCTCCTTCCTCACATTTTACAGGCAAACAAACATTTTACCAGAAACAGAACCAGCACATGAATTGACGGTGAAAATGTGGCTGCAGCCGCGGACGTCAGAGTTAATTCAGTGAAACATAAGGTGGCAGCAGGTGGCAGCTCTCACACATCCTCTGTCCTCAGATGGTCAGACCAGGTGTCCTCACAGGCCTCTGCCAGTGTGGTGTGTGTGTGTGGTGCTAACTGTAGGAGAGGAGGTTAAACTCACACACTCGTTACTGCTCAGGTGATTAAATTGGTGGAAATATGTTTGGTGACCGTACGCATTGCAGAGAGGGCTGTCAGGTTGTAAAGATAGAAACCAGCACTGATGTTAAAGAGGATCTGTTGTGAGCGGGTTCAGGTTCATACTTGGATTTTGGGTTTTTACTAAAACATGTTTCCTCCTGTCTGTGCTGCAACGTCTGTATTCACCCTCTGTCTCACATGCTCCGTTATATCGTCCCACTTAAATGTTCAATTATTTAAAAAGTACCCATCATATGTGTCTCTTCCTCTTCCTGACTTCACCTTGTGATGTTATCTTATTGTCATAAACTTAACTTTTGTTCCCCTCCTCCGTCTCTGTCCTTCAGCAGGCACCCAGACCGGGGAGGAGATCCCCATTGTCTCTCGGAGCAACATCAAGGAGTTCAAAGACAGTTTCTCCAACGAGAACTTTGATTTCCGCAACAGCCCGAACATCACCTTCTTCGTCTACGTCAGCAACTTCACGTGGCCCATTAAGATCCAAGTAAGCTTCGCTGCAGCCAACAGATAAACAGCCAGGTCCCTCTGATATAAAGCATGAAGGGATCTGTAGAGTCTGTAGAGGCTTCTGTAGAGTCATGTGACATGTAGTCCAGCTGCATTAGATGTGAGTGCAACATATTATCCTGCATGATAACCAGTGATTGTAAGCTTCACTGTAATAAATGCAACGTCCAAAATTCATTATAACTGTCTTTCAAAATGTCGATCTTACACACAGTAGGTGTCAGCTGGCACGCCCCAGTTTTGAGAGTTTAGCCGCTCCCAGCTAGCTCCGGTTTGTTATTCAGGTTAAAGTGTGAAGAAGCAGCGGGTCTGTGGGGCAGCTGAGTGAAGTGGAGCCTGAGGAGGAAGCACCGGTTAGCCCCGGTTTCACTTCAGGCAGATTCACTCGCTACAGGGGCGAGGAAATAAAACCTGAACAGCCAATCAGAGTGATCTCTCTCACCGACAAGCTCAATCGGCTGAAAAGCCGCCAACACTAAAGTGCAGACAGTGCGGGACACACCGCAAAAACTAGGGCGACAGATGCTCACTGACGCCCGACCGTCAGCTTGGTGTGTCAGGACCTTAAGTGTACGCTAAGTTGGGATTTTTTACAATGCAATACATTTCGTCGTTGACCCCTCTCACAACATGATTGCTTCTCCAAACTGGGGGCATGCTGACTGACATGTACTGCATCTAATACACTGACTAAGGATCAGTACCTCACACAACCACACTTAGAAAAATCTCAACTGTCCCTTTAAGCTGCACAGATATATTTCTAGAAAAATTAAAATCCATATCAGAGGAGCGACTCTCCCTCAGAGTCTGTGATTCTTTCTATTGATCAGAACTGGTCAGATTTAATTCTGACAGACAGAACGACACATTCAGCCGTGACGTGAGGATCAGCTTCAGCTGCCTGATGTGTTGAACAGTGTAAGAAAGCTGAAATCTATAAAGCGAGGCTTTGTGCTTTGACAACGTGGGAAAACAGAAACGTTGGATGTGTGTGAAACACTGCAGGAAAATAAAGCTGAACTGAGTCGTCATTAGATGAAGAAAAAAGAGAAATGTGACAGAAATAATCGTCCGTATTGCTTTTTGTTTATTTCACAGTTTAACAGTTCTAATAAATGTGTCTCTTATTGGAGGCTGCTAACCTGAAAATGGATTCAGTGCTGCTTTAAAGTCGTGTTGCCTCTTCATGTATAAACATCTCATAAAATATGATAAAAGCATGATTTAGAGAACGAGCACAAATCTAAAGAGGCCAAGCTGTCCTGACGACTGCAGCGCTCCTGCTGAGAACGTCTGTATTCATGCACCCTGAATAAAAGCATCTACAAACTGCACATCACGTCTCCCAATGTGCTTTCATGTGCAAACAAATAAACACTCATGCATCCACTCACAGCTCTGCGTATCCTGGATCAAAGTGCCGCAGACCTGAGGTCAGTTTTCACTGTGACTGCTCAGTTTGTCTGATTTACACGTCTCTGCTGTGTAAACTCAGAAGCTGGCGAGCAGAATGGCAGAATGTAAACGCTGGCCGTCACCAGTAAAATGTGGTCGAAGAGGAAAGGGAAAAAAAGATCAGCACATTTGGTGTGCAGGAGCTTTTTCACCAGTGTTGATGTGGCTGTCTTTGTGAATAGAGCTCTGTGTGTGCGTGCCTGGTGACGAGCTACAATTGGCGCTGCACTTGGTGAACCGCTGCCATGTGGCCGGCTGATGGAGAGAAAACTGCCCCCTCATAGAGCTCCGACTGTCCGCTGGTGTCAGTCGTGCCAGCCTGATGTTGGTGTTTAATGCTGTAATTACTTTATTTACAAAAAGATGAAAGTCAGTCGACTTCAGTCACAGCGTGAATAAACTGAGACTTTAACATGTAGAAACTGTTCATGTGGCAGACGTTCTGTTATCGTCACAGTTACTGACCTGTGATTCATTGACTTCATGAAGAAAAGGGTTTGTTTGGAATGCAGCCAGTGGATCAAGCACTGGTATAAATTCTTGATGAATTAAAGTCATCGGGTCGGCATTTAACAAACATCCTTTTACTCGTGCAGGATGATCCAAGTCATGTTTATCTAGTCGTATGATCAGGATTTCATGGACAAACCTTTCTGACAGAGGACTGAACTATAAGTGAAACTTATTTGTCTTCTTGTCAGAGCCAGACTCAGAAATAGTAATTTTACAGGAGCTGCTGCCTCCATCAGTTTTTGTCCCTGAATGACTTTGGTGAGTCCGTACCAACTCTTCAAAACACCAACAGATCTCAGTATCTCAGGCTGCTGTCAGCCCTCGAGTGTCTCCTCTGGTCTGAATCAGGGACTCATGTTGTTCCAAAGTTGTATAATTGCCTAGAGTTGGTTCGTGTTCTCACGGCAGCATTTACAAGAGGACCAGATCAAATGCAAAACAATGTTTTGATGCATTGGATGTGCTGAATGTGCATATTAAGGCAGTACAGGAGGAGGTGCACATTAATAATCCTCCAGGACTGTAACATGCTCATGTTTAACCCAAACAATGTGTCATGTGACTGCAGTTGCTTCACATCCAGGTCGAACACCTTCTCACCACAAACCAACCGCACCAGAGTTCCTTTGGAACCGGACCGAGACCACCTCTTCAAGAAGGACTCGGTCCAGTTGTTTTGGTGTGACTGAACTGAACCAAACAGGGCAGGTGTGAAAGCAGCCTTTGAAGCACTTTATAATTAGGTCTGACTGAAAACATTGTGAACTTGATTTCAGCTCTAAAGGTCCAGACACACAAAACTGACATCAGAGAACTTGTGGAGATGAAGGCTGACTGTTTTTACCTCCAATCGCCTTGAACACACCACAAAGATCACAGCTAACGGCTAGCTAGCACATCCTGAGCCAGTGTGAAAGGAAACAACTCTCCACACCAGCAGACGGCGGTCGCCTGTCATTGTCATTCAAAAAGGAAAACAGGAGGACAGACAGGACGAGTCAAGACGCTGGTTAGCCAGTTAGAACATTTACCCTTTTTTCATTACCTTTTTAAAGGTGATCTAACAAGAAGTTAAGACGTCCATCTTTTGCATCATCATGTTGTCTGCATGCAATGATGTCATCACGTTACGCTACAGGCCGTCCAAAAGACGGTGAAAACGTGCTGTGGTGCCGGTTGAGCAGAGAAGCAGGTCATCAGGAACGTCTGTTGTATTTTGTATATTTCTGACAAAATTTCAGTCCTCTCACACATTTCATAAAGAACACTGGCACCAGCGGAAACATCAACATGGTGCAGACTATTTGCTGGAGTAAAGATCATCACAGTGTTCAGTGTCTGACAGTCCACCACCAACATTTTCATCACGTCTCGTCAACGAAAATAAAATAAAGGTTTTAGTTTTTATTATCAAGATCTATTTTTAGCTTGTCGTCGTCTCACTGGCTGTTGATACAACTGATCATGTGTGTTTGTGGGTGTCTCTGCAGCCTGACAAAGGATGGAACGACCTCAGCATGTCTGATGCACTGACTGAATACTGTCGCAGGATTGGCTGCTGCTTGTTTGGGAGCGCTCGGTGCTCTGGGCCTGGCCTGTGTGCCTCCCTGATCACTCCTGGAAGTGATTTGACTGGTTTGCCCCATGCTAGCTCCTTCCCCCTGCCCTCCTCCTCCTCCTCCTCCTCCTCCTCCTCCTCCTCCTCCTCCTCCTCCTCCTCCTGCCTCCATCTTCCATGTCCTGCCTTGTGAGAGCTTTTAGTTCTCTCAGCTTCAGAACTCCAGCTGCTGCCATCCGGCCTCAGGAGAGCTCCGGTGCAGCTCCACAGCACAGCAGCGAGCTGAGCTGAGTGGAGAGAGCCCTCCCCCTCTCAGCCTCCTCTGGTCCACCTCACCTTCTGTCTTGCTGGGTGGGATCATATAGAAGATCACCCCTGTCCTTGAAACTAAAGCACGCAGGTCCTGCTAGCGTGACACTTTCCTTCCTTGCACTCATGGAGCTTTACCTTCGTCAGCGAGGTAACATTTTCCGCTTGTCTCTCGTCTCTTTCTCTGCCTCTGCTCCTCGTCTCAAAAACCATTTCTTCTTAATAACAGCCCTTCATTTCTCTTTTGTTGCCTGCTCTCACTCTCCTCGCCTTCAGTGGTCGACTGCAGTTTGGCATTGGGATGTGTGTGTGCGTATTCGTAGGCGGTTGGTACTCCAGTGTTGGCAGGCAGAGATCGGAGTGTTGGAAAACGGTTCATAAACAGCAGCCGAGAAAGAGCAAGGGCAAAGTGGAATGTTAAGTTGAAACACATGCTGCATTCAGAGTGGGCTGAGTGCGAGCTAAGCTCCGCCGGCTTCAGTGTGCAGCTGCACAGAGCTCTCTGTCTCATGCTCGCTCTCCGACACACCACCTCAAGGTTGCTTCTGTTTGCTTTCACGTGGTCGGAAGTGGCGTTAGAACAGCGTGTGCACCATCTGCAGCAGAGTTTGTTTTCGCCCATTGGACTCCACTTGTTGCGTTCAGGAGCCGATCTGCAGCACAAATAATTTCACCACCAAAACTCAGCAGCTCATATAAAAGTTTTCAACCTGATGTGTGTGGCAGAGAACGGACCAAACTTCTGAGCAGTGCACAGGAAGAAACGCTTTGATATGATCGCTCTGACGAATGAACGAGACTCTTTACGTGTGAGCTCTGTGATGACTTCATCATCGCCGAGCAGCTTCGGATCATCAAAGCAAAATCACTTTCAGTGCGATTAGTCAGCGAGGAGTTCTCCCACCCTCTGTTTTCTTTTTTTCCACTCCTGATGAAGAATGGATCTGAATTTAATGATGTTTGTAATGAAACACAAATCCCAGACTAATTACATTAAAGAGCTGTGATCTCCTGTTCCGTGCCTTAGTGAACATGTCATGATATGGTGGAGATTAGAACAGCCTCCAATTTAATACCCCGCTGTGGAGCAGCAGCAGCTGCAGCTATCAGCTGGCTGGGCCGCTCGGCGGATCCGTGCGGACTGTTGTAGTGTTTATCTGGGCCACGCATGGCTGCCTGATGGCTGCGCTCTGATACTGATCACAGGGAGGTGAGGAAACACAAACTGAGCAGTGTGTGACAGCGGCGGGCGGCGACGACCTCAAATCAGCCCCACACTCATTATGAAACGGTACATTACGTTTCATGCAGACCGATTAAATAAAAGGTGAAATACATACTGACATAGAAATAAATAGTTTTAAAGGTTCTGTTTGTGACACTGAGAATATTAACCCTTTAAAAACAGACTTCCTGCCTGCAGACGGCTGCAGATCTTTGTTTGTGTGATCTGGTTAAAATAAATCTGAAATATGAACCATAAAAATTTTTGTATTGTTAAACAGAGACAGGAAGGCTTTAGTTCACAGCTCGTAAAAGTATTTTCAGTGTTTTTAAATATACGATGTCCAGAATTGTCACGGTGTGAGATGCTGTAAACAACGATAACCAGCTTTCAAGAAACGCAAACAACTCCAGTTGTCTACGATAAAGCACTTATGCTTACCATGACCTGGATGACTGAGAATCTTCACAGACAAGATAACCAGCTTTATGTTTTACTGTCAGAGCTCTTTCCTGATGATTATTAAATCTCTACAGAACATTAGGGATGGGTTAAGATGCACACACAGTATAAAACGATCTGCATTTGTCTGGTGGCTTCGCCAGTTTTCTCAAGAAGTGATGATCTGTGATACAGAACTCTAAACACACATCAAAGTATCTCTCACACACACACACACACACACACACACATATTGGAGCTCCGCCACATTTAAACATCACCTTCCTTCCTGTCTTGTGTGACCTGTTGAGCCGCCCTCCGTCACACCGATAACGACACTTTCCCTCAAAACTCCAATACAGTTCATTCGGCTGTCAGAAGCCATTAAAGGCGGAATATTTCGAGGTCTTAATGCCCGCCGGCAGGCTGACAGGCCCCGCTGCGAGATCCTCTGCGGCCCCTAAAGAGTCACCCTCTGCTGGGCACATAACGAGAGCGTCACCCGGGCCTCCCGCCACTGTCATCAGCCTGCCTCTTGGTGACAAAGCACCGCACACTTCTGACACTTGAGATTAGCCGTAACAATAACTGTTATCGCACATCTGCTCAGTGAGACGACCTGAGGTATGCGGCGATGGCTGAAGCACCTATCGCTGCTCGTCTTTCTGTGGAGAGTCAGCTGCGTCCTTGAAAGGATCTGTTGTGTCATCAGAAGAGAGAACGACTGTACGTGTCTCTAATCACCTGGAGAAGTCTTTGTTAGGCCACCGTCGCAAAGCGAAGCGGGTGTGAGTGCGCCAGCTGACACGGCCGCTGTGATAATTCTCAGCTTTGCTCTTAAAAGAATCCCCGTCACTCAGTGTCACACAATCTGCACTCGTTTCTCTTTAATCCTTTCATTTCACCTCCCATTTACATTCATGAGCGTGGAAAGTAGAATATGCCCTCCTAACCATTCTCTCTTAATTGCAAGTGCCTGATTGGCTTCTTAGAAAGTCAGAATAATTTCCAAAAATCACTGTGTGGTGTTCTGTGGGGGTGCAGAGGAGATTTTCTTCTTCTCTTTCTTTAATCCTGCTGATGTTGGAGCGGCTGCTTCACAGGATGTTGGATTGTAATGTCATTACAGTGACTGAGACGTGTGAGGAGAAACACAAAGAATCAAAGGCTTACGTTCTGCTGACTCTACCTGGCACTGGGTTTTATCTTCAACATATTTTCTGTGTCCTTCAGTTAAGAATGTGGTTGATTAGTTCATTAAAGGCAGATTTATTCTTGTGCGTCAGCTCTACACAGAGCCTACGGCTGTAGCCTACACTGTTAAACTTCTGTGTGTATGCTGTAAAGTTTAGTTGATTCAAAACACACATAAAACCCAAACACGGCTTAATAGAGACGGTTTCAAACACAAATCAGCTTCACTGTAACTCGCAGCATTCACAGACAAACACTTTTCCCAACAAATGCAACATGCTAATGTTATTAGCACAAGCCTATGGCATTTTGCATTGTATAAATTAGCCTAGCGGATAGCAGAGCTTTTCTCCAGGATAAATCACACACAGGACTTAAAATGCTATTTTTGTGGAGGCTTTATTGTCTTCACAATGTATTGTTATTACCTGTGAATGAAATGAAATGCTTCATTTCCACTGAGGGAAATGGTTTCAGTTTACTGAGGCAGACAGGAGCTCTGCGTCGCCGTGACGTGTAGTTACATTTCTGTATGGGGAGTGGCTATACGCACTGTGATTGGCTCATCGCGTTTGAGGGCGGGGCTTAGCCACAGGTCAGTTGAGTCACATTAGTGTGTCTGTGCTGTAGACTGCTTCTGTGTGATGTATTCACCATCTGGAGACATGCGGTATCTTCTGTGGACCAATCTACTCCTCGTCCTGCGTCCATGTGAGCGTTACAGGCCGACGTGGTTTCGTCTGTTTTGTCAAGCGTCCCAGGTCAACATCATGTGACCTAGAGGGCAGAGAGCAAAGTGAACCTGCAGGTTACGTGAAGCGACGAACTCCAGGTTTGCTGCAGAGGGTCTGAGTTCTCTCGGAGGGTACACATGTGCAAAAAATGCTGAGTCATGCTGAGTCTGTTTAGAGGGCTGAAAAGGACCAAGTGTGAAAACACCCTTCGAATAACAATCTGAGGAAAACAAACACTGTTAGTGGACAGACAGTGACGGCGTGGACACGTCCCGAGTGGTCACAGCTTAGTACTGGACCAGTTTGAAAGATAGACTCATGAGGACAACAAAGTTACCCTTTAATGAGACGAACATATCAAGATCCTTAAATACCCCCAAAGTATTGGCATCCCAAAGACAGAGCCTCCTGTCTGCAGATGTTTTGAAGAATAAATGAGTTTCATTAACGGGATATTTGGACCCTGGTTGACGAGTCCCAGGAGATTAAACACCAAACCACTGTGGTGTTGGTGTCCCGCTGAGATCTCCTGTGCTGACGTGTTTCAAAAGTTTTCTCTGGGCGTGCTGGCACCCTGAACTTCTCTTCAGTGTTCAACAGTCTGGAGGAAAATGATCACACTGAGGATTCGGCGCTCAACAGTAATCAACAGCAACACATTAGCGAGCCAGATGGTGCTGACTACAAGAGTAAATTAGACCCGGGGCCGTTCACAAAGCACCCCCCACCCACCCATCATCATCTCACCACAGAGGCCGGTGTCTTTGGCCCCGAGTCGTCCTGCCGTAAAGTCACTGTACATTTCTACACACTTGGACCCGTCCAGTGTTTCTGTGTTCCTGATCACATATTAAGAATTCACAGACTAATCTGACGTGCACGCAGCTGGGTTTCCCGGCTTTTGTCTTTTTTTAATCCTTCCTCCTCCTCCTGCTGCTTTTTTATTCTGGAATTGTTTGCAAATCCATTCTTCGCTGAGGAATAATAAGCAGGAGCGGTGATAAGTTCTGGTCCAAGGTGTCGCCTCGGAGAGAAGGTGTGTGAGGGGAATTCAGCTGCAGGCAGCAGGTGCAGTTCCCTGATGTGGCCAGAGAGAGGCAGTGTTGTGTTGTGTCAGGAACGGCTGCATTGTGAGGCATTTCTGGGGGGTCTGTAGGCGTAAGTGTAGAGAGGAGGAGGAGGAGGAGGAGGGGTTGTGTGTGGGGAGGTGGTACGGCACTGCCAATGTTACCCCTGGCAACCTTGATTAAGACAGGATATCGTTAGTACAATTGCTCTTGTGATGATTACACAGTGAATGTTTCTGCCCACATGTGAAGGAATGAGGTTTTGTTCAGGCTGTGGGCAGCCGAGAGGCCCGACTGCTGCTGTGCTGATGCTCCGACAGGCGTGTAGTCTGCAGCTCAGATAAGCAGACAGAGTGGGAACCTCCCAGTCGTTATGAATCAGGCGGTGTGAACACCAAAAAGGTGGATTTATACTTAATATATGGAGAGACTGTGTACGTGGACCACACCGTTGTGAGCATTCATACCTGTGTGGTGGTGTGTCTGTGTCACTCTGCTGTTTGACCTCCAGCAAATCCTGACAGCAAATTGGCTTTGAACACAGGTAGAAGGCAATGAGCAACAAAAGAATAATAGACCCCCAGAGTTTAAAAACCAACAAACAAGGAAATGACCTGAATGAAAATGCTTAAAAATTATAATAATTCTGTACCATAATATTAAATATGCAATAATAATAATGATCGTACACTTGATTTTCCCTATTTTTTATTAAAAAAAATCCAAATCTATCAATTTTTTGCAATTTGTGGGACGTTTCTTACCAAGTCCCTCATTGCAGTTTTCCCATATTTTGAAAGAATCAGCACCAATTCACACAGCGCTCAAAGATTTTAATACTTGCAAGAGGCGCCTGAAATCAGCACAAGAAAAAGAGTTAATAGAGACAGTGTCAAACACAAATCAGCTTCACTATAACTCGCAGCATTCACAGACAAACACTTGTCTTTATCTGGACACATTTTCCCACAAATACAACATGCTAATGTTATTAGCACAAGTCTATGGCATTTTACATTGTATACATTAGCCTAGCAGCTAGCAGACTTTTCCTCTACTCATATGAGGTCAGGGACAACTGCAACATGTAACAAAGGTAACGTTACAGAATTCAGCTCCATTACAGCTCACAAGGCAAAGCACTCTAAGCAGTGCTAGTAAGAGAAGCCCTTTTTTGTTTGGCATGTTGTTTTGAATGGTAGAGTTTAGGTTAGAAACTTGTCTTTTGTTCCTCATTCGTTTGCTGAAACACTGGCTTTCTTTGGGAGTGGGGAGAGTGGGTAGTCATAGCATGCTATGTCCAGATCCCCTAAAACAACTGTCTTCTACTAAACACGCTTTCACCACAAATATAACATGCTAACACATGCACAAACAGGACCTATACATGCATTACATGGGGAGATGTCAGAGTAAGGGGACTGCCCTGAACAGGCGCCCTGAGCAGTTTGGGTACAGTGCCTTGCACGAGGCCAAGGTGCACAAGAAGTGGCACCTCTCCAGCTACCATCCACACTCCATATTTGGTCCGTACAGGGACCAGCAACCCTCTGGACCCTCTGCTTCACAATCCAAGTCCCTATGGACTGAGCTACTGCTGCTTTTTTAGAGTTTTCCTCTGCTCATATGAAGCGAGGATAAATCACACACAGGACTTAAAATGTTTACAATTTATTGTTTCTTATCTGTGAAATAAAAGTAAAACGTTTCCACTGAGGGAACTGGTTTTCATCTCACAAAATCAAACAGGAGGTGTGCGTCACCGCAACGTGCCTTTATATGTTTGGGGTTGTGCAGCAGTTGGGAGAAATTTTCCTTGAGGGCTTTCTGTCAGAAATAGATGGTTAAGGTTTAGAAATAAGTCATGGTTTAAGTTCAAATGAACCGATTTCTGTCAGAAACTTTTCACACTATTTATTAAGTGCAATCCAGTATTTCTTTCACATGTACATTAGCTTGATGCAGCTAATTGTTTTACACTATTCATTTCTGATTTTATGAATAATTATGCCGTCTGTTTTTTACTTGCTTGCATTAAGGACGAGTCAGCACCTGATCAGACGGAGCACTCCTAAGCTTGTTGTATATTATTTGTACAGTGACGATAAAAGCTTTCTGTTCTGAGCCTACGAGGAAAAACTTCTTCCATGTGTGGCGATTTACGTTAGCCTGCGGTGTAGGCCACTGCAGAGCCTCTTAGACACAGAAATATGAATCCCATCTAGTCCATCATTTAGTTTGTGAACGACCCCACGCTGTAAGATATGCAGGCAAAGGCTCACATTGACATCATAGTGTCATAAATATACATATATTATCCAAAATACACCAAACATACAGATTCACCGACGGCCTGTGTGAGCAGAGGCTGAATTGTCTGTGCTGCTCATTTGTGTGTCTTTTGTCAGATGTACAAGGTCGACTCTGGTCTGAAGCGTGCATGTTTATGAGCGCATAATGCTGACCTCCGGTTTTAAAATCTCCCTTATTAAAGCACATTCCTGACTCGCTCTGTTGTCCTGTCTTTGCAGATCGCCTTCTCCCAGCACAGTAACTTCATGGATCTGGTGCAGTTCTTTGTCACGTTCTTCAGGTGAGCAGCTCCCCTCCCCTCCCCTCCCCTCCCCTCCCGTCAGTTATTCACTCACTCCACACCACATGTGTTGGCGTTAAAGTGGCGGCAGTCGCCTTCGACGTTTCTGAATGTGTGTGTGTGTGTGTGTGTGTGTGTGTGTGTGTGTGTGTGTGTGTGTGTGTGTGTGTGTGTGTGTGTGTGTGTGTGTGCGCGATGCGGTGTGAAGCACGCTGATGGATCACCAAAGCTGCTCCGCTGTGCCTGTGCACCAGCCGTTACTATGAAGAAGCACTGCAGCTCGCTGGTTTATAGGAGCTGGTTAGCTGTCGGCACGCTCAGGCACACGCACACACACAGTTCCTGCTTTCTGATTTTATTCACACGAGTTCAGTCATAAACTACATAAACAGGGAGCTCTTCCTAAAATCAGACCGCTCTGTAACGTGAGCGTGTTTCAGTATCAGTGGAAATTTGTTCCACATTTAAGTCAGCAGCACGTCATTAATGTCTGAACAGGAAGTGACCTTTATGTACGTCCGATATGTGCATCTCATCTCAGGTGAACAGTGACTCTCATTTTTCTAACAAATATCTTTTTCACTACAAATCTGCATGTTATTTGGCCGACAGGGAGCAGAGACACTCCACAACAAGCAGGAACACACACAGCTCCTACCGTACACTGAGATAATGCAGCATCACTATTTGCAGACTACAACTAGACTCCTTTAGAGATTATTTCCCATCCTGCTCCTGGTGGAAAATATGACACCAAACTCCCTTTAAGAAATCTGACATTTTAACATTTCTTTACACGTCAGCAAAAACACATCCCTCTAGAAACACCAGATAAAATGCGTCACATGTCGACAGTGTTCTTGTTCATTCGGCATCAATATAATCCATAAAGATAAACTGTATCTGTGAACAAACTTCACATTTTGAATGTTGTTACACAGAGACTCTTGTTCACTCCACAACTCCTTTCTCCTCCTTTTCCACAGAACATGAGAACCAAGACTTCATGTTCATGTTCATGTTCTTATTCCTCCATCTTTTCTTTTTACCTGGTTTGAGTTGCATAAGGTCGTTACAACAGGCCCCAGTGCACGCTATTATGGCGGGCCCTAAGGCACACTAGTTACATGTTATGTGTTTAAACTAGCTACCGTATAAACCCATCATCACATGATCAAACATGGGGCCCAGTGCAGCTGCCCTGCCTGCACTGTCTATATTTACGCCCCTGTGTGTTTTGCTGCTTCCTGTTTGGTGGTGCAGAGAGCGCAGCTATTGGTCGTTGATGTTCACATAATTGGACTTTAGTATGTCCACGAGCTAAGTCTAAAAACTTATGATATATAATATTAAATATGTTTGACTTTATAGGAGCCTTGAGAAAAAGACTTAAGACAGCTCAGACTGAGTTTTATCACCACCTCACACCAAACCATTGAAGTCGTTTGGTGTGAGACGGGCGTAAAGCAGTATAACGATGTCTAGGCTAATGTGTTGGCATAAAGTTGCCTGATAGATTTAATACAACAGACGCAGAGTGATAAGATCATCTTAAATAAAAAGAGCTGAAAGAGCTTAAAATGTAACGACACCCTGCGGTGATGTGACGCCGTGCTGACACACTCTGGAGTTCACTCTCACAGAGGAGCTGCTCTGCCCGTTTCCAGGTTCAGACTTGTATTTAAGGTCCCTACTACAACATGTTAACACACTGTAATGTTAGAGACACTTTGTTTTACACATACTGTCTGTCACAACCCAGTCACACTCCGAATTCATCAGAAAATGGCTCTTGGTCAGTGACTTCTGGCGTCGGACACCGTCGACAAAAGCTGCCCTGTCATGTGGTGGATACACGGCCTCTCTTTTTAGCCGTGCTTGGCTGACTTTGTTGCCATATTTCTGTGATATGTTGCCAAAGGTGATAATGTCAGCTGTTTGGTTACAAGAAAAAGATGAGTTTGGGGTTCACAAACTTTAAGTAAGCAGAAGTTTCAGCAGCCTGACTCAATGTGTGCCTGCTCCGTCATACCCAACCGGCCAAGTTAGCTTTAAGGTAACGTTATTAGCAACTCGTCCAAGCGGCTCCTCCAATATGTTGGATCATGGGCAAGAAGCTGGATTGTGATGTTATGAACAGGTCGCCATGTTTTCCTCCCATCCGTGTATTTGAAGATATTGAACTCCTTCAGCTGACACAGCATGAACTGTGTCTCCTGGTCCGTCCAAAAAGTCACGGCTCTGGATGTAGATTTCTCCATGTTGTTACCGGCTTCTTCTTCTCTTATACATTTAATGCTATAAAACTGTGGAGCATGCTCAGAGCGCCTCGGCCAGTTTGGGTCTGATTGACTGTATACATGCAGGGGTCACATGATCTGGGTGTGTTAGTCCCACTGTGACAAATTCACTGCAGGACCATTTCACTCACACTGACATGTTTACAGGGATTTATATAAGTCTGTCGTCATGGAAACTTGCTGATTGAGTGTCATGTGTCCAGACCATGATCTCATATGATGAAAAGGAGACAGAAATATAATTGGTGTATTTTTGTCCTCGTGGTTCGGCTGACATGCAGTCGCAGAAACCTTTGGATCCTAATGAGGGGTCGGGGATCCTCGTTGGAGCGACACGCTGCTTTGTAATGACGGACACGCTGGTGTTTTTTCCTGGTCGTGCTGAACGCAGCGTGCTTGTGTTGAGCTGTGATGAATCTCTGGGCCCTTTATCCTCTTCCTCATCTTCAGGAGCCGCTGTAATGTGTTATCGATTTTAAAAATATGGGGTGTGTTGCATGCATGCTCCACTGCATGTGTGTATGTGTTTTGTGCATAGAACCCAGAGGAGGAACGCAGGACGTCTTCGTGTCGTCTCAACAATGTCCTGAAAGAATTGCCGGCGTTTTCAAGTCGTACAGATTTTATCGATCCAGCCGCCGTGTTCAGGCGGAGAGATGTGAAGATGCTGATTTTGAAAGATTCTCTTTATTTATACAGTCATGTTGGATATAAGTGTGTCTCAGCATGGTCTGAATGAGTCCCCCTCCTCACTGAGGTTTATTTTGGATGGTGTTCAGCTGTAAACGCTCCGCCTCACCTCCACCTCCCGCTGCATACAGATGCAGAGCCTGCAGCCGCTCGCTCATGATGCTCGTATGTTCATACACATGCGTCAGCGTTTGGATGTTAGCGTGTCAGCATTTGGAGCGTGCAGCCTGCGCCTGCTGTGTGCAGCATCACAGCATCCATAAACACAACACCCCCTCCATCTCTCCCTCCTCCCTGTGTCACTCGCTCCGTCTTCCTCTTCATCTTCCTTCCTTCCTTCTTTCTTTCTTTTGTCATCTCACCATCTCCCTGCTCTGATCTCTTTTTCTGTCCCTCCTCCACTCATCAGTTTTCCATTCCCCCTCCTTCCTTCTCCCGTTCTCTCCCCCTCCATCTCTTGCTTTGCTTCCCTCCCCACCTCCCTCTTTCCCTCCCCATCATGCCCCCCTCCTCTCCTTTCATCTCCAGCTCTCTATCTCCCTTTCTGCTCTGTTTTCCTCCTCTATGTCTCCCTCTGCTTCCTCTCTTCTGTCAATCTCCCTTGTTCCATCGTCCTCCCCTCCCCTCCCTGTTTCCTTTCCTCCCAGCCTCCCACCACTCCCTCTGACTTGCTCTTAATCCCACAGCTCAGTCTTTTTTTGATGTGTGTGCTGCCTGCCACTGATTTCGCACAGATGAGTAGACCTAAAGTTAGCGAGCTCGCAGCCTTGTCCCTGTTTGCTTCTGGTTCTTTGGGCGCCGCATTGTTTGTGTTGCGGGGGAGGAGAGGGATGCTAATTAACGCGGAAATTGTTTGCTCTTCTTCTTCTTCACTCCCGACTTTTCTCCGTGTCTTAATCTCGCTTCCTCTCTGGCTGTCGGTGCTTTCTCTCTCCTCTCTCTCGGTGCCATGTTCCCTATGGGGACAGATGAAGGTGGTGCCATCCCGTTATCTGCAGCACCAGCACAGATACCCCCACGAGCGTCCTCCAGCCACAGAGCAGATGCATTAAACATCAGCGCTAACGACAATAAAATGCACTCACATATTCTGGTCCAGCTGTCCGGCAGCGTCTCACCTTCAGCTCGTTATGTTGAATCATGGCTTTTTAAAGTGAATAAACACTTTTTCTTCCTGTTTGAAATCCAGTGGAGTCAGGAACTTTCACAGCTTTTATGAAAAACTTTTTGTGAATATGATACAAATTGAATGTTCCCTCTCGTTGTGCAAATTGAATGTTTTCTTCCAGGCCTGGAAAATCCCTTGAGAATGTGAAATTTCCAAAATATTTTTGAAAATGTTTTTTTTTTTTTTTTTCACTCAAACTGTCATGTTTTTAATTTAAAACTTGGCCGCTGCCAAAGCGAGCACCCTTTGAAGTGATCGTGACCTGAATGACAAATTTCTGGCTCCATAAGTCCAAACTGCTGGATGGAGGAAGCTAAAAGAGCGATCATAAAATGCAACTTTTTCAACATTGCACACTGGGACATATTTGTCATGGAAATATTACTGCGGTCGTGGCTATTTTTGAAGTCGGACTTTGTACATCATCTCTCACCCAGCTGCTTCCGAGCTCCTTCAAAAGGAAAATAAAAGTTTGTTTATGTTTTCTGAATAGTTGATGTTGTTTTTGAGGCTCGTGTTCGCCGGCGGTTCAGCAAAGGTGCATATGAAAGTGGGACTTAACCTACAGAGGTTACATCTGTGTGTGTGTGTGTGTGTGTGTGTGTGTGTGTGTGTGTGTGTGTGTGTGTGTGTGTGTGTGTGTGTGTGTGTGTGGTGGGGAATTAATGGTGCTCGAATATATAATTTACCAAAATAAAGGAAGAAAACACTTTAGTGTTCTATTCAGCCAAGTCTTCATATTTCAGTGCAGCACTGCAGAGTTAACCTGTTTACAGCAGTGTGGGCAAAACCACAGACAAACAGACGCCGTGTTGGCTGTGTCTGCTCCGTAGTTATTAATAATGAGATACAAAGGTGGCGTCTATTCATTCCAGTGCTGGCGTGGTGCATACACCAATAAAGTTTTCTAGCGTCAGAGTTTACAAGTTCCTGCTCAGCTCAAAGACTTTGCATTGTGATGTCAACAGTGCCGCCATATTGGAGAGGGCAAGACTTGCCTGTAAACTAATCCAGGTGATCAGGGGAGCTGTGGTTTCTCTGGATTAAACACTCTTTAATGTTTATATTTCTCAACTGAGTCGTTTCAATATTAATGGGTTAATGAACTGCTTCTACACTCTAAAAATAAAAACACTGCTTTAATGCAAAGGAAAAAAAATAACTCAAAAAATAACTTAATATTTATCCAAAGTTGTGTTGATATTTAATGGTCAAACTATTTAAGATATTCTCATTTATTTATTTTTATTACATCCTACTCAAAAATCTTTTAAAATTTTGACCAACTTCTTAAGATAAGTTGTCAATAGGGAGTCACGATATCTGATATGCTGATATATAACAAGTCATATATAATCATCACCAATATAGAATTAACATTATATTATTGACACATGCTCTTATCAGCAGCTGGACACATGAAACACTGTTCAGTGTCTGCAACATTCATTCTTTGTGCTAAATAACAAAAAGCAGGTTGGCTGATTCTGATACTGATACAGATGATGTACTGATATTATCGTGCATCCCAGTTGTCAACTGACTAAAACACATTCATGAAACAAACTAATAAAAGTTCTGTCTCCAGTTAGTGATAGTATATTATATATTTCATCTATAATGACTGGTGGAGGCTCAGTAGAGGAGTGTGTGTTAGACTGATGTGAACTTGATTTGTTATTTAGTAGAAAATAAATCCTTGTCATGAGGACTTTTAAAAAATCACATTCATTTAACATGGACTTGGCTCATGTTCCTTGGTGAAATACTTGCAGATACATTTCTATATGATATAATTTCATGTGGAAGTAGACAACTATTCAACTAGCTAACATGCTAGCTAGTGTTAATCAGTGTTATTGCTTTAGCAATAAAAACTGCAGCTGTAGTAGGATCACTGTTTACTTGTATTTGTTTACAGGCCAGTCTTGCCCTGTCCAATATGGCGGTGCTGCTGATGTACGATCCAGCGGTCACTAAGGCATCTGTGTTTTATATCTGTGGACAAAACAAGAGAGACATGATGTTTTGATGTGAGTTGAGCTCCAGCAGAAAGAGGGAGGTCAGGGCACGTTGATAAAGCTGTCAGCTCTGTGAGACAACACTCAGCTCCTCTAACCTGCGCTGGGATCCTGCGTCTTTGTTGTGGGACCTCCAGGTGTTGATTTTTATTTTCTGACGGACACATCAAAGCAACAGAAGGAGGAGAGTTTCCGAACTCTTCCTCTGGAACACTGACCACACGTCGGCCCGCTCTCCTGTTTACTTCTTGTAAAAACTCGCCCTAACCTTCTAATAGTCAGCGCGGCGCTGAGGCCTGATGTCCCAGAAAATTCTGCGTCCCCTGAGATTTTACCTCCCCGGCAAGTCTGAGCTGCTGACAGCTAATATTAAAACACCCGTGCTCTCTGATGGGCACTTACATCCAGCCCCAGTGCTTACTTATATTTTTAGTACACATCTGGTCCCAGGGGGGAGAAAACCCCTGATGGTGGCGATGCTGCGCCCGAAAGTGTCACCAGTCAAAGACACTGGAGTCTGTTTCTTCATACAGAGAGGAGAGGCTCTGGTTCAGCTCTGCTTTAATACTCATATGATATATGAACTCTCCCCTGTCTCCATGATGACCATAAAACAATGTCAAAGATCAGCTACAGATCCATACCCCTTGTTGTATGAAAAGATGCGTCTCAGTGTTCACCTGAAATATGAAGCTTCATCACACTCTTAAGGTGTGTTTCCATCCACCTGCTCTGTTGCTCATTTTCAATTTGCACATTAAAAAGATCTGAGTGGAAACGCCAGAAAATATGAAAAAAATCTCAAATTATCGCAAAAGTTTTTACACTTGGTGAAGGTGGCAGAGTTGTTAATGAAAGGTAAATGAGACTGAGTGCAGTCGAAACAGTTTCAGCAAATAAATGATGATGTTCAGTCATGGTGCACCGTCACTGAGAGCTCCTTATTCAAGGTTTCTGGAGGCTTTTAACACGCTGACGCAGCACACAGGAAATAGAGTTAAAATATAAGTTGTTCAAAACTGACTGGTGCTCTTGATGCCTCCGTGCTGGTGATAGTGGCCGGAGGCATTACGTTTTTCGGTTGTCTGTCTGTTCATACATCTGTTCCTCCCATCATTGTGAACAGGATATCAAATTTGGCACAAACATTGCCTTGGTGGTCAAAAGTCAAGGTCACTGTGACCTTGCATCCGTCTCATTCTTGTTAACCCAATATCTCAAGAACGCCTTTAAGGGAAATTCATCAAATTTGGCACAAACGTTCACTTTGACTCAACAATTAACATTGGATTGGATTTCAATGGTCAAAGCTCAAGGGCAGTGTGACCTTGCAATGACGCGCCACCACAAATTGTGGCGCCTCCAACGGGAGTGACAAAATAAAAATAGAAACGAGGTGTCCAACAAAAGTTCAGCTCAAAGCGGCGCGCTGCATCACATCGCGTCACTCGCATTTAGTTGGGGCAGTCCAGTAGAAAACAATGCAGTCGAACAGCGCGGGTCGCTGATGCTCGCGTCTCATCCAGTTAGGACACGGTGTCACGTAACTTAAGATGTGATCGCACACAATGTGTCTGTGAAGATGGTGACAGTCCTCCAAACACATCTTTTATCCATCTTCAACATTTGATTTTCTTTTCAAGATAAACAAGCTCGGCACACGGCACATCTGACTTCAACAGGAAACATAAAAGGGCGGGGCTTAAGAAGGGCTAATTAATCCTACTAAAACAGTAGTTTGTCTGTATCCTGTGAGGAAAATTCTCCTTTCTGAAAAAGTGACAGATCGTTGTGAAGAATCAAGTCTCTTTAATACATGCAGCATGGAGAGAAGACTCAAGTGCTGTGCACCAACCTTCAGAGTGTACAGACGTTAATACCGTACTGAAGCTCTGACCCCAACACACAAACAAGAGACTGCACTCTTTAAAAAGATGTTCACCAATACAAGAACCTTCCCCACACCAGGAACAAAAGGAAATAGCTCCGATATAGAGTCCTGAATCCAAAGCTGGACATCTTTGTCCTTTGTGCCACAGAGCTCTGTTGATGTCCTTAAAAGTTTTGTTGTAAAAGACATCAGTGAGCCGCACAGCCGGTGACTCTTCCTTCAGAATAATGAGCAGTAACAACCATCGACCTGCACGGAGCCGGTGTGAATCAGCAGCAGGCAGCCTCAGCACCCTCCAGAAATGTCATCCTCCTCTGAGATTAATTATTAAAAATGTAAAACTCATCAAGTAATCTTAATTCTCCCCTCTTTGCAGCGTGTTAGCATGGCTGCGTCTTTAAAATGATTAGTGATTTATATTGCTTCGCCGGCTGTTTGAACCGAGGGGAGACGTCGCTTGGTCGGGGCACAGGCATTAAAAGAAGGGGTACCAGCAGGCTGCCCGCCCTGGGCCACGTCTGGGTGGGCGGGCGTGTGGGTGGCTGGGATTCGATGAAATGAATGAATCACCCTGCTGATATCAAGGAGAGTGAAATCCTCTCCTCTGAGAGGCAGACTCAAACACATCAGAGAGGCTTCATGGCGTTATCTTCCGGTGGTCGTCACTGGCGTCTTTGTTCGGTTGTTATTTTAACCAGCAGAACATCAAATTGTTCCCAACAATAGTTCCTAATCACGATCAGACCCTGAGTGTCAGCATCAGCATGCAGCAGCAGGTAGCGAGCGGCAGTGTTATCCCACTCGCTGACCTTGTTCTCAACCATTTACCTCGTTAAGGCACAGAGGTGATTAGTGTCGTCACTCCCAGGTCTCTTGAGTCAGCATGGCAGCCGTGTGCGGCGCTCTCCACCTCCCACAGTCAGCGCAGCCTCCCATCATCCCCAGCAGGGCCTTTAACCCTTTGTGCTGAGGCCACCGCAGTTGTACCGCAGCTTTTCACCACCAGCTCTGAGCTCAGTGTGTCCCACTTACACAACCAGCCGCTCTCCTGGTTTTATTCCTTTTATTCAGATCCAGGTGCTAAAATGAAGAAAGAAGCCAAATGGTTTAAATCACGTCCTCAAGTGGCTCATTGCTTTTACAAAACACTTACCACGTATACCTGCCAATGTTTCCTTCAATAAACACAGAGCAACAAATAATACATAATGTACTGACGACAAATAATCATTCTTCCGCCAAGAAAAGTAGTTCCTGAGAGACAATTATCAGAATGGTTGCCAAGCAACAAACGGACGCAACAGAAAGTGTCAGCTGCTTTAAAATCAGTTGCAACATGGAGCCAGAAAGGTTCAGCTACACATGGGCCCTAGTGTACCAACCAGGGCCGGATTATCAGACAGTGGGCCCCTGGGCACAAATTTACAAGAGGCCCCTCCACCTCTCATAGATAAGAGCAAGGCACACAGATTTTGTAGTTGTTGAGCCTCTTTTTGTGTCTGTTTGTTGTCATTTCCTGTCACTTGGAGGTAAATTTGTGTCTTTTTTGCTTGTACTGTGTCTCTTTATGGTCCTTTTGTGCCACTCACAAGTAAATTGGTTTGTTTTTTGGTCATTTTGTGTCACTTTGGGGTGAATTTGTGTCCTTTTTGTATTTTTTGTCTCTTTGTGGTTGTCTTGTGTCTCATTGCAGTTATTCTGATGTCTTTATGGTCAGTTTGTGTCACTTTGAGGTAAATTTGTGTTGTTTTTGGTCGTTTTGTGACCCGTTGTGCTTGTTTAGCCCCTTTTTGTTGCTATTTTGTGTATCTTCACAGTATCTTTGCGTCTCTTTGAAGTCATCTTGAACCTCCTCCTGGTTCAGTCTGCGTTAAGTCGAGTTACAGTTTGCAGGTGAGGGTCGGGGCTCCCCCACCCTTACACTTTGGGCCCCTGGGCCTGTGCCTTAGGCCTGTTCAGTAATCCTTTCATGTACCCAACGTTAGGAGGAAGAGAGAACAGTTTTCATCATTTTGCAGTTACATCATTACCACATATGTTTCTATCCTCAGCTACTGTTACGCTCACTTTCCCTGAGATCTGTCCAACGAAGCGACACAGTGAGCTCTCTGGCTGCTCAAACATAAATCCCTCCAGACTGTCACTGTTGCTTTTGTGCATTCATTGAATGACAGTAGCCATTTTTACACAGAGATGGCGCTGTAGAGCCGCCATGAAGTCCCTTCTTTGCATGTGTACACAGAACCATCGCTGCAGTGTGTGATGTCTGACAGCATGATGACATCACAGAATCAGAAGAGGCGTGACATGTAACACAACAGCGTCAGCCTCTAGTGTGACATATAACATATGTGTCAGCAGCTCTTTATAAACAATAACAATGACATCACATGTCAATAACAATCATTTAGCGTCCCTGTTATATGACGGCTGATCTCGTCCTCTGCTCGGAGGGTAAGGAGCTCCTGGACCTCAGTGTTTGAGTTAGCTGCTAACTGCTAGCAGTTACTGTCCTTCTTCTTTGAGTTAGCTGCTAACTGCTAACAGTTGCTGTCCTTCTTCTTTGAGTTAGCTGCTAACTGCTAACAGTTGCTGTCCTTCTCCTTTGAGTTAGCTGCTGACTGCTACCAGTTACTGTCCTTCTTCTTTGAGTTAGCTGCTAACTGCTAACAGTTGCTGTCCTTCTCCTTTGAGTTAGCTGCTAACTGCTAACAGTTGCTGTCCTTCTCCTTTGAGTTAGCTGCTAACTGCTAACAGTTGCTGTCCTTCTCCTTTGAGTTAGCTGCTGACTGCTAACAGCTGCTTCTTAAAGCTCCTGTGGTGGGTTGCACACATAACACGTCATCAAAATTACACACCTGTGTCGCCCATGTTCCCGTCCTGCAGCTGTCCTGTCTATACAGACATCATTGCAGCGCTGTCACTATCTCCGTTCCCGGCTCAGAGGCGAGACAACTCTGTCCCACGGCTCCACGATTGTTCCGTAGCAGCACGATATTCCTGTCCTGAACAGGAGGGAACTTTATTTAATTTTATTGTTACTGTAGTTCATTTAATATATTTTTATTTAAGTTGTCTACTATGGTTTACTGAGGAGTTTAAAATATAAAGATGTGTGTTGCAACGCAGCCTGATATTATTTTTAAGCTATATCGCACAGCCCGAGGTTCAGCCAATCAGAGTCAAGGACCAGAACTGTCTTTTTTATAATGATACTTTTTAAAGTGGTTTGTTACCTAAACTGAGGTAAGAAGCTTTTTGAGGGAAACAGTAACATGAAGAACTTTTTTGCTTGAATGCAGCCTGCGTCGCGCAGGTACTGTTCCTAAAATAAAGACAAAGACGGCCGTCCAGTTAAATTATTCAGTCATGGCTAGATGCTTCGGACAATCGCTTCCTCGGCAACGGTTGCCAGTTCCGGCCATGTTGATTGGAGTGTTGTACTTCTCTTGATTCTGCTTTTGAGGATTCAGCCGCAGTTTACACATAACAGTGTTAAGCATGTGGACTTATTATCATCTGAGAAAGAAATAAAAGCTTGACCATCCTGCTGCCAAACACACACACACACACACACACACACACACACACACACACACACATACACACACACACACACATACGGACAGACCTGGTGTGTGTGTTGGTGTCGGGCTCTGAGGGTAACGTCAGGGCCACTCATGCATATTTTGGCAGCTTGAAGCGGCCGGCAACACAACATAAATAATTCTGCTGTTGTGATCATCATCTCACTATTCAGCCTCTTAAACACATCTGCAGGTTCAGACACTGGCACAGAAACTCTCTCCAGTGCACACGCTCAGTCTTTTGTGCACACTTACACACACTCAGAAACACTCTCTATTCAAACATAGGAGGCAGCTGGCCACTCAGTGGAGCTGTGTGCCCTCTGAGCTGTGTGATTACCCTTCACACACACACTCAGATACACACACACACAAACACTCACACACCGACCGGCTCTTGTTGCCTCTGTACTGCGTCTTTAAAGCTTCGGACCGCAGCCTGCACCAGTGCACGTGTTTGGGTCGGCTCAATACAATCAATCCCAAATGTCAATTTAAATTGCGGCCACTTTAGTAACGACAGATCATTCCCAATTATCTCCCCGTGGTATTTGTTCTCAGTGGCTTCATTATCGAGCAGAGAGCTTTTCTGTCTCCAGATTCAGGAGAGCGATCCATCACCATGATTTGTTGAAAAGAAAGTGACATTGACCCCAACCGTGATACGCGCCCGGAGCGCGTGTGCTCGCCGCTTCCTCTCACACATGTTTGTGTTTGTACACAAACGTCGGGCTGCATCAGCGTCACCAGCAGCGGTGACGGGGCGGGTGATGGGTGATTGACAACAGGACAGAGTGCCGAGGACTCTGCAGCTCACAAACAGAGAGCGGAGCTGTGATTTCATCCGACTGTCAGTCAGATGCTTCTCAAACTTTCTGAGATGTTGACTCACACAAACAGAACTTAAAGTTCGTTTAGAAGAAAAGAGACATTTGTTTTGTACGAGAGAAATTGTAGTTGGTCTCGTTAATATTCATCGTCGGCCATGTTTCAGAATTTGCACCCAAAACTGGAACAAAAAATCCATCTGTTGTTTATATTAATTTAGATTCTCTGTAGCTATTAAAGTGGCAGACTGAGCACTGTTCACTGGGATCTTTCTACAAGCTAAATCTTAAGATCCCGTCAGACGGCATTTAGATCGCAGCAACTCTTCTGAGGGTCCACACACAACAAAACAAACATGAAACATGACATGTACATGTATAAAAAGTCTCACTGAGACAATTAAAAGTCAAGTGAACGACTAAGTATCACAAAAATGACTGTCATGTAACAAACATCTACTCTTCAGTGTGGCCGATAGCTTTCTGAGATTTCAACGCCAAGCGGAAAATCAACCTGCATTTGTGGCGTGGAGCGTGTTCATTTGGACCCTGTTTACAAGATAACATTGAACACACCATGAAAATATTATAATTTACCTTTGAAGACTCATTTTTCCAATAGAGCTTGAACACATCACAATGTAACTCAGTTTAGCCTCTGTCTGCGGTTAGTTGGGCCATTGGCTGCTAACAGCTAACGCTAACTAGCTCTGCTCCTGCTTACGTCAACACAGATTTGTTGTTCACAGTGAAACATTATGAGAGAAACAACAGACTGAGTCCTCTGGGATTTTTCCTGCTTCTGGACTAACACTGCAACCAACCAGCCCTCTGACATCATCAGTGTGCTGCTTATGTGCTCCGTTCAAAATGTCTTTATGCTCCTTCAGAGCTAAGCTAGTTTTTCAATTCAAGCTAATACAACAGAACATATTCTTTGTAAGCTACTGCAGGGTTAGCGACTTAGCTTGCTAAGTAGGTAGGCTATGCTAACAAGTAAGCTTGCTGATAGATTAGAGTATTAGCGAGTTAGCTTGCTAAATAGGCTAAAATGTAGTTCATGAACATTTAAAGTAAAGATAATATTATTTACAGTTGCAAAGACCTTTTAGCCCAGCAAAAGACTGGCAGCCTGTCCAAGGTGAACCCCGCCTCTCGCCTAATGTCAGCTGGAATAGGCTATTCTAGTCTATCGGTAAGCTTAAGGTGCAGACACACCAAACTGACATCAAAGAACTAGCGGCAACGAAAGGTTGCATCTGCACCGGTTTCACTACAGGCAGATTCACTCGCTACAGGGGCGAGGAAATAAAACCTGAACAGCCAATCAGAGTGATCTCTCTCACCGACAAGCTCCGCCCCCGATTCAACATGCTCAATCGGCCGAAAAGCCGCAGACGCTGAAGTGCCGACGGTGCGGGACACACCACAAAAACTAGGCCCACAGACGCTCACCAACGGGCCGACTTTGGCCGACGGCAGACCGTTGGCTTGGTGTGTCAGGACCTTTACGTATTAGCGTAGCCTACCTGGTTAGCTAGCTAAGTCGCTAAGTAGCTGCAGTAGCTTACAAGGTATTTGTTCAGTGTTACTGAGGATTTTGTTCAGTTGTAATAACTTCAATTAAGAAAACTATCTTAGCTCTGAAGAAGCACAAAAGAAATTTGAAAGACGCACAGGAGCAGCACACTGATGATGTCAGAGGGCTGTGATTGGTTGATTGCAGTGTTGATCCAGGAGCATGTTCTTCTTGACAAAATCATGTTGTGCACATCCAGAGTGAGTTTACTGCGTCCTTTTGTCCCGATGGCGTCCCGGGGAAGATCTCTGTTTGTCCCAAACATGTCTTCTATTGTCCCCTGGGACGATGGGACGCCGTTAGTCTGGATCTCTGCTTTTTAGCCTTGAGACATTGACGTCACACGACAGAAAAACATCAGACAATACCATCGGTGATGTCATCTTACTCTCTGATCGGTCAATGGCAGTCAATAAGGAGAATATGCAGTGATAACGATGTTCAGGTGATAGATCGGTGAATCCTGAGCAGTAATCAAACACAGAATTAATGATAATTAAAATTTAAGATAACAATACTGTCGGGAATTTTTGGCATGGTTTATCCTGAGACAAAGCGTGACAGCTGTGGCTCTCGGGAAATGTGCGAGTCACTTTTCTCATTATGTTTTTTGACAGTTTATAAATGAATCCCAACGTGGAGGCAAGTTTCACTTCTTCCCTTCTTCACCTCCTCTGTCTGTCTCTTTTCATACCGCTTAAATGTAAAAATAAATATTTGTGCGGAGACCCTGCTGCGCTCTCACGTGTACGCACACACAGTTTGCACATGATCTCATTCACACACACTCCAACACTCACACACACTCAGCGGGGTGTTTGCCCTCAGCCTGCTCTGTGCTGTGTTGACTGACAGCAGACTCTCTGTCTTCACCTGGAGACACCTGAGGAAGAGAGACACGCTCCTCTCACATTCAAACCTCGTCTCCCTGTCCTAAGGGGCCTCCCCGGGCACTCAGCAGGGTTTGCTGCAGGTGCTGTGCCAGAATCCAGGCCTTCTCTTCCTCTTTGTGAAGCTCTTCCTCCTCTTCCTCCTCTGCCTCCCTCCCTCCGTCTTTATCTGAAGCTCTGCTGCTGCATCACCGCCTGTCCGTGTACCTCCCTGCCTCACTAGATCATCTTCTTCTTTTTTTCTGTGCTGCCTCTTTCACCGTCCGTCTTGCTTATTCCCTCCACAACTCTAACCTTCTCTTCATCTTCCTCTTCATCTTCCTCCCTGAGCGCCTCCTCACCAGCCCTTTATTCCTCTGCGTCAGTGATAGCTGTGGCCAGAGGCATTATGGGTTGTCCGTCTGTCCGTCAATCTCATTCTCGTGAACGCGATATCTCACCAACACTGTGAAAGACTTTCTTTAGATTTGGCACAAACGTTCACTTCCATTCAACAATGAACTGATTAGATTTTAGTGGTCAAAGGTCACTGTGACATTGCATCTGTCTCGTTCTTGTGGAGTTGATATCTGAAGAACGCCTTAAGTTTTTTTTTTTGTTTTTTTTTTTCAAATTTGGCACAAATGTCTACTTTGACTAATCAATAAACTGATTAGATTTGGCTATTAAAGGTCAGGGTCACTGTGACCCTGTCTTCCTATTTCTCATGAACCTCGTATTTCAAGAACACCTTGAAAGTATCTCATCAAATTTGGCACAGACATCCACTAAGACTTAATAATGAACTGATTCAATTGGGGGTCAAAGGTCAAAGTCACTGTGACCTTGCGACCGTCTCATTCTTGTGAACCCAATATCTCAAGAAGGCCTCATGGGAGCTTCCTTAAATTTGGCACAAACTTCCACTTGGAGTCAACAATAAACTTATTAGATTTTGGCCGTTAAAGTTTAAGGTCACCATGACATTTCATCCATCTCATTCTCATGAATGCAATACCTCAAGAACACCCTGAGGAAATTTCTTCAGATTTGGCACAAACGTTCACGTGGACTTAACAATGAACTGATTATAATGTGGTGGTCAAAGGTCACTGAGACCTCATCTGTTTCATTCTTGTGAACACAAAGAATGTAAATATTCGAAGACTTTTGTACCCTTGGTGGTCAAAAGTCAAGGTCACTGTGACCCAACATCTCAAAAAGGCCTTGAGGGAGTTTTTCCTCAAATTTGGCGCAAACATTCACTTCGACTTCGAATGAACTGATTAGAATTTGGTGGTTGAAGGTCAAAGCTCAGTGTGACCTCACAAAACATACTTTTTACTGTACCTTAAGAAGTTCTGTGCGAATTATGACACAAATGTCTAACAGGATAAAATAATGAAGTGATGACATTTTACTTCCCAAAAGTCAAAGGTCAGCTTCACTGTGACATCGTCATGTTCTGTAAAATCTGGACCTTGACTGGTTCACAGAGGCACACAGCCACGAGGCGCTACCTCTGTAGCCTCTCCTTTTCTTCACTCTCCTGCATTCTTTAACACCCTGTCTTTGTATCTGACCTCATCGTGAGGTCATCAGCGAGGAGCGGCTCAGAGATACAAGTGAAAGATGGAGCAGATACAGAGAGCGCACGAAGTGCCTCGTGGCTAAGCCTCCCCCCATCCGATAGGTCCACAAAGAGCTGACAGCCGCTCTGCGTCCGGTTAATAATAAATGAGTCAGATCAGTCAGTTCGACTCGGAGCCTCCACTCACTGCTCCTCCTCCTCCTCCTCTTCCTCACCTGTAATGAGTAGGGAGGAGAGCAGAGGGAACGTGAACTGGGCCGTAACACCCTCCTGGGGAGTCCCGGGAGGGAGGCCAGGTCTTTTCTTCCCATCCCCTCAACCCCCCCACCCCCCCACGCCTCACACTCGTATCTTAAGAGCTGCTCTTGCTGTGGAAATGAGTTTCTGCAGGCTCAATCAAACAAAAGCAAATGCGTGCAGAAAAAGGATGAAGAGCAGCGTTGTCTTTGGACTCCTCACGCTGCGGGCCTCAGCACAGGATTGTAGGAAATATAATATGACTTGTGGAAAAGCTCTTGTTTTTTCAGTTGATTGTTCTCGCTCTGATCTCTTTACCTGTTCAGGATGAAAGGTGCGCTGCTTACTCTTTTAAAAGAATCTGCTTCTTTACTCACCAATCAGTTTCTAAATCCTCATATTCCCCCGGCTGCTTCAGGCCCTCTGTCTCTGCAGCTTTTGTTTTGATCCCTGAGTTTTTGTCACCGCTGCTTCTTCTTTCCCTCGATTAGATCTAAACAGGCAGTTAGCTCCCAGCAAGGTCACATTCATCAAGCTGTCAGCTTCCTATAGGTAAACAGGGCCAGGTAATATATCGAGAATATATCAGTATCGTGATCTTAGACAAGATATCGTCGTAGATTTTAGATATAATAACTTAAGTGTTGTGTTTTCCTGGTTTGAGAGGCTGCGTTATTGTAATACTCTAAACTTACCAGACTGTTTTGTATCATTTGCCTTTACCCACGTAGTCATTAAAGGACCTAGTCTTAACTTTAAGGGGAAATTTTAAGAAAAAAGAAAACAATTTTAAGAATTTTCTCAGAATTTCATCACCAGGAGCAACTGTGTGTACGAGGAAGCTTTGTGACAGACACAGGATCTCTGGGGGACATGCTGGTACCCCAGAGATCCTGTGTCTGTGCTTCCACAGGTCCCACTGTGGATCAGACATAACTTGAGGCATGGACGCAGGTCCTCTGGGGGTGTCCTGTGGTGTCTAGCACCAAGGTGTTGGTGGTACCAGGGAGTACTAGAATGATTTGGACGTTCCTCGGGTCATTTCTAAACAGCTTTTGTGGTGTGACGTGGTGCATTGTCCTGCCATCAGTGAGTGCTGATGACATGAGGGGAGGTACTTGGTCTGTAACAGTGTTTGGGTGGCAGAGCGTGTCAAATGGTATCCACATGAATGTTAGGACCAAAGAGTTCCAGCAGAACTCGGCATTGGAACAAGATGATCAGTGTCACTCACTTCAGCTGTCAGTGGTTTTAATGTGTTGGCTGATTGGTGTATTTTGTGTGACAGCACAAATGATGAATTGGAAATGTGTAACATTTTATTCTGACACTAGATATCTGACAAGAGTCAGAGACTGTGTTGTATGAAGTGTCTGTGAGCTATAAATTCACCACTTCTCACCAGAAGAGAGAAGATAATGTCATCGCAGAGCCTCACCGTGCAGAGTCTCTCCTCCTCTGTGCTGCTGCATTGTGTCTGTAGCTGTCCGTACCAAAGAAAGAGCGCTCACTCTGCAGCAAAATCTGGGGACCAAAACAACCCCAGGTATACTCGACTGCTCGACTTTAAGCAGTCTCAGTCGACTGAGGGGTCTGCGACTAACAATTTGACTCTCCAGCTTTCAAGGAGCAGCTCATGAAGAAAGTTCACCTTTTGTGGATTCTCCATTCACCGTGGAAGCATGCGAGAAAAACCTCACAAATTCAAAGCTACACATGATGAGTAAATGTACAAACGGAAATTTTGTGGGTGCAATTTAGCTTAAAGAAACACAATGAACTAAACAATATAAAGCTAGTTATATGTGATGGAGAGCGGCACCGTGGTGCGGTGGTTTGATTCCATCGGCCATCTGTGTCCGAGTTCTCCTTGTGTCAGCGACTTCCTCCCACAGTCATTGAGTTAATCGGTGACTCTGAATTGGCCGTAGGTGTGATTGCAAGCTTGAACAGTTATCTGTGACCAAGTGTCAGCCCTGTGTGAGTCTAGACCTGTCTAGCCTCTTGCCCAGTGTCAGCTGGGATAGGCTCCACCCCCCACAACCCTGAAAAGGATAAGCGGTTATGGATAATGAATGAATGAATATTTAATGGAATAAAATGCATAATTATCTGTGAGCTGTAAATTCACCTCCTCTCAGCAGCAGAGAGCAGATAACTTTATCTCAGAGCCTGACGGTGCAGAGTTTCTCTTCCTCTGTGCTGCTGCATCACGTCTGCAGCTGACTGTACCAAATGGTATCTTAAAGGCAAGAGCGCTCACTGTGCATCAAAATCTGGGGACTGAAACATCCCAAGACATACACTGCACTCAAAACTGACTAGCAAAAAAACCAGACTGCTCGACTTGAAGCAGTCTTGGCAGTCATCTGACTGATGACTCACATCTGGGACGGTCAGGGGGCAGCATGACTTAAAAAGCATTAGATTCAGGTGTTTGATACCTGTAGACATCCTGCAGTAATCAACACATTTCATCGCACTCGATATTAAGGTATTAAACTATAGTAAAATATATATTTTTCCATGTGTCCCAGCCCCACAGGTAAATAAACATCAGCAGCTCCAGATGTAAAATACAAATGGTTTAAATGCTCTTTTATCCAACTTCTGAAAAGCACAATTTTCAAACCTGCAGTTTTAATTATCTGCACCCTTTTCCATCTTCACAAGTTGTAAGAGGTGAAGTGATAACTGTCTGTGGTAAATTTAATTATCTGTAACTAATTAACATCCATGATGTGGCGCTGGGGGCATTGAATAAGTTCATCTTGGCATCCCGTGCACACCACACTGCAGCAACACGCCTCCTATCACCTGTAAGACGGTGCCATCTTCCATTTAGCTTTTTCTCTCCGCCATCAAAAATAAAGTGAATCCAGTCACTTCCCAGCTCCCATTGTGCTGCAAGTGAGTAAACAAACTATACAAAGCTGCAGAGATTATACAGGAATTTGTATTCTGCCACATGTTCAGCCTCTGCTGCTTTTTCAGGTGGGTTAGACTGCCTGGAAGTGTCCCACCACCCAGAGTGCTGCAGGGTGCAGTGGTGACAAGTTCAGGGCAGAATGGGACCTGGGAACGACTGTTGGTTACTGTGTGTGGTTCAGCAGACAAACTTATCAGCTCTGGTGAAAACGAAATGGCGTTTGGCTGCTGAGCAGGTTTAATTTCCTTCCCCGGAGTCAGAGCCAGTGGCGGCGGCTGTGGGCAGGCTGCTGGATTAGTATTCAGCTGGCTGTGGACAACAAAGCCGGTCTGTTGGTGTTTGCCCCGTGGCTGTTGTCTCGCTGTCAGGTTAGCCAATGACACGTCAGAGCTCACCTCTCTGGCCTCTGCAGCTCCTGGTTATAATACACTCTCTCTGCGGCTCCCTGCCAAAGACACAGACAGCTTCCATCATCGGTTTACACCTGAGTTAGTCATGAAAGGTTTGAATAACGCATATGATGCAGTTACACAGTCGTGCTTCAGACCTGATTTCTGTTGTTCTGCATGAAACAGCCGAAGACACTGGGTTATAACTCCACGCTGTTTGTGACAAACTCACATATGAATATGTGTATAGCAAAAGTTTTCATGTTATATCAATACTGTGATATGAGAGCTGCGGTGATAGGCGACAGTCAGACGCTTGTTTCCTGTTTAGATAAAGTGTCATTATGTTCACTTGGAGACAGCTGCTGGTTTAGGTGCGACAGAGTCCTGCACCAGGTCGGATACCCGACGAGTAACCTGCAAAAAGCTGTGTAACAGATAAAAATATGTGTATGTATATGTGTGTATGTATATATATATATATATATATATATATATATATATATATATATATATATATATATAAAGCCGCAGTTGCTTTTATTTTGAAAGTCGCTGACACAAGTGTAACCTTTGACCCCGTGGTCACATTGGTCACCGACGTGGAGGACTCCAGCCATGACACTTTGCAGCCCGAGGACGAGGTGGCAGCCTCCATGGAGTTCAGATCCTTTGGAGGTTTGATGGTGGTGGAAGGAGCATGCTAACATGTTTCCTAACCTGGCAGTGATTGAATGTTTCCACCATCCAGTCAAAGAGACGTCTAATTCAAGAACGGAGAACCAGCTTCATGTGAGGGACTGGAGCCTGGGGGGGTGATCACGGGTGTGGGTCGGGTCAGAGGACTTTAATTAATGGGTGCAGCTTTGACTTCGATACAGTGACGGGTAACAGGTCAGTTCTGGTGCTGAGCTTTATGGTTTTAAATAATGGATCCATGCAGGACTCTGCTCTCATGGTAGCAGCACTCCCTGGTGGCAGTGCCTCCCACCATCAGGACAATGCATCATGTCATACTGCAAAAACTGTTCAAGAATGACCCAAGGAACATGACAAAGAACTCAAGGTGTTGACTTGGACTTCAAACTCCTCAGATTCCAATCTGATCCAGCATCTAGTCAAACAAAAGCTAGAGCCAGCAGAAGAAGAGCTTTACAGTGGGAAGTTTCTCCTCCTCTGTGCCGCTGCATTGTGTCTGCAGCATGAAAGTCAAGAGCACTCACTCTGCAGCAAAATCCAGGGACCAAAACATTCCTACAGGTACACTGCACAGCACACTGAAGAGGAAAAAGAAAAGTGTTTTTATGGTGTATCAGCAGCCTGTGTGTGTTTAATCACAGGTAACGGGTCTAACAGGTGCAGGTTTTCAAAAATGGACCCGTGCAGGACTTTGCAAAATTCGGTTTACCGGTCTGTTCTAGTTTAATATCAAACTGGTTTAAGAAACTCCAGCCCCACCTCAGTGCACAAACCTGTTCTTATCTCAAGATAACAGGTAAATCAAATGCCTGCTAGAAAAAGTTTTGTAAGCACCGAACTGTCGCCATTATTTAGTTTTGAACAATTTGTTTCTAAGACTCAGTGTTCTCTAATGAGCTGCCAAGTGAGATCAATATCTCCTGCATATTGGTCGGTGCCGTAAAAAATACTGTGATGAGAATTTGGTATTTTTTTGTAGAGTTTTTGTCCACTTGGAGTCACTATAAGAAAAAAGAAAGACCTGACATGACATTTTGCAGGCTGCAGAGGGAGGAACAGTTGGTGGCAGCATGGCCATAAAATGAGCATCAGACGACAACCAGCCAAAGTAAAGACTGCAGGTTTCAAAACACTCAATAAAAAAAGCTTTACAGAAGCTTTACGACGTAGGAGATGCATTCAGCGTGTTTGTTAGGCCTCGAGGACACAACGAGATGTAGTGAGAAACGCAACAAAACGTTCACAGTGAAACTCGCCTTGAAATGAAAACTCTGTCGTCCTTACAGAGACTCAGAATCTTTCACACCTTATCAGGACAAATCTTTTATAGTGTGGCACTCCTCCCTAATGAGGAGTTACGTTACACTTTGTGACATTTTTTTTTTTTCCTTTATTTGTAAATGCATCCGAACACACTGTGTGTCAGTCTGGCACGTTTCCTTCAGCCTCTGTGACTGCGCTGCATCACCATCTGTTCTCAGGGGCCGTGCAGAGTCGACGTGGCGCTCTGTAAAAACTCGAGGAATACATCACTTCCAGTTAATGTGACAATGTGTGTGTGATGGTCGTGGGTGTTTCTGGTGGCACTGCATCTGCTGGTGGATGCTGGTTCCTGTTCCCTGTGAGACTGGGAGCTCAGGGTGTGATGGGGCGGTTGGGGGGGAGGTGCTGGAGGAGCTGAAGCCTGACTAACTTGACCATCTTCCCTCGTGGAGGTTGAGATCAAATGAAGCGCGCTGTTCTGTCTGTTTCCATCTGTGTCTTCTTCTCTTTGTGTTTGTGTCCGTCTCTCTCCGGTTACTCTCTTTCACTCTTTGTCTCCTGGTCTCTCTCTGTGTGAGAATATCGACGGCACAAGACTTGAGAGAGCTAAAAAGAAATTTGCGTTCGTGTCAGCGTGCGCAGGGTCGGGGATTTGTAAGAGCAGAATTAGATTTGTGCGCGAGGGAGGACGGAGCCGTGAGCGTGACGATGACTTGAGCGTGTAAGAGGAATTGTGTAACAACATTTAAGTTGGCAACACGGATTCTCCCTCGTAATGAACAGAGCTGCTCGAGTGTAAAACCCAAAGCAGAGAGGAACATCTTCAGTTTTATTCTACTTTCAAAATAAAAGCTGGGACTGCTGTCATAAAAACAAATTAAAATACCAGTATCAATAAAGTGCTAACAGTACCAGTAGATATCTTTGTAGTGGTCCGCGCTGACGATAGCTGTGGTGGAGGCTTTATGTTTTCAGTTTGTCCACCCGTCTGTACGTACCTTCATCTGTCCCGTCTTTGTGAATGTGAGATTTCAAGAATGCCTCAAGAACATTTCTTCAGACTTGGCACAAATCTCGACTTTGACTCAACAATGAACCGTTTAGTTTTTTGTGGTCAAAGGTCAAATGTCACCGGGACCGTACATCCATCTCATTCTCCTGAACACAATAACTCAAGAACAGCTTGAGGGAATTTCAAGCTATTGAAATTTCCATATTTAAGGATACAGGTCACTGATGATGACGCTCAGGGATTTGCTGAGGACACTCACAGTCTCATCTCACGGCAGCTATGAGGGAATTTCAAAGACACATCAGAGGTGGTTTCACATCAGTACATTTCTGAATGAGCGAGCTGTTTACAACCTTGAATTGTGCACAGTTAAGAACGGCATTCATAACATTTTTTAAAATGTATTATTTTATTTGTTTCACAAACTCACAGATGTGAAATGTTTACAGTCTGTAACTCTTTAAGTTATTGTTATTGAATATTGAAGTGGGTCGTATTGCACTTTGAGTTCGGTGCCTAACTACGCCATAGTTACAGGTGCATTGAAAGGAAATTCAAGCCCTTTTTAGACAGGAATTAATCTGCAGGAAAGTCCAATCAGTGTTTTTTCAGCATTGGCAGTATAAAAACAAAATTGGGGAGTGCAGCAAAATGCCGCCTACCTACTTTTGTTTATACAGAATGTGCCTTTTTCGGGGCAATGGGGGGCGTGAGCAAGTAACAAAACGTGTATCTCAGCGTGTGACGTAAACAGTGACGTGGGAGGGAAGCCGCGGCTGGTCAGTCCTTCGGCGATTCTCTCGTAAGTCGGCCCGTCCTTCACCGTCCCCGTCATCTGACGGTTAATGGCCTCTTCGTTTGCGAGGACAAGGAGGGCGCGCAATTCCTTGTCTCCCCAGTTGCTCATCTTTACAGTGTCTGTCAGGTTTGTGTTTCCCTCTTGCTACTAGCTGCTCGCTAATTCCTGCTATCAGCTGTTTCCTGTTTATCCACCGCCAGTGGCTCGCATGTGTGGCGTCATCAACAGCTCCTCCCACAAGTCATCAACAGCCCCTCCAACAAGTCATCAACAGCCCCTCCAACAAGTCATCAACAGCTCCTCCCACAAGTCATCAACAGCTCCTCCCACAAGTCATCAACAGCCCCTCCCACAAGTCATCAACAGCTCCTCCCACGAGTCATCAACAGCCCCTCCCACAAGTCATCAACAGCTCCTCCCACAAGTCATCAACAGCTCCTCCCACAAGTCATCAACAGCTCCTCCCACGAGTCATCAACAGCTCCTCCCACAAGTCATCAACAGCTCCTCCCACAAGTCATCAACAGCCCCTCCAACAAGTCATCAACAGCCCCTCCAACAAGTCATCAACAGCTCCTCCCACAAGTCACCAACAGCCCCTCCCACAAGTCATCAACAGCTCCTCCCACAAGTCATCAACAGCTCCTCCAACAAGTCATCAACAGCTCCTCCCACAAGTCATCAACAGCTCCTCCCACAAGTCATCAACAGCTCCTCCCACAAGTCATCAACAGCTCCTCCCGTTGTGGAAGGTCACCTCGGTCTGTTTAAACTAAAAAATTGGGCGCCTCGGATCAACTCACCAATCCAGCTCTGTGTGTCTAAACGCTTGCAGCTTGCTGGCAAATCGGCTCAACATTCACTGAAAACCTGGCAGTGTAAAAGGGGCTAGAGTTTCGCTTTCAAACCAGCCGCCACAGAGTTCGTTTATTTTGGTGTGTTGACATCTGCACAAACCAACCTGTGTTTGATTGAACTGAACCAAACAGGACAGGTGTGAAAACAGCATAAATGAGCTGGGAGAAATCAGGGCTTTGATAAGAAGCTATTAAAGATAACAGGTAGGAAAACAGTATATATCAAATATTAAACTAACTTCACCCCTGTAGACAGGCTGGTCTGTTGTGCTGGTTCTCTGTAGCGTACACTTATCTTAATGGCATGAATTAACTAAAACAAAAGGAGGAATTAAACGATCTTGAGGCCACGCAGTAGCATCTCAAGTGCTCCATTTGGTAAACGTGGTTCGATTTGTTGTTTTAGTTCTGTCCATGGCACCTGGGCTCTGCAGAGTTCAGCTGGATGACCAGAATTTGGCTCAAGTTCAATCTGCAGTGCAGAAACTTAACTTTAACTCTTAATAAGACGAGACCCTGACGTCAGGGTACGGGTGTTTCTTGTTGCAGCTTTTTAAAATATCTGGCAAGCAGCCTCGTCCAGGTCAGAGCTCAGAGGCCAGAACAGTTAAAGAAAATTAAGAGATGAAACTCAGAAATGAGAACACGCAGACGGCACACTCAGATCTGACTCTACTTTCACAAACTTAAATGTTGACTCTCAGACTGAGAAACGATCAGAATTTGTTTGTCTGTCTCATCTCTCTTTGTCCACTGTTCTGACTTTAGCTCACACTTTCTCCTCTCTCACCATTACTGTCCATTTCCCTCCGTCCCTTTGTCTCTCCCTCTCCTCCCCCTCCCGTCCCTTTGTCTCTCCCTCCTTTTCCCTCCCACCCCGCTGGGCAGGGAGGCCTTTGATGCCGGGCTGATATCTATTCACGCGGGTCATTCATCAGCACCGTGTCGCTCTTTAAGCAGCGAGCAGGAAGCCAGATCAATAAGATGGCTGAACGGATGGATCTCTTAAGAGTCCTCCTCAGCCTGGAGAGATAAGGGAATTTTTTTGAATGGATGGCACTTTAAAGAGTCACACAGGGTAGGCGGGGGAGGGGGCGGTGGGGATGAATAAAGATCTGAGCACATCACAGCCAGTATTAAAATGGGCAAAGGCATTTAGATTGAAAAGGTGGTGAAACTTTGGAGGAAAATCTTGGAGGAGTCTCGCTGGAAGGCCTGAGTGTCGGGAAAAGTTTAATATAATCCACTTCTAACCCTCGAAAGAGAATCCAGGTCCATTACTGCTGTGATCTGAAACAAAAGAAGACCAGCGAGCCGCACGTCGTGACTTTATTCTGCACTTACAGTGATTAGTTTTGTGTCTGTAAACAGTCACGTCAGCAGTGTTGAGCTGAATGACTCTGCAGTAAACTACAGCTGTTCTTATACAGGACGTACATGATGTTATCGGCCTATTAGATGGTTGTTATCAGTACGGCTGTCACGATAACTGCAATATTGACAAGCCGATTTTACTATCTACTGCAAACACCAGCGGCGTGACGAGGTGCTGAGCGTCTATGTTGCGCTGAGTCCTGCACATTAAAAACACCTGACTGGGTCCAGACCTTTGAATCCACCCGCTCCAGTGAGCTGACTGATTCGTCTGGCATCATGATGTGAAGCAGCAGTTTCTCACTTGAAATAAAAAAACAACCAATGAGCGCTGCGGGGAGACTCACCATGAGCCAATCAGCACCACAGATGGGACTAACACTGCTTTCAAGCTGTTGTCAGGTGGTGCGGTGGGACCAGTGAGGAGTTTAGACAATTGCGGCAGCTAATAATACGTATGTTTCTTTTGGTTTGTTTGTTTATTAAGATCCACGTTAGCTTTTGCGTTGCAGTAGCTATTCTTTGAGGGGTCCACACAGCTACATGGTGACAAAACAAAATCTAAATTCACACTACACGACACAAAACACTAAATAACACATCATAATGCACACCCACTGTCTACTTCACAATAACTTTTGACACAGTTAACAACAGACAAAGAAGAAGACAGACTCTGACTAAATCCATCATAATCTAAGAGATACATATCATCATCTAATAATCAATAGACTGACCGTGAAACATTTACACACCAAGGAACACTCATTAATTAGTCTGTATATTTCTAAACGTTTACGAGACGAGATTGGACACAAATGTTAGTGGTGGACTGTCGCACATTAAAGATGAGACGACAGGAGATGTAACAATAAATTATTTCATGAAACTTATTGGAAAAAATGTTTTAAACTAGTAAGCTGATAACAGCTGTGCTTGTAGTTTTCTTTTAAAGCTGTATGAGAACGAAGCGCTAACTGGCTGTAAACTCCAGTAAATAGTCTGCACCAGGATGTTTCTGTTGTAACTCAGCAGGAAATAATCAGCCCTGTGTGTCTGACTGTGGATGGTGGAGCTGCTGAATGGATCTGTGGAGTTTGTTAGTTGCAGTGGTGGCTGTTAGCAGCTAGCTCTGCTCATTCTCTGAATGGCAGCAGAGCCAATGGCCGCCGGACTTTGCATGTGTCGATCCACTGAGATCTGGACTGGAGACGATTTATGGTTTGATGGTGTTTGACAGGCAGGTGGGAGGCTCAGTTATCTGATCCCTGACATTGGAACAATCCTTTGATGGGATTTGATGATGTAGCCTCCTTGAAATTCAGCTGTTAAACGGTTCTTTATTGACTTTGAGAAGCTCCATTTGTCGCTCGTACATCACCTGACTCCCTCCTCTGATTACTTCAGAATGACTACAACCAAATTGTGAGTAAATATAGGAAGCAGAGTCGGGCAATACGACCTCATATCTACGCTCCTGATGACGACTGATAACATTTGAAGCTGGTGTTTCTTTATGAGTCAAACTTTAAATAGAACCCAATTAAAATCATTAAGATCTTCTTCCTCTGTCACGTTCAGCACTTGATGCATTTCAACGCAGGGTGTCATCTGTATGAACTGTAAACGAGATCATAAACATCACATCAGCTGCTCTGACGGAGATCACACACTGTGAACAGTTTTATGGGGAAATTGATGCGTTCACTTTGTTTTAATTGATGTAAAGTGGAGCTCGTTAGTCTGTAAAACCCCAAATAAACTTCATTTATTTGCAACTCAACATAAACATTTATTTATTCTATCTTATTTTGGCATTTTAATTCACAGTTCAGTTTTCTAGTTTTGGGAGCAGACTCTGTGTTTGATCCTCGATGACATAAAACAAATGTGCAAATGGCGATTGTCACAGTGGATGTTTCGCTGCAGGAAAATCTGAGATGATGTTTGGATCACTGATGTTTCGGCATTTTGCCATCACGCTGCTGATACCCGGCTCATCAGCAGCTGGTCGCCATGACACTAACGTGAGCTGAAATGTGGGAGGTCTGGGCCGCAGAGCCGCAGGAAGGCTGACAGGAAATCAGCGAAAGGCACGACAGTCAGGGAATGAAGTTCAGATTGCAGGAGATGTTTCCTCTAATGCATCTCCGCGCGCGCATACACATACACACACACACACACACACACACACACACACACACACATATTCTCTGTCTTTGTCTTTATGTTTGTGGTTTCCTTACCTGTCGTCTTCACAGCTTCGTAAGTGCAAGTGTGAAAGGAGCCACAGGAAGTGCAGGAACACACACACACACACACACACACACACACACACAGTGACACCGCCAACAAAGCCACCTCTCAAGACATGTCACCCCTTCCGTCATCACCTCAAGGTGATCTTGTGTGTGAGCAGAGAACACTCGGGGTTTTGATTCTTTGTATATTTTATTTGCGCAAATGCTGAAAACCAAAAAACCAGAATAAAAACATGAAGTAAAAAATTCCACAGTGATAAAAAATCTCATCGAGCCACAAGAAGAAGACAAATCAAAAATATAAAGATGACAAAGATGCTTCTTCATGTCGAAACTCAGAGGAGAATCATCCAGATATAAATATTAGGGAATAAAATAATCTTCATGCAGGTAAAATGAAATAAAGTCTGTGTGTGTGTGTGTGTGTGTGTGTGTGTGTGTGTGTGTGTGTGTGTGTGTGTGTGTGTGTGTGTGTTTGCACATACAGGTGTTGATACAGGTCGTGCGTCTGTGTTGCCACCCTCCTGAACCTCTCGGTAATTAAATGGAGAGTACAAAGCGCCGTTGGCCTCTCGGACTCTCCCGACAGCTGCCTCCTCCGTCTGCCAGCATTTCACACCTGCGCCCTGTGAACCAATCACATTGTCCTCGGTCGTTTTATATACTCTAACTGTGAAGATATTTTTAGGTTGGGTGCTATATTTGGTCTCAGAGCAGAGAAGGCCGGGTTTTTATGCCTCTTTGGTCAGAGGCTTTATGTTTTCAGGTTGTCCCCGTGTGACTGTCGCGTCCCCATCGACACCTTGAAGGGATTTTACATTTTAAACATATTTGATATTATTATTACTATTATATATAGTATTGTATAGTGCTAAGCATAAGAATTTTACCCGGGCACCTTCCTGGTTCATTCTGTGTATTCATGCTCCGACAGATTACCTCACATTTTATCATATTTTATCCTTTATAATGACTTAAACAATTTAATATCCTGATATTCAGTTTATCTTTTTTGTTTCTACTGGTGTGATTTCATTATTATCATTATTATGTTTTATACGTCTTTAAATTTCATTATTGGAGGACCCAGGATTTTCAAAGACAACGACTGCTCTTGTAGTCGTTGCTCATTTGAGAATAAAGAACTTTGACCTTTAACTCGATGGTATTTCCTCAAATTTGGCACAAACGTCCAGTTGTACTCAAGGACGAACTGATGAAATTTTGATGGTCAAAGGTCACTGTGACCTCACAAAACTGAATACACCAATTATTTTAGGCCTCTTCTGAATACTAGTTTTGGCGCATCGAAGCTTGTTGAGAAAAATTCTTGATTAACCAAAGAACATGAGAGACGAGAACATGCTTTTTTGAAACATCAGTTTTCAGTCATTGTATCTAAAAAAAGAACAAACATGATAATTAGCTACTAAGCTGGTTGTAGTTTTTTTATGTTCTGGTTTCCTTCAGTCTTGAAACTTTTCCAGTTGCGTGACTTTTTTGACATCTTGCTAATGAAGATGTACGCCTGTCACAGGTGGTCAAACTGCCCAGTACTGATTTGGACACTGATTACCATGGCAACGATCAAAGCATTTAGGTCAGCCCTAAATTGTTGTTAATATTTCCTACAGTCTGCTGCTCTCTGCTCCGGTCCGAGGAAAGGAAGTTGTTGCTGTTGTCTTATTTCCTTGTTATATTAACTTTTTATTAAAAGAATAAATAACATGAATGCTTTCGATGTCAATTTTTTCCCCTCTGGTATTGAACATGGTTCTGAATATCAACATTCTTCAAGGTACTGTGTAGAAATTAGAAATTCGGCAGCAAAGCAGAATCTGAGTTGAGTGAGCGGCCTCCAACTGATAAATTGACACCTCAATTTCCAGAGGGCAGCACTTAAAATTTAATTGTCTGATACCTGCAGATCCTGAGAACATGCTGTTGGAAAGACAGCCCGCAGTGATGTGTTGAAACGAGTAAAGGTTGTACTTATCGTGGCAGAGCAGGAGGCAGAAAACAAAACTGAAGGTCCACAAGTTTTGAACCTTTGGCTCGTTCCTTAATGACACAGACAGATGTAATCAGCTGATCTGTCAAACGCTGTCAACACAGACGTGGATATGCAGAGAAAATCAGCGCTCACTGATCAGTGTGTGCACGACAGTCGCGCACTTCTTTGATACACTGCGGACCTCAAACACTTTTAGATTCCTCCTTCACATGAATCCATCTTTTCCTTCCTTTTTTAATGGTCCCCTTCACTTCCTGTCTGTCCGCAGCTGCTTCCTGTCCCTGCTCCTCGTGGCCGCCGTGGTTTGGAAGATCAAACAAAGCTGCTGGGCGTCACGGAGACGAGAGGTAAGTCCAAGGCTCACGCTGACAACACATATAGAGTCTGGCTGCTCTGGTGGGTAAATGAACGACCACCAAAACTCAGCTGGTGTTTGGAAACGTTCTGGTGCCATAAAGCTGCTGCTCAGGTTTTACGTCTTGAGTCAGTGTTGTTTAAAAAAAGATGAGACTGAGGTTTCACACCTGAGGTGTAAAGATCCTCAGAGGAAGCTTCTGTAAATGGATCACACAGCACTGCAACATGCATCTCTGCATCAGTGCTACAATGCAAGATGAACAGACAGTCGAATGAGCTGAAAGACTTTGATGGGTTTTCCTTTCCAGAGTTGAATTAGCAATGTGTGTTCTTAGATCTCCGGGTTTACGATAATAAAACATTTTTAACTGAGAGGATCAGGAGATATTGTGTCTTGTCTCAGTCCGTCCAAGTCGACTGTTTTCCTCAGTCTGTGTTTGTTTTCCTCTTTTAAACTGTGTCAGCTGTTAAACAGTCATTAAATTATAACAAGGAAGCAGAGAATCAAAGACAGTAGCTGAACTGTGATTTATTTTTGATTTTTTTTTTTTTTTGCTTTGAACCCACCTTCTACCCTTGAAACTTCCATGAACCCCGTCTCTCCTGTGGACAGAGAACTGCTCAGGAAAAACAAATGCACTGCAAGCGCTCCAGTTACTCATCTGACCCTCATCTGTTTAGTTCTGTGTGTTTAGTTAACGAATAGTTGTAGGCTGCTGTCAGCCCTAGAGTGTCTCCTCTGGTCTGAATCAGGGACTCATGTTGTTCCAAAGTTGTATAATTGCCTAGAGTTGGTTCGTGTTCTCACGGCAGCATTTACAAGAGGACCAGATCAAATGCCTTGTGTGAGAAAGCTGCTCTTGATTGGTCAGAATTTCCATGTAGGAAAAATCCAGGAAGTAAAGCAAACGCTGAAGAAGAGAACACTTGCAAGATAAATGTGACACTTTCTAATGTCACAATGGAGGGACAACTACGCAGGTTGATGAAACAGCTGCTGAGCTGCAGACCAGTGATCGACACCAACAAACAATAAAACCAGTTGATTTTTTGCACGACACGGCTGCATTTCCAATCGCAATTGTGCCATCAAAACTGATTACTTAGCCAAAACCATGTTCCTGAACATGACCACACATTGACCTCAGCATTGTTTAAAGTTTCAACATATCTGTCACATAATCCCGCACAAACATAACGTATCCGTGGTTTTCAGAAACGTACAGTGCCAACATTTATCCTGCCGATTGTGTTGCACAGTTTCTTCCCTCAAACTGAGCAGAGATGAGTCAGTGTTTTAATTCCTGGAGCGAAGACCCGGTGCATCAGCTCAGAATCGTGGGAACAAAACATCAAGCCTTTACTTTTGTGCTTTTCTATCCTCATGAAGTACAGCCATTTTTCTGACAGGCGAAGAACCTCGTAGAAGCTTTTATCTCTGGCTGGTGTGATTGCTGTGAGGGTTTTTTTTCTAAGACTACCCAAAGAAATCTTTAAATTACATAAACTGCAGATCACTCAACAAACAGCAGCATGAATGCTGACCAGCACAGAGCTCGCTGTGGCGTCTCTCTGTTTGTTTCTGAGGAGATTTGAGTTATTACATTACAAGATTTTGTCATTTGGTTCTTTAAATAATTCTGGGTCCTTTGCAGCAGCTGGGTTTCGATTCTGTGGCTGCATGTTATCCTCTTTCGCTGTTTTGCTTTCTTGTAACTTTAGCTCCACTCCAATAAAGGCAATAAAAGCCCAATTGTCATTTTTTAAATTTGGCACAAAGGTCCACTTGGATCAAATGACGAACTGTGGAGATTTTAGTGGTCAAAGGTCAGTGTGACCTCACAGAACATGTGTTTGGCCATGACTGAAGAATTCATTCACTAATTCTGACCAAACTTGACACAAATGTCTAACAGGATAAAATAATGAAGGTCAAAAGGTCAAAGGTCAGCTTGACTGTGACATCATCATGTTTTAACGTCATATCTCAGGAACAGAAGGGGAGACATTTGGTCAGATACTGAATTGGTGACTCTAATCTTGAAACTGTGCTGATTGTATAGATCTTCTGTGTGTGAAGCATCCATGTTTTCACTGACATGATGGAGACTGTCAGAGACACTGGACTGGTGGGTGGAGTCATACAACCACAGGGTGGACTGGTGGGCGGAGTCATACAACCACAGGGTGGGCTGGTGGGCGGAGTCATACAACCACAGGGTGGTGGTTGTAGTTTTAAATATGTTCCTCCTATACTTAGAACAGACAAAACATACTGACATACAGAACATTTGAATCTCATTTGAATCAAGTGAGATGATGATATAATAATCAGAACAGTAAATGAGTTGCATTTTAATTCCAAGCCTGCAGATGTGTCGATTCATGAACATCACAGCGTTTCTAACGCTGCAGTATTTCCAAAAAAAAATTATAAACAGCATTTTATTTGAGGCTGTCAGTCACTGAAAGTGCATTACTGAAGTGCAGTGACCATAATTAATTGCTCCTATGGCACAGCACATGGTGTCTTTCAAGCTGCACTGAGTCAACTGGAAAAAGTCAATAATTTTTTGAAAGGACTGAACGCAGGATGCCAAAGCAATCTGCCGAACTGTGGGAAGCTCTGCAGGGTGCACGACGGATGAAAATGACAGACAATTTTCAGGTTGTGTAATGATTCTGCAAAACCAAAATTAGAGTAAAAATATTAATTCATTTATTGATTCGTAGGAAAAATCACACATGAAGCTCTCTGTGTCGAACCTGTGGATCAGGAAGCAGGCTGGGGGAGTATTATGTGATGCACTGCAGGTTTTAAGCTTCGGTGACGTTAACCCACTTTTTCCAAATTCCCAGTGCTGACGGACAGAAAGCAGGCATCCTGACAAAGCTCCCGTGTGATTGGTTTATTCCTCCTAAGATGACAGCAGCCACAATAGATCTGCTCACTTTATGACTTCATGTCTTTAAGTCATTGTCCAAGTAAAAGGAAATAGGACGAGCTCTCAGTGGGCTGACGATGCGGCATGACGAGTCGGACGGTCAGACTGACTTCCTGAGTGATATCTGACTGTTTGAGCTATTTATAGCAGGGTTAGCATGTAGCAGCAGGTCAGCTAACTAAAGTGATGTGGAAACTATAAGCAGTCAGTGTGAGTGCAGTTTTTTGCATATTGAATTTTTGCTCCCTGAAAAATAAAAATGACAAAATGAATTTTCATAGTGCGTTTCCTGAAGGGTTTGAACCACCTTTTGAACGAGTGGCTGAAAGGTTGTGTGCATGTGGGAGTGTGTTTCTCTGCCAGCATCTGAGGGCAGACGAGCTATTGTTGTGCTGGATGTGAACTTTTGGTTTGTGCTTTTCGCGCTCAGCGCGCCGGCTGAAGTGCCTTTCGGCTGTGACCTCGCCCAAGAGTGCTGTCAGCACCCTCACCTCAGGATGCCTCTTAACATCCCCCCTCACCTGCTCCCACTTCGCCCTCTTTCCAGCACCCAGCCGCTGCCGTCCAGCTGGACCCTCCACAGGCCGGCCTTTAAACAGAATTAGCAGTGGACCTTTGTAAAGAGGAGCGTGGAGGTTACAGGAAACTGTGGGGCCGAGATTAAACTCCCCAACACGAGGGTTTGTTAAAACAGCTTTCATAGAACTAGCCTGGTCTCTGCTGAAGGCGCATTTATCCTGCTTTACATGCCGAAGTATTAACTTTAAACGCTGTAACTGTCACTGCCCACACATGTCCTTTATGTTTACATGGATACATCCACTAGATGGCAGTAGAGGGCGGGCTCAAACATTTCTAACAGCAACAAACATGGCAACGTTACAGGAAGTCGTTATGTTGTACCTTTTAACGGAGACGGTGCTGGAGATGGCAGCGATCTGTGCGACCACCGCCAACCTGGTCTCACTCTGAAGTCGTTGAATAGTGGCGCTTGGTCAGTGACGTCCAGCGTCAGATGCTGACGGAAAAAAGACGTTCTTTCACATTGGCATGATATGTGGCCTGTTCCCGTTAGTGTTTAACGGCTCCCGGCAGCGTGAGGGGTAAAAACGACAGGAGACCAAAGAAAACTAAGAGGCTGGAAGTCTGAGTAGGGCAGGAGGGGGCGTGGATGGGTCCAACAACCATGGACTTTCACCCAGGAGGCCGGTGTTCACTTCCTGTAAGATTGTAAAGCCAAACCCTGTTCTTTTGTCCTACTCCCAACCACGTGTGTGTGTGTGTGTGTGTGTGTGTGTGTGTGTGTGTGTGTGTGTGTGTGTGTGTGTGTGTGTGTGTGTGTGTGTGTGTGTGTGTGTGTGTGTTGGCTAAACATAACCACGTGTGTGTGTGTTGACGAAGGAAAAAAACATCAGCTGGCAGTGTTGCAGCGATGTAGTGCTTTTATTTTGAAAGAGACTGTATCAAACTGTACATTTCCTGTGAAAACAGAAGTGTATTTTGAAAACAGACAATGCATGTAACAGGCTGAAGTTGACACGGCGTCCCAGAACGTCAACAACCAACACACCCAGGGTACCTTGGACGCCACATGTGGACGTGGAAAGTCCATGACCAAACGTGGACATGTGACGAGGTCACAGTGAGGATGATGGTTATTTAAAAACATCTTCGTCATGGGTTACGGTTGTGAAAGCGTCCTTTCTCCTCCAGGTGAGACGGCTGGTGAGGAGGATGTGTGTTATGGGTGGCATCAAACTGCCTCACATACACGTAGATTCTCAATTTAACAAGATTCTTGAACTCGGCCAAACCTCAGGTGTCACGTATCGTGTGTTTGCAGCACTCAGGCGCCTCAGCTGTGAATGAGATGATGCAAGTTCATTGTTTTAAAACCCTCATGCACGGATTTGAGACTGAAGCGAGTTGTTGCATCACGTCTCTAAAATGCTGTAAGACAGTCACGATGGTGACTCATACAGCGTTTCAACACGCTCGGTACTTCCTGTAAAGAGTCCTAAGTGTAAGACGGGACAGTTTATAGATACAGTAATGTTTGTCAATCAGATCTGTGAATGCTGCAGTAGTTGGCTCACAGGATGTAGACTGTACCTGTAAGGCCGTCATTGGCCGTCTGTTTCAGACACAGCTTGTGTCCCTTTCAGCTACGCCCAGACACTTTGTTTTCAAGCGCACTGTTGCTGTATCATGAGCTTAACACCACCTAAAACAATAGTAAGTGGTTTAAAGAAATGGAAACAACCCAGAAGGCTTTTTTCTTTAGTGTGGAATAATGATGGGTTCAGTGAGTCCTTCCTCCAGCATGTACAGCATTAAAATGAAGTGTGGAAATATTGCTTTTTAGGCTTTGTAGTCCTTTCTTGAAAAATTCCTTTGAATCCTGTAGTTTTGAATTTTAATGCCTCAAATGATCTGAAACATGACGATCAGATTCACACTGAGAAGGCGTGTTGGTTATTTTAGTCAAAGTGAAAATGTCCAAAGCAGCCAATTCATGGAGCGCAGGTACGTTTAAGTTCCTGCAGTTCAAGCAGCAGGTGGCAGCCGTAATGACCCTCCCTCTCTGTAAAGATGAATCTCCTTCTTAGAGGTGGCTGCACTTTAATGCTGCACACACACGAGCAGAGCGCAGCCGTCTCTGAGGGGAGTCCTAATAATGATGTTCTCTGTGACATCATTGTCCTTCCTTCTGGTAGTCGTGGCTCTGCTGCCGTTAGTTTTTAATTTGACCTCTTTCTGGAAGTCAGCATATATTTCTGTTTAGCTTCATAAAGTGATGATGAGGGAGTTTATAAACAAAATTAAAAAATCCTGAATCCTTAATCCAAAGGAGAAATTTGCCACATTTTAATTGGATATCAAATTAGTGCTGATGGTAAATGCAGTTAGTTGAAACAATGAATGCCTGGGTGGGTGCTGCATCGACAGACAGGCTGAGTTTGTCTCAGTTTTCCTTCCTGCACAGTTGTTGTTGAGGTGCCTTCATTTGCTTCTCACACTTAACTCCAAATATTCCCCAAATCAGCCCAAAATGTGAAGGTGAGCGTCACAAATGCAGATTTGTTAACAAAAGTAAAGATTTCTGAAATAACTTATTTTACTGTTCAGCTAGAAATCTGGAAAACATGACATCAATTTAACAGTCAGCCCAATATCTGGTCATAGTTAGCCCAACATTCGGCCACAGTTAGCCCAACATTCAGCCACAGTTAGCCCAACATTCAGCCACAGTCAGCCCAACATTCAGCCACAGTTAGCCCAACATTCAGCCACAGTTAGCCCAACATTCAGCCACAGTCAGCCCAACATTCAGCCACAGTCAGCCCAATATCTGGTCATAGTTAGCCCAACATTCAGCCACAGTTAGCCCAACATTCAGCCACAGTCAGCCCAACATTCAGCCACAGTCAGCCCAATATCTGGTCATAGTTAGCCCAACATTCAGCCACAGTTAGCCCAACATTCAGCCACAGTCAGCCCAACATTCAGCCACAGTCAGCCCAATATCTGGTCATAGTTAGCCCAACATTCAGCCACAGTTAGCCCAACATTCGGCCACAGTTAGCCCAACATTCGGCCACAGTTAGCCCAACATTCAGCCACAGTCAGCCCAACATTCAGCCACAGTCAGCCCAATATCTGGTCATAGTTAGCCCAACATTCAGCCACAGTTAGCCCAACATTCAGCCACAGTTAGCCCAACATTCGGCCACAGTTAGCCCAACATTCGGCCACAGTTAGTCCAACATTCAGCCACAGTTAGCCCAACATTCAGCCACAGTTAGCCCAACATTCGGCCACAGTTAGCCCAACAACCAGCGAATGAAGATACATTGAAGCACCTCATTCAAACTGGACTCTGAGCTGACAGTAGAGTGTAGCGAGCATCAGAGGGTAATTTGAGCAAAGGTCCCACTGGTGGCTGTTTGCTCTCTGCAGCTCAGGTTCTGGATGGTCTCCCTGTTGGCGATGCTCTCCTGTACGGCTCAGCTCTCTGCTGCGTTTCTTCAGGTGGGTCAAATAATGCACCTAGAGCCCCCCAGTACTCAGAGGTAGAGACTAGAAACACAAGCTGAAACAGCTCATAGTTTGTCTGAGCACCACTGACGTCACTGGATCACAGAGGAGCAGCAGATTTTGAAGCAGCCTCCAGAGACACAGAGACCATAAAGGAAACATGTTTTGTGTGTGAAGAATTATGTTTGGGAATAATATTCTTGTATTCTGCTGCAGGTAAAGTTTTGTTTTACTGCTCAGTATCCAGATCTTGTCCTCTGATTTCAGACTCTCATCATGTCACACACATCGAGTGTTTGCAGCTGAGAGTGATGTGATATACTCTGAGTTATACGTCGATGAAACTGAACACCAACGTAACAATATCACAAATGAAAAAAGGAAATGAGTTTTGTTCATGAAACTGTGCAGAGTCTCATTTCTAGTTTGGGTTTAACTGTAATTACCTCGTCCTACTCATGCAGAAACACTTACACAGAGCAGACCTGCCTTCATGCATACACATGTACAACACACACACACACACACACACGCGCGCATCGTGACACATAATTTTGAGCAAACAGAAAGCTAATCATGTTTCGGCGAGGCCGGCTCTCGCTGCTTCCCTGACACTGGGACCGTTGTGTTCTTTTCAGCGCTGTCCCCTCCAGGCTTCGTTCCCACATTCATCCCGGATCCCTGCGTGTTACTCGCCGCTTGCATCAGCCGTACAGTGACACACATCTGCAGCTAATTATGCCCACACTCACCTCACTTAGACCGCTGTGGTGGCAAACGGTGGCCGGTGGATTTTCAGTACAGGGTCAGAGGAACTCGTGGCTGCGGCCCTGATGCTTGGACTTCCTGCTCCCGGCTGCGTGTCGTCAGACTGTGCGCAGTGTAAGCTCATTGTGTGGTCACACTCAGTGTACGGCGCTCTGCATAACAGTGTTAGCTTGAGCCTCAAAATGTAACTGTCACTGTGCACTTTTTATGAAAGGAAACAGCTGGAATCAACTTTTCTGACTTTTGCAGCCGCTCAACAGTTTCCATGAAATAATTAGAGGCAAAATCTACTTTAATGTCTGAGGAAGTTTGTCCACATACGAGGAATCTGACCTTGTTGCTCTCAGTCACATCCACAGATGAAAACAGAAAATATAGCAGGGTGTCTACAGGTCCTTTAAAAGTCTTTATTAAGTTCAGTTAATATAAGAAAAGTATTTCTTAAAAAAAATATTGATATTTCTTAAAAGGTGTTAAGTTGTCTTCAATTCAGATTTGATGGGTCACATTACTGTGACAATGTCTCCAGCCTGACAGACCCTCTTTTTACAGTCATTGTTCAGAACAAGTCGATTCTCCTGTTTTTTCTCTTCACAGAAAATTAAGAGAAATATAAGAGTGTGTTTCTGCACAAGGCCAAAAATCTCCTAAAGAGAACTTTCAGTCTTAATGAGGCTGTTTAGAGAGTGAGAAATCTGTGCAAAATGAAGCACTTAGTGCACAATACAGAGGGAGTAGAGGTTTCAGCTGAATGCAGAAAAAACAAAAGGCTTTTCTTCTCAGGTAACTGCTAATGTCGACTGTAAAACAAGCACCGACAGGAGTCTTTCATACACTTAAGAACCGCCCGACTGCAACACTGAGCTGCCTGCGCACATACACAGCTCTTACCTTTAAAGCAATGTGATTATACCACACGTTAATTCATCCTAGAACACTTCACGTCTTAATTCATTTTAAGGGATAACAATCAAAAATAGTCCATTTATTTTACTTCACATGGACCATCTGAAGGGGAGGGGTGGTGTGTTCAAGGCTGATACGAGCTGTGGCTCAGAGAAGATGTCAGTTTATCACCAGCTGTGTGTGTTTGTGCACAATGTCCAGCTCATAAATGAACATACTGTAAATGCTTTCGAGCACGTGGCTGAGCTGAATTTGAGTCCCTGTGTTTGCTCCTGTGTATCTCGATGCTTCTTTCCAGCACAGTAACTTTATGCTCTGGTGCTGGCAGGTTTTCAGGTGTGTGTTTCTGCATAGAGTAGAAAAAAGCCGAGGACTGTGTGTGTGAGGTTCCTCTCGCCGTGGTTGTGGGCGAACACCTGCTGTGACTGGCGGAGGTTTTTGAGCCCACCTGTTGTGGTTTCAAAGTGTTCAGGTGCATGTTTTTCCTCACGTGTGTGTTTGCTGTGCATCTGTTTGCATAGACGGGCTTGGATGTTTGTGTGTGTGTGTGTGTGTGTGTGTACTGTGTGATTCTGAATCAAAGCTTCTTCTGAGACCTGACGGTCCCTTTGAAGGAGCTCGAGCTGCCAGATGGCAAAAGACAGACCCGAAAAACAGGAGCCATTTTGTGCCATGAAAGGCAGCTGCCTTTTAGTCCAAATGAGCACGGCGTTGATTTGATGCAGGAAGGGGCGTGTCCAGCTGAGTGTGTTTCCCTGAGGTCAGCATATTTTTAAAATTAATTGCAATGTGAGCGTTGTGTATTTGAGCTACGCTGCAAATGCCAGCAGCAAGTTTGTTCTGTGCTCAGTGCTGCATGATTAAGGTTTTTTGTTTGTTTTCTCTGAGTGCCAAGAGATGAAAAATGTTGATCTTTGGGTAAAACGCTGCAGCCGCCCGCCACTTCACTTTTTACCTGGACTTTCCACGTCCACATATGGCGTCCAAGGTACCCTGGGTCTGTTGGTTGTTGACGTTCTGGGACGCCGTGTCAACTTCAGCCTGTTACATGCATTGACTGTTTTCAAAATACACTTCTGTTTTCACAGGAAATGTACAGTTTGCATACAGTCTCTTTCAAAATAAAAGCACCATGTCAGTGCTTCAGTTTTCCTTCAACAACACACACAGGTGGTTGGGTTCAGGAAAAAAGAACAGGGTTTGGCTTTACAATCTTACAGGAAGTGAACAGCGGCCTCCTGGGTGAGAGTCGGTGGTTGTTGGACACCAGGTTGGACAGGTTGCCAGACTCTCACAGTCTATTTGAGTTCTCTTCTAAAAGGAGACTTTTTACACAAAACTGCATTAACAAAATGGATTCAAGTTTTAATTATAGTATTAAAACATTCAACCAACAATAAACCTTCTGTTTTCAGTCTTTAAGGATCATTCTGACTGGTAATAATATCCGTTCTGAAAGAACATGATATTTTCTGAGATGGTTATCGTACCATGAAATCTTGTCCCTTTGCAACTCTAGTGTCACAACACACTCAGAAACCCAGACAAACTTCAGAGAAACTGAGCTGCAGTGAGATCTGACCCTCTGTGGGTGTATTCATTCTGCTGTCACACCTTCTTGTACATTACGAGCTGCTTACAATCAGGATTACAAGAGTACATTTAGTGCTTCTTCACCAGTGAACTCTCAGGTTAGTACACTCTGATAGAGCCAGTGAAAGTCTGACTTGGTCTGAAGTGCAGCAGTTTCACAGCGACCTGTATTGTTAAAGCCTCAGATCTCCCCTCTGATCTGCTGCCGCTCTTTGGAAACTTTTATGTGTGGACTGTAAACTTTCCCTCACACAGCCATCAAAGGGAGAAGTGAAACGGTGGCGGTCGGTTCCCAGGAGGGGAAATATGTGTGTGTTCAGAGGGGCGCGCCGTACCTCGCACATCACTTCATTAACACCTCCCAACCTCAGCTGTACAACATCAGACCAGAGAGAAAGAGGTAGTTTACACATCACAGGCCGTTGAGCAGCTCTCCACTCATTTTATGACATAATAGCAGGTATTTCTAACGGGAGCTTGAGCCTTGACACCTCAGCTGACGTTTATATTTATAGCGGAGGGAGTTGGTGATGGGGGGGGGCAGCTTAATGGGGTAATAAACATGTGAGGGTATCTGGAGACGTTTATGCCACTTCCTCTCCCTGCCTCCTGTGTACAGAATCTACAACACAGTTAATCATGTGAGTTGTCGCGGCAACGATCAGGAACATTATCACATTCTGCATTTCCGTCAATACCTCAGGGTGCAATACACGTCTAATATGTGTCAAGTTATGTGTGATGTATGTCTGCGTTAGGGCGGCGATGGATGTCGGGTAAATACACACGCTGTCATGATGGCCGTGTTTCTGAGGAGCTACAGTAAGAACCAGAGTTTAACAGCGAGGAGAAAGAAACGCTGTGAAAACCGACATGAACATCAAAGACTCGCGGCGCCGTGCACCACAGAGTCAGGCAGTAACCTGACCTTTATGAATCGATACGTATGACTCAACTGTTACGTGGCGCAGGCTTTTCAGAACTCACACTCTGACCAGAAATCTCTTTGGCTGCTACAGTCAGGAGTGAAACCAGATCTTTCTCTGTCCAAAGGCGAAAAGAGTGAATGTTAAAGCGCTGCTATTATTACAGTATTTTGCATCATGATATATTACCCCGCCACAGGATGCTTCTGCTGGATCTCTGCTCTAATTAACTGCTGTGCTCATTTCTATTCAGAAAACTCTGCTTTTATCATGTGTGTGCGTGTTGCAGGCGGCTGAGCTGCGCCTTAAAGCTGCAGGTGCTGCTGGGATTATCAGCCGCTGATGAGAGAAAGTTTAAAGGTAAACTGTGCAGGATTTTACTGAATCACATCATAGAGACTCATCTAAAAATAATCCCTTAACTCTTAACCTTCACTGATGACCCACTGGAGGTGTGAGGGGTGAAACGCAGTGGGACAGCAACGACAGTTAAGGGGGCAGAAGTCCAACTAGGGCGGGCAGATACACAGTTCCTAACATGAAATAGTCGTCCTTTAAATGCTGGCGTGTTCGTCAGTAGTATACCTGTAGTACTGATACACAGGCAGATACACCTGACCGTACAGCAGTGGCCATATTAAAACACGTCTCCTCTATTAAAACACGTCTCCTCTCGGACGGTCCGATGCAGAAGGTGAGGATGAGTCAGAACTGGCTATAAAAGTTGCTAAGCAGCTCCGTGGCGTCGTCCTTGTGTCCGTGCCTTCTGCCACCGCAGACTGCTGACCCTCAGTATTTGGGCGGGGGAGGAGGGAGGAAGGGGGGCCGTGTCACCGCTCCTCCTCGCCTCGCTCCGTCCTCTCCTGTCTGCCCCCATCCTTTCCCACCTCCGCTGATGGAGAGAACTGTGTGACCTCTGACCCGTGCCATCGCCGACCCTGTCCGCACCTTTCAGCGATCCCGGCTGCTCCTGCTGCTCCGTGGCACATGTACATAAACACGTGCACACTCCCTCTGCCTCCTCCTCACACACACACACACACACACACACACACACACACACACACACACACCTTCGAAACAAGAACTTCAGTTAACCAAGAAAGTTTGTGAGTAAGATTTGAAATGTGTTTTAATGAAGTGCACTGACCAAAATATTAGGAACACACAGAGCATATAACACGACAAAAAACATACAAAACATATAACAACGAAAAAAAACAACTAATAAATAAAATTAATTAGTGTCGGCTAAAATGAAAATCCTGCTGCCTGAATGTTTAACCCTTTCAACTCTGCAACAGAAACAGCAGTGCTTACACTGGTATTTTAATTTTGAGTATCTTGTTTTAAATCCCTCAAATCTGTACAACCTGAGCTAAAGGGTTATGTACATCAATAAACCAGAATAATTAATGAAAGTATTGAAACTGTGTCATTAAAACAATACAAAAATCTGACATGTTTTTTCATGAGATTTTACAAAATGAATCTACAAATCGTATTGTTCCAAAAGATTTTTTAATGTAGAACATGAACAAAATATTACTTGACTCTCCATAAGTTATTTGAACTATGTGCAGTATTTAGTTTTTGAGATATGATCATTTTTATGAGCAAAGTTAAAAGGCCTTTTAATGGATTTATCATTGTTCCTCTGGCACCGCCGCATGTTTTTACACCACACATCGCGTAGTGCGGTAACGTCAGTACCATACAACATGATGGTAAGACAGAAGCCTAAAGCTGAAAACACACTGGAGCCGCCGCACGTCATGTGATGCGTGTCACGTGCCGCCCCTACCACACACTGCACACGTCACGCTGCAGCTCATCAACAGACGACCACACAAAGTTCTCACTACTTTTACTGACAGATCTGAACTTCCTCCATCAGCGTTAGCTTAACATCATGTGTGTGCAGCCGCTAGTTAAAGTTGATTTATCACCTGAAGAGCCGATCTCTGTGCGGCCACTGTCCTTATAATGACGGGACTGTGGGTCGATTAGCTCGAGATCTCTCCTCATCCACTCTTTGTCACACACGAGACACAGCAACAGCTACAGAGTTCTCTTTATACATCCATGGTGAGGAGAGGAGTCGAGCTGCTGCAGGAGCTGGTCTCTACAAGCAGAGAGCGAGTGGGGGAAATGCATTTGATTCAGGGGGCAGTGAGAGTGAAAATAGGACGGTGATGTGAAGTGTTGCAGGGCGGTCTGCCAGGAGCGCTTACACATGTGTAGCTGCTGCCAGTGTGGGGTTGTGCATCGAATATAACCAGCGTATTTTTTGCCTCCGATGTGTTTTTGCTTTTAGCTTTCTGCAGCTAAAGATTAAATGTTCTCGCTGTTGTGGTTTTATTTTAGATCGATACAATACAGGATTATGCAACCCCGATCTCCAGCAGCCATTACCGGGAAATTCTGGCATAATTACAGCAAAATAATACATTTGTATTGCAGGCAGGGCGAGGTAACGTAAGGTTGTGACAGGATGACGGGGGAGACAAAGGTCTCAGCTTTCAGCCGAAAAGAGAATAAATGTTCGAGCTGTTGTGGTTTTTATTTTAGATCCATTGAAACAGGATCATACAAACAACAACCTCCCACGAGCGCCAGCAGCAGGTCTGATTTTAAAGGGTTAATACATTCCTCCTTATTAATAAAACAGAGCAGAGGATAGAAAATTCAATGCAGGATCTGTCAGCCTTGGAGCTTAACGAATCAGAGTATTTCACCAACCTGAGACCAGATACCTGACCCTGATCCTGCTGACGATACAGAACACAGTGATGGAACGAGCAGAGGAGTCAGTGATGAGCGTCAGAGGAGAAACATGTCTCCATCATGTCTTCAGAATCAGTCACACTTCTCTCAGAAGCATTCTCACCAACACACCGGCCCACACTCTCAAACACACATTAAACATTCACTAACTCCTCTCCGACTCTCCCCTCGCCTCGTATAGACACACCGCCTCACATGCAGCGAGACCTCCGGCAGATGGTTCGCTGTGAAAGCGCAGTAGAGTGGGAGAGATTGGCGGCGGTATCCTCTGAATAAGCACAGTCCCCGAATACAATGAAGATATCAGTGAGCACGTCGAGCTCCGCATCAAATTAGTTTCCAGAATCATCAGTAATGATAAGGAGGATCCTCTCAGCAGCGCGGCAGCTCCTGCCCCGGACGCCCCGGTCCCAGAAGCAGATGGCTGGATGTGAATGCAGTTCACACATGAGCAGGGAAGAAAGGAAAAAACAATCTTTCCACCTTTACTTTGCAGCTGTTCCCCCCCTCACCAAGCACTTCTCCATGATGCTCTGTAATACATTATCATTTCTGAATCATGGGAATACACCGCGGCTCTGTGCCTCTCCACTCCTGCTTGCCAACAGTGTTCAACAACACCATCCACAGAGTGCACGGGTGTCTGCATGCATCCCCTGATGGCGCTTAAATACACATGACCTGAACTTGATACGCCACGTGTTTACAGTCCGTCTTCCAAATGGACGAAACGATGACCAAGATAACCAAACTGAGCTCAGCAGACAGGACAGCCCGTTCACCACAGTCTCATTACAAGTAGGAGGAACAGAGCGTTTGTGCCAGATACAATATCTCCCACTCTCCCAAAAAGAACTGTCAACAGGCTGCTGCCAACGCCGCCATGGCCTGTAGTCGAGTCTAAATAAAATCCAATATCAACACTGATACAATCATCACAGCTATTTTAAACCTCAGTTTATCCTTTTCTTCTCTGTAATGACCAAACGAGCAGACTCAGTGGAATTAGTACAGCACGGTAAAATGTTCAATACAGTGTCAGCGGAGCAACATGCGTCTTTATATCTACATCTGCTGCAGAGACGCACGCAGGCTGTCTAAACAGACCAGTCAGCAGAATAATATGCTGCATTTTACATCTCATGCTATCATATCAACTATTATATGAGTGGAGTTTCACATCAGGTGGCAACACAGCTGCCGCTACAAGTGACATAAGGCAAAAGATCGGGACATTTGCAGCCTGTTTATGTCAGTGAAACAGGACAGTTTTATCGTGAGGCCGGGACATTTCCAGCCGTGCTTGTGGCAACAAAGCCAGATATTGTTAAGGAGAAGTCCAGACATTACTGTCTGTTTTTGTGACAAGAAAACCAGGTATTACTAACGAGAGGTTTGGACACTTACAGTTGTATTGGGGGCACTTTCATGAATGTTGTTGTAAGCTACTGTCATTACCGAGGATGTCATACAGATTACTGTATTGTGTCATACAGATTACTGTTAATTTGTTATGCTGATCTGTTCTGTACGACATCTACTGCACGTCTGTCCGTCCTGGAAGAGGGATCCCTCCTCAGTTGCTCTTCCTGAGGTTTCTACCATTTTTTTCCCCCGGTAAAGGGTTTTTTTTTTGGGGAGTTTTTCCTTATCCGCTGTGAGGGTCTAAAGGACAGAGGGATGTCGTATGCTGTAAAGCCCTGTGAGGCAAATTGTATTTGTGATATTGGGCTTTATAAATAAAATTGATTGATTGATTGAAAAAACAGGGTACTTTTATCAAGAGGCCGGGACATATCCAGCTGTGCTGTGTCACATTAAGTCTTTACTATTGTTACTAAAGGTTGGGACATTTATAGCCGTGAGTGAAGCGACAAAAACGGGGTTTTTTTTAACGAGATTGGGACTTTTCCAGCCTTGCTGTGGATGATGGATGGCGTGAGACCTCGGCAAGACAGCTGCTGGTACCAGTGACATTTCCAGCTGTGCTTGTGGCAACAAAATCAGATATTGGTTCAAGTAGTTCAGACATTTCCGGACATTTTTGTAGCAACAAAGCTGTGGGGTTTTTTTTTTTTTTTTTAAAAACTGGAGGTTGGGACATTTCCAGTCATTCTTGTGGCAACAAATCTTTGTATTTTTAACCAAAGGTTGGGACATTTCTAGCCGTGTGTGTGGCGACACGACCAGGTATTTTTAACAAGAGCTGTAGGCATTTCCAACAGTGTTTGTGGAAAGGAAAACAAGTATTTGTAATTAGAGATCAGGACATTTCCAGCCTTTTTGTGGCAACAAAACTGGGCATTTTCAATGAGAGATGGAAAAAATTTCCAACCTGTTTGTGGAGACAAAACCAGGTAGTTTCTCAAACAGAAAGTCAGGACATTTCCAGCTGTGTTTGTGGCAACAAAACAGGTTAGTTTTATCAGTAGGTCAGGACATTTCCAGCTTCCATATTTGTATTTTTAACTAAAGCTTGGGACATTGCTAGCCGTGTGTGTGGTGACAAAACTAAATATTAATGATTAAGGACAAGTCCAGACGTTATCGGCTGTGTCTTTGGCAACAAAACCTGGTATTTTGTGAATGAAAGGTCAGGACATTTCCAGCTGTGTTTGTGGGAATAAATCTTTGTATTTTTAACTAAAGGTTGGGACATTGCTAGCCGTGTGAGTGTTGACAAAACTGAATATTGTTAAGGAGAAGCCCAGACATTATTGGCGAGGTTTTTGGCAACAAAACCTGGTATTTTGTGAATGGGACATTTCCAGCTGTGCTTGTGGCTGTACGTCTTTATTTTAACTAAAGGTTGGGACATTTCCATCCTTCTGTGTGGTGATAAAACCATCAGTGTTTGTGATGCCTAAAGTTGGTACTGGTCCTGGGTCTGGTTTTGGGTCCAAGGGTCTGGATAGACCCGTGAAGACTTCTGGTTCATGGTATCAAAGGCTTTAACGAAATCTACGAGCATGATGCAACTGTCAGGTTTCTCCAGGTGTTTGTGTCTGTGATGAAGAAGAAGGTCTTAACTGGATCCATAACATGTACTGAACAACATGTGCACTATTTAGGACAAGTTTCTATTCACCTGGTGATGTCACAGTGGGTTCAGCAGTGCAGGTGACCATTTTAGAGGAATGTGCCAACGCTCCCAAGTTGTTACGACAAAGTGTTTTTCCTGTTGTTCAGTCTGGAGAGTTGATTTCACTTCAGCAGAACAGGAAGCAGAGTTTGATCCAGCTAAACCTTATCTTTAGCCTCATTTGCTCAGGACTAACACAGCCTGGGGACATCCTCTAATTTTTAATAATCAGCTCCGTTTTTATCGTCAGCCCAGATGCTGAGTAAAAATAGAACAGCGTGTAAAAAACAGACTGGAGCATTAAAATCCAACAAACTTGTACACATTTACTGACACGTCTATTTAAGTATTCTGATGACATTGCTGAGGGGATTTTTTCTCCAGCAGACAGGAACAGATGCCGGAGGTGAGCTGGAGGAACTGACGGTATAGTGGATGGTTACAGTCTTAAAGAGCTTTACACAGAGCCGTCCATCACGTCTCTCAGAAACACTTGATCTGCTTCACGCCTATAATCTCATTGGCTCGGTCGATAATATGGTTAAAGGCATTTCTGTGTTTAATTGGTGACAGAGTCTGCCTGACGTGTGATTTAAAAGGTGAACATTTCAGTGCAGGTTGCCCACGGTGTTTTGCTTCAATTAAAGGTCCATTGGTGATATCAATCCTGAGCAGATTTCAGCTGCAGCTGCTTTATGTTTGTTAATTTGGATTCATCCTGTCATTGGAAATGGATGTCATGCTGGACTTAAAAGAAAGATGCTTTGGATCCAGATTTTCTGAGGGTTCTTTTTTTGTTGAAATCAATGGTGGTGACACATGGAAGAAAAGAAGAGATGCTAAGTGAAATCTCTCAACAGCTTATTCGAGGTCCGGGTCATCTCGGTTATTCTTCTATTCAAATATAGTCCTCAGACACAGAGGCCGGGGCAGTAATCCACAAATAACCCTTTAAAAATACAGCTTTTAAAGGAACACTTCACCCTTCAAGTGACCACATGTATATCAGTTTCTCACCCCGTGTTACATTGAATTCAAGAAAACAACTCTGTTTTACTTGCACGCCACCCGGGCGAACCAAGAATCTGAAATCGGAGAAAGTTTTTGATGAACTGGAGTCATAGGGGTCCACGTCTGACAACAGCAAAACCATATCAAAATGTCTGTTCACAAACTCTCACACAGCTCGTGCAGTATAACACAAATCTCATTTATCCAGTCTGTACTTCACAAACAAGTGCATTTTTTTTCCCATAAAACTTGAACTGAAAGTGAAACTCATCTACACGCTCGTCAAAACCAGACTCCACTGAGAAAAACAGTTACTTTACCTCTCTGAACACAGGAGCTGCTGGTCTGCTGCTGCCGTGATTGGTTAGTTAGTTTGAGTGATTGTGTGACTTTGGTGTTTTAAAGATTCACCAAAGTCACACAATCACTTGAAGAGAGCGTAGGTAAGTTTTACATTTAGCTCAGCTTCAGAAAGGGCTGTCCAGGGTTCCCACTGTCCCACTGAATTTTACAGCCACATTTTCCAGGCCTGGAGAAGTCACGGAATTACAAAAAAAAATATTGAAAGTTTTGGAAAAGTCCTGGAGTTTTGTTGTGTGTAACCTTGATAACCTTCCACTTAATGTAACATAACAGCAAATAAATTTTCTGGAGCTGTCAACATGCATCAGTGTGCGACCTTTTGTTTACCACCATTTCGTCATCTTCTCTCCACTAGGCTTGCAGCGATATACCAATTTTAAGGTACACTGTGATATTAAATTGACAGTTATCATACTGTGTACATTTGCTTATCTACGATATTGAAAAAAAAATGCAACTGGATGGAGAATCTCAACTTTATTTTAGTTATTTTTTTCAAAAAGGAGACTTTTTACACAAACTTTCATTTTAAAAAAGGGTTTCAAGAAGCGTTGCAGCGTCAATCTCAACTTTATTTTAATTTTTACGAGGACTGTCAAGCAATTAAAAGATGTTTTGTGATTAATTAATCTAAATTAATCGCACATATCAATTTTTGCTGTGAAAGTTTTCAAAAGATTTCAGTCCAAAATAATTTTGTCAGACGTGTCGTAGTGAAGCTGCTGAGTGTTGGACACAGCTGTCCCTCCTGTCCTCGACCACCCACACTGGTCTGAAGGGAGTTAGTGAGTCGGTCACAGGTAGACTGACTCAGTCTGAACACCTGGTCGAGTGTGGCGTGACGAGGCTAGCTGCTAGCTTTAGCATCAGTGTGCGAGCTCTGACCTCTGGGTTTGCTGCTAAATGTTTTGTGTTAGGTGATTGGATTGAATTGAACAGTGCTCCTATCAACACATCTGGGCGTTTTTTAAATGTAAATGTTCCGAGCAGCGTCTTCTTGTCTGTCATGTGACAGTGACACTGTGGCCTTCAATAACACATGGGGTCAAAGGTCACCACAGAACGCCATTAATCAGTGTTAATTTCTGGAATGGTTATCGTAGCATCTCCACGTTCCGTCTCTCCCTTCATGTTTGCCAGCGAAATGAAAGTGTGTTTGAATAGAGTTTGACTCTCATATGTTTGAAAAGTCCTTGAAAAGTTTTGAAAATGTTGAAATATTATCCATGAACATGTGAGAGAGCCCTGGCTGTCTGTCAGAAGTACTGAGCAGACGCCTGGATAAATGAGACTTTATTATTATACTGAAAAATTAGAGAGTTTGTTCATGGTCTTGATATGTTTTGCTGTTGTTACACACAGACCCTGATTCGTCTAGAATTTTTCAATAACTGATCTACAAATGCTCCTTTCTGGGTGAAATATTCCTTCACCACTTGCTGTCTGTGTCAGCTTCCCCCACTTGAACTCTCTCCCGGTGGCAGTCAGTCTGAGGATTTAACGCTGATGTGGTCAAGTGTGGAACGGTAAAGTATGGCTCCTGAAACCTCGCCGCTCATTTAAGGTCACTCGATAAAAACAGCGTGGGCTACGTGACTGAAATGCCCGATCCTCGCAGATCCAGGATTCAGAGTATTCTTGAAGTGTTGAAAGTTATTTTGAGATGTTGTTTGAACACAGAGGTGGATCAGTGTTACCTTTGTGCACCCTTCAAAATGGATTCAGCCATGCCTGGCCCAGGCAGAATAATGGTGCCCTTGAAGGCAGAGTGTTGAGGCCGTGGTCGTTGTTCTGGCTCAGTGCTGCGGCGCAGTGTGCTGGGATTGTTCTGCACAAGTGCAACATCACTTTATGAAATTATTAAAGAACTGTGGATGCTCCTCGCTGTTGGAGACACTTTATTAACTGCTTTGTATCTGTCACTTGTGGGTTAAAAATGTCTTTTCCTCCTGCTGTGCGGTGTGAACACGATGCAGAAATTCTTCTCCCCCGCTCCCTCTTCCTCGCTCCCAAACACAAACACATGTAAATTGAACTTTTCTTAACGATTGACTGTGCAGCAGAACGCCACATGGCTCTCCAGGGAGGATACGGTGCCCCTGAAACATGCAGAAATACGCAGGTGATGAATTTACTTTCATTTAATAGCTTCTTCTGCTGTAAGGGTTCATCTTTTGTCTTTGTGCACACGACAAAGAAGAAGAAAGGAATCAAATCAAGCCTCCTCTCTGCTCGTCTCTGCGCCCGGCTGAGGCAAAGAGCCAAAGGGTCGCCTCCTCTTTTTTATGTGGTAGCTTATTCGGCGTGCGACAGACCCGTCTCAGGAGGATGTGTTGTTTCTCTCAGCTGTCGGGGCGTGTCCTGTCCCACCAGTCCAGCTGTGGCTGCGTCCACACCAGCGATGGGAGAGAGGAGAGCCCTCGCCTCATCTCACCCTCTGCAGAGAGCTATTAACTGGGAGGAAACCACCTCTCTGTCTCCCCCCTTGCTCCTGCCGTCTCCCTCCCCGCTTCAAGTGGGAGACAGATCGGTCAAGGTGACCCGAGCCTGCACGCTGCCTGCTCGGCCCGCCCGCTCACACGCCACCGCTCCTCAAACACTCTGTGCTGTGGACTTGCACGCCACTCATCCCCCAGGTGGTGGACTTCAGAGCCGCCTTCAGCAGCGACTCCCCGCCATGTTTCGCTACTACCTGCTGCCGCGTGGCCTCTCTGTTTCTCTGTGGCGCGATGGCGTAGAAATCTGAGCGTGCTCCTTTTTTAACGTGTCAGAGCTGTGTTAATAAAACATGCTAATGTAGCCAATTACCAGCTAACACAGTAACCTCTGCAGACACATGATGATTAGAGGAACACTCGTCGTGCTCATAATGTGATGATGTATTACATTATCAGGAAATATTTTATCACAGGATCAGATTTTATTATAGTCTCACTCTTTCAGAGAAACATTTTATTAAATCCTGTATTTCATTTGCTGCCGTCTCTAAAAGCTCTCCATTAAAAGCAGAACTGCACCGATTCTCTGCTCAAACATCATTTAGCCATAAAAAGAGTGTTTAAATAATCTTTTTAAGGTAAAATTAATGAAGGTCTGTGCAGATGATGGAACAGTAAATCTTCCCTTCAAACCAGCGCCAATGAAATTCATACCACACGAGTCCAATGAGCCGTGTTCACCAAAGCTTCACCAAAGCCTTTTCCTGAGGCCGGTGTATTTGTTTCATTGTGTCACCTGTGGTTTGAGGACTGCAATCCCGACGCCTCGAGTTTGGCATATACGCCCAGCGTGCAAACTACTCCAGAATTATGGAACCCCTGAAACAGAGACCTTTGAAAACGCTACTGACCCTGTTTCAGGTTGAAAACTCCAGGGTTGTGTTTTTTTTTGGACGGGTGGAAACAGAGACTTTTGGAAACAGAAGCTCATGTTTGCTTTGGGTTTTGGAGCCAGAAGTGACCATATTTAGAGGTGACCAAGAGGCTGGCACTGAGAAGGAGCGAGGAGTAAATCTGACTCACAGACTGTGGCACCGCCTCACAGACAGCCTGTCAGTCAAAGAACCTTGTTTTTAAATATACGTAACTTTAAACCTCAATAAAATGTAAACAAGTGAGTTATATAAAAGTCAGCCCTGTACAGTCGTCATGAATGTTGAAATCATTGATAGAGACCATGTTTATTTCTACATATTAACATGGGGTCTCTGAGGACTGACTCGCTCTTGGAGCCTCAAGTGGAAGAACTGCAGGTTTTGTCTTAATGTTTCAGCGTCTGTAGTTGCTGCTTGTTAAAAAACACTGGGCCTCCAAAACACTCTCTCACACACTCTTGGTGAATTAGGGGCTGAAAGCAGCTTTTAAATGATGCAGCACAAAAGCAGTGATTAAAATTATATGTTTTAAAAGCTAAACAGACAGTCAGCTGATATTACGTTCAAATAGAGTTTAAGTCTGATATGTTTGAATAAGTGGGGCAAGACAACAAAAAACGTTGTTATTGGTCCTTGAATAGTCCTGGAAAAGTTTGGACATTTTGTCCATGACAGTGTGTAGGAACTGTTTTGGATGACCATATTCAGAGGAGACGGCGGAGCTGTGGAGGAGGTGAATCTGATGTAGAATCAGAGGACATCACTGTGGTAGCGACCTGTCAATCACAAAATAGCCACGCCCTGAAGCGTCCCCTGTTTTCGTCTGTTTGACTCTAAATGAGACGAACATGAACTAAACATAATTCTGTGTCAACAGAGTCTTGAAGCGAGCGATTGAGGCCATAAGCTCATGAGGAAAATGTTTACTGAGGTCATAAATCAATCATTTCCTAATAGACGAACATAGACGCCCCCTGGTGGCCATTAGAAGGAACACAGGCTTCTGTATTCGCTTCACTCTTCAGACTTGAAGATAACCTTTTGGTTGCACATGATAACTTTGCCAATGAGGACGTTATTGACACTGTCTTCGCTGAGGATGATGCAGATGAACAGAGGCCGCAGACGTGGATGAAGAATGTGTTTCCTGTGTTCAGAGGCAGCAGCAGCAGCATCATGTTGTGTAAGGCCTGTGTAGATTAACCAGAGCGATGCTTTAAGATTCTCTGAGAGCTGCCTTCCATCTCCTCCTCTCTCCTGGGGTCAGCGCTGGCTGCACCACCGCACAGAACAAAAGGCTTATTCTGAGGTGATCAATCCTGAAGTGAAAGGTACGCAGAGCGGAGTTAAGATGACGAGAGGGAGGGAGAGCAGCGGGCAGCGGTGAAGGTCACTCACACAGGAAGCTGAGAATCTTTGGGAATCCTGCGTAAAGAGGAGGCCTTGTTAACGGTGTCCACCGCAGAGTGGAGCTAACGGGAGTCTCCTCGGACCTGACAGGATGCGGATTCATCAGAATGTGATGAGAAAGAATCGTCTGCGGCACTGGCAGGCGCTTTCCTCTGCAACAGTGTTGGAAGCTTTCCTCCACACTCCTGCCGTCAGCCGCCCTGCCAGCGCCGCAGCAAATATTAGCTCTGCTTTTCTAAGGAAATAACCAGCATGCAAATAATAGACGGCGAACATAAACATGTGCACGACAGAAAGAATACCAATAATACATCTGTGTGTTTGTGCAGCTCGTTCTGGGGCCGTCTGTGTGTTTGTGAACAAACAAGTGTTTGCAACATTCGGTTGCACGACTGACTGAACACTGGTGTGTGTGGGCTGGTCGGGTGGCGTCTCTGCGCCGTGTTTGTGCTGATGTCACTGCACATTTTCAGTGTGTGTGTGAACACGTGGCCTCTTGTCTCCCAGAGTTCCTGAGATGCTCCTAAACCTGCTAATCTTAATTCCACTGAGAGTGTGTGTGTAATTAGAGTTTGGATCAGCGCCAGCGTGTAACTGCACCGGCTTCTGGTCCCGACCCCGCTGCACTGTGGGTGACCCCCCCGCTCAGCCTCGCAACATCCACCCCTCCACCCCCACCCGTCCATCACAGCGCCGGTGAAGGGCTTATCTTGGATCCAGAACCTGTGTCAGACCTGCGCTCCTGTACTTTTTGATTCTGTTTCATCTCATCTCAGCCTGTCTTCACTTTCTTTACTTTTCTTTATTTCTTCTTCCCGCAGCTGTCGAACCTCCTCCGTCACTCTCCTCTCTTTGTTTTAACCTCAGAATCACCTCCGCTCATTTCTGCCGTCACTCTCAAGTCAAACTCTGATACCTCGACGTTATCTCGCCGCCGTGCCTTCTGAAACATGGAAGATGTTGCAGCTTAATGTTACAAGTCCTGTTTTACTTTTCTCTTTGTGTTATACAAAGATTTATCTGAACACGGAGCCACGGTCTCACTGCAGGAGGTAACATGGAGGTCTGTGGGGGGGTGACTCGCTGTTGGAGCCAGCCTCTAGTGGACATCAGAGGAACTGCAGTTTGCTGCTTGGTGATAACAAGTCATCGTGTCTGTAATGACTTGAAACAGTGGCATTGATGTAGAGTCTTAAATAACTCACTGAGGACGAGGTTCTGAGTGTGTGAGTCACGATTATTCGTCCGGCGTGGTGAGCTGCAGTGTTTGGGATGTTTGTGTGTGAGCAGAGACAGGTTGGAGCTGTTCCAGCTGTTAGTGAAGTGTAGATTTGGTTTTTAAAGTTTCTGGCAGGCTGTCAGTCTCCCCTGATATTCCCATCAGAAAACATCATTTAAAAGTTTGCTGACTAAAATCTTGTTTTTCTTCAAAATGCATCTCTGGACATGTTTGCTCCGCTCGGCTACTCGTTCTGGGCTCTGGTCCAGTGACTGCTGGCTATCAGATGTCAAACTCTGTCTCCTTGTAGTCATAAAACCTGGAGGCTCCCGTCTTCACACACACACACACACACACACACACACACACACACACACTCACACACACACACACTCCACCACCTCGGCCCGTCCAAATATCCATTTCAAGATAACACCTCAGAGTGAGAGCTTCGGCTTTAAACGGAGACATGTGAGCGCTCGCCGTGGTGATTAGTTAAACGCTCAGTCACTGAGTCTGTCAGTCGTTGCTTTGTTTGAGGCTTCAGTTGTTGATATTCACTTTATTTCATCTCGTCAGGAGCTCTCTGAAGTTTCTTTACTCTTCATCTCTCTGTGTTTGTGATGGTGCGCTCCTCTCTGATGGGCGGTGATTAGCATCGTGGACGAGGCGATGGCGTCCTGACAGATACAGTACGTACAGGAGGGAGATTAACAGATCTGGAAGGGGAGATGGATGGAGAGGTGCACGGCAGGGACAGCAGGAGGCCGACGGTGAGAAAGACGGAGAGCTGGAGGTAAAAAAGAGGAAGAAGAGACAAAAAGATGTGTAGAGAGTGAGGGAGGGATCAAAGCCTTCTCCCTTGTCAGTATTCACAGCGTGCGTCCTCTACACCCCACCTCACCGCCGCAGAGATGGAAAGATGAAGCGAGAGAGAAGCAGCAAGCAGCTAACGTCGCTTCACAGACGAAGATTTCCTCTCCCTCCCCTCCCTCCCTCCCTCCCTCTCTCCCTGCCGCCACGACTCTCACTCCACAGTTTTCCTTCAGTGATGCTGAAGGATGATTGAGAGCTCTTTCCACCGACAGCATTTTTAAACATCAATAAATAAACGTCTTGATGTAGTGCGCTGAGATGTGCAGCGTATGTGATGTGTGTGTCTGTACACGTGCGCTGCTGACTGCACACAGGGTGTGTGTGTTTATCTGTGTGTGTGTGTGTGTGTGTGTGTGTGTGTGTTCTGTGCGCCCAGGCGATCCGGCGCTCCATCCCTTCTTCCCAGGGGCGAACTCTTTGAACGCCTTTGTCTTTCTCTCTGCTCTCATTTCTTTCTCTTCGCTCTCTCACAAGCTTTTTTTTCTTCTTCTTCTTCTTCTTCTTCTTCGCTGTGTTTGCAGTCACTCATCCCTCTCCTGCATCCTCCCTTCCTTCTCTTTAGTCTCATTTCCTTTTTCTTCTGTTTCTCTCCTGCATCTTTCCTTTTTCTCTCCTCCTCCTCCCTCCCTCTGTGCGCTCTGCTGACGCACTCAATCTCTTTGGCACACGGCTGCTCACTTTGAGAACGCTCAAACACAATTCCCTCAGACAGCCTCAGTGTGTGTGTGTGTATGTAGATGCAGCATCTCTGAAGCCACACATCAATCTATTGGTTTGTTTTTAAAGCTGCTAGAATCAATATTTGTACATATTTAAGAGTGAATCAACATATGTTTATGGTGTTGCTGTACCGCTGGGCGATAAAACAATAATTCTCTTGATGTAAATTTCCTTGATAGAGATATAATAAATGTTTGATGACTATAGAGGGGGCAGTAATGCACCTTGAACACCAGTTGCTACCCATCATTAACCAGAAGAAGAAGTGTGTCCACTAATAGACTCTTTCACTGTTAGTACACAGCATGATGTTTTTTGGTGGGCGGGGCTTAGCTGGAGGCCAAACAGTTCTCCACAGACATTAGCTAGCGCTAGCTAACAAGTTGTGTTGTCTTGTTGTAGGCGATGGAGGAAGATGATGTGAGTGGTGCGTTCAGAAACACTCACTGTGAGTGTGGGAGCGACTCTGACACAAACTGGAGCGTTGACTGTCTGAATGTAGCGTTGGGTTATCCAGAGCAGCGCACTCTCAGAGTGGCAGAGCGCACTCTGGACACTCTGTCTGTGGAGACGGAGCAGCAGAGCGCCGAGCGGAGTGAACGTGTGATTAACTTAACCGTTGGTTCATTCATGTAGAAATATAAGGCTGCGTTTCTTCCACCAACAGGGCTCTCATTTTAGTGTAGAGCGTCAGACTGAATTTACCAACGCACCATGTCAGGTCACTCACTCTCCGGGACCGCCAGTGTTACTTGAATAAGTAAACACTGAGCAACGGGACCAGACTGGCCGATCCGTATGCTCTCACTCAGTGGATGGATGATGTCACAGGAAGCCAATCTTACAAAGGAGGACCACACTTGTTTGTTTTGCTATGGAAGCTAACGTTAGCTAATGTGCTAAAAAGTTAGCGTTGCAGAGAAATCCAATATTCCTCTTAATCCCTCCCCAGTTTCTGATGAGGTGGACATGATAACCCTTAATACACATAACCTTATTCATCCCTACAACAGGAAATACTTTTTCCCTAACCTGATATGAAGTGTGCGCTGCACATGTGAGCATTTTTGATGATGGCCTCCGTCCAGTCCTTTGGTCTGATCACATTTAACCATAGTTGTCTTTGTTTTTGTTGACGGGCAGTGGCGGCTGGTTTTGAGCCATGACTCCTTCTATTCTGGCTCCAATAACACAACAAGACAAACACATGTTAACACTCCTGTGGAGCCTACAGCCCTGTGGGGGAGAGGCAGCTGCACCTCCAGCTGATAGCATGATGTCATTGTGATGTCATTGTGACGTCAGCTCTAAAAGGGTCTACGTACAAGTACGGTAACATCATCACAACAGAGAGTCCCACTTTTCCCAAAAGTGGTTTCAGTCATTTTAGACATTATCACGCAGATGTTTGTAAAGTGTTCAGTTCCTGGTCAGTGTGGCTTTAATTGGTAATTTGATGCTTTAAAAAGAGGGTTCTGATGTCATGATTGACAGCTGTGTGAGCCAATCGTGTACTCACTATGAATGGTGCTGCGTACAAGATGGCAGCAGCTGTATCTGGATATTTTGGCTTCGTTTTTCTACAGTGGGAGGAAGAGCAGACATGTCGTCCATCTTTATATTATATACAGTCTGTGTACCTCCATGTTGGGTCCTTGAATTCAAGGGAATTGGGCCTGAAATATCCCTTAAAGTCCTTGAACTTGATGTTTAAGAAGATGGATCAATCAGTTATTTAAATACTAAGCAGCGGCAGCAGTGTGTTCATGTTGTTGTTTCTGTCTCCATGTGTTTACACATGTGCATTCAGTTCAAACATGCTAACGTTACCTGCAGGCACATTTGCTCCTGTGCTCTTGTGTTACTCCTCTCTCTCTCTCTCTCTCTCTCTCTCTCTCTCTCTCTCTCTCTCTCTCTCTCTGTCTCTCTCTCTGTGTTTGAGAAAATCCATTTATGAAAACACACACACACACACACACACACAGGCAGTTTGGTATGAGGGGTCAAACGTTTCACCCAACCACACTACAACGCGTCACTTGCGCCTACTTAGGACACGTCAGATCTGATCAAACCGCGTGAGCGCACGCCTACATTTTACATTGGGTTACTATGGAGACACGAGTGTTACACACACACACTCGCTACGTGACGCGCAGGCTCATGTGCAGGTATCTCCAAATTATGAGGGGTGAAACGTATCAGCGAACATGCACACACTGCATTCACCATGTACTTGATACGTGTATATTACCTGTGCAACCATCACCGTGTACTTGTTTCACGTGCAATGCCTGTACACGCCTAGACGTGTGGTTATTAGAAGTGCGTGCGTTTACACGTCATGTGAGCGCAGGGGTCAAAAGTGTCAGCTGTGTAGCAACAGTCGTGTGACGGACATGTGACACGTAGCATCGTTATGCTAACTAGGTAGTAGTGTATATATATATATTTTTAATATTTTATATATTTTTAACTCCCTAGGCTAAAGAAAAACAGGAGAAAACAGGTACAACAGACATAGCAGCTCACCCCTACGCTCCGTGCAAACAATAATATGTGGTAACGTTAGTGACTATTTACAATATCTACACAAACGACTCAGTCGGCCCTAAGGCGCTGGTCTGAACAAAAGGTACAATATTTAGCAAGACAAGCTAAACGAACACACGATAGTCACACAGTAAAGCACTTATCAATCACAAAAACCAAAGAACGATGCGCTGCTGCCGTGTACGAGAGAGGAGGTGGCTTCTGTGTGGCCGCCATTATGAAGGCCGAGCCCCTCACTCAACCAATCCGGCAGCCGTGACGTCACACTTGTTACCCAGGCGACTGTTGACACTGAAGGTCGAGCCCCTTGCTCAGCCAATCCAGCCGTAGCGACGTCACGATCGTTCAGCAAATCAGCAGGGCCCAGTATTTCAAAACTTGTAATCCGGATCAGAATAATTCGTATAATGAAATCCTCCTTTTCTCAGTCAGGGATCAAGGTGATCCTGCTGACTTCATCCGGGTATTTCAGAACATTGGCAGGATGCATCACTTTGATCCCAATCTGACTGGACAGGATTTCCAAATCTCACGACTCCGCCCCGGATCTGAAACGTTTCACCTTTGGGGGCGTGACTTTCAGATTATGACCCGCTGTGCTCTGTGTCCACGGCGGGACACTTCACGGAAGGAGCAGCTAGTAGCCCAGGTTTCACATTAAACTGTAAGTATACCGTTATCTAATGTGTAGCGTTTTTAAGACCATACGAAGGCCACTCACCATCTGATGTGAGCCAGCTATTTGAATTGTCACCTACTTAAAACGTGGGCGTACCGATCTCTAATTGAGTATGAATTTTGCGGTTCATTCAGAAGTGTCAGAGGATTGAGTTTGGCTATGCTACAGTAATGCTGATGATATGCTTTTCTGTAACGTTACTTGAACAATTTCTCTGAGTATTGTGGATTCCTGATAATGATAAAGATATGCTCATACACACTCTACTTCTACTTTCAGAGTACACTCACACCCATGGACCACTCAGCAATGCCACTGCTAATGAAGACAACAGGTCGAGTGCTGGAAATCCCTGGACATGTATCACCTGTTGTAGAAGGCTCCCACTAAACATATAGCACTATAGCATCTGATTTGATGAAGTAAAATCAGTTTGTACACACAAACACTTCATGAAATACATTGCTGCATGTTATAAAATCACAGTCAAGCACTTCCCAGGCATTTTAAAAGGTGCATTTTCAAGCTTATCTGAATTAAGTAAAATTTGTCAGCATGAAAATATACATTGAAAGTGCTTAAATGTGATTTAAATTGAGACTTATTATGTTCATCCCTGTGTTGTTTCTTGCACTCTATGTTAAGAAAATGTGCTATACAAATAAATTTGCTTTGCATTGCATTTCCTTGCCTTTGTCTGACCACAAACATATGTTGGATGTTTTGGTACAAACAAGTTACAATGTTAGGTGAAACTAGACGTTGAGAAGTAGGTCTGTATTTGTTACTATTACTTACAGCAGTTTCAGGAAATATGGCCAAACAATATTTTTCTATGCTTGAAATTACTTAGAACTAAAACAGATTAAGTGTAATGAACATCTTGAGTAACAATATCTAGGAGAAGTGGAGCTGAGACTTTGTCAAATCCACCTCTGAGGTGGGATCCAAATAATCCTGAAATTTGGTATCAAATTGATCCAGATCTCTGCCTTCACTTTTGAAATAACCGAATGCAGCCTTTATCTGGATTAAAGGGAGGATTGGATTACCAGAGCTGAATCCTGATCCTCAAATACCCAGTTTTCAGATCAGATCAGGATTTAATCCAATCCGGCCAGGATAATCCTGTCAGATAACTTTGAAATACTGGGCCCAGGGGTCCGTTTCACAAAGCAGGTTTAGTGAAAAATGTCAGGTTTAAATCGGGCTCGGGCCCACAATTACAGTTAATTGGACGGGCTGGCCGGTCCCGGACATAACGTGCACGGGCTCGGGCCTAGTCGGGCTGGATTTTTTTGGGCCTGATCTAAGCTCTATTAGCTGCTCTCGTGGAAAGGGGGTCAGTTCTGGATGTCTGAAAAGCTGTTTCCACAAACAGTCTAATTCGCAAAAGGGCAAAATGCAAAATGCAAAAAAAAAAAAAATAGTTTATGAAAACACAACTATTGATTAAAAACATACAGATGGAGGTTTGCAGCATTTAGGATCCAATTCAATAATAAGCTATATATTCACAATTAGGCTGTTGTAGCCTATATATTATCTTAGTTAAATATTTTTAAACCACAGCCAGACATCGAGGGTGGTCAGTAGCTCTGATTTGTGAGGATAAAATAAAGATTAAAAAAATCATGCGTGAGTATACGCACGCGTATGTGTGCAGCGACTTGATTCATTTATTTATTCCACTCTTGCGAAGCACACACACACACACACGCCTGCCTGCACGTGTAACTATGGAGACAGTTTGCTAAAATAGGCTTATTTGACGCGTTCAAGTGTTAATGATGTGTACATGCACTATGTGTGTGCGAGATTCACACGCACACGTAGTGTAGTGTATGTGTGGCGTTTGTAACGCGCTGTGCACGCGTACTGATAAGTTGTGTGAGCGTGTCCCCTCATAGTTATGTACGTGGAGCGAACAACGCCTGTGCGTCATGTAGCGAGTGTGTGTGTGTAACACTCGTGTCTCCATAGTAACCCTATGTAAAATGTAGGCGTGCGCTCACGCGGTTTGATCAGATCTGACGTGTCCTAAGTGACGCGAGTGACGCGTTGTAGTGTGGTTGGGTGAAACGTTTGACCCCTCATACCAAACTGCCTGTGTGTGTGTGTGTGTGTGTGTGTGTGTGTGTGTGTGTGTGTTTGTGTGTGTGTGTGTGTGTGTGTAACTGCTTGTGTCCACCTCTGTGCACACATATCAAGTGACGCGTTGTAGTGTGGTTGGGTGAAACGTTTGACCCCTCATACCAAACTGCCTGTGTGTGTGTGTGTGTGTGTGTGTGTGTGTGTGTGTGTGTGTGTGTGTGTGTGTGTGTGTGTAACTGCTTGTGTCCACCTCTGTGCACACATATCATAATTAGGTTTCTGTATGAACAGTTTGCTCTGCCACAGTCAGATACTCACTCACACACACACACACACACACACACACACACACACTCTCACACACACACACACTCTCACACACACACACAAACTACCCTGCAGAAGACTGAGAGCCAATTTAGGAAGTAGGCGACTTGCACTGTAACTCCTCTGGCTCCTGGTTATCTTTGGAGCGCTGAGTGTTTGCTGTACAGCAGCTGCCTACTCGCAGCACGGCATAATGAGATTTGTGCAAATTGTATCTTGTGTAGGACTCAGTCCAAGATGGCTGTGCTCAGAATTCTCACTCGTCCTCAACTCGATGGTGTCGGTCCAGTTTCTGTCAGCGCTCCTCTCTCACATCTGCACCAACAGTGACGACGTCATTTTAAAAACACATCAGAGCTGTATCTGATCTGTTCCATGTGATGCCACCACCTGGACTTATTGTTCCCTCCACTCTTAGACTTACACCTGCAGTTTTTGGGAAGCGTTCCTGTCGGCCACAGTCACATTTAAATCTCCAACCTCAGCTCTGAGTGCCGGGACGTAGCAACATGTTTATTTACTGCGTGTCTGATTGTCTGACTGCTTGTGTTTGTTGCCCTGTTGGACTCTGTTGTGGCGACGTGGCCGTGTTCCCAGACCTCAGAAGGTGATGCTGCGGGTAAAATGTTATCATAGCAAATAGGAACAAGGGCCAAGATTTTGCACAACAACAAAAAAACAGACCCAGGTTGTAAGAAATAAAATACATTTTCTTGGACAATAGTTCAGGTGCAAACAGCTTGTTCTGGCTCTGTGTTCCTGTCGGCGACCTCTGGATACAGGATCCACGCTGATGTCAAGTTACAGCCCTCAAATCTTGTTCTCTGGTTCAGACTCACTGCCTCATAAAGTCATTTCCTTTGGCAGCAGGCAAAAACGCTTTACCTCCCCGACACTGAGCTACACACACACACACACACACACACACACACACACACACACACACTCAGTGACCATTTTAAATCATCTACACTGTCCCTTGAACCTCAGATACCTCTCATGTACGCACCAACAGGGCTCTGATGGTGAAGGAATTTCCCCTGCAGTGATCAGACGTGGCTCAACAGAGTGATATACAGTGTTAGCAACGTTTCTTTCTTCTATCGTTTCAGTGCTCTGTAAATAAGCTGTAATGTTCAGCTGTTATCAGGTGTGTTGTTACTTATTAAATGGCAAAAATGATAAAACAAATTAAATCCTTCTTTACTGTTAAAGCAGGGTGCAGCGTTTATTTCAGCTCAGATGATTTGGTTGCGTCTGGCTCAAGGTAGAGTTCCTCCTCGCTCTGGATGAAGGGAAGGCTGGAGGACCCAGGCAGAGAGATTTTTGTGGTGTTTGTGGTGCACAACTTGGTATGAAATGTCCCACACATTGCAAAAAACAAAGAAAGGAAGAAAAGGGGAAAAACGATTTAGAAAATAGTTCTTTTTAAATGAACTGATAATAATAATAATAATAATAATAATAATGATTCGTATTATTAATCAATAATAATAATTATAATATATTATAATTATTATTATTATTATTATTTATAATTATTTTACAGAATTATTCTAATTTTTAAGCTCTCTTTTCATGTCATTTCCTTGTTGGTTTGTTTTTAACTTTTTTTTAATGTCTTGATTTTTGTTTAAATTTTCTATTTTTTCAGATTTCTTGCTAATTTTTGGGTCATTCTTATTTCGTTGCTCACTGCCTTCTTCCCATGTTTTTTGAAAGAAGTGAAGCCAATTTACTTTCAGGTTTCAAAGGGCTAAAAATAATTTAAAAAACAATGTGAACCTTGCGGTTGTTGCAGTTGCTTGTCGTCCCCTGCGCTTGACGTGTCCACACAACTTTTTCCATTTAATTTTCTGATTGTTTTTAGGATTCTAGTATTCGTTTATATTCCTTGTTTATTATGTAGTTGGAAAGTGATTTTAATCTTAATGACAAAACAACAACAAAAAGCATTAAGCAGCAGGAAAACCAGATGTTTCCCTCGGGAGGTGGTGGAGACCAAAACAAAGAGAAAAGGAGTGTCTGTAGGACTCTGTCACGTCGGCATCATGACTCACTGCTGGCTGACGACTTCTTCGCAAACAACTTTAGAAGGGAATGATACACGTATGTTAACAGCTGGTTCCCAAGTTGTGAAACTGATGAAAACACATCTGTAAAATCAACATCAGCTCGTGTTTCTGCAGCAGAATCACATAAATTCTTCACAGAGATGATTTAAAGTTTCATGAAAACAGTCAATTCAACATTTTAGTGTCCTTGTCTGTTTTTAATTGTCAATAAAAATGTTTTAAATCCAGGTTGGTGAAACCTGCAGAGCTCACGGAGCGGATTATTGTTCAGTAACACAACTGTGGACAGTTTCAGTTTTACAGTAAATATATGTAATCGTGAATGTAAGCAGCGTGTGTGTGTTGAGCCAGGCGTCTGTGTTTAGACAGAGGTTACCTGCCTGTGAGACAGGAGGACAGGCTGTTTGCAGAGAGGCTGCGGGGAGGTGGACTGAATCTCTAAAGTTTGTTTACCGCAACATTCAGATGCTCCTCCATCTGCTTTTTATCCACTAAATCAATTCTGTTGCTTTGTGCTGTTCAAGGAGCTGCGCTTATGAAAAAGGATGTGTCTGCATGCAGATTCGCGCCTCTCCTGCTTCCTGTTCGCCACACAGATCCACAGTGTGATGTTGCTGCCCGGCTCGGCCTGTTGCGTCATTGTGAAGGATTCTGCCCGAATGCAGAACTTCTCTCAGTTTGTTTCTTCCCTCAGAGAGCGTCTGTGCAGGAGCATTTGGATTCGGCTGGTCGGACAGGAAGTCAGTGGATTTATTAAGAATAGTTTGTGTTAATAGATGATAATTTATGTCAAAGCAGAGCGGAGCAGACTCCAGAGCAAGATGGCAGAGTCCTCGGGGTGCTGCGTTGCTACACACCCGGCAGTCATCACACTCACAGAGGCTACATATTTTGGCTCACAGACACTTCACACAGTGGGACGTCTAATCATGACAAATCGGGACTCGGCACAATGAGCTGCTCATTTGTGTTTTCATCAGTTAGTGCGTGTTGACTGCTGCGGTGGCACCAGAGAGTGTTCAACAACAAGATGTCAGACTGGTCTCACGCTTTGTATTTGTGTTGGTGGCAACAAGGCGACTCTTTGTGTTTGTGTTCTGCTAATATGTTTCTGTTGTAGTGTGAGGCTGAGCTTTCTTTCGTCTTATAAACCATATTTTCTACTGTGTCTCCTCCACAATTAGTAATATTTTAATTCAGTTTCATCACTGGCTTCTTTAAACACTTTTGTCTTTTATCAAAAGTGCTAATTAACTTCCTGTAGAAAATAAAAAGAGGAATGCACTCAGGCAGTATCCAGGTACGTCACGCTCCGTCCTCCACCAGCTGACATTAAACTGGCTGCAGTCACTTCACACACACACTCATCGTTGCATCACTTCTCTCCAGCTGCTGTGTGAATTAATAGTGTGTGTGCTTATTTTAGGTCACCTAATTAAAGAGTGTAAAGTTAACCTTAATAGTGTGTGAGGAGTTGTGCGAGCTTTGAGTCGTTTAGGGCTGCAACTGGGAATTATTTTTGATACCAGTGAATCCATCAGAGCTGCAGGCTCAGGCCCACCTCTGCTGCTGGGATCCATCTCACAGGATCCATGGTGGAAAATCACACGTCTTTATGGCACTTTTATATTTAATGAATGGACCTGCACTTGTGTGGCGCTTTTCTAGTCTTCCAACCACTCAAAGCGCTTTTACACCACATGTCACATTCACACACTGGTGGACGAGGCTACCTTACATGGTGCCACCTGCTCCTGAGCTTGAACACACTCACACTGATGGAACAGCCATCAGAAGTAATTTGGGTGCAGTCTGTTACCCAGGGATACTTCTGCATGTGGCCTGGATTAGCCGGGGATCGGACCAATTTCCGATTTGAGCCACAGTGATACATTACACCACTTCCATGCCACTGAATGAGTAGACCTGTTATAAGCTGACTAAACATTCGGTTTCATGTTTAGGTGACATTAATATTTGTCGTGCTTTCCTTGTGTTTGTCATTTGTAAATGAGTGTATTATATTGGTAGATGCCATGTATCTACAGAGTGCGAAGGGTTAATATAGATTCCACATGACCTATAGAGGTAAATAATACAACCGTGACACTGGTTTTTAATATAAGTGTTATTTATATAGTTGGGTAACGTCATGTTGAGCAGCAAATATCTTCCATACTGATATCATGACTCAGCTAGTGTGATATCATGACTAGCTAGTGTTACTGTATATCAGTTGGTTCCCAACTGGTCCAGATTTCTCGTCAGTCATTAATTCAAGGTCCGCACAGTTTAATACATTCAGTGTCACCCTTGTTTGATTGATGCAGTTTGCTGTCTCTGTCCAGTGTCTGTCTGTTAGTCACTCACTCTACAGCAGGAAACAGCACTTCACACTAAAAGATTTGGGCTGGAAATTCACTGTACTGGTCCCGTGTGGGTCTTGACCCACTAGTTGGGCTCCACTGCTGTATTTGACAGTAGCAAGCTAACTGGCAAAATCATAGGGTTGGAATGTGAGTTATTTACTACTTATTGAAACTACGTTAAGGTCCTGACACACCAAGCCGACGGTCATCCGTCGACCAAAGTCGGGCCGTCGTTGAGCGTCTGTGGCCCTAGTTTTTGCGGTGTGTCCCGCACCGTCGGCACTTTGGCGTCGGCGGCTTTTCGGCCGATTGAGCATGTTGAATCGGGGGCGGAGCTTGTCGGTGAGAGAGATCACTCTGATTGGCTGTTCAGGTTTTATTTCCTCGCCCCAGTAGTGAGTGAATCTGCCTGTAGTGAAACCGGGGAAAGAAAGTGGGAAGAAGCAGCGGGTTTATCGGGCAGCTGAGTGAAGTGGAGCCTGCGGAGGAAACACCGGGACCGTCTGGATGTAATAGTCCGTGGAGGTGCTGCGGTGCTCGGCTGCACAGATAGGAAACCCCTCGGCTGACAGGATGTACCACTCTCTCACTCCGCTCTCTCTCACGCAGGCGCAGAACGTACATGCTACTTGGCCGTCGGATGTAGTCCGTGTAGTGTGTTCAAATGCAACTGACACAGGGCGACGTGAGGCCACGTAGACGACGCAACAGTTGGCTTTCGTCATGGCTAGTTCTTTGATGTCAGTTTGGTGTGTCCGTGACACTCAAAAATGTATCTAGTGATTTCCAGAAGTGTCTTTCCCAGTGTAACTCTATGGGAAAAGTCTTTTTTGGCATCATGTGACCGACCTCAGACCTCCTGTTTGCCCACTGTGAAAACTGGCTTCAAACCCTGGCACACCTCCTGAAGGCCTGGCTCCGTCAAAGGTTAAAAATAAAACCAATTCTCCCTCCAGCTCCTGTACAGCTCACTAATCAACAAGCAAAACAACAAGTTGTGATTCACAGGTTTTATCTTGGGAGCAGAGTCTCTGGACTCTGTCGGGAACCTCACAGTGATGATTCCATGTTTCAGAAACATGTTAATTAGTGTCAGAGGAGCTGGGAGGCAGATGGAGCCAAGCTCGCTGTAGTCTGCGTCGCTAAGCTAAGCTAAGCTAAGCTAAGCTAACAGGCTGCCGGATGTAGCCTCATATTTAAGAGTGGTATTGATGTGATTTATTACTGAGCCACTGAGCCAGAGTGTGAAGATGCAGGTTCACTAAGATGTTAAACAATTCTGTTTTAAAAGAAGAGACTGGAGGAAAACAAGAGTTCAGCTCCTCCTCGTCCAGCTGCTCCTCCACAGAGGAGCGCAGACAGATCTGGAAACAGACACATGCAGGAGTTTAATGAGCTGACTCGCTCCACGAAGACAATCCAGGACACTGAGACATTTCTCCCTCCTCGTCTTCACTGTGGAGAAACAGAGACGTTCCCTGCGGCTGTTTCTGTAACCTTTGGTGAGGATGTTATTACAGGGCATCACAGTTAGAGAGGAAGAGCCGACGTGTCGATAGAGACGATTGACGGCCTCACGGGGACGAAAACATTCAGCAGATTAATTACAGGCTGTGGACGAGTCAGACGGGGGGGTCACCACCCTCACACGTCAGCCTCAACCCCCCCACATGAATATGTGTTGATACAGACATACCATGTGTGAGTTGTGTGTGTTTTCATGCTGAACTGAAACGCCGCCCTTCACTTCCACCTGTTCTCTGTTCCACTGTGACAAGATGGAGGATGGATCAGGTCAGGCTTCTTTGGGTGTTTGTCTCAGCACAGAAAAACTGCGTCACGTGACATCATCACTGATTGACTTGCTTTAATATTATTTTTTTAATTATTAATTTATCAGTTTTTGTTTGGTTGCTGCTGGTTTTCAGGCCCTGGTGTCTTTGACAGTTTGACAGTCGACGGCTCGGGAGCGCCGCCATGTTTACTCTGCTCTCTGGTTTACTTCGATGTCTCCTTCTCTCTGATCTTCACACTTCCACATTATTACAACCCCCATTTTCCTCTTTACCAGTTTCTTCTTCTAATTTGCTTTACTTCCTCTTCTGCTCTCTCTGTTCTCAGCTTCTGTTCCTCCTCACCCTCTGCCTCCTCCCTTATAATCACCTCCCTCCTCCTCCTCCTCCTCCTCCTCCTGGCCAAGGTCCATGCTATAAATCAGCCCAGAATGAGGCTGTGCCTCTGCCCTGCAGTGATGGAAAGTTACTTTAGGAGTACAGTTACTCAAGTACTGCACACTTTAAATGGTACTTTGCATCACTGTTTCCACCATATGATTATCTTTATATCTGCATCACTGTGTTTTAGTGAGGATTTTACCTTCTGCTCCACTGACACAACAGTTCATATTCACATCAGTTTATATACAGAACAAACACCGTGCTCGTCTGACTCATCTGCAGCAGGTTAGATTACTGTAACGCCCTTTTCACTGGACTTCCCAAACAGACCGTGGGTCGTCTCCAGCTCATTCAGAGTGCTGCAGTGAGAGTTCTAACTGTGAAACTAGAACACATCACACCTGAACAGAAAACTGTCCGCCGGCTGCAGCACGGTACAGAATTGATTTAAAAGTATCACTGCCTGTTTACAAGACCATAAATGGTGCGGCCCGACATATATCTCCAACCTGCTTCAGCCCAACCAGATCTCTCAGATCATCACACGTGTGTCTCCTGAATGAACAGAGGAGTCAGACTGAATCAGCTGAAGGTGTATTTAGTTACCGTGGTGATGCTCTCTGGAACAAACTGTCTGATAACTTGAGATCTGCTGCAGCTGGATCGTCGTTTCTAAACAGTCTGAAACAAGTTTCTCTGTCAGGCTGATGGTGGTTAGTGTTTGTCTGAGTCTGTGTTCCTGTTGTGGGCCAGTTGTGAGTGTTTTATTACATAATCAGTACTTCTACTATTGAGACTTAAAACTGCACCAATGAATATATTTATATTAACGAGAGATGTTGACAGTTAACTGTAACCGTGACCAGTTGCACATGTCGGCCTGTAGGTTGATTTTGCTGCTCATCCTGCACTGGACGAAGCTAGCTAACCACACCGCTCATTTGTTGAGTCTTGTTAACACCCATCCCAACAGTGTTGCCATGGAAACATTGTGCCCACCCTCTAGTGTCTCCCAGGTCACCATGGTGACTGAGTAACTCAGTTTTGAGCCACAAACCCGCTTTAGCATTGTTAACTGCGTTATCACTGTTAGCACCGTTAGCAATGTCAGCAAGGCTAGTGGGCTAACAGTGGTGCAGCAATGCTAGAGGGGTTTTGTGATTGCAACTGAGCGGTCCTGCTAGCCAGCTCCCACCCAACCAGGTGCAGCAGTGCAGAGCAGCCAAAGCTAACATTAGCTAACCAGTTTAGCCCAGACGGTGGGCCGCAGGCACCATATTTCTGCGGGTTGATGCAGCTGTCCAGATGTCTGTCAGCAAAACCAACAGAAAATAAGATCAGTCAAAACATTTACATCAAAAATGTTTATAATTTCACCACCTCTAAATGGACAGAGCTTTGAAATGCAGTGCTAAAGCTAGCACCAAACTAAAACGGAAGGTCTCTTAAATTCATTTTGCACTTTTTTTAAACTTAAAATGAACCAGCTAGTCACTGGTAGATGAGCATCAGGTTATGAAAGCTAAACTGACATCCCTAATGTTAGCAGTTGGTTAAATGACTCACAACACAGTTTTTACTGTAATGTTGTTTCTTCTACCTCATTAAGGGACTGTCCTTCATTAGTCAGAGGAGGGGGGTGGCTGGGATTTTCCTTTTTTTCCTTGATCCTGCCTAAGTGACTGCCGTGCAAACGTTTTATTTTTGGCCAGATTTTAAATGTAGAATAAAGTGAAATCTGAAACTCAGATTTGGTTATGTTTTTTTACATGACAGAAACATTTGTAGCACATGGTGTGTCCAAGGACCAATGATAATGTCTGTTTTTACAGTTTCTGGCTGATAAATGGTGTAATCTGAGTGATTTTTGTAAAGAAAACATGCCTTCCAAACCACTCTGCGGTGAAATAAATACAAATTAAAAATGTCCCTCCGCAGTGCTAAAGAAATGATTTGACATCCCTCCCTCTTTTTGCACCACCCCCTCATAAGTGATGAACAGTCCCTTAAAGATGTCAATACTTCTTCCCAGTCTTCTTGCTTTTAATTTTTGTATGAACTGTTCCTTTAAAAACAACTTCTCAGCGTTGATGAATAAATTCTGTTCATTAACTGCAGATGAAACACACGCTGGGCTGTTGATTGGAGAATAGTCCATCTGTATTTACTCGTCACTGACCTTCGCACTCGTCTTCTTCTTCCTCCTTCTCCATAGCAACTGCTGAGGGAGATGCAACAGATGGCCAGTCGGCCTTTCGCCACCATCAACGTCGCCTTGGAGACGGACGAGGAGCCACCTGACCTGATAGGAGGAAACGTCAAGGTGAGCACAACCTTTTTCTGAGAGCGATGGCCGCCCAAACCCCAGAGATCTGACTTTTTGTCTGAAGTGACAGAGACCGCGAAGGGGGACGCTCCATTTATCACAGGCGTCATCGCTCATCCTCCCTCAGGTGGGAGCTCAGTCTTGTGCCCGTCGACTGCGGTTTGTGATTACAGTGGCTGACTGATAGATATTCCTCACATCATCTGTTCCACGTCATTTTTGAGTCTGAACTCTTAAAGGTGGTTCCATTAGTTTTCAACAAGCCGAGGAGGCTAAATTGAGCTCACTTAGGAGGAAGAGTTTGAAGTGTAGTGCAGGTCTAGTACACATAATGAGGGTCAATGCAGTGTACATTTCGCCGGGACAGTGTGAAGGCCGCAGGATGATGAAAGTGGGCTGCTGATGAGCAACACGGTGCATTATACCAGTTATGGTGGGTAGGCTGTGAATTCTAATGAGAATGAATTCAGTTAACCCTGGAGTTAAATACATGCAGATGAGAGTAAAGTATTGCAGATTAAGACTATACTTAGAAATGAGATAAGACTTTCGTTCCAACATTGAGATATTCTTCATTTGGAGGAGAAATAATTATTTAACGCCCACTCGCAGGAAATGTTTGCTGGCATGAAAATTAAGAACATTAGGGGACACTATTAAAAGTCATGATTCATCTGTGAAAACAGACGTGTTTTGGTGCAGAGAACCATCTGTGTTTTTAAAAACTCTGACGGAGGAATCCAAGGTAACTTCTGACAATATGGACGTGCAGCATGTTGGAACAAAACCACTCATATCGGAGAGCAGCAGTGGAAGACAGAGTCTGAAAATATGGCTCCATATTCTAAGCACACCATGATTCTCTTGTTTGGACCATGTTTTATTTGGCCAGCTCACAGCATCAGATTCAAAGTCACAATAGGTCCTGAGGGTCTGAGTCACATGAACTTGAACCAACACAAGTGGGAATTTAATTTAACCCCCAAAACCAGACACAATCACAAACCTCTCCCTCTCTCTGTTGCCTCTGACCACATTTACATGCACAATAATATTCCTCTATCTATCTATCTATCTATCTATCTATCTATCTATCTATCTATCTATCTATCTATCTATCTATCTATCTATCTATCTATCTATCTAACTATCTATCTATCTATCTATCTATCTATCTCATTCTATTCTATTCTATTCTATATTTATCTAAATGAAGCACTTTCTGTGGGATATCCTGATATTATTCAGGTTTTAGGAGCAGTTTTTGGACATTCAGAATATGCATCAATGGGGTTTTACAGCTGGTTGTGAAACACAGCTTCTTTCCTGTTTATGGTCATCTCTGTCAGCATATCCTCAAACAACAGTTCCTTTTATATCTTATGAAAACGGTTTGTATGATATCTAATGAATTAGCTGCTGATGACTTTGCAACCTTATGGTTAGGTTAGTTTGAGGAAAAGAATCTTGGTTGGGTGTTGTCATATTACATGCCTAACACAAAGTTAGGTTTAGGGAAGTAAAGTTATTTAGGTTAGGGTTAGTGATAGAAACATGGTTTGGTGTCCTCATGTTTTGTACTCAGCTTAAAATGACCCAGTATATACACAGGACCCAAACACTGATCTCCTGGAGGAAAGTCCTGAGTTTGTTTGACCCATCGCCCACACCAACCTGCCTCCTTACACTGACTTTCACTCTTCATACTACGCCCTTCTTTACTCCCACAAGACAACACATTCATCTCGTGATCACAGCCTTCACTGTTACATGGGTTATATAAGAATTCTGGGGGTTTTCGTAGGTAGACCTACGAACAGGTCATATGCCTGTTCATTATACACAAACCACACAGCCAACAGTTTGTAAGGCTGAGAGGTGGAGACGCACGCCTCAAAGACAAACCCACATTTACAGTCTGAAGAAGAAACACACCTAGTTTTAAACATTGTGAAAGATTTGGATATTAAAAGCCAGATTTAGAAAAGTAAAACTTTTCTAGAAAGACTGTGTAAGCACAGTCGAATACGCCCACCACTGCTGGAAAACTCTCAAATGATCCTGTTTCAATGCAAGAAAGCAAAATGTGAGAAACGGTTTCAGCTGTTCCATCTTTCCATAGTTTGACGTGATAAATGACATGTTGAGGCACAATAATCAGAGAATGTGTGGCTGCATGTAAACGGGAATGTTAGTCATGTAAACAACTCAGTAGGATTTATTTTTTGAATAAGGACAAAAAGTTTTATGCAAGTAAACCTAGTCACTGTTTCATTGGTACAAAAAGTAAATATAAAGTTGAGCCAACGTCTTTGGCTGGATTTTAAAGTCCTGGTGAAGACCTGCAGTGGGCGAAACATGTTTGCTCTTTCAATAATTTAGCCACAATAATAAGACTTTTTTTTTATACTTCCCTCCTCATTTCCTGGATGCCTGGATCACCTTCCTGTTGTTTCCTGTTCGCCATGAGCACTCAACACAAGGTTTTGATCCATGTTGTGCAACCGGTCGTCTGTCTTTTTCTAAACTCAGTAGAGATATTGTCTTTTATATAATAAGGGCAAAAGACGAAAATGTTTTGCATGTTTTAACATAGTCTGTTTTATTGGTACAAAAACTAAGCAAATAAGTAAATATAAAGTTGAGCCAAAGTTTTAGCCAGAGCTGTGATTTTGGAAGCAGGCCCAACGTCTTTGGCTGCATTTTAAAGCCGTGACGAAGACCTGCAGTGCTCTTTCAATAATTTAGCCACAACAATAAGAATTTTTTTAATATTTCCTTAATCATTTTCTGGGTGCCTCAATTGCTGCTCTGTGTATCCGGTTGTTTCCAGACAGAAGGTTTGGATCTACCTTTGATTACACAGAGTTACGAGTCGCCTCTCTTTTTCTAAGCTGAGTGGGAATACTGTCTTTATTATAATGAGGGCAAAACCTGGAATATTTTGTGCACGAACACGTAGTTTTATTGGTACAAAAAGTAAGTGAATAAGTAAATTTAAAGTTGAGTCAAAGTTTTAGCCAGAGACATGCATTCATGTTTGAACTGTGATTTTGAATTCAGCCCAGTGTCTTTCTGCTTTTGTGATTTTTTTGCATTCATGACTTTGCATTGCTGCTGCTATTGTTGTCTGGTTTGAGATAATACTTTTTCCTTGTGTTTCTTTACTAAGAAGAAACATGTCTATACTTCCAAATCACAAAAAACACATTTTCTCACCAATAATTGCATCACGCCATGACGACGTTTGGAGATATTTTATCTCTGTGTGAAAACTGCCACGACTATTTTAAAAAGCCTCCCTCTGAACAGTTTTTATTGGGACTGTTTCTGAGGAAGTGTTGAAGAAAGAAAACTCTACATGAATGTGTTTATAATCTCAGCAGAGAGAAAAGTCATTCAGCCTAAATATTCTGAATGAAGACACGTCAGCTGAGTAAAGGAGACACACACTTCCTGTGCAGAGGAAACAACAATCGAACTAACAGAGTCACAGTCAGAAGAACAGAGCGAGATAAGAAACGTCTGCGAGGTCGTCTAATCAACACCGATCATCAGGATAAAACAGATTTCTTTCTTCTCAAATAAGGAGATTAAGTTTTAACAAAGAATTTGTCAGGTTTTTTTTTTGTCTCAATTTTCCACCACAGGTAGAAAATACCTGAAACTGTCATCTGCTTTTTAGAATATATTTTTTTAATGCTGTGAGCGCTACGAACCAAACTTCTCTGTGTGGAGATAGAAATCTGAAACACCTGGGAAATTAACTGCATCACTACACAGTGCTCACAGTAACAGGGCAGGTTTATGTGTGTGTGATTTGGACAAATGGACGCTTTAATCCTCTGAAACACTTGTTGAAAGTATTAATCAGTGATATAGATGTCAGCAGGCTCATGATGAATATGCTCTGCAAAAACCTCTGGGTTATGTTTAGAAAAAGCAGCGATGACTGTGAAACTTGTCGTGCCTCAAAAGCTGCTGTAAACTCAGCAGTGACTTGTTTATTTGTTGATCTGTAACAGTGATCTTCAGCTTGGCAGTTGTCTCCCTAAGGTGTCACACCCTCCACCTCCTGATGACAAAATCAGCTCGTAAACTACATCACTTTAGGAACATTTAAATGATATGTATGAAACGTGTTGTTGCATAAATGAGACTTAAAATAACTCAGGCTCAGACATGGAGTTGCACATTTGAGAGAGGGAGCCGTAGAATTGATACTGCATGACAGTTTATAGTGTCTGACAAACAAGCTGTATCAGTTCACAAATCTGTGACACTCCTACAAGCTTTACCATACACACACATTCAAGGTGCTTCCCGTCACTTAAGCTGCTGTTTCCTGTTTTTCAGATAACCATTTCTGGGAACATTTGCTTCTCCTCACTAGGCCTGGGCACTATAGGCCTAAAATAATATCAGAATATTTCAGGGTATTTTTGCGATAACCATATTCTGGACAATGTGACGATTTTTATATTTTTTTTAAATCTATTATTTATTTAGGGAAATACTATTGTAACAAGTTTGCTTCAAATCTTCAGTAAAAACTAAAGAAAAATGATCTCTCATTTCTTTAGTTTGTGAACAACAACAGTAACTCAGATTCAGATTCTCTTACAATATTAATAGTTCAACTAAATCAAATCTACCACTAATTACCCATTTAAAAAATGTCCCTTGGGATATATATATATACATATATATATATATATATATATATATATATATATATATATATACATATAAACCATCTCTAATCAGTCCCTCTAGGATCTTGTGGCAAAAAAAACTTGAATTTGCTGCTAAATTTGTTAAAAATTGCGGCATTTTTATGTTTTTTTGCGGGACATTGCGACTAATGACGAAAGGAGAAAAAAAAAGATATTATAAGTCATGTAATCACTTGCTACAATAATCAAACCGAATACTGAATATTACAAAAATAGCTGCCAATGTTTTTTATTGTTCTCTTCTTAAGTTTTATTGAATTAGTTTCAAAACATGGACTCCAATAATGTTGCAAAAAATCTTGAGTGAATATTGTTGCTCTCAAACCAGACACTGTGAGTGTAAACAACATGTCAGCTCCATCTTCTGTAAACATAACAATTTTTTTTTTTTTTTTTTTGGCATTTTTAAGCCTTTAATCAACAGGACAGACAGGTGTGAAAGGGGGAGAGAGAGAGAGAGGGGGGGGGAGAGACATGCAGCAAAGGGCCACAGGCTGGATTTGAACCCGGGCCGCTGCGGCAACAGCCTTGTACATGGGGCGCCTGCTCTACCACTGAGCCACCGACGCCCCGTAAACGTAACTTTTTAATACAAACATTCAACAAATATTGTCTGCATTTAAACACTGCAAATTCTTATGTCATTACAGAGCGTTTCTCCATACCGCAATGCTAATAGTGCATTTGATGAAGCGTCTGATGACATTTCAAATGACGACGCATGTGCGCAGACTTCCAGTCGGCCGGAAAATGCGGAAAAATGCAAAAAAATCACAGGACTTTAGAAAAATTGCAAGCCCCCGCAAGTATTGCAGACTTTTGTTGAATTTGCGTTAATTATTGCGATGGCAAGATTGCGATTTTCTGGAGGGACTGTCTGATCATCAGGCTGTAACCTGCGACAGGCTGTTATGACACAGTCACATACAGTATATGGAGTTTTCTCACGTAGGTTTGCATCACCAAAGGTTTGTGACAGAGGAGCCGCTGAATGAGTTCCCTCTGAGCGCTAAGTGAAGTAAAACATTCAGGACGCCACAGTTTGTTCCTCACTACTGAAGCTGCTCCTCTTTTTACTGGAACCATCCAAGGAGTCAGGAATAATTTACCTTTCAGCCGTGCTTGTTGTTGCCAGCAGCATGATGTCAGTATGTCAACGAGACGAAATATCGTGATATGAGTTTTTGATATGATATTAAAAATTATACAGGTATTATTGTGAACATGATGATATGGCACAGACCTACTCCTCACATACCCAAAGTCTGTCAGGCATCATGTCATCTACAATACAAACATAGAAATGTAGCATATTCGTTGTTTGCAGAAACGAACAGCAAACATTGTTGGACTCATTTTGTTATATCAAAATCGATGCAGCCGAACCAACAGCATCGTCCTCTTTTATTCCATAAAATCTGCCTCGACAAAACCTGTCGCCTACATTACCCATAATGCAACTCAACTGCTGACAGGCCAGTGAGAGATTTTGATGTGTTGCGCTACAAGACTCTAATGTAGCCCAAAAGCTGCGAGGAGGTTTGGTAAGCTGGCTTTGTTTGAACCCCACACCTGCTTATTTATTTCATTTTCAAACTTGTAGCCCTGGCGCTGACTCAAGTGACATCACTTAAGGCAATTCATCAAACACAGCTCCCTCTGGGGTCAGAAAATACTGGATACAACTTATTTCCTCACTTCTGTCGTGTTACCACCAAAGGCCTGTGCAGTCCACATCGGGACAAATTGTTGATCTCAGTCTTTTACCAAATGAAAGAAGCAGTCTGTTAATAGATTTCGGTGCAGAGTTTAGGCATATGTTTTAAAGTGGAGTGCTGCAGTAGATTTGAACGTACAGAAGAATCAGTCCACCAGATTAAACGTGGAGCTGGAGCCTGTTGAAGCGGAAGAAGGGGAGATTTAAACGTAAAGATCAAGCTGAGTTGGAGATAGTGTTCGAGAAGACTCTATTACAGAGAAGAGTTTGATGCACTCACAGAGTTGAAGTAGGCTGGAGCAGATTTAAATGCAGATACGGAGCAAAGAGGCAGCGGCACAGCACGTCTGAAAAAATAGGAACTGTGCCGACTTATAGAAATTGCAGTTGAGTATTCAGCGTGCGCGGAGCTGCGGGCAGGTATACCTGTGACTGTGCACTCTGTGATGAATGACCTCTGAATGCAGATGTAGTGCAGAATTATAGGGCTGTTTCGGCGGGGTGGCTCGGGGCCCCTCGGCGCTGACAGGGGCCATGCATCTCAAGGGGCTCAGCTCCCGAGCACAAGGTTGCTCCCAGCAAAGGCTGCAGGGCCCCTGGGGACGATCAGCAGCTAATCAAACCCCCGTCGGACTGAAACTTCACTTTGTCCTCTGTTCACCTCTCTTCGTCTTCACTCCTCTGTTCACCTCTCTTCGTCTTCACTCCTCTGTTCACCTCTCTTCGTCTTCACTCCTCTGTTCACCTCTCTTCTTCTTCACTCCTCTGTTCACCTCTCTTCGTCTTCACTCCTCTGTTCACCTCTCTTCTTCTTCACTCCTCTGTTCACCTCTCTTCTTCTTCACTCCTCTGTTCACCTCTCTTCTTCTTCACTCCTCTGTTCACCTCTCTTCGTCTTTGTCCTGTTCTCCATTTTGTCTACCTCCCTTGTGTTTTATGTTTTTCTGTCCTGTTCATTCTGTTTATCTTTTCTTGTCCATATTCTTCCTCTCACCTGTAGAGCTGTTTATCAGTCTGATAGTTTCAGTTTGAGCAGCAGAGTGTTGCAGATATCAGCTGTAGAGATGTCTGCCTTCTCTCCAGTATGATGGAACTAGAGGTCACTCAGCTTGCAGAGCTCAAAGTACCAAAAAAATACATCTAAAAAAACTCACCATCAATGTCTCTATGACCTGGTTACTCAAGATAATCCACCTTGTTGTGAACAGTTTGATGTAGGAACTATTTTCTTTCCACCAAACGACACCCACCAACTGTATCACTGCACAGAAGGACGTGTGCATCTACTCATTCAGACTTTGACAAAGGACACACACCTGTACAATCCAGACAAGCAGCAGGTATTTCAGCTCCCTCTCTCTCCTCGTCCGCTCTTCAGTTTCAGTGAGCTCTGCGTCCGTGTTATCCGTGTTCAAATAAATACCGGCGCTCATCAAATTCAAATGGCTCATCCAGATCCAGTTGGTCAAAACAGGGCCCAGGTTGAAAAAAACATCAGTAATGTCGTCCTCGTCAGCTGAGCTGTAACGTTAGCGAGCTCAGTGGTGCTTGGTGAGCTAGCAGTAGATGCACGCTTCCTTCTGCGCACTGATATGATTGGTGGTAGAGTTAAATCGATTTCTAGTTTTGCTGTCTGTAGTAAACAATAGAATACTATATGACATTGTAAAGTAATAATAATATGTACACATTAACTTTCTAATTGAACTAGAGATGCACCGATTTTGAAATTCTGAGCTGATATTGATACCGATGTTTTCATATTGTTGTTTCTCCTTTATTTGTTGTTGTTTATTCTTATTTTGTTTCCAGGTAAACACAGAAATCTAATCTGTAAACAAAAAAATGATTTCAGTCCTTCACACCTTCGAATGAGCACAAACTCAATAATGCACATTTATGAAACAACCTTTAACACAACCTTCTTTAACATGAAAACGTCAACATAAAGAAATAACCATCATAATTCATCTCTAATATCTGTTTTATATCGCTGTGAAAACATCGACACATTTCTCCTTCAAACAGCTGATTTATTCAAGTTTCTCACCAAAAGCTTAATTTTACACAATTGCTTTGAACACATCGTGGGAATGTTATAATTCACCTTCCCCCAGCACTCATTTTTACTGAATAGAGCTTGAAGGCATCACAGTGTAAATCAGTGAGCTGTTGGTTGTGTCCACCAGCTGCTTAGAGGTAACGATAACTAGCTGCTAACTGCTAACAGCTAACTCAACGAGCTCTCCTCCTGCTGATCCTCTCAGTGGTGTCGTGGTAGTTGAGTGGTTTTGACATGATGACGATACAGCCTGTTTCGGGGTTCACGTGAGGTCAGATAACTCCGCCCAGCTCCCCCAGAGAGCAGGTAAAGTGTAACGAGGTGGCGAGAAACCCAGAAAAAAGGCCGTTGTTGTGGCCTTATGTCATATGTCAAACTAACAGTAGTAACAGTATCATAGTAAGGGGCGCGCCCTGTGGATGATGGCGTCCTGAGCATTCGCCTCTCCTGCCTGTGACACAGGCCGACACTGTCTGTGGATTATCGAGTAACCACGTCATTATTTCTGTGAAGAGACACTAGTCTCATTAGACTGGAGAGAAGTCGGACATCTCTACGGCTGATATCTGCAACACTGTGTGACTCACACCTAAACTATCTAGATTTATAAACAGCACAACATGAGAGGAAAACATTTGTTTTTGATTTTGGGTAAACGGTCTCTTTAAAGTAATCTGTCTTCTCTCTTGTCGTCTAATTTTTCCCTTCTCTTCGTCTCCATTCACCTCCTTCCTGTTTTTCTTTTTTCTGTTTCTCACCTGTTTGTCTCCTTTTTTCTTTTCACATCATTTTTTCCTCCTCTGCTCTCTGTCTCGTTCCCCTCACCTTATTTATGTTTCGTCACCTTTCCTTTCTCTTTTTTCAGATTTAATTATCTTGTGTCCTTGTTTCCCTCCTCTGAGTTTCAGTTCACTCTTCTTCTCTTTTGGCTGTTTATCATCCCTTTTCTTTTTCTTTTGTCTTGGTTTGTCTCTACCTCCTCTTCTATCTTCTGTTCTATTTTCTTTGTATACTTTCCCTTCTTTTCTTCTCCTCCCTCTCGTCTCCTCCCTGACATCCTCACTTCACTATAGTGTTCTCCTCTAATTTACCAGCCCTTTACTGATGCTATCTGCTGTCTGGGGTTTTCTGTTGGCCTTATCTGCTGCCTCTGTTTGTGTGTGTGTGTCTGTGTGTGTGTGTGTGTGTGTGTGTGTGTGCTGTGTGCTGTGTAAAACAGAAAAGATGCAACTTGCTGTGGAAATCAGGCGCCCTCCACCTCCTCCTCCGTCTCTGCTTTCCCCTTTCTTCTCCCACCTCTCCTCTTCTTTTCTTCCATTCTTCCCGGCGTGCTCTCCTCCTCTTCGTCAGGGCAGGAGCATCCCAGAAGCAGAGATCCAATTTAGATCTTCCTCCTCAGCTTTCTGTGCCTTCACCAGCCCGACCGGTGAGCGCACACTATCCTATCTCCTCCCGGCTCAGATTGAGCGACTCGGAGCAGGTTCTTCCCCTTGTTTCCACGCTGTTTTATCAGGATGCTACAGTGGTGTATTAAGACCCGCCATCGGAGTATACGGGGGGCCGGGCGCCTCACAGTGAGCTGAAGATCATTAAAGTTGTTTATAGCCTCGGTGGGAAGTCCAAACTTGCTCCGCCGATGAGATATATTCACTCGGTTTCTGCCAAATGGAGCTTGCGGCCCCGGCATCACGGGCAGATGATTACCTTCCTGACGCCTCCTGCTCTGCTTTTATTTATAGATACCATGGGACGAGAGAAAATCAGGACATTTGATGCAAAAAAAAGGGGGCAGCGGAGAAACAGCTCTGGTTTATCTAACATAATGTGGTGCTACGTTTTATTCAATCTACCAATCGGCCTCCACTCACTGTACACTGCATTAAATTACTGATCAAATACCAACTGTGTGAGTGCGGTAATCTTGAGTTCAGTGATTGGCAGGGGAGAAGAAGTAAGGTCAAAGGTCAAGACACCAGAGGAAAGCTCAATTATGATCATTTCTGAGAGATAAGAGTGACGTGAAGACTCACACGTACTGTAAAGAGGAGTCGTGCAGCAAAGTCCAGGTGACAGCAGACAGAAGAATTTCTGAATATTTTCCGTATGATGTGAAGAAAAAAAGAGGCGTGACACAATTCTGTCTTTAATGTCTGAAGTTTAATTTATACCTAGACGTAAACTGCCTGTGATGTTATTTATCGTAGAAAAACTACACCAAAACAGTTCATCACCATCATCATCATCAATTTAAGTCTCGGCATATCTGCAGTATTCACCATCAGACCATTAGAGGCAGTGTGATGTACAAAATTGCTCCAAATAGAGCTGAGTGAAACTGTATCACGATACACAGCATATATTGCAATACTCTGAAATCTCCTCTAAACTGCTGCAGACCATGAAAATACAAAAGTACAACATAATATACAGTTAAGATCATTTAAAAAGTGAAGTAGCTTCTGGTATATCATAAAAGCACTGTCATAATAAAGTTAAATAAAGTCTGTTTTTTAAGGTGCTAAACCAAAAAGGTTGTTATTCATATCACTACTACTGATTAGCAGCTTGTTTATTTCTGTCTAAAGAAAAAGTTCGACCAACCACAAACTTGTCCTGCAGCATTTCAATAACGGCACGTTCAAAGTCGTGACATTTGAGCGTGCCCCCACAGAACTGATGAAACTTGGTCTGTATGTTCAGGTGTTTTTGGTGCCCCCTATGGATTCAGCTCAAACTGCTTTGGCACACCAATCACCCAACATGTATAGAACACATCTACCAAGATGTGTGGTGATTGCACAAATTGTTTCAGATGTGGCCAATTTCATTCAAGCCCCACCCCAAGTGGATTTTTATTTGCTGATAGCGGCCATGTTTTTTTACCAGTTTTGCTCATTTGTATCAGGAAGTTGTATTTTACCCCTGAGATGGTGTGAACCGGTGTTGGTGCTGATGAACTCAAAATTCATCAAGATCTGTTTATTATACTGTTTTTTAAAAAAATTAAAATGTCAGAATATCTATTGAGGCGGAGGTCAATGGTTCATGGGGCTTTTTTGTAGAACACAATGAGCTGCATGTGTCAGTCGGACTCATGGTGTGAAGGGCGCTGCCTTCAGAAAGAAAGTTTAAACCAATTTGGTTCAGTTTTAGGTTTCTAGCTCACAGTAATTTGAGTTGCTCCATAAGAAACCAAAAATTAATAATGATAACAAACTGGCACAAACTCAGTAGGGTTCTGTCCCTTCAGGGCATGAACCCTAATAATAATAATAATAATAATAATAACAATTATAATAATAATAACAATAATAAAACACTGGCAAAGGCATAAGCTTTGTTAGCGATTAGCAAAACCCTATCAGCAAGTGAGACTGTAGAGACCAGTGAGTCCCATCCTGTTGTTCCTGTTCCTGTAGTGTAACTTACTGTATATACACAGGACCTACAGCACCAGCACCACAGAGCAGTTAAACTAAGCCCACCCAACTATCCAGCAGTGACCTTGGTTTCAGGGAAGTAGAATTGTTTGCAGTCGTTATGCTGTCGGCCTCAGAACTTAAAGAAGGTTTCAAGTCGTAACTGGTGACTCAATCTTTATGAATAATTTTCACTTCAACCAACAGTTCCGAGAAACAAGGTGAGAGAAAAACGAAACAGCGCTAGAGACAAAAGGTGTTTTTATCTGTGAACTTCTCACCTATTTGAACAAAGTATTATTGTCTGTTGTTCCACAAAGAATCTGCTGCCTCACTCCTTCTGAGTCCTGTTAGCTCTGAGGAGTTGTTAAAGGGACAGTTCACCCCAAAATTATGATGCATATCTTTCCTCTTTCCCGTAGAGCTGTTTATCAGTCCAGATAGCTTTGATGTGAGTTGCAGAGTGTTGGAGATATCAGCTGTAGAGATGTCTGCCCTCTCCTCAGTATAATGGAGTTAGATGACACTCAGCTTGTGGAGCTCAAAGCGCCAAAAAATCCATTTGAAAATCTTATCATCAATGTCTCTTTCCAGGAATTGTGACCCCGTTACTCAAGATAATCCACAGACATTGTTGTGAACAGTTTCATGTAGGAACTATTTTCTGCCGAGCCAGCCAATAGGGCTTATTATTGGAATTCAATACCCTTAACAAGTCGACTGAAATAGCCAAGTAGTGTCTAAAACAAAAGGTATCAAACAGAGTAGATACAAAAGGTATCGAATAAAGTAGAAACAAAAGGTATTGAATGAATGAAGTACTCTATTGGTATCGGTATCGGTATCGTTAAGGGTACTGGTGTCATAATTCTTTTAAATAACGCTCATCCCTACCCACCAACTGTATCACTGACAGAGGGAAGCATGCATCTACTGCTCGCTCATGATACAATGCTGGTCATGGTCACTCAGCAACCTCAGATGTAACCTGCTTTTTTGCCTACGAATGTCGGCTCAGAGTCGGGAAAGAGTAGCACCCAACAACCAACCTTGGGTTTCCAGGCGTTAAAAGCTCCAGCATGTGTCCTGGCCACGAGCCAAGTGCCATCTAGCTCTGTTATATTGGAGAGGAGGGGCGATATCTCCAACACTCTGCAGCTCACACTGAAACTATCTAGACTGATAAACAGCTCCACAGGTTAAGAGGACAGATATGTGCTCTTGATTTTGGGGTGAACTGTCCCTTTAACTTGCACTAGTTCATAGAGCTGGAGGTCTGTCTGATCCGTTTCACGTCAGTTGTGTCTCAGATTTCTAACTCAGTGAGACAAAGTTTATCTTGTTTATCTTCAGTGTTTAGTTTAAAGACGTTGCAATATGGCGTTATTATCACGGGCTGACAAACAGTTCGTCTGCAAACACAAGCCAACTGAATAAAACTCATCAAAGCGGGCTCAGAGGAAGTGGCTGTACCTGGTGAGTCATAGCAACAGGGAGTTTGACTCGCTCTCATCGCTGGCGGAGGGAAAGTCATCCCCAGCTGCTGCTAAAGTAGAGATGAATGCAGCGGATGAAAGCGAAGCAGCATGCGGCCGCGGTGTATGCCCACAGCAGTGTGTGTGTGTGTGTGTGTGTATGTGTGTGGGCTCAGCAGCTATCCCACGTGCTGGGCTAATTACTGGAGGTAATTTAACAAAACCTTTCGCCGCTCTGCCTGGCCAGTCTAGATAACTCTCCGGAGTGGTGCTGGTGGGGGAGGTTGGGCAGGGGGGAGTCGGGGGGGAGGGCTTCAACGCTATAAAACAAAGGCATCTGCTGGGGAATGTTATTAACACGCAGCCTCTGAAGAAGACCGCGGGAGGAGACACTACCTTTGGGGAACATCTTAGGCACAAAAAATAAAAAACCCAAAAACCACATGTACAAAGAGTTTAAAAGGAAGTGTAATTGAATTTTTCAAGGTGTTTTGTTTTGTTTTCCCCGTTAATTTCTGCTTAGGACAAAATAAGTTGTGTGTGATTGTGTGTGTGTGTGTGTGTGTGTGTGTGTGTGTGTGTGTGTGTGTGTGTGTGTGTGTGTGTGAGGGAGATATATTGTGTGTTTATTTTAAAGGCACGCTGGTTTGTTTTTGTCAAAACAAGGAAAGTGAAGCACCTGGCGTATCAGGTTGAAATTGAAGTTGAACATTGGACACAATAGTCGCACTGATGAACACTCGACGCAATCGATTACGAAACAAGTTGAAATCAAAATGATCCCGCTGCCGCGTCCCACATCTGTGTGACAGCGAGTCTCTTCCCATCCAGCTTGTGTCTGCGGCGCCTATTCCCTCTCCGGTTTGAATATGAGATGCTGGTGTTAGAAAAATGAAAGACAAGCACGTAAACAAGCGAGAACCTAAGAGCACCCTGCAGCTGCTGCTGTGGAAATTGGACTTGGCAGACGAGTGTTACGACAGCCCTAAGCTGTGAAATTAAAAGCTGCCAGTCTTCTTCTTTTCTTTATTTATTTTTTACACATAGAGTACAGATGTGTTCACAGGCAGCCCTCATTTCTCCAATTGTAAACACACTGGATGAGAAATACACTTTGCCCGAGGCAAAAACAGACCTGTGGACTGGAGCAAACCGAGCCGGGCTGCATCGCTTCTGGCAAGGCCAAAATAATTGTTTCATCTTTCCATGTACCGAGGGATCGAGGAGCAAAATTAGCCAAGTGTGATATTGCACCACCTAATGTTGTATTGGAAGAGTTGTCGGTATTTTTATTCCCATTTTTCAGCAATCTGTGTAAGCTGCATATAATGCTCCAGCAGCATGATGGTGAAGACACAAAGAAAGGATCCTGATACCAAGTCTTCTTTTCTAGTCACTGAGTCATCGTTTATCACACAGAGCTGGAAGTGATGTTTTATTGTCCTGGGGGACGGTATCGGCTCTCACTGCAATCAAATGGAAAACAAAACTCTTTGTATTTATTCAGAATACTTTTATCTGGTTCACTCCCACGGCTCTCTTGAGATTTAAAGAAGCGTCTTGAAAGAGCTTCCAGAAACACGAGCCTTTTGACCATAATTATTAATAGAAGTTTGATTTTACTCTGATTTTTCCAAAGTTGACCAAATTAAAGAACAAAAAGCACTTTAAGCTCCTCTAATCAGACGACTCTTCCTCCCACATCACTGCCTTCACTTATCTAACTATTAAAGTGTAAAACAAAAGGAGGTTTTTGGAGACAAACAGCTATGTGACTATGTGAAGGGCACCTGTTAAGCTTTTTATTATTTTCTGTCATATTAAAGGTGACCAAAGTTTCAAATAATAAACATACACTGATCAGCCAAAACATTAAAACCACTGGTGGGTGAAGTGAACAACATTGATCATCTTGTTTCAGTGCAATGTTCTGCTGGGAAACCCTGGGTCCTAACCTGACCTCCAAAGACCCCAGGTCCCAATCTGATCAAACATTTGATGGTTTGGTCATTTGGTTTTAATGTTTTGGCTCATCGGTGTATGTAAATGTGAGAAACCTTCAGACTGTTCTGAATTCTCTGTTTCCAGCTTCCTATCTCGGCAAATCTCCGTTGGGCTCCTTCTATTCTCGTGGTTTGTGATGCTGTTTCGTTTTGCCTGTGAGCGTTTGGTTAATATCTCTCTTAAAGTCAGCGAGCTCTCCCTCCATTTCTTCTTACATTTCTCCTTAAAATGTGATTAACTCTGTTTTTAGCTCACTCTTAAAGTCCTGAACACTTTAAGGATTTCCTTCAGGCTCAACGTGTCCATCTCCTTCATAACCCTCTGTGTCTTCCGTGTCTCCTCCATCATCACCGGTCAGTTCAAGTCATTTCATCGAGTTTTTGTTGTTTTTGTGTCTTCGTTTCAGACATGATTATTTATTTTTAAATAATTGAATGCAGGACTTTTTATTGAGTGTTGATCAGGAGCTGATCGTTTATGCTGCCACCTTGGGCTGAGTCAAGGCGGAAGTCCCCTGAATACTCTGACTTTATCTCGTAATGGATTTTGTTAGTTCGTCTTGTGGCAGTTTTATTGAGTGACTATTTTATACTACCTTTTTTTTCTGGGATGCAAGTGAGGTGTAACCTGACAATTTCAAAGTTAGTTGACTCAAGTAAACAAAAAAAACAACACAAAGGATGCACAAATATACGTATATATGAATGAATGCATGAATGAATGAAGTGGAGAAGGGACAACCGGGGTAAGGAATCAGCAGATGATTGTTTCGGTATGCGTTATCCGTTTCGTCTGTAGTAGCAGAGGAATAACGAGGGACTAGCTATCTCAACTTTTTGTCTCAGCTGCCGCAGGGAGCGGACTAAACAGAAGAGATACTTCTCTGTCAGCCAGAGTAGACTTGTGCCCTTTTTCCCCCTGAGACGCCACGTGACGTCATCTTTTAAGGCCATGGGTTGCCAGGGGTAACAGGCGACGCTACATGAGACGGCGGCACAGGAGGGAAGAGAGGGATTTTTTAGCTCGTTACTGTCTGCTTCAGACTGCATGTGTTTACATACTTAACATTAACAGGAGCTTTTTACTGTTGACTCTTCATGGTACAAAGTGCAGTTATACTCTGTTTCCGTCATTCTTTGTTACAAGTCCGCTGCTACATGTAGCTACGTGCTAACCTCAGGGAAACATGGACTACATTGTAAATTTTCTCAGAGTTCAGATCATAATTCTGCTCGCCTCATGTTTAGCAGCTATAATTGGGTTCAGACACACACACCTGCCTCTGCTCCATGTGTGTCCCCAAATCAACCAGGACTGAAATCTCCAAGATCAGAGCTTCAAAGTGACTCATAAAGTTAAGGTAGTAAACCTCCTTGTGTCCATTTTACATGCCATGTAAGACATGTGTTTGTTTAGACGCACACATATGGTACGAGGCAACAGCGTCACATAAAGTTTGTTTGTTTAATTACTTCTGACAGATGTGACCACAGGTGAGATGATTCATGTTGTCTCTCACACATCAGTGCTGTTTGTTCGTCTCATAATTAAAACCATGTTTCCTCATGAAACCTGTCTCTCACTGTTCAGCAGCGTCTCGTCTCCGTCGGCTCTTCCTGTTACCGCTCTGTGTTTTTTCCCACTGCTGAGGAGGAAAGGAACATCAGTGTAATGACTGGTTGTTAGAAGCTGTCAGTCATCTTGGCAATAGTCTTGTTTGTTTATGGTGATTATTATTATTATATTTACAACATATAATTAAAAGTCATTAAAATTTCTTGTAGAATAAATGTTGATGTAAAATGGTACAAGTAGGAGCTCCAGAGACGGAGCAGGGAAAGAAACGATAAAGACGAGACGAAGGGAGTGAAAGAAAATGTTTTCTCACATATGAATAGAGACGACGCTCTGTTTGTCTTTTGATAAGAAATTTCTCATTGTGGAGTTTGAGGGCAGGTGTCATGTGCCACACAGACTGTGAAGCCCTTTGGGACACACTCGTCTTAATTTTGTCTTTTTAAATAAACCTAAGTTGACAAGAGGAAGACAGATCCTGAAGGAGGGAGCTGAAGATGGAGAGGCTGGAAAACAAAGCTTCTCTTTGTGTGTTTACATTAATCAGACTCATTTCCCAAAGTCGAAGCTTCGTATTAATGATTTATCGTCACGATGCCGGCGTGTCAGAGTCGAGGTAACACGACTCTGCTCTCCAAACATGTGTCTGAGTGTTTGTTCTGTTCTCTTGCTGCTGTTGACACTGCGTTGACTACAGTGTTTCCAGCAGGCGAGTCTGAGTCCGCCCCTCCACCGGCCCATTTGTCTGCAGCTGAACTCTTCCCCCTGTCAGGTCTTTGGTGGAGGGGGAGGGGTTTGAACGTTGCATGTGTTCCGATCAACAACGCTGAAAATCGCTGCAGGCTCAGAGGCACGCACGCAAAGCATACACACACAAACACAACCTCCGTATAACCTTCTCTGTCCATACGTGAACACAGAGAGGTCAGAATCCATCCAGACAGGCAGCACACACACACACACACACACACACACACACACACACACACACTGGGCGCCCCTTTCAGACATGAAATCTGTCATTTTTCTGGCTTTATTATCTGTTAAATTAATCATCTCTCAAACATACAGAGAGTTGTCTTTACATTATTAACAGTGTTTTATTTATCAGACACGGAGCTGCGGTCCCAGCGTTACACGTCTGATCATCTCTAATAAATGTTCTCATCAATTTAATCACTCATCAGAAGGAATATAAACTTCTGCTCCCTGTTGAATTCAGTCCGGCAGCATCCAAACAGACTTAATTCTTAACTGCTCACAGGCTGTATGTAAAGCTTTACACTGTGAGCAGTTGGCATTAATGCCGTCTGGAGATGGAGGCAAACGATGGTCGGGTGAATACTGAGGTGCTCCAGTGGTGGTTTTTTGAGAGGCGCCGCGAAAACTGGCTCACTCACAATATTTTCTTTGTTGTTGTGTTATTAAAGTCGGGGTGGGCAGAAGTCTGGAAAAGTAAAAAAAAAAAAAAAGCCTCCTCCAGCAGCTCTCCCCTCCATCCTAAGCTCCTCCCACCAGATGACCACAGGCATATACACGCACCTCATACAGTAACGAGCAGGATGGCCGGGACGCTCATCCAGAAAAGTGTTACAGGTGCAAAAATAAGAAATCAAACTAAAGCAAGAAGCAGACAGGAAGTTTTGCACACTGTAAAAGCTCAGAGTAGTTTTAATTGTGCAAAGTTTCGATCTTCGTTTACACTTCGATGACTCAGCGTTTCCATATGTTTTACTTCATATTTTATATCATTGTCGAGATGTACGCAGCGTAACTAGTTAGCTGTCCTTGCTCCGCTCTCCTTCTCTGTTTACCAGACCAAGAACGATGAAACAATTATATATTATAATTATATATATATTATAATAATATTAATAATGAACTTTATTTATGAAGCACCTTTCACAACACAGTTACAAACACAACTAAACAGATTTCAAACACAGGGAGAATCAAGCTTCAGTGTCTCCAGGTAGAAGATAAAATAAAGAAAACTAAAATTAAGATAATCAACGGGAAATAAAATCAATGAAACAGACAGCTCAGATAAAATTAGGATATGCTTTCTGATAGAAGTACGTTTTTAGGAGAGACTTAACCAAAGACAGAGAGTCTTATATTCACAGGCAGGTCGTTCCACAGCCTCGGGCCTCTTGAACAAACAGACGACCTCTGACCGAGGATCTTAAACTATGCAAAGGTTCATAAGAGACGAAACGACAGCCTTATATCCCCGGATAGGTCGTTCCAGAGCCTCGGGGCCCTGATTTCAGAAGCCACGTCCCTTTAGTTTTCAGTCTGGACTCTGGAACAGACAGACGACCTCTGCTCGAGGATCTCAAACTACTCAGAGGTTCATAAAGATCTGAAATATAATCTGGAGCCATGACGAGCCTTATATAACCTGAGGGGAGCATGTGTAATGAGAACAGAACTGGACCAAGGATTGACCCTTGAGGCACACCACACTCGATATGGGAAATGGGTAACATGATGTTGTTAACATAGGCGCAAAATTCCTATTAGACAAGTACGAAGAGAACCGTGAGTTAGCCAACATTTGAGTAATTAATGCAATTATTCAATGAAGTTCTGGTAGCCTCCCTCCTTTACCTGAATGTATTTTGTGTCCTGGATGGGTGGGCAGGGTGGTCGAGATGGAGTCAGGGGTTCTGATTTCAGTTTGTCAGTATATATGATGAACAGTGTTTCTTTATAGTCAGAGGAGGAATGGTTGCATTGATGTCAGATATACATGTTGGGCCGGTCTGGTCCACGAAGGCTTGGTTTGAGCTGGATTCATGTTGCTGCTGCTGACGGGGGTCTGTCTCTGGAGCTGCTGCCTGCTCTCCTTCTACCGAGGTGGTCTGTAGTGGCGATACACACCATCCCCCACCCCCACATCTGCGCAGACCCAGAGAGACTCTCTCCGGTATCTTCTGAGAGCCATAACTCCATCCTCAGAATTCACAGCTGTGTTGAAGCGCTATAGAAATGTTCAAACGTCCGACCCAGTCAGATTGCAGTCGTGGCTCTTTCAGGAAAACAGATTTGGGTTCTCATTCAAACACGAGATGGACATTACAGCACATTTACTGAGCGGAGTGTGTGTCTGAAAGGGTTTATTATCCACTAACACACACGCAGCGCAAATAACAGAGGATAAGATGCCCTTCACTGTCGGAATAACGCAGCCAGCTGCACACGACCACATGTGGAAACACACATGCTATAAATAGGCCGATACACATGTAGAAGAGCATAAACAAATACAGGATCCCCCCTCTGTTACAACATGACCATACACACACACACACACACACACACACACACACACACATGGAGGCATCCAGGTCTTTGTGCCACCTCCCCAGCTACCTGTGTGACAGCCTGTGTATCGTGCTGCTATGAAAGGTAAGCCTCAGAGACGCAGCGCAGAATAATTGTGTAAAATGGGTCAGAGCCTGAATATCATTACTGTGTGTGTGTGCGTGCGTGCGTGCGTGCGTGTGTGTGTGTGTGTCTGTGCGTGTGTGTGTGAGACCAGCTGTGACGAATTTTTGTGTGAAAAGGCGAAAAGTGTGAGTGTGAAAAATGTGCATGTTGCAGTGTGCGTCACACTCCTGCGGCGTCGCCACTTGGGGCGTTAAGCTCAACTCTCCAGAGTATAAAGACCAGCGTGGGAAGGGATTGAACTTGTGTTCAGAGGTGTGTGTGTGTGTGTGTGTGTGTGTCAGTTAGTGTGCGTGAGCACATTGAGAGTCAGTGTCAGGAGTGTGTGAAACCATGCCATGGCCCAGTTTCCTGTCCGGCTCAGGAAACACAGAGCGAGGAGAGATATTCAGCTTCTGTATCTGTATGCGGTTGTCATGGCGGCGTTCTTCATATCCATATCCTCCTTCGAGGTAAAGCCATAAATATTGTAGGAGGGGAGCGGCGGCGGATCCGGCCAGTGTTTACAGGCGGGAAACTCATCCCCACATATGGATGAGTTGCTGATAAACAGGAGATATTGGTATTAGGGAGTCAGGTGTGTCAGGCAGCCTGCAGCGACAGGAGTACACCGCCGACACAAATCTCCGCTCCCAGGGCCGCCACTTGATATCCAGTCGCGGCCCGCGCTGCACACAGGCGGCATTGTCATGAAATTGTGCACAGTGGGGGATTTTGGGAAGGTGTGGGGGGGGGATCCAATTTGTGGCTCAGATCAGTGTGTGTATCTGGAGTTATTTCTCTGTGGTCGCAGGCGTGTTGCTGACACAAACAGGAAGAGTAACAGCAAAGCCTCCATTATCCATGTCTTTGAAAATAATGTGTGTTCACCAGGATTTGGGAGGATTGTGATGTGTAATTTTTTTTCTTCTTCTCTGTTTCTTTCTCTTCCCGCAGTCCGTCCCAAAACCCATCGCCCTTGAGCCTTGCTTTGGCAACAAAGCTGCCGTGCTCTCCATCTTTGTGCGGTTACCCAGGGGCACCGGCGGCATCCCTCCTCCAGGACAGTCTGGTAAGATACAGACGCTGAATCCTTCGCTTGTTTTCTTTCCTCACGTCGTCTGTCTTTGTTTGATTGTTGTTCACTTCTTACACCCCCCTCTCCTTGATCCGTCCTCCTCCCTCCGTCTCATGAAGCGCCTTTATGCTTTTTAACTCACTTCCTTTTCTTCTGTTCAGCTTCCTCCATATTCTCACTCCATCGTTCAGAATAATATCCAAAATACTTTTATTTAGCAGCGCAGAAACCATTTTTGATTTTATCTGTGGCAGTCTTTGTGTGTTTGTTAGGGCTTCCTCCCAACAGTCAGCCAAACGCTCGGCAAGATTTCATTGGTCGCTTAGTCGCAGAAAATAAAAACAAACTCTATTACGAGCTGCACCTTGTCAAAATAAACCCAAACCTATATGACTGGACCATGTGGGAGTTTAATGTGAAAGGACAGACACAGGAAGTGTCCACGCTCAGCAGTCAGACAGGAGTCAGGTTAATTTCCAGGGCTGGTACCTGCGGTTATTCCACAGGCTAGTTAATAACATGTCGGGCAGGAAATCCAAAGTGTGGGATCATTTTGAGAAGGTGAAGGACGAACCCAAGGTGATATGTAAACTCATCTTCATTGGTCGACTACAAACATGACGTATCATGTGAAACATGGAAGTAGCTACATGCCCATTAGCCCACAGCGTCATTAACAGGCGGCTCGCTCAGTGTGTCACGTGCACTTGGAGATAAAATATAGGCCTATACTAATGAACTCGGACTCAGACGGCACTCGGCAGTGCCCAGGAGGGGAACTGGCACCTCTCCAGCTACCAGTCCATGCTCCATGCTTGGTCTGTACAAGGATTTGAACCGGCAACCCTCCAGGTCCCAACCCAGGTCCCTACGGACTGAGCTGCTGCCGCCCCATAAATAAACAAGTAAAAAAGAAAATAAGAAATCAAATAAAAGATGAAACAGAAACCTCTGGGACAGTCAAAGGCCTCCGAACATGTTCAGCTTTGATTTGATCCTGATCACAGGAGCGAAAACTCCACCTGAGGTCAGACTCTGAAGATTTGATTTCAAACATTGGTAATTTGTCTGAAACAAATTGCTTGAAAAGGCATTTGGTGTGAGGCCGGCATTAACTGATCCTTGTCACATCATGTGTTTCTGTTTCTGCCGTCTGACAAACAACCATAAATATAAATCAGTGATTTGATGGAGGCTCATAAGTGCCGCCTCCTCAGCAGGTAAACAGTAATTTCTGTGCCGCAGCAGAAGTCCATCAGTCAAATCAGTGTTTTATTCCTGCATAAAGTCGTCTGAGAACAGAAACATAAATACATATCAACACCTGTATTGTCTCATCCCAGATTTTTGGCACTAACAGTGAAGGATCTCACAGAGAGCCGCAGATGACAGGAAGTTGGCATCGTGCCTGAACTTGTCTGTGCAGGGTGTTCTGTCATTGTTCTGGAGGAGCTTCATTTTTCTCGTCCCTGTTACAGTGTGAGCGCCGACTCATCGGCTGTGGAGACGCACAGTTCTTACAGCCACGCTAAAAAAATGAAGACAAAGACATGTTTTTCAGATGTCGCCAGCTTAGTCAGGGCTCGTCTGTGAGCCAGGCGGCGAGGACACTGAGCGCCAGACCTCTACCGTCATTTAATTAACTTCATTAAAGAAATCTGCACCACCACAGTACAACAGTAGTTCAGGTGGACCCTGGGTTGTTACTGAGGCTGATTCCATACTGACACATTTTTTATTTTAAACAACACAACTATGTTCACACCGAGCGTCCAAACTGTTGCTGTCTTTTTAGTTTTAAAACTCTGGATTAAATTTAAGTCTGAACAGGTGGAAGCTGAGATTTAATGATGACTTAGACACCCACGTCTGTTTCCCACCAGGTGTGTCGTAGTGGAACTGATGACCCAGGGAGGGGAGGGGAGCCTGAAATAAAAAGTTTGATAATTTATTTCTAATTAATTAGTGCTACAACTAAATTAAAACTGTCTGATTAAATCAGTTTAAAGACTGAACTTTGAATAAAAACGTACCAGAAGCTCTCTGAGTCCGCTCTCACACCGTAGGGACTGTTTGTTATTTTTTCTCTTTTAAAGAAAGCATTTGTTCCAAACTTTGGCAACTTGCCTTCTAAAATTTTGCAATTTTTGTGATTTATAAAGAAGACATGCCCTTTTGTCATTTTCCAAATTTAGATTCTAAATTTTGCAGATTTTTAAAGAAAATATCCATTTGAAATTCTGGTGACTAAAAACAAAACAAAACAAAACAACTCATTCCCACCATATTTTGCTGATATTACAAATTATGGTGCCAAATTTAGGCAGTTTCTAAAATAAAAATGCAATTATCCTAAGTTTGGCAATTTTTCAAATTTTGCTGATTTTAAAAAAACAACAACAAAAATGTTTTTTGCCTTCCAACTTTTAGCGATTTTACAAATTGTGACCATTTTTCCAATTTTGGCCATTTTTTTTTAAAAAAAAGCAACAACAACAAAAAAAATATTTCAATTTTTTTTTTGCAATTTTTCAGATTTTAACGATTTTCCAAATTTTGGAAAAACATGGCTTCCATGGGGTTTGGAGGGCATGCTTTCTCTAGAAACTGCGTCACTGATCACGGCCAAAAACTGTAAAAACAGAAATTATCAATGGATTTTCACATTTCTGACGGGCCTTGGACGCATCATGTGTGACAATTGCTTCCGTCAGAAAAAAACACATAACAAAAAACAATAAAATAAAAGCGTCTTGTTGCTGACGCATCCTCCGCAGTAGATTGCTGAGCTTCAGTGTCAGACTCCAGCCTGCTCCAACAAACTGGAGACGTACCGACTGACATCTGCTGAATGTGAAATGCTAACTATGCAGAGGTACCTCATGTAACCCCTCTTCAAAAACCTGACCCATACCTTTAACTTGAGCTTACTGACACACAGCTGCTTCAGGAGTCCTGGTTCGTTGTGTGGGCCTTCAGTCCGCTGTTTACAGTGTGGACGATGTGCTACTTATGAAATCTGAGGATCAGTGTTTACAGTTGATGTTACTGTTCATCATATTCTGACTCGAGAATAATTTCCCTAGATTTCTCCCTGTGTTTCTGTTTGACACAAAAACTCTTCAGAGAAACAAACAGACGCAGTTTTTCCACTGTGACAGAACAAAGTGACATTTTTCCTCTTCAGACTGAAGTGAATCACAGCTCGGCCTGAAGCTGCTCAGACACAGAGGAGAGGAATGAGGGATGATGGGACATGTGGTCTTCATGTAGAGACAGACTCATCGTGACCACGCTCTCATTTGTTTACAGTAATTATTTCATGGCTGCATCAGAAACGTGACGACGAGGACGGCTTGACTTGTAAAGACGTTCCTCATCTCTCTCCTCCGTCCTCGTTGTGTGTCCGTCCGTCTGTCCTCTCAGTCCTGTGTGTTTGTTTCTCACCCTCTCATCTGCATCTCCTCCTCCATCATCTTCCTGTCTGCACGTCGTCTCGTCTCTCGGCTCTCAGAAGCGTTCTGCAGCTCTTCTCGTCGCCACTCTTGAGTTTTATTTTCCTTCTTGATGCGTCTTGTCTGTGCGGTCTGGGCTTAAAGTGCAGTCTGGTGTCTCTTCTTGCATTTCCCCGTGCTCTCCCTCCGTCTTTCTCTTCCTCCTTCCTTCTGATAGCGCTGAGGATTGAGCCTGTTTCTTCCTTTCATCCTTCGCTGTGTCACTCGCCGTCTTTGCATTCCCATCCGTCCTTCATCTGTTTCCCTTATCTTCCTCTGCGAGACAGTCTGATAGGACCCAGGACTAAGTACTTCTCCTGCCTTTTCTTACAACTCATTTTTTCTTCTTTTCCGTCTTCAAGGATTCAGAAACTTGATTCCTGTTCTGTCTCTTTTTGTGTCTGTGTTTTATAGCCTCTTTGCCTCCCACAGCTGCCGTCCCCCGACCACCAGCTCGCCCCAGGCCCTTATTAATTACCACACAGGCCTTTTGTCATAACAAAACCGCCTCGACTCTCTGCGGAGCTTTCCCTCAGGCGGCTGTGGTTGAGACCGTGTTAGCCGCGTTCCTGCCGTCTCGTCTTATCATGCTTTAAACTCATTTCCCATCAAGTTTTCTTCTGACTGCTGTCACGACCTCGCAGCACATCTGTTTACAGTTAAGCATGTTTAAAATGGCCGCCCTCCTCACTGTCCAAACAGCTCAGAAGTCAGCGCCGTACATTACCTCTGATTTGTATCTGAGCCTCGTTCAGTTGCTGTGAACCGTCCTGCGCTGGCTTTATCACGGAGAGTCGAGCTAATAGTTGCAGCCTGATTTCACAGGAAGGGATACCGCCGCCGCTGCTGCTTTTCCCCCGAGGATTTATATTTCGCTCTCCGCTGTGTGCACTTGATCGGGGGGAAATGCATCCATCATTGGAGATAAATGGGGTTTATTGGAATTTCATGGCTCAGAGAGTATTAATAAATGTTAATGAAGTGTGCTATAAGTAAATGATTGCCTGTACTGCCAGTCTGTGATCTCACCACCTGTGTGTGTGTGTGTGTGTGTGTGTGTGTGTGTGTGTGTGAGTGTGTGTGTGTGTGTGTGTGTGTGTGTGTGTGTGTGTGTGTGTCCCAATTTTACACACTTAATTTAAATAGGCCTTGTGTTTGCAGAAGGAAACTGACATAGAGAAGTTTAAACCAAAAATGCAGTCACATGCTGCAGTGTATGTTTCATAGTTTGCTGTTGATGGAAGAGGAACAAACATCCTGAAATATCCTGATATTATTTTAGGGTCATATCAACCTCCTCTGATATAATCACACGTTCATACATATGAACCCTGTGCAGACATGTTTTACAGGATTATGGGACCTGCCGCCGCGCTCCTGAACGTTAGCACAGGAAAGGCACAAAGGTAGCACCCAGCACCTCGTGTTTCCCAGGCGGTTTAAGTAGCGTAGCGTACGACCCCTAACTTGATTCCATATGTGCAGCATATACAACAGTATAATGTAATCACATATATATTTATTACAACTATAATATACTATATATTTATATATTATATACTATAATATAATTTTGTTTTAAGGTAAATACAAGTCCAGAAGTGGTTATTGTTAGTTGTTATTTTATTATCTTTCATAGAGTGGGCGGAGCACGAGCACATCAGAGACTTTGACCGGCTGAGCTGGCTAACTTCCTGTTTAGCCCTCTGCTAACTTGAATGAGGGTGAAATAATTCAGGGGTGTTGCTCTGCTCGACCTTCAAATGTTATCAGACTAAAATGATCAGATTCTGATTGTGAAACAAGTTGTTTTCCAGGATTTAAGCTGCTTGAAGCAAACCACCATTTCACAGCCCCGACACTACCCATGGAGTCAGCTAGTTAGCATTGTAGCACTTCCTGTTCCCTTGTTTTGAAGCCAGAGGGCTTTTTGTTTAGATGTCTGAAAGAAAGTCTGAAGTGACTTTCACGTTATGTTCTACAACATAAAAAATGTCAGTCAGTACCTCACTGTGAATTTAGAAGCTTTTATGTGTCTTAAAAAAGACGGTTGCACTGAGCGAACAGTGTCCTCCAGTTTCCTGATTCTTACTTTGGTAAATGGGACTGTTGAATTGGCCACATCTCATATTGATCCGTGTTTTCTTGCACTCAACTTTTGGGCATCATCTGTGCAAATATCAAAACTGTACCAGGCCTTTGACAGGGGCAAAGTGAGACGTCCCGCCCAGGTGACACACCATCCGTCATCCCCTCCACCTCTCGACGACTCAGCCAATGTAGCACTGGACGATATGGCTTGAAAATAATATTGCGATATTTTTAGGTTACATCACGATACATGATCTATATTAACCACTGTAGACTGCTAGAGTACAAAATCATTTTTGTGAAAAGATGGCTGCCAACAGGAGTCATCATGTGAACACGACTTTACAGCCTCGTGGTGGGGATGTTAAGTCATGTGACCATGGTGTAGTTTGTTTATAGCCCAGTGTCAGCTTCTTACTGCACTTTTAATAGTGACGATTATTTTACTGAACAACTGTAAGTTTCATAAATGTTTGTTTGTCACAGAGTTTATTTTCTGCAATAATCTAAAATCCAGTGGAAACATCTCATCAGCTTTTTGACGAGGGAGCCAGGTTGGCGCTGACCTCAGGGTCGACCTGCAGGAAACATTACTTTAACTAACTTGGTTGTGATTGGTCAGTGATCCTGCACGCTGTCAAGTGCACCCTGAAGAAGGCACACACAGAGGGCTGGTAAGAAGACAGACTTGAACACACTGATCAGAAGTAGCACTAATTTTGTCTAACTAACTAACTGTCTGCTCCAACCTGCAACAAAACTTAAACCCACCCACTCCCACAAGATTTGTGTCCTGATCTCAGTGCAGTCCTCTGTTTGGTTTGTCAAGATCACAAAATAAGAAATGAGTGGCGTATCAATCTTTACATAACCTTCACCTGACTGTGATGTTTCTGTGTGTGCAGGTCTGGCGGTGGCCAGCGCGCTGGTGGACGTCTCTCAGCAGATGTGCGTTGGCTACAAGGAGAAGTCCGGAGGTCTGAGGAACCGCAAACAGCAGCCCACTGCACAGCCATCCACCTGTATCTGACCACGCCCCCCGTCCTCCTCCACCACCCCACCACCCGACGCTCTCCCATCAGCCCCCCGCCTCGGCCTCCTCCTTCAGAGACTCCCGCCAGCTCCGCTCTGGCAGGGAGAGGTGCATGCTGGGAAGCAGGACTGGAACATTTTGGCAAGGGGCCGAGTCGTCCGGCGGACTGGGCTTCCCCTCCCTCTCCTCCGACAGGAACTTTGGGTTCCCACGAACTGAGAGACAGAAACTGGACACAGAGCGGGGGAGCAGGGGAGGGAGGGAGGGATGGAGCGGGTGCTGACATCACCCCTTCCCCTCGAGAAAAAAACAAAAAACAAAACAAAAAAAAAACATTTTACATTTGTCGACACCGCCTCGTTAGAGTCGAGGCGGCCGCGGCTTGCTGCTAGAAGAGATCCTCGTCTCGTAGTTTTGGAAAACTCCAGAGACTTTGCAACCCTCTACGTTTTCACTTCTTAAGTTATTGTTGTTTTTTATGGTTTTATTTTGAAGGCAGGAACAAAGTGGACATGTTCAGCTGCGCATGCATACACACACACACACACACACGCGCACACACACACACACACACTTCCAAAATAACAACTTTCCAGGCCCTTGTATCACTTGTAGCCCACTGTCGCCTGCTGTCATGTTCACAGCTCAGCACTGAGGGCTACTGTCGCCGCAGTCCTGAACAGTTTGGCCTCCGAACAAGCTAACAGCATGTTGAGTCTTCCTTTAACGAGGATCTGCTGTAGGAGGCCGGCCGTGCAGCCAAAGCCCATCTAAAGAGTCTGTGACATTTCTAATCGGCCTCTGTGTCGTCCGCCGCTGTCTTCTCTGTGTCCTGTCTGGAGCTCTGTCTCCACCCGTCTCTCTCTCTCTGTCTCTGCGGCCATCTGGCTGCGCAGCCAACCACCTCTCCAGCCTCTCTGGCAGCGCGTCCAAGTACAAAACAAGACCGCAGCAACATCTCATCCACGCTGGCTGGCTGGACCGTGAGCCAGCGCCGACTGAAACTTTTCCAGCTAATTACTCCTCCAGTTGCACTGAAAGCCAGCGGCCGTGCACACACAGGTGCACACGCACGGCGCTCACACGCAGCCGGCGGTGAGAAAACCCTCCAGTGTTTAACGATTGTCCCTTTGGCAGCGCCGCACCTCGAGCCCGTGTGAAACAGGCTTCCTATAGATCGTGTGATTGACTGGATTGATTAGGCCGGTGTGTGTGAGAGGAGCCGGGGCGACAGTTCAGCATCCTTTGTGATCGTTGCCTCAGAAATCCATCGCCTCTAATTGCTGCTCACGTGTCCCCAAATACAGCGCATGTCCCCTCTTCGATGCCAGAAATCCCGTTGCTCTCTCCCCGCCACTCGATGGTAATTGTTCCGTGTCTCTGAGCTATCTACAGCGGCCTAATTAGCCCCCGCCACCGCAGTGACATTTGTGTTCACACTGATGCAGCTACAGCTGAGCTTTGAACATGTGAACTGTACGGGGCCGACGACCTGAACATGAAGCACACGTATGTTAGAGTAACAGTGTCTGTTTCCTTATTTGCACCTTTTGATGAATGGGACTTTTGATTTGGCCACGTCTCATATTGATTCTAAAAAACAGAATGACGAGCACTTAACACTTTCTCCTGTTGCCTGGTCTCTTGGGCTTCCTCTGTTTTTGGGCTCCGTGTGTGAGGCGGCTGCTTTTTCTGTTTTTCCTTCCTTTATATCTGCTTCACCTGCCTCTCTCTCCACAGCCCTTATCTGGTCCATTTTTAAAGAAGCATTACTTCTTTATGTCAGCCGGGGAAAATGAGGGAAAACACAAAAAAGCAAAACAGGAAACTGCTGGTTTGAAACAGAGCTGTTGCTTTGAAATGTCACAGGTAATGTTGTGTTTTGAGGGCATCAGTGTGTCAGATCTGTCTCCGCCTGCCTCTTCCTCTTCTCTCCTCCAGCACCGAACATCACAGCAGGCTTTAATAAGTCCAAAGTGGTCATCTTTGTAAAGTATGAGTTGCATACTACAACACCTGCAGGTCTCCAACTGAAGGCACCGATATAGAAAATATATCTCCTCTTCCCTCGCCAAGTTATTAACTTCCCGCCCTCGCAGAAGTACAGTAATAGAACAATTTAATAACTCGTATTCTGCCCTAAAGAATGCGTCGTATTTAGTTCCAGGCTCTCACATGTGTTCAGCATACTAGAACTGCTCAGCGTCTGGTTAAAGGGCACATTTTTAGCACTGGGAAAAGGTCAGAGCAGAAAGCATGAACAAAGTTGACATTCTGTAATTATAGAGAGCTGGATGTGCTCACAACTCCACTCAGCGACCCCGGCGAGCGTTAAGGAGTCAGCTCTGCTCGCACAGGAGTGAAAGCACTTCACTTAGACTCTGCATTATCAGCTTTTTGTGAGGCTCTTTTCTCCAGCAGAGGAAGCTTCTCTAACAGTCGTGTCTGGGCAGGGTTTGGCAAGTTTAAGCTGTCACTTACAAATTGCAAGAAAATCCTCGTCATGTCTGAGATGCATAAAACACTTTATTAAACTGTATCAGTCCATCTGAGCAGTCGTCCTCCGCTCGGCTTCTTCTCAGGTCTGCACAAGGTTGTTTGGTTTGTTTGTTTGTTTTTTGTGCTACACTACGGTTCAGTTTGGCAGGAACCCAACCATCGCTCTGAGGTGCTATTCAATTCCAAAAATCTTGTTGGGAGGAACATTTTTGGGATGCACAAAGCTCTGCAGCTGGAGGAAGACAACAATATTCTTCAGCCTGAAAATCACATTTTGATTCTCTGTCTACTTTTTTTTGTTTTTCTTTGCCTCACACCTGCTTCAGGTGTTAATTCACAGACACACAGATTTGATCAACACTCATCTGACACTCAAAGCAGCTTTAAAACAAAAGCAAGAATGAGGAATTATTTGGAGTGAAACAACCCAGTCACCAGAAAATGTTGGCATTGTGCGTTTCTGCAGATCACAGATAAGTTTAATTTACATGTTAATATGTCACGGACACTTTCCAGTAACACTGTGGTTAACATGGGGGTCAGGGCACAAAAAACACTAGGTTATGTTTAGAGAAAGATCATGTGTTGGCTTGAAATACACAGGTTTAAGGGAGCAAACCCGCTCAAAAAAACACAACTACTTTTCACCCCTAAAAAAAACAACACATTTTTGGGCTAAAAATCAGCTGGAAACACATAAATGACTCTGAATGACTCGCTAAATCACAGCTGTGTTGTTGTTGGTCTGCAGGAGGGCCATCCTGTGTACCAGTTTTTGGGAATCAAAGCTTCAGTGAGAAATCTTTGTGGGATAAATAAGAAATAAGGATGTGAAACAACATGAAAATGAGCCACCTTGTCATCTCGCAGGTCGCAGTAACGTACGCTGCAATAGCTGCTGGGAAAAAGAAAACTTTGCTGTTTACTGTTGCTTCCTTTGGCACTGTCTGACAATACATGCAAATATCAAAACTATTCCAGACCCTTGACGTTTTGGACGTCTTGCTAGCGCGTGTCTGTCAGCCTGTCACATGTGGTCAAACTGTCACAGTTTCAGTAGTGCTGGACTGTTGCTGACTGTCGTTAGATAAGAGTGAGTCTGAATCACAAAACTTGGGTAACTATCTCTTGATTCATGGGATCTTTGGGATAATATATCTTTAGCTGTATATAAGAAAATGAAGCATTTGAATACTGCTTTTAAACGGCGGTTACCATGGCGAAGCTTTGAAACGTTCAGGTGATCCCTAGTCTGCAGCTCGGCAGGCGTCTCGCCCAGGTGACACACCATCACACATCCCCTCCACCTCCTGTTGACAAGCTCAGCTTAGAGCTGGGTGACATGGTTTAAAAATAATCATGCCATATCTTTAGGCTACTACTTACTGTAGACGACTGAAATGCAAAATTAATAAATGAACGACTGTTAAAATCAAGTTAAATAAAGTGCTGTTATAATAAAGTTAAAATGATGGTAAAATTACACAAAGCGAAACGGACCCACTGCTGCTTTTATTTTGAAGCACCCGGCTCATCTCAGGCAGGAAGTGTTGATGTTTTTACTGTGAACTTGAAGCTTCCGGTCCACAGTCAAATGTTAGCAGTTGGCACAAAATTAAACTGTCCCTGCTGCCTGATTTATTCACTTTGAGCAGGAAACAAACTAACAGCTCTATGGACCATAACTCGCTCATATTAGCAAGTTGCAGTGGTGCTCCATGGTTGCAAAATGCAACTAAATAGTCACGGCCTGGAGCTTTGCTGGTAAAAAGACACTGTTCACGCTTTTTTCCCATTAAGTTAAACTGTTATTGTGGTGCTGTTAAACATGATTTGGAAACAAACTAACAGCTCTCCAGTCCATGTATTTATAGCATTTGCAAATCACAATGGTGCTCCATGGTTGAAAAATACGTCTAAATAATCACGGTGTGGAGAAACAAAAACACATGATTCCTCAGTTCACGCTATTATTAATCTCATTAAGTCAAACTGTTATTTTGGTGCTGTAAGCTGGAAACAAACTAACAGCTCTCCAGTTCATATATTAATAGTTACTGTAAATCACAGTGGTGCTCCATGGTAGCAAAATGCAAGTAAATCGTAGTGTTAACAGTGTGGAGCTCTGCAGATGAGAAACACACTTTGCCTGCTCACAAACTATCGCTCAGCAGAAAGTGGTCTGGATGGTCGGAGGAGAGTTTTGATGTAGTCATTTTATACAGCCCACGTGAAACAAGTCGTGATTTATCGAGTATACTTAATACATCTTACACCCTGAAGTCGGCTCATAAATTATGTCACTTTAGAAACTTTAATCTGTATGAAACATACAAATGTAACATAATCACGTTCTGCAGAAACGTACATGCCAATATTTTCTTCTGGCGACTCAGCTGAGTGAAAATGTGACCCTGAGCTGACGGAGACGAGAGGCGAGTAAACGTGACCTGCAAAAATCACATGACCTGTCATCAGGTGACATGTTCCTGACACTGTAACACCTGAGGTGTACCTGCACTACGTCTCTGTCCTCTGCAGCAGCAGAAGCTCTGAGATCAGCCAACATCCCACATATTTGATTTCCTGTAGATGATGTATTAAATTCCACGACACTCTCTTTCCTTTAAAACAAAACTTTATTGCATCCAGCGGTGACAACGCTCAGTGACAAACTGTGTAACTGCTGTCGTCTTGTGTTGCAGGTTTCCTTTAGTTTCAGAGCAGAGGTCAGAAATGAATCTGCTCTGAGTCAGATGTACTGTAGAAATAATTTCTCACAGAATGAAGATTGTGTTTTGTTTTCTTTTGTAAATGAATGTAAAATGAGAACTCACCTGTGCAGCCAAGGTAAATCTGTAAACTGGAGCTCACTGGAGGCGCTGTGAACGTCCCAGCAGCCTGCTGTCGTCAGTCCCTGCGTGGCCGGCGGTGACAGCGCGGCCAACAGACAGCACAGTTACAGCGAGGTCACGGGGTCACGCCGTGTAAGAGCCGCTTTGTCTTGTCGGAGATGTGCTGAGAAAGATGTAACGTCTGCGGCCCGGACGATGCAAACCCTCGTCTCCTTCTGCCTGATGGGCGGAGCGGCCGAGCAGATCCTGGGTCTGATAGTGTCTACAGTTCGATCTCAGACGTTTGTTCTTACCTCCATGGTTTGAGACATTCGTCCTGTGAGGCCGGTCTCACACATTCAGATCTCAGCGTCAGCAGCAGGCTGAAAAACAAACTCTATTATCTGTAAATACTATTTGACCCGAATCTGTCGTCAGCAGCTTCACACGGGGTTCCTACACCGCCGCTCCGCACGGTCTCAGAAGTGATTAAGAAAATGTAGAGAGGGAGGAAAAAAAGTTCCACATTCAGCAGTTATTGAGGACTTTTGACCCTGGCTCCGCCCACACAGGCGTTTTCATTTATTCTGGACTGATGAGACGTCTCTTCAGGTGTGTGTGGGCGTCTGCAGACGTCTCCTTCGCTGTCCTCTACACCTGTTAGGGCGGGACTGAATTAGGCCTCCATGGTGGGGCCTGACAGCACGACCCAAAGTCTAAACTTGGGTAAATCATCACATTAACCTTGATCATGATAAATGTAACATCCTGCTTTAAAGGAGCCGCAGTAAACCTGCGACTGTTTCCTCCCTCAGATCCTGACGTCTGTTAAATGAACCAAATCTCTGTGGTTTGAAGTTGCACTCTTACGGACATCAGCCATTTTTACTGTTTACGGTTTACCTTCAGCCGTGTCACAGCTGTGTGAAAGGCGCCCAGCGGAGGTCTGAACCAAGCCCCGCCCACCAAACACGTCATGTTATTTACTAACAGTAAAAGGGTCTGTTTTAGTGTGCTGTGTTGTGGAAAAACACATCACCAGTCTGTCTCTGATTGGACACAGTTGCTCATCTGGAAACAGCATATCTGAAGCGTCCTGTGTGGGAGTGACTGGAGTTTAAACTCCACAGGTTTTATTTAAAAGCACCTTCTTCCCGTGAGCGTCCCGGCGTCCTGACCGAGATCCCATCCAAGTGACAAATCCAAACCTAAGAGCACAATACAACCTTCACCCTGTCAGAGAGAGCCGGGCTCACCGAGGTTAAGTCCCGTCTCAGCCCGGGCCTGTTGGTAAACACCAGCTCAGCTGCGTGTCGCCGCTCTGATGTTACATTTCAGGATTCCTGGGTCCTAAAGTTCAGATTTTCCACATGATTACCTCTGGCCACCATTTGGAGCCGGCAGAGTGTGAAGTGGCCCCGAGCTGCTGAAACATCTGAGAGGGAGTGTGTGTGAAGGGAAACGTGTAGGAACCCTGTTCGCCATCGAGCCTCCGCACCCGCGTCAGATTAAAGAGTCGCCCCGCTTTCCAAGCCTCAAACTTTATAGGGTAACTTAAACTTTACAGCGGCCTTATTTCAGCTCATTAATCTCTGTATTAACTGATAAACATGTACAGCAGCAACACATATTTATAAAGTGTGACGACTTACTGGAGATCTTCTAATATTCACAGTACGAGTAGAGTTTCTTTCTCCGACACTGGCAGCATTAATCTGTATTTAAAAGCTTGAGTACACAGGTTAAAGCATCAGAATAAGGTCATTGTAAAAGCCCCTCCTTCTTTCTCTCCGCCTCTCTTTTGTATAGTGGCATTATATATATACTGAGGAAGTAGTTTGTTAATATGTATAATTTAGCAGTTGCTGTTTTTTTGTAAATAATGAGAAAGTATTGTGAATGGCATTTGTTGAATGGTTTTAAAAATCATTTATGGCGAACCTCTCCAGGCTTTTATAAATGTGACTGCAGTACATAGCATATTTTGTATGTAAGACGCAGTGTAAAGACGAACAAGCATTACTAGAAGCTGATGAACCCACGTGTAAAACTTGAGGATAATAGCTTACTGAACTTGTAATTACTGATGTACAGAAAAGAATGACAGAACATTTTTGTCTATTATTAAATGTGAAAATCCACCACTGCTGTTTCTGTTCATGACTTCATCGCACCACAGTGTTGGCTCCTCCTCCAGAGGGGCGGGGCCTCTGCACCAACAACAGCCGAGACCGGAGGTATTATGTTTTCACATCGTCCGTCTGTACATAACGTTCTCTTGAATGTGATATCTTAAGAACACCTTGATGGAGTTTCCCGAATTTGGCACAAACATCCACTTTAACCCACAAATTAACTAATTAGATTTTGGTGATCATTAGGTTAAAGGTCAAAGTCACTGTGACCTCGCCTGTTTTATCCTTGTGAATGCAATATCTTAAGAAGGCCTCGAGGGAATTTCATGGAATTTGGCACAAACTGATGAGAAAGTGGTCAAATGTGAAAGGTTAAGGTCACTGTGACCTTGTCCATCTCATTCTTGTGAACGCAATATTTCAAGGGCACCATGAGGATTTTTTTCTCAACTTTGGCACAAACGTTCACTTGGACTCAAATGGATTTTTGTGGTCAAAGGTCACTGTGATCTCTCAAGAATGCCTTGAGGGAATTTTCTCAAATTTGCCACAAACATCAACTTGAACCAACATTTTAGTCATCAAACGTCACAGTCACTGTGATTTCATCTCCTTTATTCTTGTGAACGCAATATCTCAAGAACACCTCAAGAGAATTTCCTCAAATTTGGCACAAACGTTCACTTTGATTGAAGAATTAACTGATTTTAATTTTTTGGTCAAAGGTCACTGTGACCTCAGTGAGGATGCACATCACTGCTGAGGGCGGATTGTAAAGCGTCATAGGTGAAGAGAGTTTCTGCTCTGGGGAGTGTTGATGTGCTCAGAAATCTGCACGGTATTCTCCCGTTTATATTTTTGGTGTAGAGGCTGAACTTGTTGCAGGTGGCTGGGGAGACAAATGACCAGCACAAAGGTCAGGAGGTCACCTGGGAGGTCACATTAGAATTCCTGTCCAGAGGATCACGCTTGTTATCACAGTGTTCGTTTCTGAGATGAAGAAGATGGTGTCTCCAGAGGAAAGGTCACGGGGTCACAGAAATCTTTAAACCCTCGAAATCAAGTTCGGGCTGGATCTGCTCGTCAGGTGTCAGGACGTCTTGCTCTGGATCAGACGCCAGAAACAGAAAGTTTCTCCCACGTCGGGTTGTCGCGCTGTGACACGCCCCGCCCGCCCGTCTGCGGCTCCCAGTGGGATGAAACAAATGTAGAGAATTATAATTTGTAAAAACACTTCTCCCCGGGCCTGTTTTCAAATAATCGCTGCTATTTTTAATGCTGCTGTTGATGTTTGTGAGCCCTGCAGCTACGCGGCAGCGGCGGCGGCGGCAGCAGGAGAGGCTGATTGTCGGTGAGCTGCTGTGTTCTCACCAGCAATTATTCATCACCAGTCATCCTGCATCTCTCCTTCATTCTTTCTCTCCCTTTAATCTCCGTCTCCCACCTCTCCCTCCTTCTCCCTCGCTTCATGTCTCTTTTTGTTTCCCTCTCCCACTCTCTTCTCCTCCTCTCGCTCCTCGTCTTCTTCATTTGCCTCTCAGCTCTCATTTCCTCTACACCCCCCCCCCCCCCCCCCCCTCATTCTTTCACTTTCTCACGCTTTGTCTGACACTTCCTTCCTTCATTCTTTCCTCCTTCGTTCTTGGCTCCTACTTTCTCCTCTCCTCATCGCACACTTCTCCCACTCACCCCATCCTTCAACGTTCCTCCTCCCTTCCTCTTTTCCCTTTCCTCTTCATCTTCCTCTGTTCCTTCCACCTCTCACGTCCTCATCTTCCTCCCTCTTTCCAGCTATTACTTTTCTTTTTGTCACCTCTCCATCCTTCTCTCCTTTCACTCCTTATCTCTCTGCCTCTCCATTTGTTGCTGTTTCCCCTTACTTCCTTCAGATTTCATCTTTTCTTCCATCTCCACCTCTTTCTTTACTCCCTCCTTCCCCGTCTTCACCACTCACATCGTCCATTCCTCTCTTCCACACCTGCTTCTTTCCATTCTTGCACACTAATATTCCCCTATTTTTTCTGACTATACTCTAAAAAATTATTCATGGGGTTTGTGTATAATTCTTAAACTAAGAGTTTTTCAGCATTAAAAAATTACATTTGTTTCATCAACATGTTTTAGTCCATCAGCTTATTTTAAGGAGTTGGTTAAAATCAAAACATTTTTGAGTAGGATGGAATTAAAATAGGTAAGTTAAATTATCTTAAATAAAATAGTCTGAGCTCTAAATATCTGCACAAGTTTTGGATAAATATTAAGTTGGTTCAATTTGATTAAGCTTTTTGAGGTCAAAGCAAATCATGTTGGTTAAACTAACTAACATACAACTAACTAACTAACATTTTCCAACTTATAAAACTCAAATACTCGGCTAGATAGACAATAAATAAACATATAGTTTATGCTTTCTTTAGCTTTGAAAACAAAGGTGCACTTAAATGGCGTTAGTGGATAACTCTTAAAATAAATAAGTTATTCAGCATAAACAAAGGCGTATGTTTCATTAACGTGTTTCAGTCAGTTATTAGTTACATCAAGTTATTCTAAGAAGTTGGTTGAAATTAAAACATTTTTGAGTGGGATGGAATTGAAATAAATACATTAGAATATCTTAAATAAAATATTTTGACCACTAAATATCAACACAACATTTAGATAAATATTAAGTTGGTTCACCTCAATAAACTTTTTCAAGGTCAAGCAAACAGTGTCGATTGTACCAAACTGAGTTTGTCAGATTAGTTTAGTAAATTTCAGTCATTTTCCAACTTATAAAATTTAAACTGGAATCACTTAAAAAATTGCATGCAAAATTTTTTAAAGTTGAACCTGAAGAAGGGCACGTGTGGCCCAAACGTCACTCCAGGATGGTGGAATAAATGTGTAAGTGTGCAGACTTTTCTTCGTCTTAAAGTTGAACCTGTGAATCATCAAAATGATTCATGGTGTCAGTGGATAATTCTTAAAATGAATACGTTTAGCAGCTTAAAAAAATGATGTAGGTTTCATGAACATGTTTCAGTCAGTTTACAACTTGGTGAAAATGAAAAACATTTTTGACACATTTTAATAAGATGGACTGAAATAAAGACATCAGAATATCTGAAATAAAATATTTCACTAAATATCAACATAACTTTTGGACAAATATTAAGTTGGTTCAACTTAAAGTTTTTCGAGTTCAAAGTAAATCATATTGGTTGAACTGAACTAATTTAGTTTGTCACATTATAAAATACTCAGAGTTGGAATGACTTAAAAACAGTGTTGGGCAGTAAAGTGTTATAGTAATCAGATTACTTACGAGTAGTGTAACTAATTATAATTTGGTTTTCCCCAAATCCGTCCTTTGTCTAACATGTCTCTATTCTTTCTCCACTTTCTTTCACCTTCCTCCATCTCCTCCTGTCTCCACCTCCCTCCTCTCTGTTCCTCCTCTTCTTCTTCTCTGCTCTCGACCCTGTTTCCTGTCCGTGTGCGCCTCAGGAGCCGTTACACGGTGTAAACAGCTGATTAGGTTTCTGCCCTTTGATTCCAACTCTTTGACTAAATCCATCCTGATGAGTGTGACAGCAGCTCAGGAGCAGTCGGCTGATAATGAGCCTCTTATTTTTCTGTTTCTTCTCCTCCTGCACATTATGATGATGCTGTTTATGAACCCCCCCCCCCCTCCTCCCCTCCCCTCCACGCCCCCCACGCCCCTCGAGTCTAATCCCGACTAGGCAAAGACTGTTTGCAGACTTTACATTCGTCTACCCATTTTCAGGTCATCTAGTCTTTATTGCTTTCACCCAACAGTCTGAATTAATTATCTCTGCTCAGCTTTGATTCGCTGGGTTTTTCAGCAGAGCTGTCAGGGGCAATAACGTCTGTAAAAAATTTCCCCCGTCGTTTTTCAAATTTGCTGAACAAAGGTTACACGCTGAAATGTAATTCTCAGAAATGCTGCATTTGTATTTTCTTGTTGCCGACGTTTTTCTCTCTCCCGTCTTGCTGACAGCTTCAGACACATTATCACAATTAGCCAACATTTCTCAGAGGAGTTGTTGCGATCTCTCCGCCCCCGCCCCGTCCTGTACACCGAGCTGTCAGAGTCTGACTTATGATGATGTTCTCCCTCTCAGCACTCGTTACCGTGAAGGCTTTCACTCACAGTTAATCTGCAGTCTGTCCGTGTTGGGAAGGAAAACCTGTTTGCTGATGTGTAGGCGATCCTGCAAACCAAGAACAGGTGTGTTGTAAAGTGACAGATCTCATCAGGATGTTTCTACAGCACAACGTGGCCGTAATTTGTCTGCAGGTCTAATTAGTGTGTGAGGAAACAATGTCTGGATTTCATATCTCACTGTTTCTGAGAATTAACGTAATCCCACCATAAGGTCCATTTAGTAGCTATTCTGGAACTTTCAGTCATATTGCATGATCTTCCTCAGCAAATGGAGTTTGTCCGGTTATCATTAAAATGTTAGCACTCAATTCGAAGGGTTGCTACTCCATGTTGGCTGAAGGGGAGGCGGCACCCTGAGGTCAGTAGGGTCAAACTTTAAACTATTAGAGATCACCATGAAACTTCATTTTGTATTATAAGTTTCTGGAAATACTATGTTGTTTTTGTCAACTAAAATGTTTTGAATTTTTGTCAACTAAAAAATTTTGAATTTTTGTCAACTAAAATGTTCTGTATTTTTTGTTAACTAAAATATTTTGAATTATATTTTTTCGACTAAAATGTTCTATATTTTTGTTAACTAAAACGTTTGAATTTTTGTCAACTAACATGTTTTGGATTTTTATAGACTAAAATATTTTGAATTTTCTTTGACTAAAATGTGTTTTTTTTTACTATAATGTTTTGAATTTTTGTCAACTAAACTGTTTTGAATTTTTTTAGACTAAAATAATTAGAATTTTTGTCAATTGATTTGTCAAATGATTTATTTTATTTTTTTCGACTAAAATGTTTTGAATTTTTGTCAGCTAACATGTTTTGGATTTTTATCGACTGAAATATTTTGAATTTTCTTCGACTAAAATGTTTGAATTTTTTTCAACTAAAATAATGAGAATTTTTGCCAACTTAAATGTTTTAACTTTTTTTTGACTAAAATGTTTTGAATTTTTTTTTACTAAAATGTTTTGAATTTTTGTCAACTAACATGTTTTGGATTTTTATCGACTAAAATATTTTAAATTTTCTTAGACTAAAATGTTTTGATTTTTTTTTACTAAAATGTTCTGTATTTTTTGTTAACTAAAATATTTTGAATTATATTTTTCCGACTAAAATGTTCTATATTTTTGTTAACTAAAACGTTTTGAATTTTTGTCAACTAACATGTTTTGGATTTTTATAGACTAAAATATTTTGAATTTTCTTCGACTAAAATGTTTTTGTCTTTTTTTACTAAACTGTTTTGAATTTTCTTCGACTAAAATAATTAGAATTTTTGTCAACTTAAATGTTTTAACTTTTTTTCGACTAAAAATGTTTTGAATTTTTTTTACTAAAATGTTTTGAATTTTTGTCAACTAACATGTTTTGGATTTTTATCGACTAAAATGTTTCAAATTTTTTCGACTAAAATGTTTTGAATTTTTTTTTGACTAAAATGTTTTGAATTTTTTTCGACTAAAATATGTAAAATTTCCGTTGACCAAAACTATGAAGGACAAAAATAACTAAATGTAAATAAAGCTAATAACCACTTTCATCTACAGACAACAATCTAAAACAGCTGTCATAGCTTGTATCATACTGCACAGTCAGTTAACACCACTGTCGACTCAAAGAATAAAATAAGCTGTGAAAACCTAGAAATATATTTGTGCACCTTATTTAATATTTTTATTAAAGACTGTTTTGTTTTTATGTTATCTTTAATGTCAATAAAGTTTTAATTAAAAAAGCTCCGCATCGAGCCGTCATTAGCCCCGCCCACTGTTTAGGTCCAATCAGAGTTGAGGATTTGATTCAAATCTCTCCAGTAACGTCACTGCTCGTTACCTGGGAGATCAATACGTCATCTCAACACGGAGTCGCTGTGACGTCTTTGGGACTTTACTGTCAAGGTTTGTTACGTCACCTCTAACGTCACCGGATGTGGAAAATCTCGGTTTTATCCGCGAACACATCAGGATGCTAAAAGCTAACGCTAAGCTAACGGGACGATGACGTAAGTAGCTTCATACGCGTTAGCAGCAAAGTTAGCATCTTTACATTATGTCACATTAATAATGCTAACAGTTAGCCGTTAGCATGGAGCTCCAGCAGGAGGAGGGAGGCTTCTGATGTACGAAATGACGTAATGATGATGACGAGAGGAAAGTTTCTGTGATGCTCGTGTGCTCAGGTGAGAGTCCCTTCAGTAGGCGATGTTTCCGGTGTGTTTTGTGACGTAATGAAGTTAACTACCTGAGAACAGGTAAGCTAGCACCTTTAACGTGTTGCTAAGCTAAGAGCACCTGCAGATACAGAGTGGAGAACAGCAGCATGTGGAGTCAACATGTGTCTGCTGCTGCAGCGTCACTGAAATGTCTCCTCACTGTCCTCTGTGTTCCAACTGAGCAGCGTCAGGATGTTTATATTTACAGTGTGTAACTGGGATATAGAGAAGTTATAAAGTAACACATAGCGCTTTATAATGCTCTATATCAACAGTCATAAAACACTGTAGATGTGACTTATGGATGCTGTTGACCAGTTATAAACTAGGCTGACTGATGGAGCTTATGAAGCATTGTGAACACCTAACTTCACCTACACACAGCTCCACAGTCAGCTGTAGTGAGGACTCATAGTGTGCAGAATCACAAGTTCTCACCGAGTGTGTTAAGTGAAGAACATATTGATGCATCTGTACCAGGGATAATCAACTTGCACTGCCTGAGGCCATTTTTGCAAAATGACAGGAGGTCAGAGGTCAGTCAGCAGCTCTGTGCATGGACTCGGGGGTGTTTCTGGGATTTTAGGACATTTAGAGCCGAGCACAGACGTCTGTCAGAGGAGCCTCCTCTTGATAAACAAGCTCCATTATGTTCCTGTGCTACAGTGACAGTTTGTAACAGTGCATTTATTTATCTGTGCAATATTCTTCAGTTTATGAATTTATTCTCATTTTATTCATTCAACATCAAATGCACATAACTGTACATATTTCTTATGTAGTCTTGTTTTTATTCTATTGCTGTATATATTGTAGTGAACGTTACAGCGTGATACATATTTTATATTTCTGAATGTGACACTAGTTTATAAAGTGTAATGTAGCACATATTAGTGTATTTTACACACTTACAGACTCAGCACAGGGAGGATATTCTTATTGTCAAGTGCTAGTGTTAAACATTATAGCATAATGCACATTTGTATTTCTATTTTATTTTATTTTATAATTTTACATTTACATATTTCTATTTCCTACTTTTTTTCCTACTTCTTTTATTATTTATATTAGAGCGACTTCAATGAACCACAGTTTCTCCTCTGGGATCAATAAATCATTTCTCATTCTGATTACTTTAATCGTTGTCCGAGCGGTTGCCTCAGGCAGTGTAAAGGCAGCTTAATGTATATTGAAAAAATCCCAATGTGAATCAAGTGATTGTCCCTGTGAATCAGGGAAAGTGTTTTGGGGGCCACCTGCCACCTGACTGGGGCCACATTTGGCCCCTGGTCCGTTAGATGAGTATCACTGGTCTGTAAAAGGAGATGAAGTAAACAGAAACTGCTGCACCCCTTAAAATCCCCGGTCAGTTTGCTGTATGCTAAAGCTAGCTGACTTGTAAGCTAACATCAGCTGCTAGAGTGTTTGCTATTAGCGTACGAGCTAACTGTATGTTTCAGCTGAAGATTGCTAACTAACGTACACTTGGCTTTAAGGCTTATAGCAGACATTCTAATAGCTAACATTAGCTCACATGTAGTGTTTGCAAAGGGCACAGTGGTTAGCTAGCTCGCTAATGCATGTAGCATACTCACTGTGGATTTGAAGGCGAGATTGAAACTAGATTGTGAGCAGTAAAAGATTAACACAGACTTGAGTTGTCTTCCTACAAAGGTTGTTTAATTTCTGATCCTCCCTGAGAGACTGGAGGAAAATCCATGACTCTCCCTCCGCCATAAATTAATTATCAGATTTTTAAACTTACCCTTTGATGTTTGAAAGTTAAAAGACTGACTGAAGCGTTTTGTTTCACATTATGTGTCCAAGGACTGTATGAAATTTGAAAATCCAATGTTGTTCCAGTTTCTGGCTGATTAATGGTGTAATTTTGGTGATTTATAAGGGCATGTTTTCATTAAAAATCCACAGTAAAATAAATACAAAATACAACCATTTCATTTTGTATGCCCCTCCCCTAAGCCAAATTAAAAAAACATAATCCCCACATCAGTACTTAAAACATTGACATGCCTCCACCTTTTGTACCACCTCTCCTCCCTCATAAATAACAAACAGTCCCTAAGTAAAGCCTCCCATTTACTACTTTAATGACCTTTAAAAATGTATTTCTAAGATCGTCGTCCTAATAAATTCATACCACAGTGTTTTATGTAACACCACTGTCAGTGGTAATTCTGACCCTGCTTTTGGTTTGATATTGGCCTTTAATTAAAAATCTTAACCTAATCATCCACTTTATTGTTGCAGAAGTAAAAGTTCCCTGCAGACTGCTGCAGCCTGTAAAAATGTTATTAGTATTTTTCTTTTCCAGAATGCTGCTCAGAGAAATTAGCCCATTGTGGTGTCTGAATAATTAACGAAGTGAGCTGCAGGGTGGCTGACCCTGGAACATAGAGAGGAACCAGCCTTGAAGGAACTGTGAATAAACTTCTGTTAGATTTTCATATTTCATCCTCCATGTTGGTTTAATGGTGTCAGTGTTTGAATGATCACAGAAGATCCATCAAATACTCAGTAATACAACCCTCAGTGTGAGCTGATATAAGGCTCTGGTTTTCCTTTGCAAAGGGTAACTGTGGTGTTTATTAACCCCGACCTTATTTCCTCATGTTTGTGTCTAGTTGACATTATGGGAACAAGAGTTTCCTGAAAATGTCCAGTACTGAGTACAAGTGCTGCATCCTCTGGCGATGAAACAGGCTGCAGTGTTAATGCTGGGGGCATGCTCACACTGTCACTAGCCCGTCCACTAGCAGTGTTTGTTTTGTCACTGATAGGCTCAGACTGTTATTCTAAGTGTCTGACAGCATCATGAAAGGATCCCTACAGAGATAGAGCTTTGTGTTAATAAGATCCTTTTTGTTTAACCAGAAACAGCCCTGAAATCACCGTCACCAAACCCACCAGACTCCATTTAAATAAACAGTCATTTTATCATCATAAAACATCTTTCCACTGTTCCAACAATCACCAGCTCTGGTTTGGTTTAAATTAACCCTTAATTCAGCAGTTAGCTGTGACAACATGCTGCCTCTATACACACTAACATGACTGTTTATTTAAATGGAGTCTGGTGGGTTTGGTGACAGTGATTTCAGGGCTGTTTCTGGTTAAACAAAAAGGATCTTACTATTTAACACAAAGCTCTATCTCTGTAGGGATCCTTTCATAATGCTGTCACACACTTAGAATAACAATCTGAGCCTGTCAGTGACAAAACAAACACTGTTAGTGGACGCACATTGTCGAACACGCCCTGAGTGGTCAGACTGCAGCCTGTTTAGCTCAACACTGGACCAGTTTCAAAAACTGTTATTCTCATTACTCACTTCTGCCCCTTTTCTACCAGCATGAATCAGGTTCATGCACCTATTTTTGAACCATTCAGTGCATTTCAACCAAAAATAAATAGGTTCAGAACCTGGAAAGTTGCTTCTCAGCTGGAACCAAAAAATAGCAGGTTTTCCTTGACTTGAAGATAAGTGGGCGTGTCATATTCTACAGGATAGAAAGAGATAATGGAGACTTGCAAGTAAGAGTATTTTGCTTTCATCATTATTAGGTAGTCCATGCTTGCGTTTTGGATTAAAAAAATATTTGTAATAACAGAAAAAATGCTCAGTTCATCAATGCAATCCTCCATCTTGCTACTACTGACTGCTTCCACTGTGCATTGTGCATCAACCTCTGTTTAAGACACAGCCTTGATCACAATGGTTCTCCTCTAAACCAGAGGTGATTTGGTTGAAAAATGGGGTCCAGGTTGAAACTACCAAACCTTCTCTTTAATATCAGCTAACATGAGCTCTGTTTGTCTGTGTTTTCCTCTTAGTTTTTAAAGAATAGTCTTCCTCCTTTGTAACATTGGAAATTTTCAGTGCTGTTTCACTCACTGCTGGAGTGTCACCTGTTCTTGTTATGTGTCATATATTCATATTGTCATGTCACTGTTTTGTTGGTGAGGCTGGATGTTTCTTTTGGAGCCTTTTTTCTTCCCTGCCAAGAAAACCATTCTTACAGAAACCCTTCCTCTTTGTCGTTTCCTGGTGGTCATTTCAGCAGCCAGCTCCGGCTCCCTGAGCCTCACAGATGATGTCGCTGCCTGTTCTTCCACACTGGCTTCACTCCAAAGAATGAGAAGAACGGCCTGAACCAACAGACATGGATGATAATAAGGTGAGCGAACACAACACAAAGAGCTGTGGAGTCAGAGTGAAACAGATTGTGTGTCTCGAGGCCAGCAGCAAGCTGCTCCGCATCACTCATCGTCTTGTTTGTTTGGATAATGATGTTTTTACCTTGAACTTAATGTGGTAAAAGGTGCAGGAGGCCCTAATGAACACTGCACAGATACAATTAAGTTTACTGCTGAGCTGTGCTGCTCAGATGGGACGGAAATTTCAGCGAGCAGTTTCTACAGCAACTTTTATTTCATTTAAAGTGAGGAAACATTTACTTCTGTTAAAAAGGCCCAGTCATAGAATTGTGTTTGTCCCTGTTATATGGCGGCTGATCTCGTCCTCTGCTCGGAGGGTAAGGAGCTCCTGGACCTCGTTGTTTTCACTGTTTGTGGACATTTACAGGTGCTGTTCTTGTTATTGAGCTAGCTGCTAACTACTATAACGTAACACTCTTACTTGGCGAGACATTTCTGTCCCTCCATTTCTTGGTTTTACCTTATACACAGCACGGTGTGGTGCCTTAACAGCACAATGCTCCAGCCTTGAACAAGCAGTGTGAATGGTGCTTATGTGTCAGCCCTGCTGTAGTCTGGTGACCTGTCCAGGGTAGGGTTGCAACAGTTTGAGATTTTCTCTGTACTAAATCCATCTCAGAAAATATTGTGGTTTCATGGTATCACAGACTTAATATCATTATCAGTCAGAATGATCCTTAAAGGGATGAAAACAGAAGGGTTATCTTTGGTTGAAGTGCAGATTGTAGGGGTGGGAATCACCAGAGGACCCACGATACCATATGATATTAAATGTTGTGATATGCTGAGTATTGATATAAAAATATGTTTCAGTTTATTCTATTTTTCCAATTATTTCACCAAAGGAAAACTTTGTCAACATCAGTTTAACCTCTTAAGATACAGTTTTCAGTTTGTTCATCCGACTCTAATCACTGACTGAGACCGCTGCTGATCTCACCAGGAAAAAAACACTTTATTTAAATGTTTGACGTCTGTATGTTGTATAGAAATATATTTTGTGCAGCCTGTATATGTGATTTCTATCTGCAGGGACAGATGAGCAGACAGAATATGACAGCAGAGATCACCGTGTACATGACTGTAGCTGTTGCTCAGACGTTTCCATGGCAACAAGTGAAACTGAGTTTAGGCCTGTGTGTCATCAGCTTGCAGTTTCTGCCCTCACAGACTTTACGTGATGACAGTGAACACGTCACAGTATGACTGAAGTCCAGGAGGGCTCAGTCCACAGGCCCAGAGTGTGGACGTGTGATTCAGCCTCTCACTTCAGTATGTATGAAGCTGAGTTCCCTCTGCGCTGCTGAAACTTGATGAATCTTTAATTGCTGCAGTGAAGAGTTTAAAAACGCCAGAGATCAGGAGAGGTTCAGAAACCCTGTTCTGGATGTTTAAAAGTTTCAGATCTCAGACTGAACCCAGCTTCCTGTTGGTGGTCAGATTTGAGCCTTTAATCAGCCCACAGCAGCAGCAGCAGCAGCTACAGTATGTGGGACAGCAGGAGGTCTGTCCCACTTAGCCATTGACCCAAAACATGCAGACCGGCATCAATTACAGCCGCCATATGCAAAGCACAGGTGGCACAGTGGCAGCTGGAGTCACACTTTGTCAGAGGATGAGCGCCTGAGCGTTTCTGTTCAGCCACAACAAGCAGGAGGGCGAGACGACGATGACGCAGTGAGTTTACAGTACGGCAGGTTACCATCAGGGCCTGCTTATGACTCCATGTTGGTTATAGTCGTTAGTCAGAGGCATTACGTTTTTGGGTTGTCCGTCTGTCCTATTCCTGTAAATGAGCTATGTTAAAGAAGCCTCCAGGGAATTCACTCAAATTTGGCACAAACACTCACATTAACTCAATCAACATCAACTCATCCGATCAGACTTTGGTGGTCAAAAGTCAAGGTCCCTGTCACCGTGGATCCTTCTCATTCTTGTGACTGTGGTACCTCAGGAATACCTTTACAAAATGTCTTTAAATTTAGCAGAAACCTTCACTTGAACTCAAAAATGAACTGATTAGATTCTTTGTTGTCAAAGGCCAAAGTCACAGTGACCTTGTGTCTGTTTTTATTGTTGTGAAGGAAGGCCTTGAGGGAGTTTCCTTAAATTTGGCACAAACATCTACTTGGAATCAGTGAGGAAGTGACTCGATCTTGGCGTCAAAAATCAATGTAACTGTGTCTTAAGAACACCTCAACGGAGTTTGTTTAAATTTGACACAAACTCATTTACTCAAAATAAACTGATTAGATTTCTGTGATATCTCAAGGACACCTTTAGGAAATGTCTTTAAATTTAGCACACTACTCTACTCTACTACTCTACTCTACTTGGAGTCGATAATCAAGGGATTAAATGTTTTGTTGTCAAAGGTTAAGGTCACTATGACCTTGTGTCTGACTCATTCTTGTGAATGTAATATCTCAAGAATGCCTTGAGGGAATTTCTTCACAGTTGGCACAAACATTTACTTGGAATCAGTGATGCAGTGATAAAAAATTGGTGGTCAAAGGTCACTGTGAGCTTGTTGGGTGTCTTTGTGTGAATGTGATATCTCAAGAACACTTTCTCTTCAGAGTAGACAAATGTCTACTTGGAATCTGTGATGAAGTGATTTGATTTTTTTTTTTTTTTTAGAAGCTTGTGGTCAAAGTTCAAAGTGACCTCACAAAACATACCATAACTCAAGAAGTCCCACGCTAATTATGACAAAACTTCAAGTAAAGTGATGACATTTTATGTCCCAAAGGTCAAAGGTCAGCTTGACTGTGACATCATCATGTTTTAACGTCATATCTCAGGAACAGAAGGGGAGACATTTGGTCAGATACTGAATTGGTGACTCTAATCTTGAAACTGTGCTGATTGTATCTTCTTCTTCTTCTTCGGTGGACTGGTGGACGGAGTCATACAACCACAGGATGGACTGGTGGGCGGAGTCATACAACCACAGGATGGACTGGTGGGCGGAGTCATACAACCACAGGGTGGACTGGTGGGCGGAGTCATACAACCACAGAGTGGACTGGTGGGCGGAGTCATACAACCACAGGGTGGGCTGGTGGGCGGAGTCATACAACCACAGGGTGGACTGGTGGGCGGAGTCATACAACCACGGGGTGGGCGGAGTCATACAACCACAGGGTGGACTGGTGGGCGGAGTCATTCAACCGAGTACTCTGATTACAGTACCAGATACATTTGTGTCTCACATGCAGTACTTTATAGTCCTCCACTTCTCTTCAGACTCTGCAGCTGCAGCGAGCGTTACCTGAGCTGCCTCACAACGTTCCCTGGCGCCGTAGCCTTGAGGTATACAGGAGGTTAGAAGAAACACAAATTTGGTTTGTTTACACCAGGGGTCTCATTTATTAAAGTTTATGATGCACAAGTTTGTGCTCAAAGTTGTGCTTTGTAAAGTTGTCAGAATCAGCGACTCAGTATTTTCCTGTCTGAAATATCAAAAGCAAAACTTTAGATAAGATCCTCTTTATTAATACCCAGGTATGAATGTTATAGACATCATATATGTGGTATACACTGTGCAGTATATACACTATACTATAACATCTCTACATGTCACGCCCTGTGTGCCATGAAAAATGGATTTTTGACTGGATTCCAGGGGCGCTGCCAGAGGGAGGAAAAGGGCAAGTATTCCTGTGAAATTCAGAGGTGATGCTGAACTTTGATGAATCTGGACGGGGGTCAGGAGTCACATCTTGTCAGGAGACCGAAAACTTCAAAAAGTCCGTCTCCTCGGCACAAAAAGACGGGGCAGAATTCACCTCCACTTACAGTGTCGTCTCTATTTGCAGGAAGTGACACATGTCACATCTGGGATTCTGCCGGTGCAGACGGACGGGGAGCAGGTTGGTCAGTCACCTCACGGCGCCAGAGGAGACGACGCGACGCCCGCTGACTGATAAATCACAGGACAAATCAAAACGGGGCGACAGGGCTCGGCTGGTGTCACATCATGATAAGAGACAGGAGCTCTGTGAAAGGTATCACTCACACACTCTGCTCGCCACAAAAACACACAACTGCAGTTTTTTCCCAAACATGTTAAAGTTCACCCAAAGCACAAAAACATCACTGACATCTCGCCATGCAGAGCGTTTGTATTTTATGTGCCCAGGCTTAAAGATATGCACCTCTGTAAATGTATTCTGCCACCCTGTGAACAGCAGGGACTATTTCCTCTGTAAAAATAGAGGTGATGGAGACGAGACTTCTCAGACAAGTTTGGTGCCAATTTATTCCTGATGAGCGATGACAGTGTTCAGCACAAAGAATTTACAGCTGCCAAATAGTTAAATATAATCATTTGTAGTTGAATTTTCTTCGACTGTAACCGATCAGAACGCTTTTAAGTCACTGTACGTATTTTGTATCCTGGCTACGTTTACTGTCAACAAGCTTTTTAAAATAAACAAATCAGTTTACAAAAAGTGTTTGAAGCTGCACTAATAAATATCTGTTAATTAACCACGGGTCAAATCAGCGATGTTTAGAGTTATGATTGAGCTTTTCAGTGTCTGTCAAACTGTTGCTTTAAGGGATGCACCAATTGTGAAATTTTAGGTTGAATCCGATGTTTAAAATTTGGCCGATAGTCGATACTGATGTTTTTGTTGTAGGTCACTTCGCTTCATGTAGTTTTTATTCCCTCTTTTGTTCCAGGGAAACAAACAAATCTTGATTATTAAAAAAATAACTCAAGTGTTTTAAAGTTATTTATTACACTACCTCTGAACGAGCAAAAAATTTAATTATACAAGTTTTTGAAACAACCTTTAATATAACCTTCTTCTGCATGAAAAGCATCTTTAAAAAACTGCATCAGAAGTCTTTTTATTATATATAATATTTCCTAATTCCCTCTCTGATGCCTATTTATTTTGCTGCATACAGCTTCATTTAATTTTTCTTTTTTTACGAGATTATATTTGAACACATCATGAGAGTGTCACATTTTAGCGTTGCACAATACTCAGTTTTACTAAACAGAGCTTGAATGCATCATAATGTACCACAGACGTGCCCAGGAACGCCGCTCAGCCTCGCAGACAATTTTTGTATCACAGCAAAAACCCAACACAGCATTTAGACCTCCATTATAAAGAGATGTCTGTAAAACTGTTGACACGTCCGACTGCAAACAAGCTCAGTTCTAACTCTTCCTATCGTGAAGTTTTTTAAAGTGATGTCATCACAGCGTAAAGTTTGTGAGCCGAGCACATATTCAGTAGGCTGCACGCCGCGGAAGTAAACCCAGAAGCTAGGAACTTGTTGGTGTATGTGTCAGGTGAGTAACTCGATTAGAATGAGTATCAGGTATCTCGGTACTCACTAAGATCTCTGAGTCAATGCAGCCTCCGTTAGCTGTTAGCTCCAGAAGCCAGCTGTTAACTGCTAACTTTAACTAGCTCTCCTGCTGCCGTGTTCAGCAAAGATTTGTTGTTAACAGTGTAGTATCATCAGGGAAACAATAGGATGCGTCCTGATGAGACGACAGTGATTTTACTGCGCCTTTTCATTTGGACAGGGTCCTGCTGAAGATCACTGTTCTTCCCATACACGTGTTATGTTGTCTTCAGGACGATGGGACACAGTTAGGGTTCATTTATGCTCAACAGTAGATACAGAGACAGTTGGTGCCTCCTGTTTTACATTGCGTTCATTTCATCAGTGTTTGTGCACGTTTTCTGAAAGCTACAAGTACAAATGAAACAGAGATGACATACCCTTTTTAAATAATGGCGCAACATGACAAAGTGGATCATTGTTGTGTGAAGTGTTTGACTCCACCCTCTGGTGCCATCTATTGGCTGTATCTGTACCAACATAAAGGACCCACAGTAGTATGCGAACAGTGATTGTTTTTAAAATGGACCAATCTATTTTTGCACATAAAGGGGAAATAAATGAGCCTTTAGTCTGGAGCCCGGCTGTTTAGAGTCGTGTGACACAACAGAAAAACATCGGCCACTGCTGTTGGTGATGTCATCTCATTTGCTGACAGGCCAGTGTTGGTCAACAAGGAGAATATCAGCCGATCAATCAGAGCATCCCGAACTGCTTTTGTTCAACAGCAGTAAATTCAATCTTAACACACTCGCTCGTGTCTTTCTTTTCCAACTGTAGTGTTCAGCTGTTTCCTGTCTGATAAAATTACCTGTCCAACACCGAAACGCCGACATAGTCAGAGACGAGCTGGTGGAGCATTTAGCTGCCAAACTGCCAATATTTTCCTCAGGAGTTGATGGAGAGTAAAACGGAGCTAAAAGAGGTGTTTAAGTTTTGCTCTTGTTGTAAACTGTTAAATAACTCATTGATTATAACATTTTTATATGTTGATGATGCGTCAGTGTTTTTTTTAAGTGTAAAAAAAAAAGAAGCAATTTCATAGTCGAAGAATTTCAGGAAAACAGGAATCCTGAGGGTGAACCTGTGTGGAGTGAAGATGCCTCAGAGAAATACAGTAATAAATATGTACCTTCAGTGTAAACGAAACAGACGCCTCAAAGCTTTGGTATCAACAGTGACATCACTGGAACAACTTCCCAAAGAAAAAGTTTAATGATCTTTATTGTATTTGAATGGCAGCAGCAATCTGAGAGAACCATATCCTAAACCTGGGCAAATAAAGACAGAAAGATCTGCACGTGTCATCACTACAGGAGCTAAATGCATTCACTCAAGGAAAACAGTCCTGATTTCAAAATTAACAAGATCATTATCTCAGATTTCTGAGAAAACCTTAAATTATAAAATTAGTATCTCAAAATGATTAGAGAAATTTGATGGGAAAAAAATCTGCTGTTTTTCTCGAATAACAAGATTATTGTCTCAAAAATCTAAGAAAAAATGCAGTTTTTCTAAATTAATGTTCAGAAATCAGGAAAAGATTTTTCATGAAATAATTGTGCTCTTTTTCTTCTGAATTAATAGACGGGTAAATAGTCACATAAATTGTCGGATGTTATCACTGTGAATTTATTCTACTGGCTAATGTTAGCATCTGGGTTCAAAACAGGAGGTTTCTCTCTCTCTGTGCAGCGTCACAGAGACGTTTAACATTAGTAACGTCATGAGAAAAAATGCCTTGGTGGACACACAATGTTACCAGAGAGAGGTCACTCAGTGCTCTGTGGCGATTTAGTTAATCTAGAAGTAACGTGCAGAATTTTTCCCCCATCGTCCAATCCACTGGTTAAAGAGAAGGTAGCATTTCAGTCAAAGATTTTCTTTGGCTGACTGCAGCCCAAGTAAATGCTTGTTTTTCTGAATTGAACTGATTGTTTTTTGAACTGACGAGATAATAAACTGATGTGAAAACTGTTCCCAGAATTCTGAGGTAATAATCTTGTTAGAATTAAAAGTTTTAATGGAGAAACACATTCGCCCTGTTTTTCTGTACTGAGATAATAATGTCTTTCATTCAAGTCTCAAGTGAATGCATCACACTTCTGTATGTCACCACTGAGGGCAGAGAGGAGAGGATATCTGTGATTTGCGTGAACTGCCCCTTTAAGAGAGCTGTTGATGTGTTTTCAGATCCGTACAACCCTGTTAAAACCTGTTGGGGTCTCATTTCAAAACGATATGGACGTCAGTGAAGAAGAAATAACAGTTTATTCTCCGTCCTGTAAAACTTGGCAGACAGAATCCAACAGGTTTGTGCTGTTATGACAATGAGCTTATACTGTGTGAGCGTTTTTAGGTCCAACTCGAACGAGAGCGTGTCACTTTCATCACAGGTCTGCTGTCGCTCATGTGTTCGGTCTTGGTGTTAAAGTCAGCGTGTGCTGTGTCGTTGAATAATGCAGTGACACAAACGGGTGCTTCCTCAGAGAACTGGATTCAGTGGCAGTATTGAAGATGACACATTCCTTCCTTGTTAGAGCGTTTTGCGCCTAACCAACCTCCGTCTGTCCGTCCCGACACTTCTCATAGACACGTCGGCTTCACGAAGCAGAGCACATTGTAAATCCTCTGGCGTCTCACATTGAGCAAAGGGTCCCAGCGAGTAGTGGGCCAACATGGGTCACCTTCATCTCAAAAGTCTCTCCAAAGACAGATGCATCCGTTCACGCATCAAACCCCACACCGTCTGTTTTCCCAGCAGCCCCTCCCACAGCGGCAAAGCATGATTGGTCACAAACTCGTCGATAGGTGTCTCTGCGGTAAATTCCACATACAGTTAAAAAATATAAACTTGTTTCCATCTCTTGTTGCGTCACCAAAACCACATTGTTTTTTTTGTTTTTTACATTTCTGAAGAGGAACAAACCCAAATGTTTGTCTCACCCTCACACTTAAAGCTGAATGAATGAGCACATGAAGAGTCCCCTTCCAAAGTGAGGTATCCACTGTCTGCAAAAATGACATCTACTCATATAAAATGATTCAGAGCTTTAAAATCAAAACAAAGTTCAGTACGTTAAAGGCTAATAAATCATGTAGGTCCTTGTTTGATGGAATAAAAAACTTTTGCAGACTTTGGGAAATCTTCTTAATCTTAATTCAGTGTTAAATTTCAATTCACAACTTATATTTTCTACATGTTCTTTATTTGGAAATGAACTCTTCATCCTGCAACTGAAAACACAACAACAAACAGTCAAAGAATTTCATTGTGATTTGATTCGATTATAACTATATATATACACATGTGCTTCCATCTAACATTCTGGGTAACAAAATTATGTTAATTAAGATTTAAAATAAAAGAAATGTGGCATTAAAGTAAAGAGCAGAGCAGAATGAGCCGAGTGCTGCGTATGGACAAACACACATCCACCTTAAATCTCATGAAACACTTCATCACAGTTCTTCTGAGACAAAAGTCTTAACATTAATATTTTTCTTTTACATCGAGGAATGTTCAGGGAAAAAAAAAAAAGTGTTTTTTTTTTTTGTTTTGTTTTTTAATTTTTATATTTTTTAGAGTTTTCCTGCACTGCATCGTCAGTGTCTCTTCACTGTACACCTTCTGAACCCCACTGAAGCTCCAACAATATTTTCTTATGAACAAAGTTTGCATGTGTGTGTCATGTGTTACAGTTTGTATTTGGACAGGCGTGAAGCAAGAAATGAGGTGTGTACTTCCTGGTCCCCTCCCTCCCCCGTGGTGCGGCGGCGGCACCCTCTCCAACGATATTCTCACGGGCGTGGGCGGCACAACACATCTGCTCTGAGTCATGATTCACAAAAAGAGATTAAGTGTGATTTTTGTGACAGAGAGGGAGAGGGGGGCGGGGCAGGACGGAGTCGACCCTTTCCCCCACCGTCGTTTGACACATAGAAATGGCTCTTTCTTTCATACCAACCCTCCCCTATTTGTCCGTGGAGGCCAGCTGAGCGAGGCCTCTTATTGGTCAGAGAGCAGCAGCAGGAGGAGCCAGCCGAGGCCCATCAGCAGGGACAGGCGCACGGGCTCAGCTCCACGGTCCGACAGGCCCGGAGAGGGAAGGGTAGAGTCTCCCTCGTCGCCCCACAATCTGTCGTTCTCGTTTACCTGAAAGGAAATGGACGCATGCTGTGATTAGTCATCAAGTTTTTTGGTACAATAATAAAACATAGTATTTTCTCTGCCTCCAGATCCCACACCAGGAAACATCTTCAGCAGGAAAAAACCTCCGAGAAGAGGAGACGTTTTATGTGAGTATAATGACAAAATTTCCCACAACCATGGCTGAAAAGTAAAACGAGCAATGGCGAGGACATTGCCACTTATCAGCCCGTGCAATTTCACAGCAAGAGATGATTTTCTCTGCAAACATATTCAGAATAAACTCTTCAATCAGACCAGCTCCATCTTCAGATTCTTTTTCTCCTCTCCTTCTGTTGCACTGAAACCTTTTTAACCCATCAGACCTCCACTGCACTTTGTGCGGTGCCTATCCGCTGAGCCTATCCCAGTGGACACTGAGCACAAGGCAGGGTACACCCTGGACCAGTCAGGTGAAGTGAAGTTTCACAAACAGTGCCATAAATATTTCATAGAAAGAGTCATACTATAGTAATGTCATCAAAAATCACGAAAAAAGTAATAGTAGTATGTTGTAAAAAATCACTGAAAAAAGTCATAGTATAGTATGTGGTCCAAGATGTCATTCAACAAGTCATAGTATAATATGTCTTCAAAAATCCCGAAAAAGTTTCATAGTATAGTATGTCATATAAATGTCATAAAGTGAGTCAAAGAAAAGTATGTCGTCCAAAATTGTGAAAAAATGTCATAGTATAGTATGTTGTCAAAAAATCAAGAAAAAAATTTGTAGTTCACTATTTCTTCAAAAATCACCACAATAATCACAGGAGTAGTGTCGTCCAAAATGTAAAAAAAGTCATAATAAATGTCAAAATTGCGAAATCAACTCATACTAATGTATCTCGTTCAAAATCACAAAAAAAGTCATAGTATAGCATGTCGTCCGAAATCGTGAAAAAAAGTCATAGTATAGCATGTCGTCCAAAATCATGAAAAAAAGTCATAGTATAGCATGTTGTCCAAAATCATGAAAAAAAAGTCATAGTATAGCATGTCGTCCGAAATCATGAAAAAAAAGTCCTTGAGGGGGGGTGGACCTTCTCCTTTGCTGGAGTTGCTCCGGGTGAGAGGCGGAGGGCCGGGGTGGGCTTTCTGATAGCCCCCAGACTATCTGCCTGTATGTTGGGGTTTACCCCAGCAGACGAAAGGGTTGCTTCCCTGCGCCTTCGGGTCGGGGAACGGGTCCTGACTGTTGTCTGCGCTTATGCGCCAAACAGCAGTGCAGAGTACCCGCCCTTTTTGGAGTCCCTGGGACAGGTGCTGGATAGTGCCCCAACCGGGGACTCCATTGTTCTGCTGGGGGACTTCAACGCTCACGTGGGCAATGACAGCGAGACCTGGAGGGGCGTGATTGGGAGGAACGGCCTGCCCGATCTGAACCCGAGTGGTGTTCAGTTATTGGACTTCTGTGCGGGTCGCAGTTTGGCCATAACTAACACCATGTTCAAACATAAGGATGTCCATCGGTGCACGTGGCACCAGGACAGCCTAGGTCGCAGGTCAATGATTGACTTTGTAGTCGTATCATTTGACCTGCGACCATATGTTTTGGACACTCGGGTGAAGAGAGGAGCAGAGCTGTCAACTGATCACCACCTGGTGGTGAGTTGGATCAGATGGTGGGGGAAGACGCCGCGCAGACCTGGCAGGCCCAAGCGAACAGTGAGGGTCTGCTGGGAACGCCTGGCGGAAGAACCTGTCCAGATGATCTTCAATTCCCACCTCCGGGAGAGCTTCGACCGCATCCCGAGGGCAGAGGGGGACATTGAGTCCGAATGGGCCTTGTTTTCCGCTCTGCCATTGTCGAGGCGATGGCTGCAAGCTGTGGCCGCAAGGCAGCTGGTGCCAGTCGAGCCGTCAGGCTGAAGAAGGAGGCCTACAGGGCATGGTTGGCCTGTGGGTCTCCGGAAGCAGCTGGCGGGTACCGGCGGGCCAAGCGGAGTGCAGCGGCGGCGGTCGCGGAGGCAAAAACTCGGGCGTGGGACGAGTTCGGTGAGGCCATGGAGGAAGACTATCGATCGGCTCCAAAAAGGTTCTGGCAAACCGTCCGGCGCCTCAGGGGGGAAGGCGGCAACTAGCTCACACTGTTTACAGTGGGGGCGGGGAGCTGCTGACGTCAACTGAGGACATTGTCGGGCGGTGGAAGGAATACTTTGAGGAGCTCCTCAATCCCACCAGCACATATTCCAGTGAGGAAACAGAGACGGGGGTATTGGGGGCGGGTCGTCCAATTTCTGGGGCAGAAGTTGCCGAGGTAGTGAAACAACTCCGAGGCAGCGGAGCCCCGGGGGTGGATGAGATTCGTCCTGGATATCTCAAGGCTCTGGATGTTGTAGGGCTGTCTTGGTTGACACGCCTCTGCAACATTGCGTGGACATCGGGGGCAGCGCCTCTGGAGTGGCAGACCATGGTGGTTGTCCCCATTTTCAAGAAGGGGGACCAGAGGGTGTGTTCCAACTACAGGGGGATCACACTCCTCAGCCTACCTGGTAAGGTCTACTCCAGGGTGCTGGAGAAGAGGGTCCGGTCGATAGTTGAACCTCAGATTGAGGAGGAGCAATGTGGTTTTCGTCCCAGACGCGGAACCGTGGACCAGCTCTTTACCCTCGCCAGGGTGCTGGAGGGGGCATGGGAGTTTGCCCAACCGGTCCACATGCGTTTTGTGGATTTGGAGAAGGCTTACGACCGTGTCCCCAGGGGCATCCTGTGGGGGGTGCTCCGGGAGTATGGGGTTGGTGGCCCTCTGCTAAGGGCCATCCAGTCCCTGTACCGAAGGAGCACGAGTCTGGTTCACGTGGCCGGCAATAAGTCGGACCTGTTCCCGGTGAGGGTTGGACTCCACCAGGGCTGCCCTTTGTCACCCCTTCTGTTCATAACTTTTATGGACAGAATTTCTAGGCGCAGCCGAGTGGTGGAGGGTGTCAGGTTCGGTAGCGGGAGGATCTCGTCCCTGCTTTTTGCAGATGACGTGGTCCTCCTAGCTCCATCCAACAGTGACCTCCAGCTCTTGCTGGGTCGGTTCGCAGCCGAGTGTGAAGCGGCTGGGATGAGAATCAACACCTCCAAGTCTGAGGCCATGGTCCTCAGCCGGAAAAGGGTGGATTGCCCTCTCCGGGTCGGGGGGGAGGTCCTTCCTCAGGTGGAGGAGTTTAAATATCTTGGGGTCTTGTTCACGAGTGAGGGTAGAATGGAGCGAGAGATGGACAGGCGGATTGGGGCGGCGTCAGCAGTGATGCGGGCGCTGAACCGGTCCGTTGTGGTGAAGAGGGAGCTTAGCCAAAAAGCGAAGCTCTCGATTTACCGGTCTATCTTCGTTCCAATCCTCACCTATGGTCACGAGCTCTGGGTAGTGACCGAAAGAATGAGATCGCGAGTGCAAGCGGCCGAAATGAGTTTCCTCCACAGGGTGGCTGGGCTCAGCCTTAGAGATAGGGTGAGGAGCTCGGACATCCGGGAGGGACTCGGAGTAGAGCCGCTGCTCCTCCACAACAAGAGGAGCCAGTTGAGGTGGTTCGGGCATCCAGTAAGGATGCCACCTGGACACCATGTCGTCCAAAATCGTGAAAAAAAAGTCATAGTATAGCATGTCGTCCAAAATCGTGAAAAAAAGTCATAGTATAGTATGTTGTCCAAAATCATAAAAAAAGTCATAGTATAGCATGTCGTCCAAAATCATGAAAAAAAAGTCATAGTATAGCATGTCGTCCAAAATCATAAAAAAAAGTCATAGTATAGCATGTCGTCCAAAATCATAAAAAAAAGTCATAGTATAGCATGTCGGTCAAAATCGTGAAAAAAAGTCATAGTATAGCATGACGTCCAAAATCATTAAAAAAAAGTCATAGTATAGCATGTCGATCAAAATTGTGAAAAAAAAGTCATAGTATAGCATGTCGTCCAAAATCATAAAAAAAGTCATAGTATAGCATGTCGTCCAAAATCATGAAAAAAAAGTCATAGTATAGCATGTCGTCCAAAATCATAAAAAAAAGTCATAGTATAGCATGTCGTCCAAAATCATAAAAAAAAGTCATAGTATAGCATGTCGGTCAAAATCGTGAAAAAAAGTCATAGTATAGCATGACGTCCAAAATCATTAAAAAAAAGTCATAGTATAGCATGTCGATCAAAATTGTGAAAAAAAAGTCATAGTATAGCATGTCGATCAAAATCGTGAAAAAAAGTCATAGTATAGCATGTCGATCAAAATCGTGAAAAAAAGTCAAAGTATAGTATGTCGTCCAAAATCATAAAAAAAAAGTCATAGTATAGCATGTCGTCCAAAATCATAAAAAAAAGTCATAGTATAGCATGTCGTCCAAAATCATAAAAAAAAGTCATAGTATAGCATGTCGTCCAAAATCATGAAAAAAAGTCATAGTATAGCATGTCGTCCAAAATCATAAAAAAAAGTCATAGTATAGCATGTCGTCCAAAATCATAAAAAAAAGTCATAGTATAGCATGTCGTCCAAAATCATAAAAAAAAGTCATAGTATAGCATGTCGTCCAAAATCATAAAAAAAAGTCATAGTATAGCATGTCGTCCAAAATCATAAAAAAAAGTCATAGTATAGCATGTCGTCCAAAATCATGAAAAAAAAGTCATAGTATAGCATGTCGTCCAAAATCATGAAAAAAAAGTCATAGTATAGCATGACGTCCAAAATCATAAAAAAAAAGTCATAGTATATCATGTCGTCCAAAATCATGAAAAAAAAGTCATAGTATAGCATGACGTCCAAAATCATAAAAAAAAAGTCATAGTATAGCATGACGTCCAAAATCATAAAAAAAAGTCATAGTATAGTATGTCGTCCAAAATCATGAAAAAAAAGTCATAGTATAGCATGACGTCCAAAATCATAAAAAAAAGTCATAGTATAGCATGACGTCCAAAATCATAAAAAAAAGTCATAGTATAGCATGTTGTCTGAAATGTCATCAAAAAAGTTAATTTATGTTTTCTCACTTATTCTCTTTTCCAGTGACCCTGAAATCGTTCACCCTTGGCCATCATGAAGGATCTCCAATTCATGACATGTACCTCGAGGAAACGACAAGAAGAGACTTCTTCTCCTTCTTTAGATTCTGTGACATGTAATGCTGCATTTCCATATGAGCCAGTATTCAACAAGTTATTGTCACAGCCCTTTCTTAATGTGTGAATATAACACTGTATAATAATAACATGTTGGGCATCACACGAAGTTGCAGTTTGTCGACATGCACACATTCTTATGCAGCTGTGAGGTGTATGATTGTGCAGATAATCATAATGCAAGTAAATGTAAGCAGCAGCTCAATTGAGATGGTCATTTGTTTTTGTCTGTTATTTCAGTGAATAAATTCAAGTTGTACTTTAGTTTACTCACCTACTGTTAACTGTTTTCAATAAACCTTTGAAATTATTGCTAAACCTTGCTTTCTTGGATACTTGAGAGATGGGAAGAGTGGTCGCAGTATGAATATGAATATGAATATAATTTGAAAATAATAGTCGTAGTATAGCATGTCGAAAAAAGTGATAAAATAGTCAGTGTATGTCGAAGAACGTGATAAAACGTGAAAGTATAGAATGTCCAAAAAAAGTGATGAAATAGTCATAGTATAATATGTCAAGAAAAGTCATAAAATAGTCACTGTATACTATTTTGAAAAACTGATAAATATGTCACAGTATAGTACGAAAAAAGTGAAAAAATAGTCATGATATGGTATGTTGAAAAAAGTGATAAAAAACATTGTAGTATAGCATGTTGAAAAAAGTGATAACGTCATAGTATAGTATGTCGAAAAAAATTCTTAAAAACGTCATAGTATAGCATGTCGAAAAAAAGTAATTAAAACGTCATAGTACAGCATGTCGAAAAAAGTAATTAAAACATCATGGTACAACATGTAAAAGAATTAATAAAAACGTCAGTATAGCATGTCGAAAAAAGTAATTAAAACGTCATAGTATAGTATGTTGAAAAAAGTGGGGGGAAAAAACGTCATAATATAGCATGTCGAAAAAAGTAATTAAAACATGGTACAACATGTCGAAAAAAGTAATTAAAACGTTATAGTAAAGCATGTCGAAAAAAGTAATAAAAACGTTATAGTAAAGTATGTCGAAAAAAGTAATTAAATCGTCATAGCACAACATGTCGAAAAAAGTAATTAAAACGTTATAGTAAAGCATGTCGAAAAAAGTAATTAAAACGTCATAGTACAACATGTCGAAAAAAGTAATTAAAACGTTATAGTATAGCGTTTCGAAAAAAGTGGGGGGAAAAAACGTCATAGTATAGCATGTCGAAAAAAGTAATAAAAACGTTATAGTATAGCATGTCGAAAAAAGTGGGGGGAAAAAACGTCATAATACAGCATGTCGAAAAAAGTAATTAAAACGTTATAGTATAGCATGTCGAAAAAAGTAATAAAAACATTATAGTATAGCGTTTAGAAAAAAGTGGGGGGAAACAACGTCATAGTACAGCATGTCGAAAAAGTAATTAAAACGTTATAGTATAGCATGTCGAAAAAAGTGGGGGAAAAAACGTCATAATACAGCATGTCGAAAAAAGTAATTAAAACGTCATAGTATAGTATGTTGAAAAAAGAGGGGGGAAAAAACGTCATAATATAGCATGTCGAAAAAAGTAATTAAAACATGGTACAACATGTCGAAAAAAGTAATTAAAACGTTATAGTAAAGCATGTCGAAAAAAGTAATAAAAACGTTATAGTAAAGTATGTCGAAAAAAGTAATTAAATCGTCATAGCACAACATGTCGAAAAAAGTAATTAAAACGTTATAGTAAAGCATGTCGAAAAAAGTAATTAAAACGTCATAGTACAACATGTCGAAAAAAGTAATTAAAACGTTATAGTATAGCGTTTCGAAAAAAGTGGGGGGAAAAAACGTCATAGTATAGCATGTCGAAAAAAGTAATAAAAACGTTATAGTATAGCATGTCGAAAAAAGTAATAAAAACATTATAGTATAGCGTTTAGAAAAAAGTGGGGGGAAACAACGTCATAGTACAGCATGTCGAAAAAGTAATTAAAACGTTATAGTATAGCATGTCGAAAAAAGTGGGGGGAAAAAACGTCATAGTATAGCATGTCGAAAAAAGTGGGGGAAAAAACGTCATAATACAGCATGTCGAAAAAAGTAATTAAAACGTTATAGTATAGCATGTCGAAAAAAGTAATAAAAACATTATAGTATAGCGTTTCGAAAAAAGTGGGGGGAAACAACGTCATAGTACAGCATGTCGAAAAAGTAATTAAAACGTTATAGTGTAGCATGTCGAAAAAAGTAATAAAAACATTATAGTATAGCGTTTCGAAAAAAGTAATAAAAACATTATAGTATAGCGTTTCGAAAAAAGTGGGGGAAACAACGTCATAGTACAGCATGTCGAAAAAGTAATTAAAACGTCATAGTATAGCATGTCGAAAAAAGTGGGGGGGAAAAACGTCATAGTATAGCATGTCGAAAAAAGTGGGGGAAAAAACGTCATAGTACAGCATGTCGAAAAAGTAATTAAAACGTTATAGTATAGCATGTCGAAAAAAGTAATAAAAACATTATAGTATAGCGTTTCGAAAAAAGTGGGGGGAAACAACGTCATAGTACAGCATGTCGAAAAAGTAATTAAAACGTCATAGTATAGCATGTCGAAAAAAGTGGGGGGAAAAACGTCATAGTATAGCATGTCGAAAAAGTAATTAAAACGTCATAGTATAGCATGTCGAAAAAAGTGGGGGAAAAAACGTCATAATACAGCATGTCGAAAAAAGTAATTAAAACGTTATAGTATAGCATGTCGAAAAAAGTAATAAAAACATTATAGTATAGCGTTTCGAAAAAAGTGGGGGGAAACAACGTCATAGTACAGCATGTCGAAAAAGTAATTAAAACGTCATAGTATAGCATGTCGAAAAAAGTGGGGGGAAAAAACGTCATAGTATAGCATGTCGAAAAAAGTGGGGGAAAAAACGTCATAATACAGAATGTCGAAAAAAGTAATTAAAACGTTATAGTATAGCATGTCGAAAAAAGTAATAAAAACATTATAGTATAGCGTTTAGAAAAAAGTGGGGGGGGGACAACGTCATAGTACAGCATGTCGAAAAAGTAATTAAAACGTTATAGTATAGCATGTCGAAAAAAGTGGGGGGTAAAAACGTCATAGTACAGCATGTCGAAAAAAGTAATTAAAACGTTACAGTATAGTATGTCGAAAAAAGTAATAAAAACATTATAGTATAGCGTTTAGAAAAAAGTGGGGGGAAACAACGTCATAGTACAGCATGTCGAAAAAGTAATTAAAACGTTATAGTATAGCATGTCGAAAAAAGTAATAAAAACATTATAGTATAGCGTTTCGAAAAAAGTGGGGGGAAACAACGTCATAGTACAGCATGTCGAAAAAGTAATTAAAACGTCATAGTATAGCATGTCGAAAAAAGTGGGGGGAAAAACGTCATAGTATAGCATGTCGAAAAAAGTGGGGGAAAAAACGTCATAATACAGCATGTCGAAAAAAGTAATTAAAACGTTATAGTATAGCATGTCGAAAAAAGTAATAAAAACATTATAGTATAGCGTTTCGAAAAAAGTGGGGGAAACAACGTCATAGTACAGCATGTCGAAAAAGTAATTAAAACGTCATAGTATAGCATGTCGAAAAAAGTGGGGGGAAAAACGTCATAGTATAGCATGTCGAAAAAAGTGGGGGAAAAAACGTCAAATAAAGCATGTCGAAAAAAGTAATTAAAACGTTATAGTATAGCATGTCGAAAAAAGTAATAAAAACATTATAGTATAGCGTTTAGAAAAAAGTGGGGGGAAACAACGTCATAGTACAGCATGTCGAAAAAGTAATTAAAACGTCATAGTATAGCATGTCGAAAAAAGTGGGGGGAAAAACGTCATAGTATAGCATGTCGAAAAAAGTGGGGGGAAAAAACGTCATAGTATAGCATGTCAAAAAAAGTGGGGGAAAAAACGTCATAATACAGAATGTCGAAAAAAGTAATTAAAACGTTATAGTATAGCATGTCGAAAAAAGTAATAAAAACATTATAGTATAGCGTTTAGAAAAAAGTGGGGGGAAACAACGTCATAGTACAGCATGTCGAAAAAGTAATTAAAACGTTATAGTATAGCATGTCGAAAAAAGTAATAAAAACATTATAGTATAGCGTTTCGAAAAAAGTAATAAAAACATTATAGTATAGCGTTTCGAAAAAAGTGGGGGAAACAACGTCATAGTATAGCATGTCGAAAAAAGTGGGGGGGAAAAACGTCATAGTACAGCATGTCGAAAAAGTAATTAAAACGTTATAGTATAGCATGTCGAAAAAAGTAATAAAAACATTATAGTATAGCGTTTCGAAAAAAGTGGGGGGAAACAACGTCATAGTACAGCATGTCGAAAAAGTAATTAAAACGTCATAGTATAGCATGTCGAAAAAAGTGGGGGGAAAAACGTCATAGTATAGCATGTCGAAAAAGTAATTAAAACGTCATAGTATAGCATGTCGAAAAAAGTGGGGGACAAAACGTCATAATACAGCATGTCGAAAAAAGTAATTAAAACGTTATAGTATAGCATGTCGAAAAAAGTAATAAAAACATTATAGTATAGCGTTTAGAAAAAAGTGGGGGGAAACAACGTCATAGTACAGCATGTCGAAAAAGTAATTAAAACGTTATAGTATAGCATGTCGAAAAAAGTAATAAAAACATTATAGTATAGCGTTTCGAAAAAAGTGGGGGGAAACAACGTCATAGTACAGCATGTCGAAAAAGTAATTAAAACGTCATAGTATAGCATGTCGAAAAAAGTGGGGGAAAAAACGTCATAGTATAGCATGTCGAAAAAAGTGGGGGAAAAAACGTCATAATACAGAATGTCGAAAAAAGTAATTAAAACGTTATAGTATAGCATGTCGAAAAAAGTAATAAAAACATTATAGTATAGCGTTTAGAAAAAAGTGGGGGGGGGACAACGTCATAGTACAGCATGTCGAAAAAGTAATTAAAACGTTATAGTATAGCATGTCGAAAAAAGTGGGGGGGAAAAACGTCATAGTATAGCATGTCGAAAAAAGTGGGGGAAAAAACGTCATAGTACAGCATGTCGAAAAAGTAATTAAAACGTCATAGTATAGCATGTCGAAAAAAGTGGGGGGGAAAAACGTCATAGTACAGCATGTCGAAAAAGTAATTAAAACGTCATAGTATAGCATGTCGAAAAAAGTAATTAAAACGTTATAGTATAGCATGTCGAAAAAAGTGGGGGGTAAAAACGTCATAGTACAGCATGTCGAAAAAGTAATTAAAACGTTATAGTATAGCATGTCGAAAAAAGTGGGGGGTAAAAACGTCATAGTACAGCATGTCGAAAAAGTAATTAAAACGTTATAGTACAGCATGTCGAAAAAGTAATTAAAACGTCATAGTATAGCATGTCGAAAAAAGTGGGGGGACAACGTCATAGTACAGCATGTCGAAAAAGTAATTAAAACGTTATAGTATAGCATGTCGAAAAAAGTGGGGGGTAAAAACGTCATAGTACAGCATGTCGAAAAAGTAATTAAAACGTTATAGTACAGCATGTCGAAAAAAGTGGGGGGTAAAAACGTCATAATACAGCATGTCGAAAAAAGTGGGGGAAAAAACGTCAAATAAAGCATGTCGAAAAAAGTAATTAAAACGTTACAGTATAGTATGTCGAAAAAAGTAATAAAAACATTATAGTATAGCGTTTAGAAAAAAGTGGGGGGAAACAACGTCATAGTACAGCATGTCGAAAAAGTAATTAAAACGTTATAGTATAGCATGTCGAAAAAAGTAATAAAAACATTATAGTATAGCGTTTCGAAAAAAGTGGGGGGAAACAACGTCATAGTACAGCATGTCGAAAAAGTAATTAAAACGTCATAGTATAGCATGTCGAAAAAAGTGGGGGGAAAAACGTCATAGTATAGCATGTCGAAAAAAGTGGGGGAAAAAACGTCATAATACAGCATGTCGAAAAAAGTAATTAAAACGTTATAGTATAGCATGTCGAAAAAAGTAATAAAAACATTATAGTATAGCGTTTCGAAAAAAGTGGGGGAAACAACGTCATAGTACAGCATGTCGAAAAAGTAATTAAAACGTCATAGTATAGCATGTCGAAAAAAGTGGGGGGAAAAACGTCATAGTATAGCATGTCGAAAAAAGTGGGGGGAAAAACGTTATAGTATAGCATGTCGAAAAAAGTGGGGGGAAAAACGTCATAATACAGCATGTCGAAAAAAGTAATTAAAACGTTATAGTATAGCATGTCGAAAAAAGTAATAAAAACATTATAGTATAGCGTTTAGAAAAAAGTGGGGGGAAACAACGTCATAGTACAGCATGTCGAAAAAGTAATTAAAACGTCATAGTATAGCATGTCGAAAAAAGTGGGGGGAAAAAACGTCATAGTATAGCATGTCAAAAAAAGTGGGGGAAAAAACGTCATAATACAGAATGTCGAAAAAAGTAATTAAAACGTTATAGTATAGCATGTCGAAAAAAGTAATAAAAACATTATAGTATAGCGTTTAGAAAAAAGTGGGGGGAAACAACGTCATAGTACAGCATGTCGAAAAAGTAATTAAAACGTTATAGTATAGCATGTCGAAAAAAGTAATAAAAACATTATAGTATAGCGTTTCGAAAAAAGTAATAAAAACATTATAGTATAGCGTTTCGAAAAAAGTGGGGGAAACAACGTCATAGTATAGCATGTCGAAAAAGTAATTAAAACGTCATAGTATAGCATGTCGAAAAAAGTGGGGGGAAAAACGTCATAGTATAGCATGTCGAAAAAGTAATTAAAACGTCATAGTATAGCATGTCGAAAAAAGTAATAAAAACATTATAGTATAGCGTTTCGAAAAAAGTGGGGGGAAACAACGTCATAGTACAGCATGTCGAAAAAGTAATTAAAACGTCATAGTATAGCATGTCGAAAAAAGTGGGGGGAAAAACGTCATAGTATAGCATGTCGAAAAAGTAATTAAAACGTCATAGTATAGCATGTCGAAAAAAGTGGGGGACAAAACGTCATAATACAGCATGTCGAAAAAAGTAATTAAAACGTTATAGTATAGCATGTCGAAAAAAGTAATAAAAACATTATAGTATAGCGTTTCGAAAAAAGTGGGGGGAAACAACGTCATAGTACAGCATGTCGAAAAAGTAATTAAAACGTCATAGTATAGCATGTCGAAAAAAGTGGGGGGAAAAAACGTCATAGTATAGCATGTCGAAAAAAGTGGGGGAAAAAACGTCATAATACAGAATGTCGAAAAAAGTAATTAAAACGTTATAGTATAGCATGTCGAAAAAAGTAATAAAAACATTATAGTATAGCGTTTAGAAAAAAGTGGGGGGGGGGACAACGTCATAGTACAGCATGTCGAAAAAGTAATTAAAACGTTATAGTATAGCATGTCGAAAAAAGTGGGGGGTAAAAACGTCATAGTACAGCATGTCGAAAAAGTAATTAAAACGTTATAGTACAGCATGTCGAAAAAAGTGGGGGGTAAAAACGTCATAGTATAGCATGTCGAAAAAAGTGGGGGAAAAAACGTCAAATAAAGCATGTCGAAAAAAGTAATTAAAACGTTACAGTATAGTATGTCGAAAAAAGTAATAAAAACATTATAGTATAGCGTTTAGAAAAAAGTGGGGGGAAACAACGTCATAGTACAGCATGTCGAAAAAGTAATTAAAACGTTATAGTATAGCATGTCGAAAAAAGTAATAAAAACATTATAGTATAGCGTTTCGAAAAAAGTGGGGGGAAACAACGTCATAGTACAGCATGTCGAAAAAGTAATTAAAACGTCATAGTATAGCATGTCGAAAAAAGTGGCGGGGAAAAACGTCATAGTATAGCATGTCGAAAAAAGTAATAAAAACATTATAGTATAGCGTTTCGAAAAAAGTGGGGGGAAAAAACGTCATATTACAGCATGTCGAAAAAAGTGGGGGAAAAAACGTCATAATACAGCATGACAAAAAAAGTAATTAAAACGTTATAGTATAGCATGTCGAAAAAAGTGGGGGGAAAAAACGTCATAATACAGCATGTCGAAAAAAGTAATTAAAACGTTATAGTATAGCATGTCGAAAAAAGTGGGGGGAAAAAACGTCATAGTACAGCATGTCGAAAAAAGTGGGGGAAAAAACGTCATAATACAGCATGTCGAAAAAAGTAATTAAAACGTTATAGTATAGCATGTCGAAAAAAGTAATTAAAACGTTGTAGTATAGCATGTCGAAAAAAGTGGGGGGAAAAAACGTCATAGTACAGCATGTCGAAAAAGTAATAAAAACGTTATAGTATAGCATGTCGAAAAAAGTAATTAAAACGTTATAGTATAGCATGTCGAAAAAAGTAATTAAAACGTTGTAGTATAGCATGTCGAAAAAAGTGGGGGGAAAAAACGTCATAGTACAGCATGTCGAAAAAGTAATAAAAACGTTATAGTATAGCATGTCGAAAAAGTAATAAAAACGTCATAGTATAGCATGTCGAAAAAAGTGGGGGGAAAAAACGTCATAGTACAGCATGTCGAAAAAAGTAATAAAAAACGTCATAGTACAGCATGTTGAAAAAAGTAATAAAAACGTTATAGTATAGCATGTCGAAAAAAGTAATAAAAACGTCATAGTATAGCATGTGAAAAAAAGTGGGGGAAAAAATGTCATAGTACAGAATGTCGAAAAAAGTAATAAAAACGTCATAGTATAGTATGTCGAAAAAAGTAATTAAAACGTTATAGTATAGCATGTCGAAAAAAGTGGGGGGAAAAAACGTCATAGTACAGCATGTCGAAAAAAGTGGGGGGGAAAAACGTCATAATACAGCATGTCGAAAAAAGTAATTAAAACGTTATAGTATAGCATGTCGAAAAAAGTAATTAAAACGTTATAGTATAGCATGTCGAAAAAAGTGGGGGGAAAAAACGTCATAGTACAGCATGTCGAAAAAAGTTATTAAAACGTTATAGTATAGCATGTCGAAAAAAGTGGGGGGAAAAAACGTCATAGTACAGCATGTCGAAAAAAGTGGGGGAAAAAACGTCATAATACAGCATGTCGAAAAAAGTAATTAAAACGTTATAGTATAGCATGTCGAAAAAAGTGGGGGGAAAAAACGTCATAATACAGCATGTCGAAAAAAGTGGGGGAAAAAACGTCATAATACAGCATGACGAAAAAAGTAATTAAAACGTTATAGTATAGCATGTCGAAAAAAGTGGGGGAAAAAACGTCATAATACAGCATGTCGAAAAAAGTAATTAAAACGTTATAGTATAGCATGTCGAAAAAAGTGGGGGGAAAAAACGTCATAGTACAGCATGTCGAAAAAAGTAATTTAAACATTATAGTATAGCATGTCGAAAAAGTAATAAAAACGTTATAGTATAGCATGTCGAAAAAAGTGGGGGGAAAAAACGTCATAATACAACATGTCGAAAAAAGTAATTAAAACGTTATAGTATAGCATGTCGAAAAAAGTGGGGGGAAAAAACGTCATAGTACAGCATGTCGAAAAAAGTAATTTAAACATTATAGTATAGCATGTCGAAAAAGTAATAAAAACGTTATAGTATAGCATGTCGAAAAAAGTGGGGGGAAAAAAACGTCATAGTACAGCATGTCGAAAAAAGTAATTTAAACATTATAGTATAGCATGTCGAAAAAGTAATAAAAACGTTATAGTATAGCATGTCAAAAAAAGTGGGGGAAAAAACGTCATAATACAGCATGTCGAAAAAAGTAATTAAAACGTTATAGTATAGCATGTCGAAAAAAGTGGGGGGAAAAAACGTCATAGTACAGCATGTCGAAAAAAGTAATTAAAACGTTATAGTATAGTATGTCGAAAAAAGTAGGGGGAAAAACGTCATAGTACAGCATGTCGAAAAAAGTAATAAAAACGTCATAGTATAGTATGTCGAAAAAAGTGGAGGGAAAAAACGTCATTGTACAGCATGTCGAAAAAAGTAATAAAAACGTTGTAGTAAAGTATGTCGAAAAAAGTGGAGGGAAAAAACGTCATAATACAGCATGTCGAAAAAAGTAATAAAAACGTCATTGTACAGTATGTCGAAAAAAGTAATAAAAACGTCATAATACAGCATGTCGAAAAAAGTAATAAAAACGTCATAGTATAGTATGTCGAAAAAAGTGGAGGGAAAAAACGTCATTGTACAGCATGTCGAAAAAAGTAATAAAAACGTCATAGTATAGTATGTCGAAAAAAGTGGAGGGAAAAAACGTCATTGTACAGCATGTCGAAAAAAGTAATAAAAACGTTATAGTAAAGTATGTCGAAAAAAGTGGAGGGAAAAAACGTCATAATACAGCATGTCGAAAAAAGTAATAAAAACGTCATTGTACAGTATGTCGAAAAAAGTAATAAAAACGTCATTGTACAGCATGTCGAAAAAAGTAATAAAAACGTTATAGTATAGCATGTCGAAAAAAGTGGAGGGAATAAACGTCATTGTACAGTATGTCGAAAAAAGTAATAAAAACGTTATAGTAAAGTATGTCGAAAAAAGTAATAAAAACGTCATAGTACAGCATGTCGAAAAAAGTAATAAAAACGTCATAGTATAGTATGTCGAAAAAAGTGGAGGGAAAAAACGTCATTGTACAGCATGTCGAAAAAAGTAATAAAAACGTTATAGTAAAGTATGTCGAAAAAAGTAATAAAAACGTCATTGTACAGTATGTCGAAAAAAGTAATAAAAACGTCATTGTACAGCATGTCGAAAAAAGTAATAAAAACGTTATAGTATAGCATGTCGAAAAAAGTGGAGGGAATAAACGTCATTGTACAGTATGTCGAAAAAAGTAATAAAAACGTTATAGTAAAGTATGTCGAAAAAAGTAATAAAAACGTCATAGTATAGCATGTGAAAAAAAGTGGGGGAAAAAATGTCATAGTATAGGATGTCGAAAAAAGTAATAAAAACGTCATAGTATAGTACGTCGAAAAAAGCGGGGGGGAAAAACGTCATAGTACAGCATGTCGGAAAAAGTAATAAAAACGTCATAGTACAGCATGTCGAAAAAAGTAATTAAAACGTTATAGTATAGCATGTCGAAAAAAGTGGGGGGGAAAAACGCCATAGCACAGCATGTCGAAAAAAGTGGGGGAAAAAACGTCATAATACAGCATGTCGAAAAAAGTAATTAAAACGTTATAGTATAGCATGTCAAAAAAAGTGGGGGGAAAAAACGTCATAGTACAGCATGTCGAAAAAAGTGGGGGAAAAAACGTCATAATACAGCATGTCGAAAAAAGTAATTAAAACGTTATAGTATAGCATGTCAAAAAAAGTGGGGGGAAAAAACGTCATAGTACAGCATGTCGAAATAAGTAATAAAAACGTCATAGTACAGCATGTCGAAAAAAGTAATAAAAACGTCATAGTACAGCATGTCGAAATAAGTAATAAAAACGTCATAGTACAGCATGTCGAAATAAGTAATAAAAACGTCATAGTACAGCATGTCGAAAAAAGTAATTAAAACGTTATAGTATAGCGTTTCGAAAAAAGTGGGGGGAAAAAACGTCATTGTACAGCATGTCAAAAAAACTAATTAAAACGTTATAGTATAGCATGTCGAAAAAGTAATAAAAACGTCATAGTTAAGTATGTCGAAAAAAGCAATTAAAACGTCATAGTACAGCATGTCGGAAAAAGTAATAAAAACGTCATAGTACAGCATGTCGAAAAAAGTGGGGGAAAAAACGTCATAGTACAGCATGTCGAAAAAAGTAATGAAAACGTCATAGTACAGCATGTCGAAAAAAGTAATAAAAACGTCATAGTACAGCATGTCGAAAAAAGTGGGGGGAAAAAACGTCATTGTACAGCATGTCGAAAAAACTAATTAAAACGTTATAGTAAAGCATGTCGAAAAAAGTAATAAAAACGTCATAGTAAAGTATGTCGAAAAAAAGTAATTAAAACGTCATAGTACAGCATGTCGGAAAAAGTAATAAAAACGTCATAGTATAGTATGTCGAAAAAAGTGGGGGAAAAAATGTCATAGTACAGCATGTTGACAAAAGTAATAAAAACGTCATAGTACAGCATGTCAGAAAAAGTAATAAAAACGTCATAGTACAGCATGTCGAAAAAAGTAATAAAAACGTCATAGTTAAGTATGTCGAAAAAAGTAATTAAAACGTCATAGTACAGCATGTCAAAAAAAGTGGGGGGAAAAAACGTCATTGTACAGCATGTCAAAAAAACTAATTAAAACGTTATAGTAAAGCATGTCGAAAAAAGTAATAAAAACGTCATAGTTAAGTATGTCGAAAAAAGTAATTAAAACGTCATAGTACAGCATGTCGGAAAAAGTAATAAAAACGTCATAGTAAAGCATGTCGAAAAAAGTAATAAAAACGTCATAGTTAAGTATGTCGAAAAAAGTAATTAAAACGTCATAGTACAGCATGTCAAAAAAAGTGGGGGGAAAAAACGTCATTGTACAGCATGTCAAAAAAACTAATTAAAACGTTATAGTAAAGCATGTCGAAAAAAGTAATAAAAACGTCATAGTTAAGTATGTCGAAAAAAGTAATTAAAACGTCATAGTACAGCATGTCGGAAAAAGTAATAAAAACGTCATAGTACAGCATGTCGGAAAAAGTAATAAAAACGTCATAGTACAGCATGTCGAAAAAAGTGGGGGAAAAAACGTCATAGTACAGCATGTCGGAAAAAGTAATAAAAACGTCATTGTACAGCATGTCGAAAAAACTAATTAAAACGTTATAGTAAAGCATGTCGAAAAAAGTAATAAAAATGTCATAGTAAAGTATGTCGAAAAAAGTAATTAAAACGTCATAGTACAGCATGACGGAAAAAGTAATAAAAACGTCATAGTAAAGTATGTCGAAAAAAGTAATTAAAACGTCATAGTACAGCATGTCGGAAAAAGTAATAAAAACGTCATAGTAAAGTATGTCGAAAAAAGTAATTAAAACGTCATAGTAAAGCATGTCGGAAAAAGTAATAAAAACGTCATAGTAAAGTATGTCGGAAAAAGTAATAAAAACGTCATAGTATAGCATGTCGAAAAAAGTAATAAAAACGTCATAGTATAGCATGTCGGAAAAAGTGGGGGAAAAAACGTGATAGTACAGCATGTCGGAAAAAGTGGGGGAAAAAACGTCATAGTACAGCATGTCGAAAAAAGTGGGGGAAAAAACGTCATAGTACAGCATGTTGAAAAAAGTAATAAAAACGTCATAGTACAGCATGTCGAAAAAAGTAATAAAAACGTCATAGTACAGCATGTCGGAAAAAGTGGGGGAAAAAACGTCATAGTACAGCATGTCGGAAAAACTAATTAAAACGTCATAGTATGGCATGTCGAAAAAAGTGGGGGAAAAAACGTCATAGTATAGCATGTCGAAAAAAGTCAACAAAATAAACGTCATGGTATAGGATGTTGAAAAAATGATTAAAAACATCATGGTATAGCATATCGAAAAAAAGTCGGGGGGAAAAAAATAACGTCATAGTCGAGTTTGTCCGAATCAAGTAATAAAAACGTCATAGTACAGCATGTCGAAATAAGTAATAAAAACGTCATAGTACAGCATGTCGAAAAAAGTAATTAAAACGTTATAGTATAGCGTTTCGAAAAAAGTGGGGGGAAAAAACGTCATTGTACAGCATGTCAAAAAAACTAATTAAAACGTTATAGTAAAGCATGTCGAAAAAAGTAATAAAAACGTCATAGTTAAGTATGTCGAAAAAAGCAATTAAAACGTCATAGTACAGCATGTCGGAAAAAGTAATAAAAACGTCATAGTACAGCATGTCGAAAAAAGTGGGGGAAAAAACGTCATAGTACAGCATGTCGAAAAAAGTAATAAAAACGTCATAGTACAGCATGTCGGAAAAAGTGGGGGAAAAAACGTCATAGTACAGCATGTCGGAAAAACTAATTAAAACGTCATAGTATGGCATGTCGAAAAAAGTAATAAAAACGTCATAGTTAAGTATGTCGAAAAAAGCAATTAAAACGTCATAGTACAGCATGTCGGAAAAAGTAATAAAAACGTCATAGTACAGCATGTCGAAAAAAGTAATAAAAACGTCATAGTACAGCATGTCGAAAAAAGTAATAAAAACGTCATAGTACAGCATGTCGAAAAAAGTAATAAAAACGTCATAGTACAGCATGTCGAAAAAAGTAATAAAAACGTCATAGTACAGCATGTCGAAAAAAGTGGGGGGAAAAAACGTCATTGTACAGCATGTCGAAAAAACTAATTAAAACGTTATAGTAAAGCATGTCGAAAAAAAGTAATTAAAACGTCATAGTACAGCATGTCGGAAAAAGTAATAAAAACGTCATAGTATAGTATGTCGAAAAAAGTAATAAAAACGTCATAGTACAGCATGTCGAAAAAAGTAATAAAAACGTCATAGTTAAGTATGTCGAAAAAAGTAATTAAAACGTCATAGTTAAGTATGTCGAAAAAAGCAATTAAAACGTCATAGTAAAGTATGTCGAAAAAAGTAATAAAAACGTCATAGTACAGCATGTCAGAAAAAGTAATAAAAACGTCATAGTACAGCATGTCGAAAAAAGTAATAAAAACGTCATAGTTAAGTATGTCGAAAAAAGTAATTAAAACGTCATAGTTAAGTATGTCGAAAAAAGCAATTAAAACGTCATAGTAAAGTATGTCGAAAAAAGTAATAAAAACGTCATAGTACAGCATGTCGAAAAAAGTAATAAAAACGTCATAGTACAGCATGTCGAAAAAAGTGGGGGGAAAAAACGTCATTGTACAGCATGTCGAAAAAACTAATTAAAACGTTATAGTAAAGCATGTCGAAAAAAGTAATAAAAACGTCATAGTACAGCATGTCGAAAAAAGTGGGGGGAAAAAACGTCATTGTACAGCATGTCGAAAAAACTAATTAAAACGTTATAGTAAAGCATGTCGAAAAAAAGTAATTAAAACGTCATAGTACAGCATGTCGGAAAAAGTAATAAAAACGTCATAGTATAGTATGTCGAAAAAAGTGGGGGAAAAAATGTCATAGTACAGCATGTTGACAAAAGTAATAAAAACGTCATAGTACAGCATGTCAGAAAAAGTAATAAAAACGTCATAGTACAGCATGTCGAAAAAAGTAATAAAAACGTCATAGTTAAGTATGTCGAAAAAAGTAATTAAAACGTCATAGTACAGCATGTCAAAAAAAGTGGGGGGAAAAAACGTCATTGTACAGCATGTCAAAAAAACTAATTAAAACGTTATAGTAAAGCATGTCGAAAAAAGTAATAAAAACGTCATAGTTAAGTATGTCGAAAAAAGTAATAAAAACGTCATAGTACAGCATGTCGGAAAAAGTAATAAAACGTCATAGTACAGCATGTCGAAAAAAGTGGGGGAAAAAACGTCATAGTACAGCATGTCGGAAAAAGTAATAAAAACGTCATTGTACAGCATGTCGAAAAAACTAATTAAAACGTTATAGTAAAGCATGTCGAAAAAAGTAATAAAAATGTCATAGTAAAGTATGTCGAAAAAAGTAATTAAAACGTCATAGTACAGCATGTCGGAAAAAGTAATAAAAACGTCATAGTAAAGTATGTCGAAAAAAGTAATTAAAACGTCATAGTACAGCATGTTGGAAAAAGTAATAAAAACGTCATAGTAAAGTATGTCGAAAAAAGTAATTAAAACGTCATAGTACAGCATGTCGGAAAAAGTAATAAAAACGTCATAGTAAAGTATGTCGGAAAAAGTAATAAAAACGTCATAGTATAGCATGTCGAAAAAAGTAATAAAAACGTCATAGTTAAGCATGTCGGAAAAAGTAATAAAAACGTCATAGTACAGCATGTCGGAAAAAGTAATAAAACGTCATAGTACAGCATGTCGAAAAAAGTGGGGGAAAAAACGTCATAGTACAGCATGTCGGAAAAAGTAATAAAAACGTCATTGTACAGCATGTCGAAAAAACTAATTAAAACGTTATAGTAAAGCATGTCGAAAAAAGTAATAAAAATGTCATAGTAAAGTATGTCGAAAAAAGTAATTAAAACGTCATAGTACAGCATGTCGGAAAAAGTAATAAAAACGTCATAGTAAAGTATGTCGAAAAAAGTAATTAAAACGTCATAGTACAGCATGTCGGAAAAAGTAATAAAAACGTCATAGTAAAGTATGTCGAAAAAAGTAATTAAAACGTCATAGTACAGCATGTCGGAAAAAGTAATAAAAACGTCATAGTAAAGTATGTCGGAAAAAGTAATAAAAACGTCATAGTATAGCATGTCGAAAAAAGTAATAAAAACGTCATAGTATAGCATGTCGAAAAAAGTAATAAAAACGTCATAGTATAGCATGTCGGAAAAAGTGGGGGAAAAAACGTCATAGTACAGCATGTCGAAAAAAGTGGGGGAAAAAACGTCATAGTACAGCATGTTGAAAAAAGTAATAAAAACGTCATAGTACAGCATGTCGGAAAAAGTGGGGGAAAAAACGTCATAGTACAGCATGTCGAAAAAAGTAATAAAAACGTCATAGTACAGCATGTCGGAAAAAGTGGGGGAAAAAACGTCATAGTACAGCATGTCGGAAAAACTAATTAAAACGTCATAGTATGGCATGTCGAAAAAAGTGGGGGAAAAAACGTCATAGTATAGCATGTCGAAAAAAGTCAACAAAATAAACGTCATGGTATAGGATGTTGAAAAAATGATTAAAAACATCATGGTATAGCATATCGAAAAAAAGTCGGGGGGAAAAAAATAACGTCATAGTCGAGTTTGTCCGAATCAAGTAATAAAAACGTCATATTATAGGATGTCAAAAAAGTGGGGGAAAAAAGTCATAGTAGAGTATGTTGAAAAAAGTGACAAAAACGTCATAGTATAACATGTCGAAAAGTGATACAAATGTCATAGTATAGCATGTCGAAAAAAGTCAGGAAAAAAAAACTGTCATAGTACAGTATGTCAAAAAAGTGATAACAACGTCATAGTATAGTATGTCCGAAAAAAACATAACGCCACAGTCGAGTATGTTGGAAAAAAAGTGAAAAAAAGGTCACAGTATAGCATGTCTAAAAAAGTCGGAAAAAAATGTCATAGTATACCATGTCGAAAAAAGTGGGGGAAAAAACGTCATAGTACAGCATGTCGGAAAAACTAATTAAAACGTCATAGTATGGCATGTCGAAAAAAGTGGGGGAAAAAACGTCATAGTATAGCATGTCGAAAAAAGTCAACAAAATAAACGTCATGGTATAGGATGTTGAAAAAATGATTAAAAACATCATGGTATAGCATATCGAAAAAAAGTCGGGGGGAAAAAAATAACGTCATAGTCGAGTTTGTCCGAATCAAGTAATAAAAACGTCATATTATAGGATGTCAAAAAAGTGGGGGAAAAAAGTCATAGTAGAGTATGTTGAAAAAAGTGACAAAAACGTCATAGTATAACATGTCGAAAAGTGATACAAATGTCATAGTATAGCATGTCGAAAAAAGTCAGGAAAAAAAAACTGTCATAGTACAGTATGTCAAAAAAGTGATAACAACGTCATAGTATAGTATGTCCGAAAAAAACATAACGCCACAGTCGAGTATGTTGGAAAAAAAGTGAAAAAAAGGTCACAGTATAGCATGTCTAAAAAAGTCGGAAAAAAATGTCATAGTATACCATGTCGAAAAAAGTGGTGAAAAAAACCCTGTCATAGTATAGTATGTTGAAAAGTGATAAAAACGTGATAGGATGTCGAGACAAGTCGGGAAAAAAATAATAACATCATAGTATAGTATAGCGACAAGCGATAAAAATGTCATAGTATAGTATGTCGAAAAAAGTAAAAAAAAAAAAAAAATGTCATGGTATAGTATGTTGAAAAAATGATTATAAACATCATAGTATAGTATGTCGAAAAAAGTAAAAAAAAAAAAAAAAATGTCATGGTATAGAAAAAAATATTAAAAACATCGAGACCCCCCCCCCCCCCCCCCCAAAAAAAAACAAAAAACGTCAGTCTAGTATGTCAGAAAAAATGATAAAGACGTCATAGTATAGCATGTAAAAAAAAACGGGAAAAAAACAAAGAAACGACATAGTATAATATGTTGACAAAATTATTAAAAACTTCATAGTATAGCGTGTCGAAAAAAGTCGAAACCCAGAGCAGGGCGCGCAAGACAGGATTTGGGGGAGTACAGGCTCGTTCAGGAGCTACAGCTCCATGGTCACTGCTTCCGGGTCTACTTCAGGCTCTTCTCTGCTATTGGATGAGCCGAGGTGTCGTCACAGCGAGTTGCGGTGAAATTTAAAAAATTAGCAGCAGAGCAGTGTGCTCTTGCACCGCGGTAGCACATACACAATGAATGGGTTCATCGGTGAAGGTCTGCGTTTTGCGTGCTCTGTGTGAAAAGGGCCTTAAAAGTAGTTCTTGTCATTGATGTCACAAAAAGTCGTAAAAAGTCATAAACATGTTTTAAGAGAGTCATAGAATATTTTGTAATAAAAAGTGATGGTAGAGTTTGCCCATAAAGATTTTTAAAGACTAAAGAAGACTTGTGACTCGATGGCTCGCTTGAGCGGCACCTGTAAATGTGTGCTGAGCTTATTTTAAGATGAGGTTTTTAATGAGAGAGATCTAAATTATCCACAGAGGTCTCTTCCTCTCATAAACAAACAGAGCAGCTGATTTACACGTGTAAAAACACTGAATAAAGACGTTTCATGTTTTTCTAACGCAGCTTGTTGCAGAGGAGCTGCTGACTGTGGTCACCAACAGGAAAATACAAATGTCTCTATCTAGAGTTAGTGTTTGGTTTGTCCGTTCTGGGCTCCTGTAGAAACATGGCGGTGCAACATGGTGATCTCTGTAGACGAGGACCTGCTCCCTGTGGAGATATATAGGACTCGTTCTGAGGTAACAAAACAACCAGTCTGTTACAAACCAAAGACTGAAGATGACACATGACGAAAGTTAAACCTGAAACGCATCAGTCGTTCCTGGTCGTATAGCATCATCTTCCCCCCCCTGGAAATAAGTAAGTGTCCCAGTTATACATTTAGCTTGTGTCGTTTATTTATATCTGTTGGCAGATTGTCAATTACGTTATCTGCAGCGTTTTTCGTGAGGAGTCCCATTAGGAGCTGAATGCATGGAGCACATTATTTCTTTGGCCTGGAGTAAATTATATTATTTATAAATGTCTGCTCATTATTACGATCTGTGTGTTTGCTTAATGCAGAACAGACCGGCCACATTAAAATGGATGTTCGACAGAGTTTAATGTTGTTTACTCCTCTTCTTCATTGTATGGGCGACATTAATGGTGTTTACACAACCTCTATACTGTTGATGAAGCAGTTATGAATATGAGACAGTTTAAGTGTGTGTTCCCGCGTGTAAAGACGAGCCAGTGTGTGTCAGCCTGCGATAGGGGAGAGCGGGGTGAGGTGAGCCGGTTTTCATTCAGCAGTTTCGAGCTTATGTGATCATTCAGCTGCTGAAACACAAACACTGAAGGAATTCTGACAGGAGAAGTTTCAGCTGGGTGTAATCTGTAATCCTCGCTGCGAGATGCCACTCAATTCCTCTGAATCTGACTTGCTGCTCCTTTAAATGTGCTCGCCAGTTTCCCTCGATCACATATTTAATAAAAAGTGATTTTTCTTAATGGATGACTCTTTAAAGACATGTGGTCACATGACGTGTATGGTTGCTTAGAAACAAAACGGGGTACATTTCCCTTCAGGCTCCAGGAGAAGTTTCTATAAAGCACATTTGTTAGAATCCAGTTTGTCTGATTGTTTTGATCACAGTCACTCCTTCATTCTCATCATTAGGTTGTTGGTTTTATTTTCTACGCTGCGCTCTGGATCCTGTCACTGCAGCACAGATCTAACGACCCCGCTGGGATCAATAAAGTTACATCCAATCAAAAAGCTTCAAAGCTTCCTCCATCCACAGTCGTCCACATGATGAACACTCAGTGTGTGATGAGCAGCAGAGCCCGACACACAAACACAATCAGCTGTACGAGTGTGTTTGACCCTCTTTTACCTGAGTTTAACTCAGACAATGTTTTCACTGAATTTTACTTTTTTTCTTGTCATATTATTATTGAGACTTTGTGAACAAATTATTGTTGTTTTAGTTTCAAATATCAGTTTAGGCCTCGGTCAAACCCTAATGAGGAGGAAACTGACATTTAGGAACTCATGGATCATTATTTCTGCTTCTGTCTGACAAGTTTAAAGTCACATTATTGTATTTTACACGCCGGTCATATTCACAGCGCGGCAGCAAATATTCGTATTTGGTAAATTTCCCCCCCAAAAACTTCTCAGTGATCAGCGACGGCTGTGGCGTTCATCACACACGATGGGTCTCATTCATGAAACGTGAGCAGAAGGAATTTGTGTGTAAACTGTTCGCAGACGGAAATTTACATGCATGTCCGCATTCATCAATATTTTAGTAGCTCCGATCTTTTCGTAGCTACTAACAAAATCTACTCCTGCTCCTGACCACTCGTAGTGCTTGTGTAAATTTAGTAAAGCACATAAATATTGCTTTTCACTATTGGAAATGACAAATTTAATTCGTATTGCGCTCTGTTGTGTACACAATACACAGATGCCTTTGAAACACGTAATCTAAACATGACAAAATATTAAAAATATAACACATTTAGTTAAATTATTTGGCAATTAGCAGGTTTAAGATCCAGATTAGGTTCATGATTGTGAATTATCTACATAAATCGACTTAATAGATTACACGTTCTTTCTACACGTTGAATGATGATAATAAAAATATCCGTAAGGACAGCCGGATCACAGCCTCTTCGGCCTCGGTGCCTGGGTTCAGCAGGGGCAGCAGGTGGAAGGAGGACGATCGTTTGAATGAATAAATCTGATTTGATAATGATTAATTTACGTTGTATCAAACGGAGCTTTAGGCTATTAAGATTCAAATAATTTGAGGACGATGCATACAGACTGCTGTAGGCTATATGTTATCCGTAGCCTATCGTTTGTTAAAATAAATGTTAAATAGCTCTACATTCCGACAGCCATCACTGATTTAGTTTATCCATTACGCACAAAACATCTCTGGTTTCCTGTTCCCACTTCATTCAAAACCCCACAAATGAATCTTCTGTTTGTTTGGTGACCGCTGTATTTTTGTGTGTGTGCTTATGCGTTTCTTTGCCTCCAGTTTCATATCAAACCATTTACGCTTCACCTCTGACATGGTTCTTTGTACCACGGAGACAACATTAACAGCATCTGTTACCTCCCTCCAGGCCTTCGCTTTGCCTGTCCCTGCCACACCACCACTAACTGAAGAAAATAAAATGTTTTCCACATGTTGTCCACTTCACCCAAAATTATTTCGATCTCCGCTTCGGAAAAATTATTTTTTCTTTCTTTCTTTCTCTGCGCCATGACTGACAGGTGGACAGGATGCACCTACACCTCCTTATATGGTGGTCATTGGCTATTCATGGGCGGGGATTTATGCTCATTGCTGATTACCGGGAGCGCGCTGTCACTTTACGATGGATTGGCATTCATGATCATACACACGTGTTTACGATCAAATCTGAGTTTCCCGCGGCGTTCCTGAATCCGGAGTAGGTTTTTAGTAGAGTAGGCTTTTATGTGCAAATCTACACACAGATTTACTCACTTTCCATGAATGAGACCCGATGTGTCCAAGGACCGTCAGAAATTTGAAAATCCAATGATAATTTCTGTTTTTACAGTTTCTGGCTGATAAATGATGTGTAGTGGCTCAACTGGCCCAGTGCCGCTTTCCACTGCGGTGAATGAAACACTAAAGTGTTTTCTTGCACATGCCTACCTTTGTGTTTTCTTGCGATGTATTCTTCGGTTCTTCGGTGGTGGTAGTTGACAGAAACCTATTTATTTACTAGATTAATTTCTTATGTTTTAACATTATGTGTGCAGTAAGGAATGTAAAACCTCCTATGGTCCAAAACACACTGATCCCCACACCTGTGTCTTTTGTACTTGATTGATGTGACACATCACCATTTCTCTCTCTTGTGGTGTGGCAGCAAACAAAAACACCCATATTGGCTCCAACATGATGTCATGTTGGGGATTTTTAAAGAATACATGCCTTTAAAACCGTGTTTTCTTTTAAAGAAGCCAAAGTTCGGTTCCAAAATTTGGAAAAACCTGCAAAATTTAGAACCAAATTTGGGGAAATAGCCAAAATTTGTATGGCTTTATTTAAAAAAAAAAAAAGAAAAAAAGAAATCACCAAAATTCAGTGCCATAATTTGGAAAATTTGGAAAGCATGTTCTCATTGCAGTAAATTAAATGCAAAATATAACCATTTAAATTTGTATGCCCCTCCCCTAAGCCAAAATAAAAAATCACAAGTCCCTCCCCAGTGCTTAAGAAATTATTTGACATGCCTCCCCCTTTCTGAACCACCCCCGGCCCTCACTCCCCTCATAAGTAACGAACAGTCCCTAACAGCTCATCCTGTAAAGAGTTGCAGGGGGCTGGAGCCTGTTTTAGCTGACATCTAGAATTCCTACACTTAAAGGGATAGTGCACCCAAAAATGAAAGTTCAGCCATTATCTACTCACCCATATGCCGAGGGAGGCTCAGGTGAAGTTTTAGAGTCCTCACATCACTTGCAGAGATCCAAGGGGAGAGGAGGTAGCAACACAACTCCACCTAATGGAGGCTGACGGCGCCCCAGATTCAAACGTCCAAAAACACATAATTGAAACCACAAAATATCTCCATACTGCTCGTCCGTAGCGAAAGCACATGAAGGCAGTGCCCATGTCTCACGGTCTCGCACAAGCACACACACGTGAGCGCGGTGCCCAGAGAGGCAGTCAGAGCTACAGGCTACAGTGAGGCTAAAAACAGAGTTCAAATGAGGTTTTTCCAAACAACTTTTTATGTCGGGGCTTCAGGACACTTGGATCACTACGGACGAGCAGTATGGAGATATTTTGTGGTTTCAATTATGTGTTTTTGGACGTTTGAATCTGGGGCGCCGTCAGCCTCCATTAGGTGGAGTTGTGTTGCTACCTCCTCTCCCCTTGGATCTCTGCAAGTGATGTGAGGACTCTAAAACTTCACCTGAGCCTCCCTCGGCATATGGGTGAGTAGATAATGGCTGCATTTTCATGTTTGGGTGCACTATGCCTTTAAACAAGTTGTTGTAAAATGAACTTTGAGCACATGACAATGTGTCGTTTCTCTTCATGTTGTAGTGCCTGTGACTGACTTTGTATCAGACCCATCTGAACCATACAGACACTGTAAATCCCACCCGTCTGCTGCTCCCTGCAGAATAAAACAAACGCCCCCAGTAATCTGCAGCACTGCGACCCAGTTCTGATCGAGGCCGTCTCTATTACTGCCGCTCTGATTATGAAAGGTTGAACATCACATGTTCAGTCTTCATCTCGTCTCACCTGAGTAGGTATCTGTGCTCTCAGAATGTTCTGCTCTGTTTCCATGGAGACGCCTGGGGCGGTGGTTGCCAAGTGCGGGCTCTGGTTGTCCGTCGCTGGGCTGGGCATCCCGGGCTGGCCGGCGCCCGTTTTCACGTCTGATCCGTTCCCGAAGGCCAGGATGGCGTTTTCTGGAACACAAGAGCAGCAGAGACGTCGTGTTTAAAAGGGACGTGAAGTTCTGCGGGTCATTTTCCCATCAGCCACCACCTCCATTTGCTTCTGCTTTTTTGCATGCTGCACGGCTCTTTGTAACGTGATTGGTCACTTTATAATTATGCACCGGGGGACTGTAATTACAGTGTGTTCATGGCATGTGAGAACAGCTCAACCTCTCAGGGTGACTCATCAGGCGACTGAATCAAATGAATCGATGTCAAACTGCTTTTAACAGGATTTTAAAGTCAACTGGAGGTTTCTGTGACAGTCTCCATCATGTCAGTGAAAACATGGATGCTTCACACACAGAAGATCTATACAATCAGCACAGGTTCAAGATTAGAGTCACCAATTCAGTATCTGACCAAATGTCTCCCCTTCTGTTCCTGAGATATGACGTTAAAACATGATGATGTCACAGTCAAGCTGACCTTTGACCTTTTGACCTTCTGTATTTCATCCTGTTAGACATTTATGGCAACAAAGTTCACAAGCTAATGCATCACACAGTCTGCAGACATCACACATGTCGTACCCAAGTTTACATGATCCATGTGACACAGTGTCGCTGCACTAAACTTATAAGACAGTCTGTGGGAGGGTCAACACGAGAAAACTGTGAGTCTGCAGTCTTGAACAAACGTGTCCTCCCTGACAGAATGTGACAGAGTGTTGTGTCTCCTGTATTTAAAATGCAAATGAACAGCAGAGTGTCTCAGTCGCAGGCAGACTGAAGCTTTGCTTTAATTACAGGAGCCTCAGAGGCTCAAACGCTGCTGCAGGTCACAACAACGCAGGTTCAATTAACGACACATTTTAATGTCAGCAGTGGGTCTGTGGTCGCACTGTAACACACTGAACACCAGCAGGGAGTGAACTGGTGTTGGATCCATTCCCGTCAGCGTGCTCACTGACCGCTTCACCTAAACAGCTGCAGGGTAGCATGAAGAGACGGAGCTGAACACTGAGACACTTTGACTCTCTCCTGACCTTCCTGCTGGTTTTCAACACAGAGGCTGCATCGAAATTCTGCCTCACACCCACTAATGGACAGAGGGAGTTATATGTTTATATGTTAGTGTGTTGTAGGAGAGGACTGCAGGCTGTGAATTATACTCACTATCAGCCTATCAGCATTATGATCCGGGTGAGATCTGCCGACGTGATCAACACCACTTTTCCACCAGAATCAGCGCGTGTATGAAGTTTCCAAAAACAGGAAAACCTGCTAAAAATAGATGACCGACTCCTCTGCTACTGTCAGTAGATCACAGCTGTGTTCACGGCTCTGCAGCAGACGAATATGTCTTTCTGTGTGTGTGTGTGTTTTTTTGATGTATCACATCTGACGTCACAGACAGGCCTGAAAACTGGTTAGTCAGCAGCAGACAGCAGCACGGAGGCCTGTGGAAGCTTTACAGTGGTTGCCTCCTTTAATATGTCTCTTAGTGATTCAGTCTCTCTTTTAAACTCTGTGCAGACTGATGTGCATCGATGTTTGAGCCGCTTGGACGGAGACAGAGTATTTTGTGGCTGTGCGTTGTTGCATCTCGCCAGTAAAAGGGCTAAAATTGTGCGTTCACTCAGGTGTTGTTTCCATCGATGCCGATCGGAGCTGATAAACACCTGTGACTGCTGCAGAGTCATTTGATCCGGGTGTGAATGCTGATCGTAACCTTTCCTCTCTTACATTAAAAACCAGCTACCAAGTTAGCTGTTAGCTGTTAGCTGCCTCCCCCAGTTAGTTAGCTAGCACAGAAGTTAAGTGCAAAATGCTCCAACAAAGACTGAAGCAACTATGTATGTGCATTTAACGCAATGTGAAAATTTGCATCCCGTTAGAAACAAATGAAACTTTGCAGCCCAGCGGCCGTCAATGATTTCCAGGCTGAAGAGACGCAACTGAAAGAGAGATGAAGCAGAGACCGCCTGCTACATATGTTGTATAAAACTGAGCTGCATATTAAACTGGGCCTACAGTAACACAGTGCCATCTAAAGACATAAGCTTTCATGGTGCATACTACATACATGCACTAACATGCACTAACATGCACCAGCTTACTGCTACAAACCACAGAGAAGCTCAGATTACATCACACACAGTGGGAGCGTGAGTTAAGTCGTTCGTTTTTATCACTGTCTTGTTCTCCCCGTGTCAGCGTGGGTTTCCTCGCGGTGGTTCAACAAATACAATCCCACTAGTTACTGTCAGTGAATCCTGCGTCCCACAGTAACAAACCACCGTCCTTCATCCAGCCTCATTAATCAGTATCATCAGCGACAACACTGAACGTAACGACGGATACACTGAAGGTCCTTCGTACTTTGTTTAAGCTCCTGGGCTGTGTGAATTATAATCCAGATAAAAGTCTCACACACAATGTTTGATTTCATGCAGGATGATTGATTTTAAAGTAAGGTCAAAATCATTCTGTAGGATTGTCATATATTCAGAGCTTTCATTCACTCAGTGGAAACCAAGGACGTCCACCCTCAGACCTTCTCAGGATTCAGTCTTTAGTAAAATACGAGCGCCACAGAGGGTCATGGGCAGCAGCACCCCGACACACACACACACACACACACACACACACACACACACACACACACACACACACACACCTGCCGACTGACCGACAGTCCTCTGCTGCAGAAACACCAGTGAAGAGTGGAAATGAATAATCTCATTTTAAAATGTTAATAATTCATCTGCAAATGTGTAAAACTGCGTGAGTGCTGTGGAGGGGAGAGTTTGACTAAACAAACTTTTTCATTACGGACACACCTGCTCTGACCTGGACTGTAAAGTTATGGGAGAGTGGGAGGGAAGCTGTGTGTGGACTGCACAATGGAGAGCTCTGATTGGTCGTTGCTGATGCTGTCGTCGCCCTCTGTGAAGAAAAAAAGAGGGCTGACACCGTGAATTATTGAAAGCATTATAAAACTAGAGAAGTGCACTCAGTGGAGAGCAGATCTCGACCAGGTGTGTCGGGGGAAGTGGGCGGGGATCAGAGAGTGCAGGACGGCTGTGTGTCCAGTGTGTGTGTGCGTGACAGCGGTGAAATGAAGGGACACAGTGTTGATTAAAGCCCCGCCCCCTCCCAAACTAAGAGACAGAGTGGCCAAAAAGGACCCAAAAAGATTTTTTCTGCCACCAGACTCACATTGTGGAAGACACAGCTGTTAATCAGTGGAGGTTTTTATTTGAGAGCTGCAACTGGTTTTAATATCTGGATTAACTCAGTTTAATCATAACAACTTTCCAAAGTCTAGGATAGCTGCACGATTAAATTATTTTGTCCCCATTCAAACAATCAGAATCTATTCCTGAAAACATTTGAGGTGAGAAACAGGAAGTGCTGCTGCAGAGTCTTATTTCATTTCAGATCACTAGCATCACTTAGTTTCATAGGTATAACTAATATGAGAGATGAAATTGCCCCCCCAAAAAATTACACCAGTGACCACCCTTCATACCATAATGGTACAGTCCAGTACCCAACACGTTGCCTCTCTCAGTTGCTCCATTGCAGAGTTGCCGGTCGCGTTTTATGTGGTTAACATTCATAAGCATGCTAATGTCGGAGCAAAGGGTGTTAGCAAAGATAGATTCGTCAAACAAGAAAGTTGAAGATCTTTCGAGAGAGCTCCACCAGCAGATCGCAAACACCCGTGCCGAACACACCAAGGCAATGAAAGAAGTTGAAAAATTTACAATGCGCATGCTACGCGCATCACTAGCCTGGAGGACGGGTCTAACGCCAACTCAGACATGGTCGTCCAACTGGAAAACACAGTGAAATCACTCGCCTCCCAAGTAAACCAGCTGGTGGCTAAGACAGAAGACTTGGAATCTAGGCAGCGGAGAGACAACTGCAGAATCATCAGCGTGGATCAAGGCTTTGGTGAAACGCCACCGGAGCTTGCTGTTGCTAAGAAGCTACAAGATGCGCTAGCCCTGCTCTCTGAAGTTGGACGGGGCTCACAGGAGTCTTCAGCCCAAGCGGAAAGATGGGAACCCACCTAGACCCATTTTGGTTAAGTTTCACTACTTCCAGGAGAAGGTGGACGTCCTGCAGAAAGCTGCGGCAGCGGGAGCCATCTTCCACAACAGGCGGATCCACATTTACCCCGTCTACACACCCTCAGTGAGGGCGAAGTGGGGCTGCTGCGCCGCTGCCCCGAGGTCAAGTATGGCATCTCGTACCTGGCTATACTTTGGATATCTACTCCAGGAGGTGAGCAGAAATCATTCGGCCAGAGCCTACGTTATGAGCAACTTACAGCCACGAGATGGATGGAACAAAATAATCACCTGTTTCCAGCCAGCATGCTAGCATAATAGCTAACCACTATGTTTAACCTGCTAGCTGCTGGGCAGCCAGACATTATCTATCAGCATTATGCTGGTTGCTTAGGCACAGACCCTCACTTAATGTGTCTCCGCCCCCCAGTGGTGAAATGGAAGTTACGCTCATGCTTAGTTTATAGTTTGGTCCAAACTTTGTGAGCATGACGCATCACTTTGGACAGATTCATCAGCATAAAGTTGAATCTAGTGTAATTTATGCAAATACAGACCAGCGAACACACCATAACCCCGCCTCCAAACTCACTGAAACACTCCCACCATGGACCATGTGACCCTGTCCACAGGAAATGGACTGAAAGTGTTGAGACGTCCTCTGTCACCATCAGGCTTTAACTTAGTTTCTGCTTATTTATTTGTTTATTTCTCTTTAAAAACTAACTTTTATTTTTAATGTTATTATTGTTTTGTGTGAAGGGAGACTGGAAATTAAGAAATTTTGATCGTGTGGTGTGAACCGCTGTGACTTTACTGTGTATGCCACAATACTTTCTTGAATGTTGAATCAGATCTGATGAAAATGAACTTCAGCAGTCACTGACAATGTCAGACAATAAATAAAATAAAACAATAGGATAAAATAAAATAAAAAAAAATAAAATAAAATACATTTTTTTTAGATTGTGAATTACAGCAGCTACAAAAGTCGCATAGAGTTATAAATGTGCACAAAAACTATTAGGCTGATGGGTCCAGTAGTTTGTGATTAACACATGTTGCCCTCCAGTCTCACAGCCGGCGGGTTAAACTGTTTGCAGCAGCAGTGGTGCTTGAGGATAAAGTTAACCCTTTGTCCGCTGACATCACCGACTGTGGGCGGTAAACCTTCAGTCTGACTGTCAGGAAATGTGACTGAACAAACAAAGTGTCTGCAGCTGAGTCACAACATCCGATCACTGAACAAAGCTGACTTCCCACCCAGGCAGCAGCGACAGCAGTCGACGATTATGTTCAACAAAAGCCCCAAAAATTAAAGTTATGTCACCTCCTCCTCCTGCTGCTGCTGCTGCTGCTTTCTGCAGGGTGTTGTGAAATCACAACCTGTCTCTCTGCTGTCACCTCAAAACACTCTGTACCTGAATCAGTTTAATTTCTCACTCTACCATCATGTCAGCGTCTGACGGGTGGTGATGTCACGTAGGTGTTAAGAGGCAGTGTGAAGGCTACAGTACAGCAGGTGGGATCCAACATCTGTCCTCCATCACTAAGGTTTATACTGTATGCAGGCCTCATGTCAGCAGGGGGGGGTTGAAGGGTACAGATGACCCCAGTCCAAGGCTCAAGGCCGGGGGGGGGGGGGGCATGAAAAGGTCTATGGTTGACCATCAAATTGGATCAAGTAACAATTTACTTACTGACTAAAATCACTGGCAACACAGGTTAAACATGCCATCTGACGCTAATCATAACTCAAGGTGGCTTTGACCAATCCTGAAGAAACTCACTGGAGACATCTGGAGACACATATTACACCAATCAGCCAGAGGGTGGCACTGTAGTTAAGGCCAATATTGGAAAAGGCCATGCCCCTAATACTGTTAGCCCAAATGATTTGAAATGTGACACACACGTCCAGCTCAGTTTGCTCTATAAAAATCCCTCTTGGACCATCAGCGTCCGCTCAATGGATTTTCTGCAATTTTGAATTGTTTCCAAATCAGTGAAGTATTGTTTTACAAACAGTGACCTTGACATTTGACCTTCACCCATCAAAATCTTCACTGTTGAGTCAAACTGGATGTTTGTGCAAAATTAGAGGAAATTCCCTCAAAGCCTTCTTGAGATATTGTGTTATGAGAGGGACACAAGGTCACACTGACTTTTGACCACCAACGTCTAATCAGTTCATCGCTGAGTCCAAATGAACGTTTGTGCCAAATTTGAAGGAATTCCCTCAAGGGGTTCTTGAGATGTCTTGTCACAGTGACCTTTGACCTGTGACCACTAACATCTAAACACAGTTTGTACCAAATTCTTGTCGTTCTTGATATATTGCGTTCACGAGAATTGGGCGGACGACCTGAGAACAAAATGCCTCGGCGGTGGCGACAGCACGGTGCATGTCGCTGCTGTGGGATGTTGGTGCGTGTGCCCTGACACAAACACAGTGTGCTGCTGAAACAATCGCATATTTGAGAAATGTGACTCTTTGGAGATGTTTCTCCTGCTCCACAGGTGTAAGAGGAACAGATGGATGTGATTCTATTAAACAAACAGATGCTTTGGATGTTTTGGGTTTGAATCCTCACCTGACTGAAACAGATAATTACACCTTCACTGTCAGCACCAGAAACAAGTCTATAACAAAGATGATTCAGAGAGTGGGACACAAGCAAAGAGCCTCGATTCCAGTTTAATTTTCTACAATTTTAACTCCAATTTCCAAAGAAGAGAGGTGGCATTGGACTTTGACTCAGTTCTGTAAAAGTGGATTGAAAGCGTCAGTCAGCCTCGGAGTCTCATCTCTCAGCCGTCTGTGATATAATGATGGTGGTGAATATCTAAATGGGCCACTTACAGTAAGTAGGCTGTGACTGGAAGGAATATTAAAGTGTGTACATTCTGTGCTATGTATAATTTACAGTCTGCTGGATTTATATGGTTCCATACACCCCACAGGACGCCCATTACACACAGTTCTTGGATTTACCACAACCAGAATGAATTATGATTAGATGATGGATTAATATTCTATAAGCACTCATTTTCATTTGGCTAATGGGCTACTCTGCAGCAATTACGTTTGCATGAAAGTCACTTCAATTAAAATATGCTCAAATGAAGACATGAATGAGAGATTCATCAATTAATATCCACAGCTTATACTGTAAGATGGATGTGGGTGCTTAGAAATGAAAATCGCACCATTATTCCATCTGTTCCCGGCAAAAAAGCCTCCGATGTCAGGAGCGACTCGCTGGATATTAGTGATGGGATTTCCAAGCCTTCAGTGGAGTATCGGGGTGTGACACACAAACATTGATTTCTCACAGGATCATAACAAATTGATCCATCCATCGCCTTCGCAAACAAAATTCTGCAGCAATCAATGCGGAGCCTTGACTCGACTCCCTCCGCTGGTGCAGCGCTGAGCATCAAGTAACATATGCAGATGGAGGTGGTGGATGGGTGACCTGTGGGCGCCTGCTGCCAGCTCTGCAGCTAATTAGGGAATGTGCAAGTTGCAACACAGCGGCGGAGAGTCGATAGCGAGGGAGACAGATTGAGCCCGGCTCGCTGTGTGTACATCAGCATCTTGCAGGAAAGGTTGCGGACCGGCGTGCTAATGGTGCCGAGGGCCATTAGCGTTGGTGGGACAGGTGGGAAAGTGTGCCGTCCCGCTAAAAGTGTGCAGTTAGCTCTGCAGCGTGCAGCAGTCCCCCGGCAGGCTGACGGATGAGAGAAGCGAGGGGTGCAACTCCAGCTGCCCGCTATCTCGCCTGGCCGCCCGCCGTCACGCAGAGATGAAGTGCCCATTGATATCTTCAGTGCTAAGCTGTTGTGACAGTTCCTTTGTAAATGTTTGGACACGGCTGTTTAAGCACCTCCATCTCGCATCTCTTTGACTTTTAAGTTTCTCCCTGAGGGGTTTTTCTTTTCTTTTACTGACTTCATAGATTCCCCAAAGCCACACTGCAGAGCACTTCCTGTGCGCACCCTCTTTTCCCATCCCCAACCTCCTCGACACGCCGCTGGTTACCCTCACTCTTTCCTGTTACACCACCGATTTAACTACCAGGAAAAAATTAGAATAATTGCAGAAATAAATGAGCTTCACCTCCATCTGTCCTCTCATTTTTTCCCTGACACACTCAGCTTTCAGAGAACGAAGAAGTCCAGAGCTGCCGTTCTGCATAGTGATGCGGTTATTATGGCTGTGATGAGGAGGTAAGGTAGGGTGACAGCTGTTTTTTAAAACCTGAGCGCGCTCACTCCAGAGAGGAATCTTTTCTTTTTTTTCAGCAGTTTTTCCACCCCTCCTCCCCTGCCTGCAAACGACTGTATTCTTCCCTGCCACTATTCTCTCTGTCCACCTCATTAGTTCGGAGGCAGGAAACCAAATTACGTTCAATTACAAAGTCATCAAAGGCCATCTGAAGTCCTGTCTCAGCAAGCAGGCCCTCAGCGCAGCAGCACAGGGGGCCTGCACGCAAAATAAAGCTGAATTCAGACGCAGAAAGAGGCGAGCACCAAGACACCAGGAGGATTCATTTAATTGACGGCGGTGTTGTCCGATTGTGAAACGGGACCAACGGCGAAGGAGCCGAGTCTTTTGGCTTCAGTCAGAACGAACAGCTCTTCATTCTCTGTACGCTGTGATTACACGAGGAACACGGGGGAAAGAAAAACATTGAGGATCTCTCCCAGGGCGGATTCATTTTCCCAATTATTGGCTTGAATCCAAACTCCCCGTGCCAAATCATTATGCACACTTTCTACCCAAAATAGAACAGTGGCTCGCCTGCGCCTGGCAAACGAGACTGAACTCCAATTGAGATGAGAGCGCGGCGTGCACCGGCGGTCCATGAATCGCCTTTCCCATTAGAAACTTGTTCATCCTTATTATCACGTACGCGCTGTTTGGCTTCAGCCGCCCGCTCAGGCAGGAAGAGAGGAGCGCTTCTTTGCTCAGACACAGGGAAATGAGGCCAGTCAGTCTGAGGTTTGTTTTTCTGGGTCTCTAAGGAGCTTACAGTAAACAGCAGCGAGGAGCCGCCTTGGCAAGTCTGAGTCCTGGCTGCAGGATGCACATGAGAAGTTTCATTGAAAAACAAGACATCCATCAACCGCTTGAAAAATATATGTGACGACGCTGGGAGGTTTAACTCACTGCAGGATAATGTGCATTTTATTTGTTATTCGCCGCTGCTTCCTGAGAGAACAGAGGCATTTTGGGAAATGTCATTATCTCATTGAGCGATGTGTGTCAGGTGGCAGAGCGGATACAGCACCTGATAATTGGTCCAGAAATACTTTCAACACACTCGTTTGTGCAGGTTTTTTTGGCTGCGGCGTTCAGGTCTCTGATCTGATTGGTAAAATTTACAGTAATACTTGATACGTGATTCTGAGGTATCAATCAAGTACCCATAAAGTCGTATTTTAACGGTAATTTTCCTCGGGGCAATGATGACAAAGATCAACAATTTAAAAGATGCTATCTTTTCTTTTTAAATGCAGGCCTCTGACAAACAGCTCAGATGTCACTGAAGAGAAAGAAAAATTCAGTATTACAAACTATAAACTGTTATAATTCTTGTAATACCGCAAAACTTCAATTAGTAGCCTGGGCTATTATTTACTTAAATCACTAAATTTACACTGAATAAAGTTTCATGTTAAACAAAATGAATGTGTTTTGGATGCTCTTGTCATGGAGGGGCTGCTAAATATGGTGGCCAATGTGAAAACAGTGATGGACTCATCTACAGCCAGTGTTTGGTTTGTCTGTTCTGGGCTACTGTAGAAACATGACGGTGCAACATGGTGATCTCTGTAGACGAGGACCTGCTCCCTGTGTAGATACAAACGTCTCATTCTGAGGTAATGAGAACACAACCATTCTGATTTCCAGGTGATGATATACTAAAGAAAACATACTGACTATATTATATTCCATTTTTCCAGTTTATCCCCTAAATCCTACACTGGACCTTCAAAAACCAGACCATGGGGAGCCAAGGAGGAACAGCTGAGGAGTCTGAAGGAAAGGACACAAGAAGCAAGTGAGTCACGCACATCCAGAAGATTTTTCAGGCGCTGGACCAAGAACAGATGCAACAGATAAGAGAAACAACATGAAGAGAGGTCCGCACACTGTAGCTTGTCTAAGTGCCATTTATCAGCACATCCACAGGTGACGTCTCAGACTGTCTGAAACAAGTCTGAGGAGGAACATTAGCTTCAAACGTCACCTGTGGATGTGCTGATAAATGGCACTTAAGGGAACTACAGGGTGCAGACCTTTCTTTATGTTGTTTACTGAGGGGTTTTTTTTCACAGTAGTCACAGGGTAGAGACCTTTGACCTACGACCACCAAAATCTAATCAGTTCATTCTTGAGTCCAAATGAATGTTTGCAGCAAATTTGAAAAAAAAAAATCTCTGAAGGTTTTCTTGAGATATTACATTCATGAGAAAAAGATGGATGTAAGGTCACAGTGACCTTGACCTCTGACCACCAAATCTAATTATCTAATCAGTTTATTGTGAAGTCCAGGCGAACATTTGTGCCAAACTTTAAAAAATAACTCCCTAAAGGCGTTTTTGAGATATTGTGTTCACAGAAATGACACAGTCAAGGTCGAGGTGACTTTGACCTTGGACCACCAAACTCTAACAAGCTCGTTGAGTCAAAGTGACGATTGTGCCAAATGTGAAGAAATTCTCTTAAGGCGTTCTTTAGATATCAGGTTCACAAGATTAAGATGGATGCAAGGTCACAATGACCTTGAACTATGACCACCAAAATCTAATCAGTTCATTCTAGAGTCAAAGAGGACATTTGTGCCAAATTTGAAGTAATGCCCTCAGGATGTTATGGATTCAAGGTCACAGTAGCCTTTGACCAGCAAAGCTAACCATCTAATCAGTTTATTGAGTCCAAGTGAAGTTTGTGCCAAATTTGAAGAAATTCCCTGAAGGTGTTCTTCAGATATTGTGTCCACAAGAATGACACGGACGAACATCCCATAAACATGATTCCTTTGGCCAGTTCAGAGCCAGAAAAACTATCCTGTGCTCTTCTGTGATCTCCTTCACCTGAGCCAGGCTCACATCCACGTCTGCATTGCTAAAAGCACCACCTGCCTGCTGAGAGCAGACGCCAGTGGGCTTTAAATCTATTAGAGACAGGAAAAAAAAGACAGGTCTGTCTGGAAGAAAATGTTTCTGAAAACCCAGGAACATTTTGTGAGGGACTGTTGCTGTTTTTTGGGGAATCTGCAGCTGCGATTTTAAACCACTGACTGAGTCATTAAAACCCATTAGAGCAGTTGAAGTGGTGATCCCTTTGTGCAGCACAATTAATACAAGTGATTTAGTGAACAGAGAGTTCTGTCACTGGAGAGGAAGATAATGCTTTTAATGAGTAATACTGAAATTTTACTGTGTTTGTTCTTCATGAATCTCCGTTTTCTTCTTCTCATGTACTTCTCGTCTTTTATTGGTGCTTCTCCTCCAGATGGTTGTTTTTATGCTTTTGTCTCCATCTTTGAGGCTTTGATGACGACTCGCTGCCTCTTACTGGATTATTACACTTATCACTGGATTAACCACCGAGCTGCTGAGTGAGAGCTGGAGCTTTTTTTACTTTTTCTACTTGTCCGAAATTCTGTGTCTTCAGATTCTGGAGTTTATAAAAGATATACTGTTTTAAACTGACCAGATGTCCTGTCCTCTGTTCTGTGTCCCAGAATGTCCACTTGTGTCCACCACCGCTTTGTTTAAACCCCTCTGAAGTCTGTCTGTAAATCTGTGAACATACACTCACTTTTTAACAGCCAACCCACGCTGACACAGGGAGAACATGTCGGAGCACCTGGAGGAAACCCACGCTGACACAGGGAGAACATGTCAGAGCACCTGGAGGAAACCCACGCTGACACAGGGAGAACATGTCGGAGCACCTGGAGGAAACCCACGCTGACACAGGGAGAACATGTCAGAGCACCTGGAGGAAACCCACGCTGACACGGGGAGAACATGTCAGAGCACCTGGAGGAAACCCACGCTGACACGGGGAGAACATGTCAGAGCACCTGGAGGAAACCCACGCTGACACGGGGAGAACATGTCAGAGCACCTGGAGGAAACCCACGCTGACACGGGGAGAACATGTCAGAGCACCTGGAGGAAACCCACGCTGACACAGGGAGAACATGTCAGAGCACCTGGAGGAAACCCACGCTGTCACAGCGAGAACATGTCAGAGCACCTGGAGGAAACCCACACTGACACAGGGAGAACATGTCAGAGCACCTGGAGGAAACCCACGCTGACACAGGGAGAACATGTCAGAGCACCTGGAGGAAACCCACGCTGACACAGGGAGAACATGTCAGAGCACCTGGAGGAAACCCACGCTGACACAGGGAGAACATGTCAGAGCACCTGGAGGAAACCCACGCTGACACGGGGAGAACATGTCAGAGCACCTGGAGGAAACCCACGCTGACACAGTGAGAACATGTCAGAGCACTTGGAGGAAACCCACACTGACACAGGGAGAACATGTCAGAGCACCTGGAGGAAACCCACGCTGACACAGTGAGAACATGTCAGAGCACTTGGAGGAAACCCACACTGACATGGAGGGAACATGCAAACTCTACACAGCAGGGCTCCCCCACCACGGTGAGGCAGTAATGCTAACCACTGCACCGCCATGTTGCCCACTGCTTTTTGCATTAAAAAAACAACAGAAAACACATTCTTGAAAAACTTTTCCTCGAGGCAAATTCCGGACCACAATATTATAGAGGAGAGAAGTTTCACTACTATTTCCTATTCCCACAGGAATAAATGGACTCTGAGGGACTAATGTTACTGTCAGTGTTGTAAATTAATTGTAATCAGATTACAGATACTGATACCATTATGTAGCCAGCACATTTATGTAGAACAGTGAACAGACAGTTTCACCATAACGGCTTAGTAGGTGTCCATTATCAGTTTTTATTCACACAGACCTTGGTATAACTTTAATTACAGGCGCCTCTGTCACTTCATTCATACGTCAGGTTCCTGGCAGCTCTATACTTTGTTAAACTGACAAAACAATAAATCAGCCTCACAGCTGAGTGTCTGCTGAAACAAAGAAAATCAACCCATGTGGCATAAAAGTGCAAAACAAAGACGAGAACACAAAGAAACTCTGCACAAACCAACCAAACTAATCTGGACTCTGAAGGGTTAAAGCTGTTTGAAAACATTTTTTAAAGCTTATTAAATACATTTAGCTTTATTTGTGCTCGGTGTGGAAACACTGTGTAATTTAGTTTATTTTAACGACGTGCTGCAGCACTCTGTTGTCTATCTGTATTTCCTGAAGAGAGCAGTCAGTCTCCTGCTTCACAGCTCCTGCTCGTTACTTATCAAACTTATGTCGACTGACAGATACATATTAGCATTTATATACAAACAGCAGTTAATTTGGTTCTGCTTCAGATTACTGCCTGCAAATTAAATCTGAATTATTTAGCAGTTGTACAGGATATCAATCAAATGCTGACTGAACACCTGCACTGGGACGGATATATGTGAATATGAGGGCAGGAGAGAAGAGGTGAGGGCAATAAGTCCAGACATGTATATATATTTTAAATTACTGAGTCCCCAACTTATAATTACAAGCTCTAGTCATTTTGTTTTTGTTTGTTGTGAAGTAGTTCTGGCATCATTTATTTTAAAATTATGATGCTCATAAAGAATTTACTTTGGGAAATTACACTGTAAAAAGTATCAAGATCCATTGTTCTCATTATTGACTGTGGTGCGTTATTGTTGCTCTGGGACAAAACATTAGACTGAGCCTGGGTACAAGAGCCAACCTGTGCAGCTGTATAATATTAAGAGAGTGATTTTAAGATTCAAGAAGAAAAATAAAATGTTTTTATTTTGCTATTTTTTACTAACTCTGTCACTAATGATATTTTGAAATATGACATAAGGCCACACCAAGAAAACTACATATCAAAGTCTACTAAATAACAGAGAGGCCTTTTTTCTTATTCAGCAGGTTGACGCCAGAGGCAATGGAGTCCATTGGTGAATGACATCACTCTGACTGTCAGTTCAGCTCAGCGCACGAGGAGAGAAACAGAAGTGAGGAAAGTAAACAAAAGTCCAGAGGGACTGAGACCAAATAAAATTTGTTACATGAGGTAAAATTATGTTTTGAGCCACTGAGCTCCTTCAGCTGTTTCTGCTATTGTTTGAAGAGGAAAAAGAAGAAGATTTCATTAATACCAGAGTATCTTTTTCGAAAAAAAAAAAAAAATCAATATAATATCCTATTGTGATAAACCTGGTGACTGTCACTATGTGCAATCACAGGTCAGTAAATTCTGGGACCATGTAACCCCAAATCAGATGGACTGTCCCAACATCAGGTGAGCTGCAGCTGACAGGTCCTCTGTTTTTTGCCTAAGTTTTTTGTTTTTCCCAACATTGTTGGTGGCAGCCTTGCGGCCAACAAAGTAGACTAGCTGTCGATGGCTGGTCCGAGCCTGGCTGCAGCAACATATGGGCAATGCATCCACTCATTGCCGCTTTTCACTGACTGCCAGGAACAGTTAATCTGCTGTCCTCTAGCTTATGATCAGTCTGTCCACAAAATCATGTGCAAATCTTGAGATCTGAAGTTGTCAAAAACCGGCGCTTGGTCAGTAATTTCTGATGTCAGACACTGAGCCGTCCTTTCACATCAGAATGATACGTGTCCGGTCACCATTATTGTTTAACAGCATCCGGCAGCGTCACAAGGAAGCACAGCGGGACAACAATGGAAGTTAAGACAGCTGAAGTCCGAGTAGGGCGGGTGAGAGTGGTGGTGAATGGGTCAAACAACCACTGACTTTCACCCAGGAGGCCGGTGTTCACTTCCTGTAAGACTGTAAAGCCAAACCCTGTTCTTTTTCCTAAACCCAACCACGTGTGTGTGTGTTGGTTAAACGTAACCACGTGTGTGTGTGTGTGTGTGTGTGTTGTTGAGGGAAAAAAACGTCAGTTCATGGTGTTGTAGCGACATAGTGCTTTTATTTTGAAAGAGACTGTATGCAAACTGTACATTTCCTGTGAAAACAGAAGTGTATCTTGTAAGAACGTCAACAACCAACACACCCAGGGTACCTTGGACGCCATATGTGGACGTGGAAAGTCCATGACCAAACGTGGACATGTGACGAGGTCACAGTGAGGATTGGATGGTTTGGAAGTTATGCACCTTTTTCCGATAGGCCCCTCCCACTGTCACGCCCCTAATTTGGGAGTCCGAGTGCAAAAACTGTAGCCATCAAGGAGTGGGGAAACTTTTGTGGACTGACCGACCACCAATCGATGGACCAACCGAAAGAGCTGCTGCATGCTAAAAGAACTGTCAGCCTCTGGTGTCCAGCAGACTGGCCCACTGGTTAGACTGGTACAGACTGTTTCTGGCGTCCGCTGTGGAGCTGTGGCACGAAATGCGTCGGTGTCCGGTGTTTCGCAGGGTGAGAGGCTTCGTGTCTGATAAGAAGTTGGTTCTTTGTTGTCTTTGTAATAATTGAACTGAGACTTAGCCTCGTAGAAACTTAAACAGTGACAACACTGACAGCAGCTGCAGTTCGCTTTGTTCTGTCACTGGTGTCATTGGTCTGTCACTGGCGTTGTTATTCATGCCGACAGCTTCGTAAGAACTTGTCTTCTTCTGTTGTTGGAAAAAAAAAAAATAACCCAGAATAAACTCGGGTGTCTGCTGTGACACCAGCAGCTACAGCTTGTATTACTTTGTCACTGGCGTCATTCTTCTGTCACTGGTGCTATCACTCATTCAGAGGGATGATCCGCTATCATCGCAGCTGTTTGCTTGTTGTTGTTGTTGTTGTTGTTGTTGTTGGATGAATACAAGCTACAACAAAAGGCTGCAGAGGATTGGTGGATAATCCTTGTGTCACATCAGCTGCCGTTTATCACCCGTGTCTTTATTTTATCGTTTGTTCTGCCACTTAAAAAGATGTTTCTATTATTGGACAGTTTTTTTTTTCCTGCAGTGAAAATTCAGCATCGTCTGAACCCACAGATATTATATGTGGAAACTCATTACTGAGCGCCAGCAGCTCTTAATGTCAGCGCTCTGTGACTGCTGCCATCACTCACAGGCTCGTTTGTCTCCCAGTCTTATTTGTGCAAAGAAATAAATTAATGCAGACTGAAGTAAACACACGGAGAGGACGAGTCTTTGCTGATGTGTCACTGGTGTCACCACTCCCCGCAGATACTGACAGATACAGCAGAGTGGAAGGCTACTGACGACTCATCAGTTCAACGTACCCTCATACAGTGGTTCAGATGATAGCCTGTGCATTAGCATGTGACGTTACAAACTGAAGTGACTGTGGTTAGTAGCAGGAATAAAAACATGGTGACAATGTGCCTTGAATGACTCAACGTTTGGCTCCAATAATCTCCCAGAGAAAATCGTAGGGTAAAGTCCTGTGTTTTGTGACCACCCATCATTCTTTGCTCCCGTCAGAGCCTCATGCACATGATCACAGCCTTCCACATTACGTGGGTTAGACACAAATTACTGGCTCATCAGTACAGTATGTAGGAGTTTTGGTGCATTACTTCTCGTAGGAAACGTACCAACAGTGCGTGAGAACAGTCTGATCAGCAGGCCCATATGGAGTCTGCGCCTGCAGATTTTCCTCAGATGTTAAGAATAAAAATGCTACTTGTAAAACTCAGATTGTTGTCACAGTCTCCTCCACCTCCTCGTGCACGTGTGTGCTCGTGTGTTGTATTCAGTTGCATTGAAATCAAAGTTAGTGGTGTCTTGAGAAAAAAACGTGAGGAGACAGTGCTAACCACCACACCATCGTGCCGCCTCGACTTCCAGCAAATGTTTTCTTGAAGTTTTCAGGATTAAATCAAATTTCTGATTCAAAGTTTCTTCTGAAATCTCCTCAATAGTTCTTTGAGCCTGAGATCATTTTAGGTTTGAATGCATTGTGTGAGATTATTATTTTTTTATCATAAATGAATATTGTTTATCATATTACAAGCAAAAAACAAACAAAAAAAAAACATACCACTGATTTTCATTTTGGATCAGTGCTGAAATCAATAAAAAAAATAACCCTCAGTTTCTGTTTGGGTCTGCTGATCAGTTAGGGCTGTACACACGCTACTTGGAAAACGTGAGGTCAGGCGCTGGGCTCTACTGTTGTGCCTTTTCTGTGCCAGCTCTCAAGAGCGCGGCAGCAGGTTGCTGAGCAACTTTAACCAGCACTGTATCACAGCCTGTTTACCTGAGATCCTGAGTGCAGAGCTGATCTACTTCCTGTGTGTCTGTGGGACAGATGTGACTCTGACACTAACACGATCAACTTCTCCTCCATATTTATCACACACTGATATTTACTGAAGAAGCAAAGATGTCTGTCGGCTGTGATCGGTCGGTCCTCGTCACATGACGTGCAGTGGGCGCCTGCTGCATGTCTACATTGAAAATGATTAATTTGAGGGCGCAAAAAAACACGGCCTGTGTACGGCCCCTCTGACAGTGTAGTGACAGGCAGGACTTTGTTTCATTCTTTCTAAATGATAAACAGGACAAAATCTGGGATTAATGTTGAGGTTATGAGTCTAAATATAGTTTGATCTTTGAAATAAAATAATGCACAATATATTGTATTTGATGTATTTGCTTCGTTACCCAGAGTCAGGTGAGAAAGAAAGAATAAACCTACCAGCACCTCTGATGCTCAAAACTTATCTCCATATTCAACCACAGACAGAGAGTGGGATCAATCTTCCCACATATCTGCTACCTAGAATCAACGCCTTGCAGTTGTATTCCTCCACAAACCAGTCAAGTTGCCGTTTCCCTCCGTGTCCGTCCAGACTCACATGAAGCCGTGACTGTTCCTCAAACACAGATGCCGCTGTAAAGAAGCTACAAACACTAAAACATGGATGCTTCACACACAGAAGATCTATACAGCCAGCACAGGTTCAAGATTAGAGTCACCAATTCAGTATCTGACCAAATGTCTCCCCTTCTGTTCCTGAGATATGACGTTAAAACATGATGATGTCACAGTCAAGCTGACCTTTGACCACCAAAGTCTGATCAGTTCATTGTTAAGTCCAAGTGGACGTCTGTGTCAAAGTTGAAGACATTCCCTGCAGGTGTTGTTGAGACATCACGTTCATAAGAATGAGACAGATGTATGAACATACAGATGGACGGACAATCTGAAAACATTATGCCAACACAGCCTCGTCCATCACCAGCATGAAGGCAGGAAAATCCTGCGAGCTCATCTTTAATGTGTTCATTGTCTAGAACAGTTAATGTGAGGACAGCAGGTCTGACAAAACAATAAATAAATAAAAATCTGACTTTAAAAGCTTTAGTGATATAAACTGCTCCACAGGTCGGTCCCACAACGACAGGACGACATGCTCTTGTTCATGTGAACCAGAAAACAGACGTACAGACGGAGTTCTGACAGCAGCACGTGTAAAACCTCAAACAAACACAGTGACCTGCTCTCTGTCTGACTCGTCTCAGCGTTACGACACACATCAAAAAGACTTTTGAAGAATGAAATCGATTATTTTGTCCACACTCAGAGGTCAGCTGGTACTCACTCAGGCAGACGTTGTCGTGGAAGAACGTGAGGAAGTCGTTGCATTGTTCCCTGTGGTTGCCGCTGGCTGCGCAGGAGCACCACGGCCCCACGTTGGACGTGGAGTTGTCCAGGTAGTTTGGAGTTATTGTGCTTCCTGTAGAGACGATGACATCATCATCATGTTCACAACACAGTGATCAAATCTGAGCATGCAAAGAAAAAACTTCTATTCTGTCTTTTGTTATTTAGGCTGTTCTACCTGCTGTCCTGTCTCGATTTTATCAACAGCCATCTACAGTTTCAATGTTTATACCTGTCACAGACCAGTGAGACATCACTTCCTGTTCCTGTTTCAAAATAAAAGCAACATTCCTGTGGACAGAATCCCTTCATTTGTTAACAGGAGGCTCTTTATTTAGGCAGGGCTCCTTAAATATGTGGAGTCTCAGCTGTCAGTCGTACAGAATACAGAAGTTACAGCAGCAACTCATCTCGTCGTGACACTTTGGTCTGAACTGGACCTGGAACAAGGTCGTGTGGACGGATTTTACATCGGTTTACAAAAGTATCTGGGAACATACAGACAGACTCTGAGTGGCAGATCAGTTCAGGAGGCAGCCTGGTGATTAAATGTCAGCTGGTTTAATCCCAGTTGCTGACAGGGCCTGACGTAACTGAGCGTTGTCTGGATGCATAACTGAACGGAAACTGTGCTAAAAATATCTGTGATATGTGGTAAACAGGCAATTATTTCAGCCTGTATTGATCATAAATATGCACACACAGAGACACAGAGCTGTTAGTGTGTGCAGCGTCCTCTTGATCTCTGAGCCGTTTAAAGCTCCGACACATCGGATCCAAACAGCAACTAAAGCAGCATTTGTTTGTCTCCTACATGAAGATCAGCGGCCGGCAGCTCAGTGGACTCTGACGAGTGCAGCGACCTGCAGCAGAGTCCAGCCACCATCACACAGGTCTCTCAGATGTCTTCTTTTTATTCTCCTCTGCCTTTGGAGCCTTTCAGCAGGAAGTGATTGGAAGTCATTCTCCAGGAAGGGTAATATCGCCTTGTAGCTTGTATTTTTTTTTTTTTTAAAAGAGGTGGGAAATAGAATTGCTGCACTTTGAGGCAGTGTGGCGAAAAAAGTTTTGATTTACCTCCATTGATTTTCTGGGTCCCAGACTTCCAAACAACAACACCTCAGAGTCTCACTTCTACTTCAGTTGTCTAGAATGGCCAATCACTGCAGCACACCTCTCTGTCTCTGTCTGTCTTTATCTGTCTCTCTCAGTCCCTGCGACTACACAAACTAAACAAGCTTTCTTCCTGCAGCAGCAGCAGCAGCAGCAGCAACAGCAGTTCAGAGCTGTATTGTTGTCCTGTAATGACATGTTTAGACTGAGTGCTTTTTAACAACCTTTTGTGCATTACGTGATCTTTTGTTAAGTTTTTATCTAAAGTACAATAAGCCGTGCTCTACGCCTCTGCCTGCTCCCACTCATCGTCACGTCAGGGATAATTCTCTCAAAACAGCGGTCAATAGTTGTAATTGCACTACTTATAATGCCAACGACTTGGCCGGGCATGCTGCAGCCACATTAATCAGCGCTCCATCGATTGTTGGAGCACGCCTCTCATCACAATTCATTCTTTTGAGTCCTGCTCAGCGCTCCTGTCTGCTCTCCGCCTTCCTCCCTCTAAAACCTGTTTGTTCCTGATCCATCACGGAGAGAAGCCGAGCCGGCACACAGAGATTTAGTTCTTACCTATCAGGCCGGTGTACGCAAGTAGACATGCTCCGTAGTTCTCCTGCTTGCAGCCGCTGGCGCTCTGCTCCGAGGGTTGGCAATCATACTGGAACTGTGCCCAGCGAGACCTGTGGGAGCAATAACACGCCATCCATCATTTACTCCTGCTTGGCGGCTGCACACAGCGTGTCACCGAGGGGCGGCCGCCACCGGTGCCTTCTGTCAGCGACAGGATGTGGATCTGAAACCCACAACGCTCAGCTACCTGTCTGTGCTCAGGGGGTCGTGGAGGGGGACAGTGGGACTGATTACACAGGGCCCCTGTGGGAGGGAGGGAGGGAGCGGGGCCCAAAGAGCCTGGAATAAAAAGTCTTTATTTCGAAGTAATTAAATGAATTAGTGCCACAACTAAATTAAAACTGGCTGAATAAATCAGCTGAAAGACTGAACTTTGTTTAAAAACAATGAACGCTCTCTGAGGCCTCTCTCAGCCTTTAGGGACTCTTGGTTATTTATTGTGGGGTAAAAAACGGGAGGCAGGTCAAATTATTTTTTTTAGCACTGAGGAGGAACTTATCTTTTTTATTTTGGCTGTATTTTTTTATTTATTTTACAGCAGATTTTGCAAAAAAATACATGCCTTCCAATTTTTGAAGATAAATTTCGGCATTTCTTTTATTGCCGATCTCATCGCTAACATGCTTTCCAGACCAGTGGCGTAAGGAAGTTACGATGGGCCCCGGTGCAAGATATCGTGCATGTATTATCTTAACACAGAGACTTGACGTGGAGCAACATCAACATACTTATTACCCAGAAATCATCACTGCATATCTGACAAAAATGTCAAAGAAAGTAAGAACTGAATCCTTTAATTAAATACTTTTTAAAGTATATTTAAAGATTTTAGAGCTTATGTAGAAAAAGCACATAATGTTGTTTTAGATAGATGCTGACTATTTAAAAACTAATAAAGTAAACCATGATGCAGATGGGTTTGACTTCTTAAAGTGGAAATGAAGCAGTCATTCAAGTTGGTTATGTGGGTTAACAGAACCAACCATCCCTGTTACGCAGGCAGTGACTTCACTTCAAAATGGCGACGCACTGGCTAGATAGCTAGGTAGAAATTACGAAAATAAATTTGTCATATCTGTGGTTTCAACAACTTTTTAAAATCAAATTTTAGGCAAGGTGTTTTTTTAAAATATATTTTCGCACAACCAGTGCCAACACATGCACGTTTCATTTCCACTTTAAGGACATATATAGCAAATATGTTTTAAATTAGGAACATTCTTTTTATTAACATTTTTATCATTCCTCTTTGAACACCCCTGCTCCAGAGCCTTGAATGAGTTGACATGTTCTGTTTTTAAAAAAAATGACCACACCAAAATGACATTATTTATCATGGCCAGAGGTTAACATTGGATTTTTATACTTCTACAATTTGGACAGGTTGTGTGTAACAAACGCTCCCGTCAGAAAAACTCATGTGAGCTTAAAAAAGTGATATTCCATCAAAATCACTGTAAATGGTTGTGTTTCATATTAACTGTAATGCAGCCTTTCAAAGAAAACACGGCTTCCAAATTCTGGTGATTTGCCTTCAATTTTTTGGTGACAGATTTTATATTTTACCACCGACTGAGAAAACGTGTTTTCGTGACCCTCACACGGGTTTTTAAGCCTTGTTCTCTTTAACAATTGCCCAAATTACAGTAGAGCACTTATCACAGCCAGGAACTGTACAATCAGAATAATGATTGGATACTCAAATTTCCAACAGTCCTTGGACTCATCATGTGCAATAAATGTTTCTGTGAGGAAAAAAACCATCTGAAACCACATCTTTAAATGATTGTATTTCATATTTATGTTACTGCAGATCTTTAAAGAAAACGTGCATGTGTTCGCACTGTTTGAACAGTCTCTTAAAGGTGCAAAACAGTTTAGTCCTCCTGCACTGTGTAGACTTGATGAAAAACTAGCCTGTAATGTCCAGCGTGCTAGCTAGTCGTTAGCCTTGTGTGGCAGTTTATAGCCGTTAGCTCTTTGTGTTGCCACTCGTTTTTGTTAGTGGAAACTAACATTGTTATTATTTGCAGAACCACACAGGTGTGTGTGTAAGAGACTGAAGTACATGTGGGACCATGTTGATACTGAGCCAGTACAACAATAAAACAACAAAAATGCCACTGTTTTGTCTTTCTTTGCAGACGGCTGAAAGATTATTTATGTTTCTCTAAGTTACAACATTTAATCATAACATTTACAATATTCTATCCTGTAAAATTACAAGAAAGACCTGGCTACTGAGTTGCAGTAAATTTACAATATTGTATTGTAATTAATTACAGTACAATACTGTGTAAGTACAGTACCTTATTGTAGTTAATTTACAGTAAAGGTCCTGTATATTGCTTAGTGTAAATTCACTGCAATTATTAGCCAGGAGTTTCCCGTAAAAATACAATAGATTTCTAACAGTGTAGGGTTCGTCTCTAAATGCAGATAGAGCAGAGCTGAAAGAAAGCAAACTGACTTTGTAAAATAACATCAAAGGTGTGTGTGAGACATGGATCAGGAGAGGAGGGGCGGGGGCCCTCAGAGACTGCTGACAGCCCAGAGTTTGCTGCTACGCCCCTGTCTATCCTCCTCCATCTCCCTCCATCCTTCAGGATCCTCCGCTCTGCAGCTCCTCAGCCTCCTCTCCAGTCACCCCTGGTGACATTCATCCCTCTTTTTCTTTCCTCCCCACTTTTCCCAGAGATCCCTGGCCGGCTGCCAGGCCGTAAAGAGTCAATGAGGGGCAAAGATAGGCCTTGGCTCTGCTCTCTAAATACCGTGGGCGCTGTCTGGCTGGCAGGCCTGGCCGCGAGGAGATTAGACAAATATGGATCTTCCATATAAATACTTCCTCCCACAGCCGCTCTGCCTTCCCTCCTTCACCTTTCCTGCCAGCCACCCAGACATCTAGCCTCATCATCATCATCGCACAAGGCTATCGCAGCCATCATATCGCATCAGCGGCCCCCGTCGACTGGCATTTGCAACGGGATCCCCTCAGGGCGCCACAGCTCCTGCTCTCCCCTCGTTTGTCATGTCGTTGTAATGATGTGCGTAAAACTCATAGGCCGCGCGCTAAGTGAAGGCATCCTCTGCAGGCGGCCGCTTAATGCCAGCTGACTGGTGCGGGATTGGCGGGCTGCGCTGAGGCCTTGAGAGGCTCCATCCATCGGGGCGGCGGCGGAGGAGAATAATGCCTGATCGATAGCCGTGACAGATGAAGCCCTTTGTCTTCCTGACATTTGAAGAGGAACTAGATTAAACGCTGGCCACTATTGGCTGTCAGAGAGCAGGCTGACTGGATGGGTATGAGGACTCCATGTTTGCAGTCTGCTGATTGAGAGAGAGACTCCCTCTGAATTTTAACCACCTCATCAGACATTGTTAGTTTCTGATTGGATGTTGACAATCAATTTAAATCTGAATGTAATCTTGGTTTCATCGGGGACTGAACGCAGAATAAATTCGCTCCTTCAGACAACTTATCTCCCGCAGAGGGTCACTCCTCTCATACTGATGCTGATGATGATGATGATGATGGTGATGATGTCACGACCCTACACTGACAAATATTTTCTGAGCTCTCTGGCAGGAGAGTCGTGTCCGCTCCAACAATGGCTCTGTCCCACGACTGCTTCCTGCCTGGCTGCCATTAAATTCTGCCTTCACAGAATGAATGCAGAATTTAATTGAACTAATCAAACACAGTTAATGAGTGTAACAATTGAATTAATTAAACACAGCTGACTAATTAAATCTAAATGAACATATCATAGCAGCCACACTGATCCTCCAAGACACACAATGCCATTTACTGTCCTGAGGGAAGTCGCTGTGTGAGGACGCCGCGTCAACAGAGCGCCTCATACTGAACACAACAAGGTGACGACACCGACACGTGTCAAAGGTCATCGTTTCTCTCTACAGCATGATTTCATTAGAAACCCAGGGTAAAGTTGAAGAGCTGATTGTTGGAAGGTTACAACATGTGATGCTTCAGATCTGAGACCTGGTGGCACCTGGAGACTCACAGCAGGATCCCTCTCTGAAGAAGAGGAGCTGAACCTTCATCAGGACTCATCTACTGATCCGTGCACAGAAACTAACTCTGATCACACAGAAAGTGTTTTACAGGTTGTGAACACACCGCACGACTATTCTCTGTTTTTAATTGAAGCCACTGGTAAAAATAAAAAAAAACACTTGCCGTGTGTTTTATTGTTGCCAGGCAACTGTCAGTAAATAGTTTGTTGGGCACGGAGAGATCTGTGTGTGTGTGTGTGTGTGTGTGTGTGTGTGTGTGTGTGTGTGTGTGTGTGTGTGTGTGGGCCTCCATGAGACCAGAGTCCTGCACCGGGACAAGTTCCCAACAGTGTAACAGGTAACTATATATATATATATATATATATATAGTATGTATTCATAATAAATATATGTAGCTATATATAAATTCACTTTGTTACTGTACCTTTTCTTTAGAGTTTCTTTACTTTAGTTTTTATTTTTCTGTCAACTTTCATTTTAACTCCAATAAATTTCCCCTGAGCTTCTTTGTTACCTGCTGTAAAATAGAGGGAAGGGAGACAGGAAGGAGAGAGGAAGGAGAGGAGGAAGGGAGGAAGAGAGGAAGGAAAGGATGGAAGGGAGAAAGGAAGGATGGAGAAAGCAGGGAAGGAGAAAGGAGAGAAGGAAGGGAGAAAGGAAGGAGGGAAGGAAGGGAGAGAGGAAGGAGGGAGAAAGGAGGGAAGGGAGAAAGGAAGGGGAGAGGAAGGAAGGAAGGAAGGAAGGAAGAGAGAAAGAAAGGTGACAGGTAAGGAAGGGAGAAAGGAAGGAGTGAAGAAAGGAAAAAGGGAGAAAGGAAGGAGGGAAGGAAGGGAGAGAGGAAGGAGGGAAGGGAGAAAGGAAGGGGAGAGGAAGGAAGGAAGGAAGAGAGAAAGGAAGGACGGAGAAAGCAGGGAAGGAGAAAGGAGAGAAGGAAGGGAGAAAGGAAGGAGGGAAGGAAGGAGGGAGAAAGGAGGGAAGGGAGAAAGGAAGGGGAGAGGAAGGAAGGAAGGAAGGAAGAGAGAAAGAAAGGTGACAGGTAAGGAAGGGAGAAAGGAAGGAGTGAAGAAAGGGAGAGAGAAAGGAAGGGAGAAAGGAAGGAGGGAGAAAGGAGGGAAGGAGAAAGGAGAGAAGGAAGGGAGAAAGGAAGGAGGGAGAAAGGAGGGAAGGAGAAAGGAGAGAAGGAAGGGAGAAAGGAAGGGAGGAAGAGAGGAAGGAGGGAGAAAGGAAGGAAAGGAGAAAGGACGGGGAGAGGAAGGAAGGAAGAGGGAAAGAAAGGTGACAGGTAAGGAAGGGAGAAAGTAAGGAAGGGAGAGAGGAAGAAAGGGTTAAAGGAAGGTGCATTATGTGACTTGCTCACTAGCTAAGTTGTCAGCATCTAGAAGAGACCAAGGCTTCTGGTGTCAGGTAGAGTCCACGCTGCTGTTGTCACCAGGACGGCGTAACCAGCTGATCACTGAATGAGCGGCGCCGCCAGCTAACGTTAGCTCCCACATGTCATTTTTAAAACATTAAACTTTGATCACTTCTGACCGGACGGCGCTTTGATAAAGTTCACTGAGTCGACGGAGCGACGGACCAAAGGAGAGGCCTGTTGTGTTTCTGTCATTCTGTGTTTTTGTCCTAAATTAACCAGTCTGGTATAACGTCTGTTCACGTCTGTTAACATCTGTTCACGTCTGTTCACGTCTGTTAACATCTGTTCACGTCTGTTCACGTCTGTTAACATCTGTTAACGTCTGTTCACGTCTGTTAACATCTTTTCACGTCTGTTCACGTCTGTTAACATCTGTCGGCCTTTTGGAAGCAGCATTAACTCACAGTGACGTCACTAACTGAGGGACTTCCTGTAAGCGCTCTGTGTTGACTGCGTCGTTTCCCGGTGTGTATAATTGAGCTGCTGCGGCTCTCACAGAGTCCTCAGGTTTACTCAGGTCAAATGTGGACGATCCGTCCGGTGAGGAAGAGCAGAGAGCCAAAGTAAACACGTGTCTGGTGAAGCTGGTCAAACATCTAACAAGACAAAGAGAGTCGGACAGTTTTCTCAGGAGCTGGAAGATCAAACAACACGCTGGATGTGTCAGTAACCTCCGGCAGGTGTCGGCTAACAAGTTAAACATAAAACCCGATAAGCTGATAGTGTGTGTATCAAAGCTTGTTTCATTTCTGTGGGAGTCTATTTTCTTCCTCTAACCTTAAAAAAAAGCTATTCTAGCTTTAAATCTTTGACATCAGAGCTTGGGAGTAGCCCTTGAACACACCACGACTTTCTGAATCAATCAGTGTTTGCTGTCAGGGATTCCTTATTTCCTCTCCTCGCCGACCTATTTAAGTCTCGAGTCACTATGAATTCTATTTTATAACTGAGAGGAGACGAGAACACAAAAAGTGTCTGAGTAATATCTAATAACTGGTGAGCGCTGAAAAAGGTTCAGCGTTAATGTAACGTGTACATGATGCGAGAGAAATCATGTAAAGAACCTTTGTGATCCTTAAACTGACGCCACCGCCGCCGCACACCATCAGCTCCGTGAGTCGAGTGAAGCCGACTCAGGAAGTGAAGTGGAAAACGCCCCTGGCAGCAGGAAGCGTGTAAGACAACGTCTCTAATTTTACCTGCACACGTAGTCGGCCTTGCAGATGCGCAGCTGGGCCAAACAGTTGGGCTTGTCCTTGTCCTCGTAGGAGCAGGACGGCACGATGGTTTGCCGGCGGCGCTCTGCGCAGGCCGTGTCGGTGCAGGGGCAGAACAGCAGCTCGTGGGTGTAGTCGGGTGGAACGCGGTCAAAGAACTTCCTCAGCGCCTTGTTGCACTTGGGTCGGTTGCACGGCCCCGAGCGGGCCGACGGCTGGATGCAGGATGACACGTACTCCGTGCGGAGCTTCTGACACGTCTCGTCGATGTTACACGCCTTGGCGGCATCCAGGCAGCGGTTCACCGTCGTCACTTCAGACTCTGGAAGGAGAAGAAGACACAAACCGTGAGAGCGTTTCATCCCTCTGTGTGCGGTTTGAGAAAATCAAATCCCAGGCAATGTTTACCAATGATTCTGAGGCCTGATTGAGGCGCCGCTCTCACCTCGCCGCTCTGATGTTGCATTGACAGACGGAAAAAAGCAACGTGTGTGTTGAAGTACAAACTAAACCAAAATGATGATTATATGTAGCGGCCCCCTGCAATGAATAGAACATGACTGGTGTTTAAATGTTGCATGAGCCCGGGCGCTGGATGTGTTTCAGCCGAGGCCTAATGGCTGAATATTTCATTCTGCCGGGTTAATGCGGAGTGGCAGTGCTGAAAAAGCGGCTTCACCGTCTCTCCAACCGCACAACAAGGCCTGTAATTACTGCTCCTTCCTGTTCATCCATCTATCCATCTTCCCAACACTCCCTGCCTGCAGCTGCTCCATCCCTCACTCACCTGACTCCCTCCTTCCCTCGGCATCTTCCTCCCTCGCTGTGCGCCTGCCACTCTCAGCCCTGCCATTACCCCCCTCTCCATCTGTCTCCTCCCTCCATTCAGCTCTACCATCCCTCCTTCCTCAACTTTGTCCGTCTCTGCCTCCCTCAGCGTCCACGCTCTCTCTGACTTCCGCAGTAATGAGCCACCTCTGTGAAGGCAGAGGAGAGCCCCTTTCATTCCCGTCTTTTTTTGGCCGCATTATTTCCCGATCCATCATCATGTGCATTTTTTCCCCCCTGAGCGACCTCACAGTCAATACGGCCATGATGACGCTCAGCTCCTGTGGCAGATAGCGCCGCTCATTAGTTTGTAAACTGCCTGTACTTGTGTCTCCTGGTGAATTCAGCTCTCACCAAGCTGTCATATAAAATATGAATGGCCTTGGAGAGCAGGCTAACAACCCATCACAAAGAGCAGGTTATTCCCAACCTAACTGCGAAGCAGGCGGGCGGAGGACGAGGACCTGATGGAGCTCCAGGTCAGGATGACTAATTGTATCCAGCGACCACATGTGCAGGAAACTAAATCAACTTTCATGTGAGAGCCTTGTTGTTCTGTTGCTTTTTAAATGCATTATGTATTGAGGAGACCTGCTGAACATGTTCGCTCTGATTCAGAAACATCCTGCTTCACATTCAGGCCTCACACACACCCACACCTCAGACCTGCCCAGTAAAACCAGTCCATCCACAGCTGCTGCTCACTGGACCCTCCGCAGGCTGAATGCACTCCAGCTTGTTTTCCAGTTGCAGGCTCGCTGCTGTAAAATTCATCAGCTCATAGCTGCATCTGAAATCTGAACTTCAGTCTGAGAGAGTTTCAACAGTTACACATAAAAACCAGCAGAGTGAAGTTTAGCACAACTTTAGCTTTACAGGAGGTTTTGATTTACTTTAAAATTCTTAATCATAACGAGAAATAATAATTTTATTTACAACTCTTGTTGCATTTGTTATTATAAAACTAGGATCACTGCCCTGTGGTTGTATGACTCCGCCCACCCACCAGTCTCCATCCATGTCAGTGAAAACATCATTCACATTCACCACGCTACTGAGAAATGGTCCTGAAGCCCCGACATAAAAAGTTATGTCGGGGCTTCAATTATGTTTTTTTTGGACGTTTGAATCTGGGGCGCCGTCAGCCTCCATTAGGTGGAGTTGTGTTGCTACCTCCTCTCCCCTTGGATCTCTGCAAGTGATGTGAGGACTCTAAAACTTCACCTGAGCCTCCCTCGGCATATGGGTGAGTAGATAATGGCTGAGTTTACATTTTTGGGTGCACTATCCCTTTAAGTGTATATTACTCCAGTGCTTAAATGAATCCATGTCATAATCATTTTACGATTTAGGTCAAGTGCTTAAGAAAAAAATCTCCAGTGAAGGGAAAACTCTGCTGTGATATACAGTGATTAAATTAATGCACGTGTTACAGTGATGCTTTTGAATTTGAGGTCCAGGTATCTGACACACGGGGCCAATTATTATTATTATTAATAATATCATCATAACACAACAGTGATGTATAAATAAGACTAATTTTAAAATATGCTGCTGTCATCATTGTTTTTAAGATAATTGACTAAAACATTTAAACATTTATGAGACAAGTTTTTGGGTTATTTAAGTGTTATATTAATCAAGTAAAAAAAAAATCTTCATAATAATCGATAAATTAGTCATTAGATTCGTCCACTAATCAAAAAACTGTGCAGCCCGACCCACATGAAACTGCTCTCAGCAAGGTCTGTGGATGATACTGAGTGATCAGATCATGATTTCTGGAAAGAGACGTTGATGTTGTGTTTTTCAGATGAATATTTTCTGGTGCTTTGAGTGACATCTACTTCTGTTATACTGTAAAGAAGGCAGACATCATGCAACTCACACCAAAACTATCCAGACTGATAAACAGCTCTACAGGTGAGAGGAAGGATATGTACTTTTGATTTGGGGCGTACTGTCCCTTTAAGAGTCTTTCAGGGTGGTCACATTCATTTTAGACGAACAATGAAGAAACTGCTTTTTCATACACAGTCTGTTGAGATGTTTCACTGAGCAGGAGGACAATAAAAAGGACAGAACAGCCTCAAATTAAAGCTTCACCCTCACAGTGTTTCACTTGTTTCACAGAGCTTGAGACCGACCTGTTGCATCCAAGCAGAGGAAACAGAACTGTTGGTATTTGTCTCACAGCCACGGAGCATGAAGGAGAAAATCCCAGTAAGGAAAAACAATGGAGGCCGATGATGCGTTAAAAAGCTTCTTTCTCAGTGCAGAACATCTTAATGTGTTTAAACTGAGGCACTCTCTTAATACCACTGCCTTCACTGTAGTTAACTGATGAGTTGGTAAAGGTTGGAGTCTTCTGTTGTTTAAATAATCCTCTGAATATGATGAGCTGTGGCTCCGCCGTGCGTCTTTGAAAAGGGTCATTACTCTGTTTGAGGGAGAGATGCTATAAGGGCGGAAAAACACCCATTAATCACGTCTCTGTTGTTTTGGCAGTCGACTTGTCGAGATGCATGGCGTGGATGTCAACTTTGACCTCCCGTGGAGTCGCTGCAGTGACGTGAATTTACAAGGAGGCAGTACAGTGCAGGTCTGTCGCTGCTGTAATTCAAAGCAGCAGAAAACGTGCGGCGTCGTTTTAACAAGCAGCTTATGTATGAGGTCACAAAAGTGTATTGTCAGCCATGTTTAAGGGGCGTCCGCTCAATCTGTTTGGTTATTTCACATACAGGTGAGGACGCTCTGTCTGTATGGTCACATGAGTGTCCACGACCTCCTGTAAATAACAATAACCTGAGGAAAATGCACGACTGCTGCAAACTGCTGTGTGCAGTGTGTAATTATTATAACTGAATATGACAGAGACCGACTAGAATCACTGCCCTGTGGTTGTATGACTCCGCCCACCAGTCCACCCTGTGGTTGTATGACTCCGCCCACCAGTCCACCCTGTGGTTGTATGACTCCGCCCACCAGTCCACCCTGTGGTTGTATGACTCCGCCCACCAGTCCAGTGTCTCTCACAGTCTCCATCATGTCAGTGAAAACATGGATGCTTCACACACAGAAGATCTATACAATCAGCACAGGTTCAAGATTAGAGTCACCAATTCAGTATCTGACCAAATGTCTCCCCTTCTGTTCCTGAGATATGACGTTAAAACATGATGATGTCACAGTCAAGCTGACCTTTGACCTTTTGACCTTCATTATTTTATCCTGTTAGACATTTGTGTCAAGTTTGGTCAGAATTAGTGAATGAATTCTTGAGTTATGGACAAACACATGTTTTGTGAGGTCACACTGACCTTTGACCTTCAACCATCAACTTCTAATCTTGAGTCCAAGTAGATGTTTGTGCAAATTTGAGGAGATTCCCTCAATGTAATCTTGAGTTGTGGCATTCACGAGAATAAGATTAACAAAAGGTCACAGTGACTTTGACCTTTGACCACTAAAGTTTGATCAGTTCATCCTCAACTCAAAGTGGAAGTTTGTCAACGCAAAGGATGCATGGAAGTATGTGGGCAGTGACGGTAACATCGGTTTGAAAAGTAAAAGTCAAAGTTAAAACTCATACACAGGTTTAAGCACACATACAAACTACCTACGTATACACAGACGTGAAAAGCTGCTTGTAATAATGCAGATATTGCACATAATTGAGATATTGTACTTATGTACATGAGATGGATGCAAGGTCATAGTGACCTTGACCTTTGACCACCAAAATCTAATCATATTATTGCTGAGTCTGAGTGAGCATTGATGCCAAATTTGAAAAAAAGTCCCTCAGATGTCTCTCAGGTGTTGAGATATCATGTTCAGAAGTGGGAGATATCATGTTCAGAAGTGGGAGATAGACAGGTCACAGTGACCTTGACCTTTGACCTTTGACCACCAAAATCTAATGAGTGGAGTCCAAATGAATGTTTGTGCCAAATTTGAAATGTTCTTGTGGCATTCTTGAGATATCATGCAAACAAGAGTGAGACAGACAGATGGACAACGGGAAAACATAATGCCTCAGAGGCATAAAAATGTGGAAACAAGCATCGAGCTGATTTCTCTCAGTCACTCTCAGAGTAAATAATTGCTAAAAAATATTCTGAGGAGCAGAAGAAGTAGGAAAAACTGACTGTAAGCAGAAACGTCCTTTAAAGAGATGAACTTTGACCATGTGAATGGATTGTGTAGCTGACAGTGTGCAGCAGCAACAAACGTCCTACAGAAGAGGAAGAAGAAGAAGTCAGAATAAAAACAGAGAGCCAGAGGAGCAACAGAGCGATCGCTCCCAGCGATGACATAATGAATTAGTTAGTGAGACGAGGGTGAAAGTTTCAGCGTGCAAGAGGATTTTGTGGGAATCATGAACGGCACTGAGCTGATATCAGAACCACAGCGCTCTGCTGAGAGTCATGAAGGGCCTGGAAACAGCTGGAAACATCCATGAGAATGAACGCAGCCTGAGAGGAGCTGCAGAGTCCAGCAGAGCTGCTGTTGGGAGGATACATATGTGTAGAAGGTAAAGATTGGACGTATACTGTTAATACTTTAAGGCCACATTCAAACATTACATAGTAGAGATGTTTTCATGCCCCTTCTTCAAAATCCAACAGACAACATTCACTCTACACAACTTCAGCTGCTGTTGTTGTGCAGAGCAAGAAGAAGAAGAAGAAGACGCCTGCACACTGCTGACGGCTGTGGCCCAAAGCATTATGTCTTCAGGTTGTCTGTACGTCTGGCAGAATCTCATGAATGTGATCTCTCAAGAACATCTTACGTAATTTTTTTTTTTTTAATTTGGCAGTCTAAAGGATAGACTAATTAGGTTTCAGTGGTCAAATGTTACAGGTCACTGTGACCTTGCGTCCATTTCATGTTGTGAATCCGATATCTCAGAAGGTCTTAAGGGAATCTCCTCAAATTTGGCACAAACGTCCACGTGAACAAGAATTTGGCAGACGAATGTCAAAGGTCACTGTGACCTTACAAAACCTGTTTTTGGCCATAACTCAGGAATTAATACACTAATTGTGACAAAACTTGACACAAATGTCTAACAGGACAAAACAATGAAGGTCAAAAGGTCAAAGGTCATCTTGACTGTAACCAGTAACCCTGGTGAGAGAGGTTACATGCAGAGGATGTGGGATGCATGGATGCTTTGAAATCCAACCTCTACAGTGACAAAGCAACAACTCCCAGCCCAGTGTTGCAACATCTGCAAATCTGCTATCACAACTAGAGATTAAGGTGGTACATCAAACATGCTACGGCAAGGGGGAGCCAGGAGGACTGGTCACAGTGGGGATGACATCATCATCCCTACACTCCGAGATTGGGTACCAAGCCCTTATGACACAGATTCCCTTACAGCAGGGGTGAAACCTGGCACCCCTGAAGCCAATTACCAAGGCTACGTGACAAAGTTCCCTCTGAAAGTCTGAAACTAGGACAGCTGATATACTCCACAGCAGCAGTGATCCTAGAGATGCCTGGCTACAAGATGAACGCCATGAGCCACAAAGAGTGCTACCCTCCATGGAGAAGGAGGCTGAAGGCCAAGATGAAGGCAACAAGGAGAGAGGTTAGTCAGCTCTCAGAGCTACAGAAAGGTGTGGGGAAGAAAGGGACACCTAGGAAGTACAACAAACTGTCTATACCTGAGGCACTGGAGACCGCCGAGCAAAGGCTCACAGCTCTGGCTACGCGCCTAAAGAGATACACAAGAGAAGCAGAAGACTGGAGAATACTGTATATATCTATGAAGTCTGAAGAGGCAAAAATCAGACATGTTGCAAATACATAAACAGTCTATCAAGATGATCTACATCTCCTCCTGTCTGCACAACAACTAAAAGTACAGTTGGTCAAAATGAAAGCAGGAAGAGAGTCTGTAAACTGTGATGGACTGTTTGGGCTCTAATCTCCTTAGTTCTCTGCTCTAAATAAGTCTGGTTAACCAGACATGTCACTGCACCATCAGGTCTGTTTGGTGACTCAAATCGTATCATAACCAGTGATGATCCAGAATCATTCAGCTGTCTCATGTGCACACTTACAGTTTTAACCTGCTGTGTGAAAATATAACACTCCAGATGTGAACTTTACTCAGTGGTAAAGCTGTGCTGAGTAGAGTTTCCATGTCCCCTGATCTCTGCAGCACATCTCTGAGAAACACAGCAGAACTGTTACACAACCTGAACATTACCTGAATTTACCTTCAGGGCTTTTATGCAAACTGTCTCCTGAACTGGCCTCACAGCTCTGTTAAACCATTTGCCTCTCGTTCCCGTGGTCTAAAAAAAAAGGAGCATGTGCAGTTTGCTAATGTCAGCCTGAATTACTTCAGGTTAGAAGTCATGAAATTCAGATTTGACACTGATCCCTCATCGCCATTAGGAGCTGCCAACATACGAAACTACCTTGTGCAACTTTAACGTGACGAGGATCCCCGGGATCCCCTGGTAAATACAAGAAACATCACTGCTTATCTGCTTCCAAAAGAATAAACAGCTCTGACTGGTTCTCTCTGAGCACCTGTGTTTTATTCATCGGAGTGACAACAAACATACATCTCAGAAATATACACACATGCAGGTCATTACCCAGGAGTGTGTGGCCGCAGGGGGTCGTGATGAGGGCGGAGTGAAATAGCCTCTGTCTGGGGGTGTGGGAAAGATTGTTTTTCAACCTCACAAATTGGGGGGAGGGGAGTATGGGTCCAACAACCACTGACTTTCATCCAGAAGCCCGTGTTCATTTCCTGTAAGATTGTAAAGCCAAACCCTGTTCTTTTTTCCTGAACCCAACCATGTGTGTGTGTGTTGGCTAAATGTGTAATGGTAAATGTAACCACGTGTGTGTGTTGGCTAAACGTAACCACGTGTGTGCGTCGGCTAAACGTAACCACGTGTGTGCGTCGGCTAAACGTAACCACATGTGTGTGCGTCGGCTAAATGTAACCACGTGTGTGTGTTGGCTAAATGTAACCACGTGTGTGTGTCGGCTAAACGTAACCACATGTGTGTGTGTTGGCTAAATGTAACCACGTGTGTGTGTTGGCTAAATGTAACCACGTGTGTGTGTTGGCTAAACGTAACCACATGTGTGTGTGTTGGCTAAATGTAACCACGTGTGTGTGTCGGCTAAACGTAACCACATGTGTGTGTGTTGGCTAAATGTAACCACGTGTGTGTGTTGGCTAAAAGTAACCACGTGTGTGTGTTGGCTAAATGTAACCACGTGTGTGTGTCGGCTAAACGTAACCACGTGTGTGTGTGTGTTGGCTAAATGTAACCATATGTGTGTGTGTTGTTGAAGGAAAAAAAACATCAGTTGGCATTGTTGTACTAACGTAGTGCTTTTATTTTGAAAGAGACTGTATGCAAACTGTACATTTCCTGTGAAAACAGAAGTGTATTTTGAAAACAGACAATGCATGTAACAGGCTGAAGTTGACACGGCGTCCCAGAACGTCAACAACCAACACACCCAGGGTACCTTGGACGCCACATGTGGACGTGGAAAGTCCACATGTGGACGTGACCATGACCAAACGTGGACATGTGACGAGGTCACAGTGAGGACGTGTGACATCATCATGAATTTGAAAATTGAGAAATACCTTTTAACTGTGTTTTTTTCGTTTATTTGCCGTGCTGAACACAACAACTCCTCAGCGTGGCAGTGGATGCTTCATCTCCACCTCGGTGTGAACGGATGTGAAGTTCTGTGTGTGTTTCCTTTCACAGCGACTGTACCCACAGTGAAGACATCACTTTAAACAAACCGGCTGGACTCTCTCTAGGCTCAGTGCTGGGGCCACCTCTGCTCATGTTCTCTAACACTGCCTGCGCTGCTCTCTGTTGGAGAAACACAGTGTTTAACTGTTGGAATGAAGCCGTGTCGTCCCTTTGAGCTGTCATTACACACTTGTTTAAACTTTTTTTAGTGTGTATGTAGGACATTTATCATTAGACTGGAAGGCATATGCATGACTGCCTTCCATACTAATCACTTCATTTAAGTCATTATTTAAGTTTTGCAGACTCTCCATCTCGGCTTCACTCATCCACAGTATAATTGCCGTCGGAGAAAACAAAACACTTGACTTCATGTCCTCTCCGGGGGAAAAAATGTAACTCTCATTTGTGTGCAGCCTCTCTCGTTTCCAAACCTCCAACAGGAAGAAGTGTGGTGTTGTTTGAGTAAACAAACCCGCTCTGTCTGTCTCCCATTTTCTTTTTCTCCCTTCCTCTGTCTCTTTCTCGCTCTCACCTCTTACCGAGACTTTTTTCCCGTCTTTCAGTTCTTCGCTCTCTCCGTCTCCATCTCCCCCCCTCCACAAGTTGTGCTGCTTCCAGATGCATTAAAGTAAATAGGTAATTAATCTGTGCCTCGGGGGCTAACAGCAGCACATACCAGCCCTGCGGCTCGCCCACAGGCACAGAGGCAAGACAGAAGCAAACTGTGGGTTGTTACTCATCAACAACCCACCTGTGCATCCCTCCGCCTCCTCCGTCACAATAACGCCGGGTAATGTCTCGATCTGCTCTTTCTTTGACTCCTAACTTGGTTGGGACCCACTTGTTTTTTTGTTGTGGTGATAAATGGATGCTTTTGATTGTCTAAATAACCCCCCCTCTGTCTGCGCTGTGAGAACGACCCAAGGCAAAAAGCAGAGGAGCACTTATAGCGGTGGCAGCTCTCCCACTCACCTGCAGCGATGGAGGCCAGGCGCACGTAGTCGGAGCCCCTCTCCTCTGGTTCGTACGGGTAGCTCTCCACCAGGCTGAGTCCTGCCAACACAGAGCACAGAGGTCAGCTCTGTTGTCATGACAACCCGAAATAATGCTGCTCTTTTCTTTTTCTTTTTTTTAACAGCAGAATTTGTCTTTTCAGTGTCCTGAAACACTGAGAAAAAAACACCATATCTCATGAAGTTGAATCCAAAGTTACAGGAAGAAGACAAAATAATTCAGACACTTCCTGTGTGTTCAGATGAACCTGTTCGAGACACACTGACGGGCAGCAGAGACCAGGAGACCACTGAAACATCAAAACTCTGGAGCATCAGACAGCAACATCTGCGTAGACGTGGCCCCTAAAGCAAATACACATCCTGTAAAATTCACCTCTCCAAGTCAAACCCAAAGTAAACTGAGAGCTGTTCTTGTTCCATATTTAGTACATGTACATGCATTTGGTCTCATTTGAAAGGTTGGGCGGAATTTATCTGCGATGAAACGACGCCGCAGGCTCTCTGTCGACGTAGATTTTCAGTATTTTGTGTGATTGATCCTTCAGGGATTTATACACAGGGATTCATCCTGGCTTAATATGAGCAGAGGAAATCTCAGCTTGTCGCTAGGCCTGTGCTAATAATGTTAGCATGTTGTATTTGTTTGGAAAGCGTGTTTAATATAAGACAGTTGTTTTGTCAGTGAACCTTGTGAGTTGTAATGGAGCTGAATTTTGTAACGTTACCTTTGTTACATGTTGCTGTTGTCTCTGGTTTTATATGATTAGAGGAAATCTCTGCTAGCTGCTAGGCTAATTTATACAATGTAAAATGCCATAGGCTTGTGCTAATAACGTTAGCATGTTGTATTTGTGGGGAAAATGTGTCCAGATAAAGACAAGTGTTTGTCAGTGAATGCTGCGAGTTATAGTGAAGCTGATTTGAGTACTTGTGTTTGAAACTGTCTCTATTAAGCCATTTTTAATGTGTGTTTAATGTGTATTTAATGTGTGTTTAATGTGTGTTTAATGTGTGTTTACTGTGTGTTTTGAGTCAACTAAACTTTACAGCACTTCACAGAAACTCTATCACCGGCTAGTGTTTTGGAGGTGTAACTGCAGAGTGACACAGACACACCACCACACAGGTATAAATGCTCACAACAGCGAAGGCGTAGGAGTTATACAAGTTCAAAAACATTGAAATAAAAGTTCTTTTTATCTTCACTTGAGTATTTTCTTGATAAAAGCTGCTGCAGATGACTGAACTGGGAGAACCGGGAGGTATCAGCCGGAAAACACAATGAGGCCATATCATTGTCCAAATGTGCTGCAGTTAACATCCAAAAGTCCTCATGCATTTGTAGTTTGTAGATTCATGTATTTTCCTCAGGTCATTTTCCAAAGCGGGCCCCTCATCCACACCCATCGGGGGGAATTTCATACTTCTTGCTATCATAATCCAATTAATCATATTTCCATATGTATTTTGGTTTTTTTTGGGCTGATTCCATGACTGATCATGGAGCTCAGTGTGCAGAAATCATTTAAAAAATGGCAATGTTCCTTTTTCACTCAACAAAATGTTGTCTTGACAAGATCGCATATCATGGTTGGTACCTAGGGATGCCTCAGGTCCTCCAGTTTAATATGATGCCTGTGTCTTCACTGTAGCTTCAGAGCTGAGCTGATGCAGCAGGTTTTATACGCCGACATCACTCTGTGTCACTCCTCAGCTGTCACACCTGGTGCGTCTTTACGTTTCTGCTGGATTATGTCCATCGTCTCTCTGCTCTGCTCATCGTCCTGTTCTCTCTGTGCTCTGACCAGCAAACCAGTAAACAAGCTATGATGCATGACATTAGATATTTTGCTGATATCAGATATGCTGATGTGTAACAACTTATTTGGGTGTTAACTGATACAGATATGGATTTATCCCTTCCCCCCCCTAATCTTAAAGATCATTGAGTCGTACATGCTCTTATGGTGACGGCCCACCAGCAGATGGAGACATGAAATACTGTTCAGTGTCTGTAATATTCATTCACTGTGCACAATAAGAAAAAGCATTTTGGACGATTCTAATAGTTCATTTTAAAGCCGATATCTGCAGACAACGCTGACTTGTGGATATTAGTTTGCATCCCTTGTTCAAGCACTGACATATTCACACAGACAGGAAGTATTACACTTATCACATGACACCTGGATTAATGTCTCATGTTGGTAAAATGAACGTTAAGTTGACAGGTTGCAGTCAGCATGACAATGTGCCGCTGTGACTAAAATTTAAAGGAAAATAGTGTAGTTAAGGAAACTAATCAATATGCAGGATCAGTGACTTTCAAGCCACTTTGGAGGCTTTCAGGGGGGTTGAAGCTGCTCGCCTGGTGAACCAGCCTGAAGGCAACGCAACGAAAGCTAACTGCCGCGTCCTGTCATGTTGCACTGAACGCATCGCAAAGACTACAACTGATGGCGAACCAGCTCGTCCGTTCTGCGCCTGCATGAGAGGAAATAACTCTCTCGGTCGTCTGTCTCCATGATTGAAAAAGGGAAACAGGAAGAGCACCTTGATGCTAGTTAGCCAGTTAGCATGTTAGCAACACAATGACTCCTCGTGGATCACAGGGGTCACACACAGTTTCATGGATAAAATTTAAAAACTTTTCCATGACTTCTCATTTCTCAAACATATCAGATTCAAACTACATAACGTCAGCCAGCCGGCAGACATGACGAGACACAGCATGCTGGGAGAAAACGAAGGAATGTACATGATGGTAAACAAAATGTTGTCACCCACTAGAGCTACTACGTAACGTCGTCAGCTACACAAAATAAATTTGCTCTGAAGTTACAGGAAGGTTTTTCGTGGGTGATTACTGTAAAAATGTCTTTACACACAACAAATTTCCAGGACTTTTCCAGGTTTCCCATGACAGTGGGAACCCTGCCAACAAGTTTGTTTTGGTCTCACTCCCTCTGGATTCAGCTGTTCTAAGACGATATCTAGCCTCATATTACGATATCAATGAAATATCTATTATTGCCCTGCTCTATCTGTGACCAGATTGAACCAAACAAATATGCTAGACGTTATTTGTAAGTAGGTGGTCGATGAATTCTGTTTAACAGCCTGAAAGTTAACATGGGTATGTATTATTTCACTGCGCTCCCTCCTGTAAATGATAATCACTGATGGATTTATTGTGTGTTTTCTTAGTTTATTATCTCCACATTGTGTCGTCTACATTTGCACTTAACTTGATGATATTCACAACGTTGTCAGCCGTGTCGTCCTGTTGCTCTGTTTCATGTGTTGTGAATATAAAACTATATGTTAAGCACCTAGCTGTGAATGTCAATGCAGAGCAGACAAACACTAATAACAGGGTTTAATGCAGGAAGTGACAAAGCATTTGGACTACGCACAAAGTGATCAAACACAGTGAGTGTGGGAGGAAGAAAAGGAATCAGAGCCTCGTTATAACTGTTTATGACACAATAATCACCCCGTTTTATTTCAGCTGGGACTTTGCTGCTGAGCTCTGTGGAGGCGGAGGCCTAACTGGTGTGTAATGGGCGGCACACTCTCCATAATCCCAACAACATCCTGTACCTGCTCCCGTCCACCTCGGGGAACAGACGCATTGGGTTGTGTGTGTGTTGATGATGGTCTCACCGTGCAGCACGGACTGATGCAGGCTCCAGTAGATGCTCAGGCAGTTCTTCTCCTTCTTCATGCCTCGTTTACATTGGCAGCCGTGCAGAGGAGTGGACAGCAGCGCCGTCATGGCGTTCTCACACTGGTTTCGCGCCCCGGGCCCCAGCTTCACGCTGCCGTCCCCCGCCACACACTGCCTGAGGGTGCGCAGGCGCGGGCTGCAGGTGTCGTCGCTGGAACAGGTGTCTCCCGCACGCAGGCAGTCCCTCCCTCCTGCAGAGAGAGCCATACGTGGGACTCCTGTGGGACGGACAGAGGACAGACAGAGGACAGGTCAGTGTGGTGCTGTGGAGACACATGATGCAATGGGTCTGTGGGTTGGTTTTCTGTTGGCATGTTCAGTGAAGCTTCAGAGGCTGATTGTACATATAAATCATACCATAAAACAAACAAACAAAATCTATCAGGCTGTTAAAGAGCAGCTCAAACTCTCGGAGACAAAGGAAACTAAAAACACTAAAATATGACTTCTCTTTTCATCTGTTTAACCATCATGATGAAACAGAAAATAAGGGTAGCCACGACACACACTTCATGCTGAAGTCATAGAAATACAAACACAGATGCCTTAGAGACCAGATTTGAGTTACGTCACAGCAGTTGTGCATGCATCGTAGTGGCAGAAAAACAGCAGACATCGGAGAGAAACTGTTGAGATACCCGAAACAAAAATGTCTCGTTGTGCTGTTGGATGTCAGAACAGGAGCACAAAAAAAGATCACCTCTACTTTTGTAGAAAAGCGTCACAGATGACGCCGTTTGAATCTAAACGAAGACCTCTCTGGTGGCTCAAATGTGATGTCCACAAGTATTAATCAAGGACAATGAGACAAATCCACGCCTGACAAATGTTTTTACAGTTCTTATGATGATGAATTACTTTTCACCAGGTAATTTATTCAGTTCATGTCAGTCTAACACACACACACTCCTCTCACACGCTGAGACAAAACTTTTTTTTCCAACACGTAGATGATAAACCCTTTATAATGAAAACTATTCCTTGCAATCAGTCGAGAAATATAAAAGTTATGGTGTTTTTTTTATGCATAAAACCTCTCAGCTCTCCTGTTTACTGTCATTTGCTCACAGGTGAGTCTGACCCTCTTAAACATGGCGGCGCCGTTGATGTATCACTGCTACAGACTGACACAGGCAATGTGGTGTCTAAGTACGAATGTCTATGATCTCAATGACAAACTGACACATCTTGAGACTATAAGACAAATAAAAAAATAATAGGATTAAACTGGAGAAGACTGAAACAGGGACACTGGAGAGGAGCTGTGAATGAACCCATCAGCCTGACTGTGAATTAAACATTATTTTATTTACTGTTATTAGGCCGACTTAATGTTGCAGATCTGGTGCCAATAAACATTTAAATGGGATTATTCTCCTCCAAAACACAGCGAGCCGTCGCTTTAACTGATATGGAAAATTTGGCAAAGATTAAAATGTATTAAAAATAACATCAGGATTTCTTTTTAAAAACATTTCAAAACACTGTACAAACGACGATGAGTCTTGTCTTATCCATCACGTGTCTCTTCAACCTGTCTTCAAATACAGACAGTGTCACAGCCCTCAGTGTCTCACAGCGACACACAGGAACCCTTCAGCGTCTCTGTGTGACTCAAACACACAGTAACATGAGGTTAAAGCTGTGAAACACAGTATAGCCTGGTAAAACCATCCTGATGACGCCAGCTCAACGTTCTGTTCTTGTGTCAGCCTCTTAGAATGAAATTAAAATCCAGCCGGGCCGATCAGGGATCAGCACCATACTTGACTATGTAAGCAGCCAGTCAGGCACTACGTTGCAGCTGATGATGTGAACTGCAGGCAGCAGCTTGCAGAACGGTGATGGCAGCTCTTGAAGCAACCAGCACTAACTCTAATGTTAGCAGAGTAAACTCAGCAATAAGTGAAGTAGCTAGGGACGCACCGATCCAATATTTGGATCAAATATCGGCCCAGATATCATCAAAACAGATGGATCGGGTATCGGAAAATGCAGCCTGTACCTGAGGCGATCCTTAACCTTTGAATCTACTGCGACGCGAGCTACGTCACATGTCATGGAGCGAAGGAGAGAATCTGCTGTGTGGAGGTATTTCACACTATTTCAACTGCTGTTGCACAATTGTTTATTTTTGTTAAAGATAAATAGTTCATCATTGCATTAATCTGTTTCATCTGTTTCATTTTATCTGAGGAAAGAACTGTGTGGTCATCAATGCCTGATGCCTCTAGTCTTTTCTGTCCTACATGTAAAGGTGTATAGCTGTTAAGCTCGACCATGGTGTCGGATCAGTATCAGGTATCAGCTGATGCTCAAAGCCACAGCATCGGGATCGAAAGCTGGATCGGTGCATCTCTGGAAGTTACTGCAGAAACAGAGTCAGTAACAATTAAACAGGAACAACAGTTCGACCTCACTGAGCGTCCTGGAGAACGTTTTCACCGTTCTTCCGACTGGATTTGACAACAGCTTGATTTAACAACTGGTGATGATGAAGGTGTTCCCAGTGTTTTGTTACACAGACTGCCTGATGGGCTGTAACTGTGAGGTCACAGGTAAATACAGTTATTTTACTGCTAAATAAACAGTGATATGAAATCACAGCAAACAGCTGTCAATATGAGACAGTAACTTACTGTGAAAGTGATGCAACTAGCAGCCAGAAATGAACTGTCAATGTACAGTCAGATATTTTACAGTGCAAGGTTTGGCTTTACGTTCATACAGGAAGTGCACACAGTATTATTTGGATCAGGTTTAGAGCAGGTGTCTTGTGTTGTGTTTGTGAGTATGAATGTAAATGTATTTTATGTTCGCTGCATTTTTGGTTGATGACCTTGGTGAGACCCCAGGAAGAGTAGCTGCTATCTAATAAATAAATAAATAAACAACTGAGTCAAGTCGGTGGTTGTTGGACACATCCACGACCCCTCCTGCCAATCCTTCGGACTTTCATGTCCTAAACTTATGTTATTGTCCGGCCCGTTTCCCCGTGACACCGCCACGCTGCGTATCATGCCGCTTTGAAAAGACAGCTTTTTTCATCAGTGTCTGACACCGGTTGTCTCTGACCAAGTGCTGCTAATCGATGAATTTGGAGTGAGACCAGTTAACCACTGCATGTGTACCAGCCCTGAGCCCGTACTCACGCCAGAACACTGGAGTCCTACAGTTAAGAAAAAGTTAAGAAAGTGTGTTGCAAAGTAAAGAGCTGTCTGACAGCAAAGTGAAGTGGTGAAAATACTCCCAAACAACGTCCACTTAGACTGATACTCATTTGTCATGGTGGCTTAAATACATGCTGCTGCCCCTTCTGCCCCACAGCAGGACAGCACTGAGGTTTTGTGGCCACACTTCCACCTGCTTCTCCAAACTGGGGGCCGACAGACGGCTACTGTACGTGACACTCACTGCAGAGGACGCCACTGAAAATGAGATGCTGTAACTCAAGGGTCTTTCCATTCAATAGAATTAATTCTACGGATACGTTTATCATACGACCGCACTTCTAAATGTCCAAACTCCCTGTAAACAAGCAAGCTGAATTCATGTGGGTGTTTATGATCCGCTGAGTCGCTGCTGCTGAAATGATGTAAATTGTATTGAGTTTAATATTCAGATTTTTACATCCCCTGTCAGGAGCGATCAAACCTGGTCAACGATCCATCTCACTGTTCCAGCGTTTTAGAATCACATTCATAAACCCGAGGTGGTGGTGGTGGTGGTGTGGGGGGGGGGGGGGGGGGGGGGCTGCCATATTATTCATGAATTCATACAGTTGTCACACAGAATCCATCCGACACCACTGACCGGATTTTGATGAAACTTTGGGGGGATGAAGCGTCTCACCAATCCATCCTGACGTGCTCCAAGTGACACCGAGGTGTTTGAGCCGCCGTCAAAATAAAGTGTCAGATTTGTTCCTGATTGGCCCGGAGAGGAGCCGCCGCGTTTGTGGGGGAACAACTTGTTTACTGTTGTCTTGTTTCATGTGGCACTAATAACATGCAAGCTTTATTCCCCCGAGGACACAACATAAATACTTGTTTATTCCCAGCTGTCACACAGCTCTTAGAGACACTCTTAAAAAAGACGCAGTGTTCTTTGATCCGTCTCCTTTCTCTGCTGCGGAACAACACACACACATTTACACAGTGTACTACTGAAAGCTAAACGACTGAACGACAGATACAGAATCCATAGAGAGGACAGTGAACTGCTTAAAGTGGTCACTTGACTCATAAACAGTGGGTCACTCTGTTTTGTCCCACTGTTATTTTATATAGAAGCAAAGTGTCACTTAATAAATACGACTGCATTTCCTGTTTCTTTTGTTGCATTATTTGCATGTTTGTTGAAACACGATGCAACGTTACTGTGGCTGCGTCCGAAGAACAAGTGAGAGCAATTAAACTCGTCTTAGTTTGGTGAAAGACACACACTTGCATTGGTTTACAGTTGCACCAGAACTGCAACAGAATCAGTCCGCCAGTGACTACACTGGTTCAAATGCTTCATATCCCTAAATCTGTACAACCTGAGCTACAATTTAATGTGAGTCAATAAACGTATATAAATGATACATATAGACATATAAATGATCAGTGTATTGAATGCAAAAATCTGACATGTTTTTCCATCAGATTTTACAAAATAAAAACGCAAATCATTTTGATCCAACAGATTTGTAAGTGTAGAAACATACAGGAAATATTGCATAACACTCCACGAGTCATTTGAACTGTGTCCATTATTTAGTTTTTCAGATATGCTCATTTTTATGAGCAGAGTGAAAAGACGTGATTCATCAGTCATTCTTTTGATAAATGAAATTAAATCAAATTAATTATTAATGAAATGAAATGAAATTAAAATTAAATTAAAAAAATTAAAATTAATTAATTAAATTAAATTATTTTACATGGATATATATACAGGATAACACAAACGACAATCTCCTGTGGCCATTACTGTGATATTCTGGTAAAACACCATGTTTGCACGACATGTAGGTAATGTAATGCAAAGTCAGGCAACAGAAGCCTGAGGTTTCTGCTGCAAAAAGTAAAATCTAATAGCAACTATGGTTTTAATTTTAAAGCGACATATATACAGGATTATGCCAACAACAGTCTCATGCAGCCTTTGCGGGGAAATTCTTGAATAAATTCCTCCATAATTACAGTGAAATACCTCGTTTGCACCACACGTCAGGTAACGTAAGGTCATGACATGATGGCGGGGACGACAGAAGCCTTTTAGCTTTCTGCTGCAGAAAGACTGAATGTTCTCTCTGTGTTTATAGGGTTGACAAGGAAAACAGGTGTAAAAATATTTCTGTTCCTTTAGTGTTTATTTGGTTTATTAGACACGTACGCAGGCAGTTGGGTCTCTGCTGCTGAGCTGCTCGCCTCAAAGTATAACATTCTAACGTCATTTCAGCGATCCTCACTTCCTCTGAAGCAGCAAGACAGCGCAGGAAGTGCACAAAAGATGCCTCTCCGCGCTTCGTACTGCGACTCCACACCTCATTGGTCGTTACTGCAAAGCCTCACCTCAGTGAGATCACAACTCACCACAAGTCAGTTTGTTGACACTGAAGTTAGCGTGCTGCAACGACTGTTATGCAACGGTACCACAGTAATCTCACTCTCAACACATGTTCAGTAGACTTTGACGTCTCCAAACGAAGTGCTAGGCGTCCTGGGTTTGTCTGTTGTTGACATTCTGGAGCAGCGTGTCAGTTTACGCCAGAGGGAAGGTCAGAGGATCACAACATTTATTAGGGTTCATTATCCTGGTGCTGTGGATCTGTAATTGTAATTACATGGTAATTTATCCAAAATGTGTCCATATATTTTGAGTGTAGATCGACACAGTAGATCGACCGGCTGACTGACCAGCAGCCGTGCCTTCAGTCGACTTCACGTCCAGCTCCTGCTTTGCTCCCAAACTTTGTTCAAACCCACAGAACTTTACTTTCGACTCTGCTTCAGTCCCAAAGTTTGTGAATACCTGATATGTCAGGCTGGATTTGTTGAAATGTGTATGAAATGATGCACAAGACATCTCCAATATTTCCATTTGAGGGGAAGGTGCAGCCAGAAAAATATGGGTTTGGATGTGTCAGCCGGTGTAAACACACGGCTTCGATAAAGAGCTGGAACAAGCTGAGACAGAATATATATGAAACCCTGTCAGACGGGAGGAAGACGAGGATTTTCCTACTTTAAAGCTTCTTAAAGGGAGACACACAGCAGGTGAACAGGGTCAGATTATAACCTCTAACTTCCCCTGTTGATCACTCACATTAAGATAATTTTTTTTTTCTTTTACAAGTTTTATGAAATTTTACGTTTAAAAATGCAAATTATCTAGTTTAATATGAGCTGATTTAAAGGGATACGCCAACATTTTTTTTGTTTGCGTGTCTTGCCTCACTCCCGAGTCCATGACAAGCAGGTAGATACCATTCTTCCGGCTATACGTGCAGTAACAAGGGAGAGCCGGGCAGAGCTCGCCCACCGCTAGTTAGCTTAGCTCAAATGCTTGGAGTTAATGGGTAGTGTTAGCCTGCCTCTGCCTGCAGTCATCAGATAAACTCTTCAGCAACTCTAAACGGTCCTGTGTGCTTGTTGTGACTCGTTTTTACCGCGTTATGTTACGTTATCTATTTTTAGACTAAGATCAGCACTTTATGTAAGTTTTGAAAGAAGTACATAGGAAACTAAACCGCAGTTTTGGCGCATGCGCAAACCACCGCGGATGTGCTTGGAAGTAGGTAAACAGAACAAAGCCTCTGTTTAGGAGAAGAAGAAGATTGCAACTACGGATTATGGCCGACGAAGATGATTTCTTCCACAACCTTACCTATCTGAACCAGGATATACAGAGGAGGAACTACATGTTTTGGAAGCTGAGCGTGCACGAAGAGAAGCTAAGCGTTACAACGTGAAAACAAAACACAAGTACTTGCCTCGTTTACTGTCTGTGTGACACCGAGTGATGGGATGGCCGTGTCCTTCAAGAAAAGTCTCATTGTTTGGGTTCCTAATTCCAGTTTGTCGTAGTAGTCGTCCCGTGAAAAATGCTCTGAGCAAACTAGCATCCTCTTGACTGCTTCTTGTGGGGTGTTGGGATCCATGTTCAGAGCACCCAGCCAACAGATATCTTCTGCTTATTGTCGCAACCCCGTGCAGCGCACGTACGAGGCATTTTGTAAAATTGGGATTTATAAGTCTGTCTCTCTCAAAAAAAGTGTCACAGTGTCCTACAAACTCCTTCACCGATCTACTGCATGAGCTCTTCTTCTTCTTCTTCTGCTTTCTTCCTCAGCTGTTTACTGGCGCGCATGCGCAGAACTGCGGGTTAGTTTCCTATGTATTTCTTTCTAAACTTACTGCAGTCATCAGATAAACTCTTCAGCAACTCTAAACGTCCTGTGTGCTTGTTGTGACTCGTTTTTACCGCGTTATGTTACGTTATCTATTTTTAGACTAAGATTAGCACTTTATGTAAGTTTAGAAAGAAATACATAGGAAACTAAACCGCAGTTCTGCGCATGCGCGCCCAGTAAACAGCTGAGGAAGAAAGCAGAAGAAGAAGAAGAAGAGCTCATGCAGTAGATCGGTGAAGGAGTTTGTAGGACACTGTGACACTTTTTTTGAGAGCGACAGACTTATAAATCCCAATTTTACAAAATGCCTCGTACGTGCGCTGCACGGGGTTGCGACAATAAGCAGAAGATATCTGTTGGCTGGGTGCTCTGAACAAGGATCCCAACACCCCACAAGAAGCAGTCAAGAGGATGCAAGTTTGCTCAGAGCATTTTTCACGGGACGACTACTACGACAAACTGGAATTAGGAACCCAAACAATGAGACTTTTCTTGAAGGACACGGCCATCCCATCACTCGGTGTCACAGACAGTAAACAAGGCAAGTATTTGTGTTTTGTTTTCACGTTGTAACGCTTAGCTTCTATTCGTGCACGCTCAGCTTCCAAAACATGTAGTTCCTCCTCTGGATATTCTGGTTCAGATAGATTGTGGATCTTCGTCAGTCACGAATAAATCATCTTCGTCCTCTCTTTGGCCATAATCCGTAGTTGCAATCTTCTTCTTCTCCTAAACAGAGGCTTTGTTCTGTTTACCTACTTCCAAGCACATCCGCGGTGGTTTGCGCATGCGCAAAAACTGCGGTTTAGTTTCCTATGTACTTCTTTCAAAATTTACATAAAGTGCTGATCTTAGTCTAAAATAGATAACGTAACATAACGCGGTAAAAACGAGTCACAACAAGCACACAGGACCGTTTAGAGTTGCTGAAGAGTTTATCTGATGACTGCAGGCAGAGGCAGGCTAACACTACCCATTGACTCCAAGCATTTGAGCTAAGCTAACTAGCGGTGGGCGAGCTCTGCCCGGCTCTCCCTTGTTACTGCACGTATAGCCGAAAGAATGGTATCTACCTGCTTGTCATGGACTCGGGACTGAGGCAAGACACGCAAACAAAAAAAATGTTGGCGTATCCCTTTAAACGTATTTCCAGGACAGAAATCTGAGCACTGAAAAAAGTCAGGTTCAAAATTCTTGTTTCATTTTGTTGTCACTTCAGTGTCGAAGGTTTTCACAGAGGGAATCTGTTTACATCACTCCATAAGTCAGAAAATATTGTCAACAGCCAGAAAGAAAAATAAATGTTCACTTTGTTTATAGGAATAAAATGTTCCATAAATCAGGCTGTGAATAAAATATGAATAAATCTCTGTGTAAAATCCTTCAGAATATAAACAGGAATAAATCTGGAGAGTTTTGTGGATGTGTTGCTGAGGTGGAGAGATTTTTGGCCTTTGAGCCTTTAACATCCACACTGAGAAAAAGCAATGAAAACGTATTTTGTTGGCATATTTCATCTTCTGGGGACAATGATCACAAAAATTAATGTTGTTTTTATGTTTTTAACAGACCACATATTTTTTAATTTTCAAATAAAGGCGTCAACCAAACGGTTGGGGAGTTATTCGTTATTCTGTAATGGCACCTGGTGGCATCAGGGGGAAACGTGGCCTGACAACAACATAAGATGGTAAAGCCAAACCCTGGTTTTTTCTCCTAAACGTAACCACGTGTGTGTGTGTGTTGGCTAAACGTAACCACGTGTGTGTGTGTGTTGGCTAAACGTAACCACGTGTGTGTTTTTTTTGTATTTTCTGAAATCTTATCTTAAATATGCAAATGAGACATTATCATTAAATATGTGCTTTATATACATTTTCAGAACAAAAATATTAAAATAAGTTGAAATGTGATTGTTGGACTGATTCTTTCCACGAGTCTGAAAGAAGACATGTCATGTATGCAAACAGCCCAAACTGACCAGTGCATAAAAATGTCCTCACCTTGGGTCGGGGGCTGTGTGTGAAGAGGTTTATGAAACAAACATTAAAACAATTGTTTTTGTCTTTCAGAAGCATTTTAAACAATTTAAAGTGACAGTAATTTGTTTTAGACGAGTGAGAAGCATTGTTTTTACCACTGCCTGACAGATTCCCAGAAATCATGTCCAAAGTGATTTCTGTGTCACTGACTCCTCGGTGCGGCGCTCCGTGCAGCGAGTCGGCTCAGTAATTAAATCTTAATCAAATTTGATTCCATCACGGCTCAATCAAGTGATAAGGAGCGAAAGCAGTATCCCAATAAAGGCAGGAGCTGGCTCATTTTCCACCGGCAGACTGACAGGAGTGTCAGGATCCGACGTCTTCGTCAGGCTCACACTGTAACTCAGGGGAGCTCTCCCCGGGTTACGTGACTCCACAGCTGATCAGATAAAACAGAAAAGGGTACGACATATCTGAATCAAGTCGACGTCGTGAGCCGAGGCCTGTTCTACTTGTTGAAAAGAGGAGGTTAACTGCCGAGCGCCCGGCAGGAGACTTCTCAACCTTTCCAAGGAGTCAGCTAATCTAGAGGCAAGCTGTCAATAAAAGTCTAGACAGACAGCGAAGCGCGGAGCGTGTTGCTGTGGGTTTGGGGTGTTAGTGGATGCTATTGAGAGAATGCATCTGCCACTCAAGTGAAGAGCTCATCTTCGTCGAGGTCTTGACAGGCGGCACTTAGTGTGCCAGAAGAAATATCCCCTTCAACAAATCATTTATTCCACCGAAGAGTCTTAAAATCTGATTTATTTTATGTAAAGCAAAAAGAGGAGGAGAAATACTGCAGGGTGAGATAATGTCATTCGTTTTCGATGCAAATCAGCTCCACTTGTGAGTCTCCGTGTATCAAGCGATGGTACCTTGAAAAAAGCGGAGGAATCAGCCTTATGTCAAGACGCCGCAGTCGCTCTGAGAAAACTCTTAAAATGCAGATTTGCATTGGAAATATTAGCTCAGCCTGTGGTAGTTTTCTCCACTGCGTTTGAGAGGAACAATATTTAAACATATTTGGAGACTTCTCTTATGCAAGTGTGTGGAGCTGCAGGTGGGGGCAGAGATGTGGGTGGTGTGTGTGGGTGTTCTGATACAGAAGGTGGAGCACAGAGGAACCTTAACGCCAGGTTTGGCTTCCCTCAGCTTCCAGGCACAAGGAAAAAAAGCCCTTGGTGAGCAGCAACAGTGCAAATCTTATTAAATTGCAACTAATCCGCTGTGGAGAGAGGTTTGGTGTTTGTGTGAGAAATTAAGCAGCACTCCAGATTGCGAGAGATAACTGTTTGCCTGGAAACAGCTCGCCGGCAGTTCAAAGAGAGACAGTCAAAACCAATTAGGAGAAATCAGTTGCCTTGTCATTCAAATTCGTTCCATCCTATACGCCTTCCTGTTTATCCCACTGAGGTAAATAATCTGTTTGAGCTCTCTCTCGGCGCCTTTTTGTTTCTGTTCCTCTTTGTTTCTGTTTCTCTCTGATTTCCTCTCTGCTGGCGTCATCCTTTCCGCTTATCTCTCTGTTCTCACCCTCCTTTTCTCTTTTTTCCCCTCGCATCCCTCGCTGGCACGCAAAACACACCTGGTTTGGTTCAAGGAGCAGATTCTAAAATTAAAGAAATCTTTTCAAGGAAACGGGTCACCCAGAAACAAAACTGAATTCACTTCTGCTTCCTCTGATCCCGGGCGGCGCGAGCTTCAGTCTCACGGCTAAGAAAAACAAAAACAGTGAAGATTAATTTGGGATGTTTTTGACAGACAAAACATGAAACTGTCAAAATGTACATTGACTGAAAAATGATGATTATTTGTTTTGTTGAGTTGTGGAACATGAATGAAGTGAGACTCTGATCCTGTGAACACATTTACATGTTGATTCACAGCTGCGGCGTCGACTGAGACGACGACAACAATGGGTGAGATTAATAACAATACTTTACAACCAACACTAAACACAACAAGGCAGGATAAAAGTTGGTGCTGTATGTTCCTGCAGAGCACAAATACATTTGAACATTAACTGTGTATCCGTAAGGTTAAAGCTTTATATTTTAACAACACTGCTGTTAACTCATGGTTAGGGTTAGGCACAAAAAGCAAAGAGTAATGCTTCAGAAAACATCATGGTTTGACTTAGAATAGCTGATACTGGGGACACAATTCCAGCTGGAAAACCAGCTATGTTTTTGTTAAAAAAAAGACCCATATCTGGAGGCTGCAGGAAAAATAACAATTGGTCCTTAAAAACCACCAAGTTTGGGGGCTAAAAAGCCGAAGATCACCCTTGTTTTGAGGCTACAAACCTGCAGAAAACATAAAGATGGGTCCCTAAAATCACCAAAGGGGCTTGGAAACACAGTGACAGGTTCCTGAAAAACACCCACTTTTGGGGGCTCAAAGCTGCTGGAAATACTGTGATGGGTCCCTAAAATCACCAAAGATTAGGGGCTGAAAAACTGCTGGAAACACAGTGACAGCTTTCTGAAAAACACCCACGTTTGAGGGCTCAAAGCTGCAGAAAGCACAACAAAAGGTTACTAGTAAAAACATCCATGAATACGGGCTGACAATCTGCAGATGCACATCTGTCCACCACTGCCATCAGGCGTCACACCCTCCACCTCCTGATGTCAATGTCACTTCAGAAACACTGATATAACACGTATGAAGCGTGTGAATGTAAAGTGCTGTTTGCAGAAACGCACCGTGCAAACATTTTCCTCTGTCGCCTTTGCTGCAGAGTAACCCTCCGCCTCATCCTCCTGCCTGTCGCTGCTCTGCTCTCCACTCAGAAGAAACAGGTGTAGAGATTGTGGGAGAACTCATCGGGTGGCTCCTCACGTCTCTCTGCCTCCCACCTAAACCTCAGGCTGCTCCACAGCCACCAGGCATCCGTCACTGCCATCAGGCGCCAGCTCTCCGCCAACAGGAGGAGGCTTCCTATAAAACCTATAAGAGCCGCTCCACAGAAAGAACCGCTCTCGCTACGTCACACGGAGGAGGCTCAATAAGACCTAATTCTCGATAACTGCTGTCCATCACAGACAGGAGTTCATAAAAGGAATCATGAAGGTGAAACTGCAGAAGAACAGATACTGATGTTCATGATAAGATTAATTATGTGTTCACACACGCTGAGGTCGACGAGTGAAGAGGAAACATCCCAGAAAACAACATTTTTATTGCTTGTTTGTCTTTAACGTTACGTTCCCTGCAGAGAGGATCCAGGTGCAGGACTTATTGAAATTCTGTTGTTGCATTACATAAACCCCTGGTGTTCTTAATGTCAATGAATTGTTCTAATTTTCTCTTCAGTATTTTTATGAAATGTCTTTTTCTACAGTTACACCTCTGACTGTCTGCGCAGGGAAATGTTCTGAGGCTTTGTCCATTTATTCTTTATTTCCTTTTGTTCTTTAGACTTGGAGTCGTGTTTCCTTTTTCTCTTCGAGAGCAACTTCTGCTGAAACAATGACACTCAGAGGCCACTTTATTAGGTACACCTGTCAACTCTGATGCAACCCGATGCAACAGCTCAGCCATAAATTCTACTTCTACAAAGAAATAATGACAATTTTATAGCTTAAATGTTAAATTATTCTTCAGGCAATTACCAAACATTTGCTGGTTCTACTTTCTCAAATGTTTTTATATTGTTGTAAATTTAATATCTGACTGATTCTTGGACAAAACAAGCGCACTGAACAACACATCATCCTGACATGACAGAATATAGAATTACAGAGCTGCAAAAACAGTCTAATGTCAAATCCCTCATGTTAATCACATTAATGTTGCCAGTGTGGTACAGTACAGTATATAAATTGCAATACTTCCATTAACAGCCCTCATAACTTGGATTCATTTTTATGGAAAACCTTTTTGATTCTTTTGATCTGACGACCCGACAACCTGCTTTATACATCCAGGCCTGTAATAGAGACAGGCCTTTATCTGACAAAATGTGGCGCCACATCAGGCTGGTAGGAGAGACTGGGTGTTTAATGGAAGTTTTACAGTATGTGGTTTACTGACTGGTGTTTTGTATCCACGAGAAACTCCTTTCATGGTCAGATAAACAGACAGAGTCGCCTCTAATACAGAGTATTTTCATGATTGAGTCCTTGTGCTAACACTAAATATTGGGGGACATGATTGGTGTATTTGTATATATGTTTTTGTTTTCCATGTACCTTTATGTCTCTGTGTCCTGACTGTGTATATACGCGAGCAGCAGCTGTGACAGGCGACTACTTATCTGGATAACTCTGCAGTTTTGGTATTTTCCCTTTATATATTTATCAAATGTAGCTTTGGAAGAATATTGGGGTATACATTTCCTTTGTTTATTTCTATTATGAATGTGGACAGCATGTTTGGTATGTCACATGACTGGTTCAGGCACTATGGGTATTTAAAATGGTGATTTCCTGTCGTTTATCAGACGTCTGAGCACGAGCTGCCGGCTCGAAACGCCACGCTGCATTCACATCCTTCTGGAGAGCTGCCCGGTGTGCGGACTTTTACTTTACTCTACCATGTGCTGACATTTTTGCGTCTGTGGCTATTTTGTGTCGCAGCAGATACAACCCAAGTATCTCTGAAAAAAGGGACCATCAAAGTGCTCTAATGCTCCCAGCTGGGCATATTCAGAGGAGCGCTTGGTGTTTTCAACTGGGAAAAATGCTTTTGTGGACGCAGCAGTGACAGTCAGTCACCAGTGAGAAGTTAGTCGGGCGATCGAATCGACCGACCGACTAAGAGCACCAGTCCTACTCAGTGTTCTGCACGTGTGTTCACACTTTATGACTTTTAGTTAAAAACAATCAACAGACTGATACTGAAACTAATCATGTGCTCCAGCCTCAGCTGCAGCCTGTAAACTCCACTGAGACGTGATATGTGATTCTCAGTTAAACAAATAAACTGCATGTTTTTCTCCCGTCGCCGCAGCAGAACAACCGACTCCACAAAGATTATAAAGAGACGATTCCCAGGACGCACAGAGACAATGCAGCGCTCAGCAAAATCCCTCCAGTCGAGTCTCGAAGTCGACTCTTCAACTTTTAGTTCCAACTCCAAGATTACAAATCTGACTGAAGCAAAGATCTGAGCTGTGACACAACGAATGAAATTTGTTTTATCAGTCTGACCTGACGCTCTGTGAATGTTGTTTGTTTTTATGTTTATGATTTGTTGACGAGATCTGGCATAAAAAACATCTTTCTCTCCATCAGCGGCTGCACGGCTCAGCGACTCGCTATAGACGGAGTGATGAATCCTATTAAAGATAACAGGCTCTTGGATTGTTTGGTAAATCTTTGACAGTGCTACCCGGGGACCTCGCCTCTGTTACTGTACACTCTAGTTCCTTATTAGCTAACTGCGCCTCCCCGAACACTTCTTAACCAAGATGACTCACCGCGCCTGCTGGGGCTGCTTCTGCTGTGTTTTCACAGCGATAATAAAAACCTCTCTCCTCCCCAGCAGCAAAATAAAGACATATTCTTCCCATAGATGCACAGAAACACACGACTGCATCAAAGAACAAACACGCCTGTGTAAATCCACCCGAACACACAACAATGAAACAACTACTTTATCATAACTTGAGTCTGCAGGACGACCTGGTCGGACGATAGCAGGTGATCACGCTGTGATTGGTCCTTTTGGTTTCTGTCAATGATTCAGCAAACATGATGAAATTTAGAGAAGCAGGCAACGCTGCGGCCGTGATGCAGAATACTAATTCCCCGCCGGATTCCTCGGTGACTAATCCATCCTGAAGAAAGTCAATATCACTCCGCAGCTGTTCCAGAAGAACCGCGCAACTGCTTTCCTCTTTGTCTTCTCTGAACTGAAAGTGTGTGTGGGCACGTATATCTTCAGACCCAAAAGCTCGATGAAAAACAATTTTTACAATTTAAAAAAAAAAATGTAAAAAAATAAACCCCTTTCTGCCGGAGAAAATAATTTTGCTCTTTTGAAGTGGAGATCATATTTTTTTGCAGACACATTTATATTGTGCAGGATAATATTAAATTGATTTTGGAATGAGCTCCTCAGTGGTGTGAATGATATGATGGCTGAATGAAATGATTATTACACTGAAGACAGATCTGTGTTTGAAAAGAAATGAAAGACAAAGGCTCAAGACTTCAATCAGCCGCTCTGAAATATATCTAAATTGGATATTATGATAATGAAGAAGCGCTTTATGGTGAAATAAATTAGAGGTGCTGCACGAGATGAGAATAACATTTAACAGCAGCACAATAACATTTGTTCTTCGCTAGAAATTTCACATCTGCTCAGAAATATTCGGAGGTAGAAAGAAACCAAACACACAGATACAACATGTTAGAGAGAAGCGTTGTGTTTGTTGTTTATGACACTGAATATTTGAACATGTAAAGCTCCTGCTGATGAAGAGGGACCGTTAATACAGTTAGTTAATATACAGTTAGAAGCTCTAGTTAAGAGTTTTGTCAGCTGCTTTTTATCAAGGTTTCAACGGTCATGGAAAACTTGGAAAACTTGTGGAATTTTCTTGTTTGTAATGAAAGTAATAGTTAGTTAGTATTTTATATCTTTGTTTTTATATTTTCTGTACAGTGACCTCGGGCGTCCTGAAAGGCGCTTTCAAATAAAATGTATTATTATTATTATTATTATTATGACTGTACAGTTATCTACCGGGATGACCTTACACGTCGTATAACATAACAGCAAATTTATTTCCTGAATAACTTGGTTCTAAAATGTGTTAATTTATGGCTGCACGATAAATCGTTTCAGCATCGACACTGCGATGCACAACAGTCACACTGAAGGACGTGCAACATCAAGTAAGGCAAATTAATTCCAACAACTTATTTGATGCTTGATACAAATTAATTCCCGGCTCTCATCTTCCAGGACTTATACTGGCCGAGAACTCTGCTGTTAGACGTTACATGTATAGAGGTTCTCCTAATGTGTGTGTGTGTGTGAAAAGTACCAGCAGACACAGTGAAGTGAGCGCTTTTCTAAAGTGGAAAAGTTTAGATTATTTTTCCATGAAAACGTGTTGGAGCTGTGTCACAGGTGTCCTGGCTGTCGTTCATTTGTAGATAGAGATCATAAATCCAACGTTGTCCAGTAAAAGTGTCCAAAATGTAACATTTAAGGGGAAAGTTTAAAGACCTGAACCTTTCTGTGAGGACACGCTGAAAATGACTTCCCCATAGTCGGGCCCACGGAGCAGTCGCAGTACAAACAAAAACAGTTAGCTGTTAGCTCGCAGTTTAGCCCTACGCTAATTTGAATGGGAATAAAATGATTTAATCTTGAGGATCTTCTAGACTTTCCAAATGTTATCAGATTAAATAGATCAAATCCTGATAGTGAAACAGGTCGTCTTGCCCGCTGCCCTGGACCCTGCAGGCGCGTCCTCCACTGCTCAACATAGTGTGAGGGACTGGCCTGTTAGCTTGTTGTGCTAACATCAGCACATGTTGCTAACAGTGCACAGTTTCCAAGCAGAACTTGATCCACCATACTGTCTCTGGTGCTCGTCGCCTTCGTTGGTTGCATTGGTTAGCTTAAGGTGCGGACACACCAAGCCGACATCAAAGAACTAGCGGTGACGAAAGCCAACTGTTGCGTCGTCTACGTGGCCTCACGTCGCCCTGTGTCAGTTGCATTTGAACACACTACACGGACTACATCCGACGGCCAAGAAGCACGTACGTTCTGCGCCTGCGTGAGAGAGAGCGGAGTGAGAGAGTGGTACATCCTGTCAGCCGAGGGGTTTCCTATCTGTGCAGCCGAGCACCACAGCACACCTGAGGAGGAAGCACCGGTTAGCCCCGGTTTCACTACAGACAGATTCACTCGCTACAGGGGCGAGGAAATAAAACCTGAGGAGTGAGACTTTTTAAGGTTAGGGTAAGAACGTCAGGGTTAGCCAATCAGAGGCAGAGTAAGGGCCTGTGTTCACATGGTGTTTTTTTTCTTAGAGCCAACGTCTTTATTAAATTGTTCCCAACAAGGAGAGCGTGAATGCGGCTTTATTCGGCTGCCATGAGAAAGTGCAGTGTCCAGCGTCTTTTTCCAAATGCTCTGCCTTTTTCATGCAGCCGATCCGTGCAAGTAAAGTTTAAAATCTCTGAGCTTTCCAGGAAGGCGCTGGTGACATCACTGCCGCTTCTTTCGCGAGGCTGCTGTCTGTTCTCACAGCAAAGACAGAAAAGCTCATTTCTGGGAGCAGATCGGCCGGCGGACTCTGAGTGTTGTGCTTTTATCAGTTTGCTATGTAAGCTTGATGTCGACTGTGTCTTCAGCCCTCTGTTAATGTAGCGTTGCATTAGCTACCTAGCTAACGTCAGAGTCAACATATTGCTGTAAACAAACATACGTAACCTACGCAGAGCATGTCATTAAAAAAGAGCGCTGGGAGCATTCTTTACTGTAGCTTTGCCCAGCGCCCTGCCGCTGCTTCTCTGCGAAGGAAAAACACTCTGTGAACACACCCTAAGGCAGAGGGGGGCGGGTCACGCCTTCACCATCCTAGGGCCCCATTTACTGTCGGCGAAGGCCGGCGAAGGCGTGTCCCGCCCTACTCTGATAATCGAGTACTCTGTTACAACTGCTCCTGCTACTTTGATTCAAATAAAGGTATTTATTCAAGTCAAGAGCATTTTGTAAAACGTAATGACCGCCTGAAACTAAACTTCTCTCTCTACGTAGTTTCTCTGGTCCCCTCCTCTCCCAGCAGCCAGGAGACCACACAGCCTGTGAAAGTAAAAAAGATGAATAGCAGTATGAAGCGACATTAAACTGGATGTGATAAACTGCTAAACAGAAGAAAGAGAAGAAAATGGTCCAATTTAAGTCATTTTACTGCAATCTGTCGCCGTTTCTTTTCACTGCAAACCGAGAGCGGCGATAAAAAGAGGTGAGAGGTTCAAGTGTGGTTGAGGAGAACTGAGCGTCTGAGGCAGAGTCCAACAATGAATCCACCTTCAAGCAGACGCAGGTCCTCGGGGGCCGGCAAAGAACTGCTCTCCCTCTTTTTCTACCCACTGATTCAAAGCGTTCAGACGCACGGCTGCTCAGTGTGGGTCACGTCTCTCTGCTGAGCTGCATAAGAGTCCTCAGGCTACAGGAAGTTTGCTTCAAACAGGATGGTCAACCAGTGCTCAAGGCCTCTTCAAAAGGCCCCTGAGTGGGGTGAATAACATCCCCTCCTCTCCCGTTTCCGCCATGATGACCAGCTTATAACATCAGTGAGGAGCTTCAGTCTCTTAAACTGCAGAAAGAACAAACTGCAGAACCCGTTTGTTCCCGTCGGTTCCTGAGGGATTTTAAATTAGCATTTTAAATTGGTCTCTTGTTCCAGTTAAATCCCAACACAAATACACATGTGAACACAAAGAAGCTACAGACACACACACAGGATGACAGGAGCTGTGGTTTGGGTACAAAACGAAACATTTTTTGAGTCTGGAAGAACATCAGGCTTTAAACTACGAGGGCGGAGGTGATTTAATGTGATGTGTCTCTGTCACATACGTCACCATGACGCTGGTCACTGAATTAGTTTCCATGAAAATGGACAATAATCAGACTGAGAGTCTCTGTGAGCGCAGCAGTACTTTGCATCTCTGTCTCTCCATAATGGGACATAATGTGCAGTAATGGGACATTAAGAGCATCATCATGGACGTGATCATGAACACTTTGTATTAAACGTGTTCACAGCTGCCTCGGCTCCTGATCTGATGCTGGACGTTCAGATCTCTGCCGTTTACCTGATAATATCTGAATCATCTACACTGTTAACTGTTGTTTATACTGTATATATTTTAGATCTGCACCTTTCTGTCATCTCAGACTTTATTTTGCACTCTTCGTACACCAGCACCTGCTGCAGTTAACACAAAGCATAGGTGAGACTTGCAGGAAGGTCACGAGTCTCTTCGTACCTGCCGAGATCAGGTCAACCCTCGCTGGCCCCGCCCCCATATGACCCCACGCTACACTACAGATTATGTAATAAACTACACTGCAGAGCTGAGTCTCTACTGACAACTGATGAACATCAACATCTGCTGGATCACATGTTTATATCGTCACGCCCAGGCGCCGTCTCACCGTCTCACCACAGTCCAGCCCACAGCTACTGTTGATCCACCTCACACATTAACACACTTATTAATACGTTTAAGAACAAGAGTCGAGTGTTGGATGTTAGCCGCTGCTGCTAATTAGCTTGTGCTAACACTCTGGAGACGGTGCTTCAGCGCTGTGTCTAACCTGCATCACGCGGTCGGAGATCAGACCTTCAGCGCCATCCTGTCGTCTTCCTCTGGAGCTGTGAAAGACGTCCACACCACGACATGTTTTGTCCTCTAGACAGCGTTAGTAGCACAAACCAAGTATAAAGGTACATGTGCCGCCACCCACTGTGTCAGTGTGTAGACACTGCCCTTGTTGAGTCAGTGAATACAGTCTGACTTTGTATTATCGGCTAAAAATCAGCCCAAAAAATATTGTGCATCCCTAATCCAGTGCAGGGTTTCTAGCTCCACCTTTTAGCACCAGATCTGTGTGCTAGGTACCCCAACAGAGGGGGGACCAAACATGGGGACGCTAAGGAACGCTGCTGTTGGGACCATCCACAACTTTCACTGTGGAGACAGAAACAATGAACTGAACTGAACTGCTCGTTGGAAACGTAGTTTTACTGTCCAGTGTTACACGACTGTGTACTGTGGATTAATGGAGGCTCATCACATCAGCGTGAGCGATCCACCTGGCCCTGAATAAGTCGTCCGTCCTGGCGCATGAGGCCATTAGAGGACATCGCTGACAGCACGCTGAACCTCGTCCACCCTGCCAGCTGCACCCGTGCTGTACATGGCAGGAAGCAAGAGGAGGGTGTCGTACACGATGACAATGATCCTGACCACAGAACAACTGGTTGTCAACAAGACATCCTATTATCCCCTGCTCTCATTAGGTTATTCCTGTCTTTAGCTGTTGGAACGCGCCCGCTCAGCCGCACAAAGCAGAACAGATGTTTACATGTCGTATTTGTCAATGTGGAGACGGACCGGGACAAAACGAGGCCTAACAACTGTTGCAGACTACGTTGGTAAAAACTCAGAATGTCATCGGGCTGAGAGCAAAAGGCTCCGCTGGGAGGACGGAGAGCAGGGGGAGGATGTTTTCTTGAACGTGATGTATTTTTGTGTTGTGCCTGTAAATCCAGGGAGCTGATAAAAGAGCCCAGTGTCAGCCTGGATGTAATTGTTGCCAATTTTCTCACAGTTAGAGAAACAAGGCTATTTGTTTCAGCTATTGTCTGGGTGCTGTCACTCTGACCTTTAAAATCCTGACTCTTGTTTGAGCACAGAGGATTTGACACTCACAGTCTTCACTGTTGATTGCTGGTAATGTCTGGGATGTTGGAGCTGCATCTTATTCTCACTGCAGCCCATCGACACGAGTGCCGGTTTAAAATGTAAAACAGTGAAGAGCAGGAGCGCAGTGAGCTGACATTTACCTCCACCTGTCTGAGAGAACACTGAGCAGGAACAATCACTGTTTTTGGTTTTATGTCTAAAAAAAGATTTAAAGAACAGCAGACAGTCAAACATCTGCTCAGTCTGGGATGTGACGGCAGCACAGACATGCTCCAGCTTTCCTTGTGGGCCTGCTGGGAGATGTAATCACACCAGTTGGTCCTGGGTGGCCTCCTCCCAGTAGCTGTCTGGAACATTGTTTAAGAGAATGGCCCAGTCTAACACCTGGCAGCAAACCACACCAGACCACACTGTGATTAAACCAACCAGATTATCTGCAAATACACCATCAGGTCGAACACTCACCAGGACCCAGTAAGCAGCATCTTAACAGGAGAGGTTACAACAGTTGTTGTGTCAGGCTGACGCTGTCCTTAAACAGAGACTCTGTCCCCCAAATGACCATTTGTATAACAGTTACTCACCCTGTGTTACACTGAGTTAGTAAAGAAAACTTTGCTTCTCTCGCATGCCTCCATGGGGAACAGAGAATCAGAAACATAAATGTATTGAAGTCATCGGGGTCCACGTTTAACAAAAGCAAAAATATTAACTATAACTTGTTCAGTATGATCCAAGTCTCATTTATCATGTCGTATGCTCTAACCCTCTGAACTGAACTGAACTGACAGACCCTTTCTGACGACGAACTTACCTTGTCCATATTCTCTTCAAAGCCAGACTCCACTGACAAAAACAGTGACTTTAGCTCACTGAACACATGAGCTGCTGGTCTACAGCTGCCTCCATCAGTTAGTGTGTGTTGTTATTTGGGTTGGGTACCAAAACCTGATGCTAATATGGCGACGGTTCCTACACCACCGCTAGCTACTGCAGATTCTGGTACGTCTTTTTGTTGCCAAGTTGTTTAACCCCCAAATTCCACCAGATGCGTGCGCTCCAGAACGGCAGCGGAGCCGTTCCGTTTCAATTCTAGTCAGTGTGTGTGTTTCCACCGGCTGCAGCTGTGCTGCGTTCTGGCTCCGTCACAGCTGCGGCGCTCCGGAGCCCTCCGCAACAGATACGCAGGACTTCTGTTTTTGCCGGACGCCGGAGCACAACGCATTTTTCTGACCTGGAACAAAAGTTTCTCCTCTGGCAAACGTCTGGTTTCACACCTGTGTGCCGATCCACAGGTATATCTCCCAACATCCATGTGAATAAGACGAGGCTCGACTACTTCTCTGTCACTGAGGAGCTTTGTGACCATAAAGAGATGATCGCTAACCTCTTCAATTCTTCCTTTCCTGACCCCTTATCACAGCTTGTGTAAGAGTCCTTCCACCTTTCAACAATTCTATGCAATTTTCAGGTCTCAGGTTTCCTGTCCACATGGAGAAAGCTCGAGTTTCCTGCCTCTTGAGTCACAGAAAATACTTTTTAAAAACCTCTGCCGTCACCTGAAAGTCAACCTCAGCAGCCTCTCTGAACTCCGGCCGCGCTACACCCACGTTTTCATTTCTGCAGCTCCTGTAGACTGAAGCTGCCTGTCCTGCAGTGTGCAAACCAGGGCTGGAAAACATCTATCTGCAGCCTGACAGCCTCCAACACCGCTCACGTCTCTGGTTTCCACCATGATGAACTCAAACACCTTCAGGCCTCTGCAGCATTAAAGGGAGAGTTCAAATCTTTTAACGTGGGGCTGTATGGGGCACTTAATCATAGTCAGTCAGTGTGTTTCCATGACATCAGAGGAAATAGATTTATTCTGTCAGACTTTTAAAATCCCTGTAAACATGTTAGTGTGAGTGAACGGTGCAGATGCTGACTGATCTCTACTCTCTGTTCTGTCTATGGATAAGGACCTCATACCCCCCCCCCCCCCACACACACACACACACACACACACACACACACACACTCTGACACCATCTCCCAAACCTCTGCTGACAGATGTGATCGACCGCCAGTCTGAGTCAATCTGAATGTACAGTCAGAGGTTCAGTGTGGACGCTGCTGGTGTGTGTGTGTGTGTGTGTGTGTGTGTGTGTGTTTACCCTCCGAGCTTCCTCCTCTCCATGTTTCATTGTAACAAATGTCTCTCGTCTCATTTGGCAGCATCTCTGGCGTATATTGTTGTTTCCTGGCGTACACTTTTACCATATCACTCTAATGATATTTTGATTTTATTGCATCATTATGTCCTCTGAAGACAAAAAGCTCTGAGTCTGACTGGAGAACAGTTCGAGGCTCATTCCAAAAAATTGGGGATTTAAGCTCCTTATTTTCCTCTTTGTCCAAATACAAAACAGCGACACACTCCCCCTCTGTGCTCTGCATCATCTCCACTTCTCTCCATTGTAACAACACACTGAGGTTTAAATACACACAGAGGGCGTAGCACCAAACTCTGGGGCCTGTGCATCAGCAGTCTCTGTGGGGCCCCGTCCACCCTCTCTTCATCCATGTCTCTTTCTTTGTTTCCCTGATTTCTCTTTGTTAGGGAAAGACATGACAGTGTACCACTCACTCAGCTCTATCTGCACTCAGAGATAAACCCTAGTGCAGGGAGGACTAAACCATTTGGTGCCTTTAAGGGACTGTTCTTTACTTATCAAAAACATGTTTACTTTAAAAATCTCCAAAATTTAGCACCAAAATTTGGGGGAAAAGGGTAAAAAATTGGAAGGCAAATTGCAAAATTCAACAAGCATATTTTCTTTAAAAAGCTCCAAAATTTAGTTCCAAAATATGGAAAATTGACAAATTTTGGAAGACATGCTTTCTTGAAAAAAATCACCAAAATTCTGTGTCGAAATTTGGAAAAATGAAAAAATCTAGAAGGCATGCCATCAAGATTTGGCAGGTATGTTTTTTCTAAAAATCAACAAAATAAACAGCCAAATTTAGCGCCAAAATTTGCAAAACTGACAAAATATGGAAGACAAACAGTCAAAAATTAGAGGGAATCTTTTTTTTATTAAAAACTCACAAAATTTAGCACCAAAACTTGGAAAATTGATCAAACTCAGCAGGAATATAGCCAAAATGTGGAAGGCATGTTTTCTTCTAAAACTGCTGAAGTTTAGAGCAAAAATTTGGAAAATTGACGACATTTCAAAGGCAAATCGCCAAAATTTAAAGCCATGTTTTGTTTAGAAATTGACGGTCAAACAAACACAAAGTACAACCATTTCAAGTTGTGTGCTCCCTTCTGGAGCCAAAATAAAAAACCTAAGTCCATCCCTGGTGCTTAATTTGTTTTGACATGCCTCCCCTTTTTTGCACCCCCTCCCCCGTCATAAATAGCAAGCAGTCCCTACGGGCTGAGAGGCCTCAGACAGCGTCCATTATTTCTTATACAAACTTCAGTTTTTCAACTAATTCATTCAGCCAGTTTTAATTTAGATGTGGCACTAATTAATTAGACAGAAAAAAACAAACAGGCTTTTTGCCAGCCCCCCCCCCCCCCCCCCCAGACACCAGAGTTTCTCCTCTTGCAGTTCACACTATCTGTGCATATTTATATAAAACACGGCACACACATGTGCAGTGATTTCTCACACAGCCTTGTGCTCACTTTGTTGTTTGTCTGCTGCACACACACACACACACACACACACACACACACACAGATCTGAATATCAACACGCAGACACCCAAACACACCCAACATGCCCCGAACCTGCTCTCTGCTGAAGCCTCGCCTCCTCACTTCACCTCCCCAGGGTACCGTTCACACTGTGTTTGTGTGTGTGTGACTGTGTGTGTGTGACTGTGAGCTACCTGTCTGTGTTTACGAGTGTTGACTGAGAATTACACTCTTTAACTGTAAGTGTGTGTGTGTGTGTGTGTGTGTGTGTCTTCCTGTCTGCAGCTTCCTTGTTTTGGTCTATTTACAGCTCTGGTGTGTGAGTGCACTCTTACACAAATGTTTGTGTACACACATATTTTTTTTTCTGAGGGTGGAAATAATCTCATTGTTGGAGTTAATCCCAAGTGGGCAGAGCTACAGAAACAAAACTCCTCTCAACACTGAAAACTGGAAAAACTTGAACGACAAAGAGGAAACTTCTCCTTCAACATTATTTCTCCGTCATCACAGACCTTCATATTTATCATCCTGTGAGGTCACAAAGGTCAGCTGACGAAGTTCAGACTGACAGCTCTGAGCTAATGTGATCGTCTTGACATAAACATCTGATATTCAGATAACAAACAGCTGCCCCACCCTGGGGTCAGACCAGGAAGCCTCTTGCTGTACAGCAACAATGCTAACCACTGCACCACCGTGCCGCTGAGCTTTCAAGCTGTTAATCTCTCCACATATTAAACACAAATGACGTCCTATGATTAACAGACTGAAGGTGCCTCCTGCTTCCTCCTGGCCTCACGGTCGGCCATGCTTGTTATAAAAAGGGGGCGTGGCTTTACTGCAGTCAATTTCAGACGGTGTGAAACACTGTGATTGGTTCATAGACATCCCATCAATTGAAGCCCGTGTGTGTGGAGTCAGATGACAGTAATCAGAGATCTGGACATCCTAGAAAAGTTTATTATTAGCACAGCTCTGATTTGGTTGTTAATCACAGTTGTGATAATATTCAGTCCAGCAGAGCTCCTTCTCTGAATCACTGCCCACAGCTCAGATGTGTTCAGCAGCTCCAACAGCTCTGATGTTGTGTTAACTCAACACATCTGAACTGACTGACAGCTGTCTCTCTGCTGTCTGTCTCTCCTCATCGCTAACTCCTTTCCCTCTCATCTCTGTGCCGTCAATGATCCAGCTGCATTCACAAAGTACGGAAACAGAAACGGCGGTAAGTGTGAATGAAATCATCTTCGCTGCGAACGCTGATGTAAGTCAACAAAAATAACGACCCTCCCTGCAAACACACACATTTCTTTGAGGAGTGTGAAAATAACTTCACAAGAAATCAACATGAACACAGCGTCAGGCTCGGAGCTGTTCACTACAGGGCCTTTAAAAGACTTTTCAAACACCGTCTGAGGGTTTAGTCACTCTTGTTAATAACATGTTACAAAGACTGCAGATCTGTCAGGCTCATTATCTACAGACTGTAACCATCTGCATCAATAACAATAAAGATAAACTGTTTGTGTACAAGCTTTATATTTTGGATTTTGTCTCCTCGACTCTCAACCTGCCTCTGTTTGTTTTGAGTCTCCTCCATGTTTACTGTCTACCTGGCTTACTGCTTCCTGTTTGGCGCTGGAGACAGAGCAGCTATTGGTTGTTGACAAAGTTCACATTACTGTGACTAAAAACTAGGGTTAGAAATGATGGGTGAATGTGTGTGGTGGTGGTTGGATTGTATTAACCTACCTAAGAAACAACTGAACTGTTCCATGTAAAGTCGACTCAGTGACAGTGTGCTCTGTCTAAGTAGTGTAGAGTGTCCTCACTGCGTCTTCTCGCCAATCAGAGTGAGGTTTTTCTTCTTTGTCTTCTTGTTTGTGTTCAGTGGCTGACTTCAAACCAACCAACCAACTGCCGAAACCTGACGCGCACCTCCCCAGAACTGTTACTACACAGGCTAGGCTAATTTATACAATGTAAAATGCCATAGGCTTGTGCTAATAACGTTAGCATGTTGTATTTGTGGGGAAAATGTGTCCAGATAAAGACAAGTGTTTGTCTGTGAATGCTGCGAGTTATAGTGAAGCTGATTTGTGTTTGACACTGTCTCTATTAAGCCATGTTTAATGTGTGTTTAATGTGTGTTTACTGTGTGTTTAATGTGTGTTTCATGTGTGTTTAATGTGTGTTTAACAACACACATGGCGACGTGTCACAGGTGTAAAGACAGCGGTCGATGTCACAGAGCCCACTCAGGAGGAGACAACTCCAGCTAGTGAACCAAAAGTAAAAGACGATTTTTTTAGTCATAAATAACAATAAATATTCTTTTTTCTTGCTTGGGTGTCTGTATTTGGTTTTGTGTGTGTGTGTGTGTGTGTGTGTGTGAGAGAGAGAGAGAATGAAAATTCATAACCATTAAATTAAATATTATACTGAGTTTTTATGAGAACAATGTGTGTTAGGTTTTTTTTTTCTGTGTACAGACAGAAAGTAAAGTCTAAAGTGTGATTTCCCAACACTCATTATTATTGAGCACTGGCAGAGTTTGTGCTGAGAGTTCAGTGACAGTCTTCTTCACTCTGTGATCTGTCCGTGGTGCTGAACTCTGCCCACAGACTGTGAACAGTGTCAGAGTGGACACAGCTTTTTCAACACTGGTCTTGGAGCTCTCTCCTAACTGGTCGATGGTTAATGGTAAACGTGCACCTGTGGAGTGCCTTTCTAGTCTTCTGACTGCTCAAAGCACTTCTACACACACTGGTGTCCAAGGCTACCGTAAATGATGTCGTCTGCTGCTCAGTTTTAAACACACTCACACACCGATGGAACCGCCATCAGGAGCAGTTTGGGTTCAGCATCTTGCTCAAGGACACTCTGACATGTGGATCATGCCGATCTTCCATTCAGTGGACAACCTGCTCTGCTGAGACGAGCAGACAAAACTCATATAAATAAACCTTCACATCAAACTCCCTGACACCCTGAACGTTGCTGGGATCAGTGACTGCAGCAGCCAGTGGTGTTGTTGGACCTGAGCGTCTGAGGCTTCGGCCCTGAATGTTCTATGAATAAACCTGGATCTAAAAAGGCTGTTGATATTGTTTATTTATCAGGGCTGTCAAAGGTACATAATGCAATGACAACAACACAATGCAAAGTCCTTTAAATGCCACAAATTTCTTGATGCGCAATTGGCACTTCTACGTTCTGTAAATCTGTAATTATGACCCTCGGCCCACCCCATAGTTGGGGAAATCAGGAAGTGATGCAGCAGTGGACGATGAGCAGAAACAAACCTCTGGACTCTTCAAGACAACCATCTGGTGTTGAAGCTCAACTTGTCACTCTTTATTCGTGTCTGCTCACAAAGTCACAACCAGCTGCTTCAAAAAACAAGATGTTTAGTTCACCTTTACAAAAGTAAAGTTGGACACTACATTGTGTTAGTGTTAGTGAGTAGGTTTGCCACGGTATGTTCTGGTGCTTGCTGCAACCAGCCCATCACCTCCTCACTCTAACCTCCCTGTGTCATCACTCTACAGTTTGTGTATCCTGCAGTAATCAGTGTGTAGCTGCTGCCATGTTGAGGCAGAGGGTGCTGTCTGTAGCTGTGGTTGAGGGTGAGAGGCTGTCAGCAGATAAACAGAGATCTGTGTGGGTACATGAGACCCTAACAAAGAGGCTGGATCATGGGGAGTACCACCAGTTGGTCCAGGAGCTTCTCCTCCATCATGGACGTTTACAGTACTGCACTTATCTGCTGTTTCCTATTGAGATGGTGCTAACTGTGCTTTGTAAAGTCGTACAGCTCTGGGTATCCAGCAACCACTACCACCAGTTTCTCCTCCATTGTTTACCAACTGTAAACTGGTTGTCATGACCACCACAGAAGCCCCGCCTCTCACATCATCCAATCAGACAATGGGGAAAGCAGAGATGACGTGTGGTGCTTTTTTTCCTTTGAGCTGAAGTTTTATCATCTTGAGGAGTTCAGAGTGCTCCAGCAAAAACTCAGAAACATGATGCGTGACGCAACGCTAAAGCAGCGAGCAAAGAGCTTCATTCCCATTAAACATAAAAACAACAATTCACCTCCAGCTGCTGAAACACTTCCTGTGTGATCAGGGCCTCACGCTGTGTATAAACAGTGTCCTCTTGTTGGATCTAAAGTGAGTCTGAAGGATTTTATGGACTTACTTGCGTTATCTTTTGCATCAGTGTGCAACACTCCATTACACAGCAGGAGCTAAACTTCTTAAACGTTCTGGATTTTTGTTCCTGGTGTGAAACAGTTTCACTCCAACAATCTGTCCTGTGTATTAAAATGAGTGCACGTATGTATCTGAGTGTGACGGCTGCAGAGTGCTGAGCCCTCTGTGTGTCTGCCTCTGCTCGCACATGTCCCCGGGTCGGCTAAGGTGACGGGACGAGGACACGCTGATTGCAAGCCCGGGCTGTGAATGCATCACCGCCCCCCAATTATAACTTTTACAAAGAGCTCTCCAAATGTATGTTTTAACCTGGAGGCCACAGGTCAGCAGACAATTAGATCGGGAGGGAAAAAAAACTTTTCAATGGGAGTGAAAAACTAACCTTGAAACTGGCAAATGGAGCTCTTTGTTCAGAGAGATGGTTTGGAGCCGCGGTGACGGCGGCGTCATTACTGAGTTATGTTATCGTTTTTGTTCTCCGCTGTAGATGCCCTCGCTGGCCAAGAATCTTCTCCGCATTAATTACTGATTGTGGATGCATGCTAATTAACAGAGTCGTTCCAAAAGATAAAAATAGACGGGGCTTTGATGTCGGCGAGGCTCTGTGGTCACACACTCCTTGGGAGATGACCCGTGATGAGCGAGGAGGTGAGTTGATGTTTCATTATGTAAGGCAGCAGATTAGACGGCGCACCACTGGGTTTCGGCATCCCCTTATCTGAGTCAGGAGAGCGTTATGCTCCATATGAGATCAGGATGAAATGATAATGTGTATTGACAGATTCGCTCCTGTCTCGTTCCATCTCTTTCTCCCGCCGCCTTCTGCTCTGTCACACTTTGACTGCAGCATCATTCTGCATGAGCAAATTATCATCCTGAATCTCTTGGCTACATCCAGTGGAATAAGTTTGTGCTTTGGCTGAGTTTGATGTCGCCGTGCAAGAGTGACTTTGAAATTGAATTTTGGCCATTTTCGACTCTATTCCTCTGCCACTGCTGGTGCTGTTTGTGCCAGTGTTCTGCTAATGTGGCCCAGAGAGCGGAGGGCATCACAGCATTAATATGGTCCTTGTCACTTGGAGGAGAGCTTTCTCAGTTTAGCTCTGTGGTCACGAGATCGGAGCCAGAGGCGTCTTTTTAATGAGGAAGAGGGACAGTACGACAGGGGCGAGCTGACCTGAAACAAGCCGGGGCCGAGCCACTAGACTCCGCTCTGCTGTCTGTGTGTACACACTGAGTGAAACCCACATCCAGGAGTAAAACGCGAGCCCTGCAGAGACAGATCAAGTCAGACACAAATGACTAGCTCGGCTCTCTTTGTGTCAGAAGCAATTTGAAGTGCCGGCTGTAGACTGCCAGGTCTGGAACACACAGAGAAGCTTCTCCACGTTCACTCGCATGAACATGCCGAGAGCCTCCATCTGCACCGCAGTTTCACCCGCAAATGGTTTGATGCCGGGGTGGAAACGACCTTCAAATGTCCTTGGAGCGCTGGGCATGGTGGGAAGCTAACACAGTTTCATGAAACAACAGAACAAAGTGTATGAGACCAAATCCCTGGAATAAATAATGCATGTTTCATGACTCCAACCTGTGCAGCTCAGAACAGAGAATGTATTTTACTGCTTCATCCAGTATGTGACACAGCGTTTGATATTTAAAGACAGTATTTAAATGCAAACACACAGTGTCCAGTATGACACACTGTCACTGCTGGTTGAGATAAGAAATAGCAGACGGGACAAAGGACAATCTGTAACACTTCATTTAGGGAGGCTGAACCTCCATCCTGAAACTCAACATGGAGGGGATGTTGGGAGTGTGCGAGCTTTAGAGGTGACCCTCTCTTTATACAGATGCTGGAGGTTAGCCCAGCAGACGTCCCTCCCTGTAGCAACACTTCCAGCTCCTCCTGGAGGACCCCGAGGCGTGCCCAGGCCAGATGAGATGTTTAATCCCTCCAGTGTGTTGTGGGTCTGAGAGATCACATCACCCCTGTCCTAGCCTCTCTCCACTGGCTGCCAGTGCAGCACTGTATTGGTTTTAAACTTCTTTTATTCACATACAAAGCCCTGAATGGAGTGGCCCCCTCCTACATGACAGAACTTCATCTCCACACACTTATTTTAAACTCAGGGCTGACCGTGCTTTTGCGATCGCTGTTTTTTCTTTTACTTCACTTGTCTCTCTTTTATTCATATTTAACTGTGCAGCACTTTGGTCAGCTTGGGTTGTTTTTAAATGTGCTTTATAAATAAATTTGACTTGACTTGACTACCAGTGGGACGTGCCTGAAACACCTCTAACAGGAGGCGCCCAGGAGGATCCTGATCAGATGTTGAACCACCTCAACATGAAGGAGCAGCGGCTCTACTCCGAGCTCCCTCCAGATGTCTGACTCCTCCCTCTATCTCTAAGGCTGAGCCCAGACACCCTACAGAGGAAACTCATTTCAGACGCTTGTATCTGTGACCTCATTCTGTCAGTCACTACCCAGAGCTCATGACCACAGGTGAGGGTTGGGACGCAGATGGACCAGGAAGTGGCTCAGCTCCCTCTGAACCATGATAGTCTGCTGCAGCGCCCTCATCACTGCAGACGCTGCACCAAACCACCTAAAATGAAACATATTTTTTTTTAGTTCTGTGTTTAGCTGTACTAGTAGCAAGAGTTTGTGAACAGGAAGTGGGCGCCATGCTGTTTCCTGCACAGTGACAACAGGCTGAAACAACTGAGATCAGACAGTGAAACTAATCAGCGCTGATCACATATAAACTCTGTTCTGTTCTTGAGCTGCATTTTACTCTCCTCAGTGTTGTCAGAAACATGTTAGCTTCCTGTTTAGCTGTAACATGAGCCACTGTGTCAGACAGACTCATTTGCACAAAGCCATTATGTCACGCAACAGCAGGAGACGTAATTGGTCCAGTGCAGTGCAGTGCATTCTGGTAATTGTAGGTTTTCTACCTCTCGAGCCAAAGTGAATGCCACAGACTTTTATCTTCCATACTGTCGGACGTTCCTCAATCAGTATTCATTGAAATACAGAATCATCAATCTGTCAATCACTCAATCATCATCATCATCATCATCATCATCATCTTCATTCAAAAAACATCTAAAAAGGACACTTCACTGATTCATTTATAAATTGTTCATCTCTAACAGTCGTGTATGACGTCTGAGTCTGTTCCGTCCTGCAGTCGTCAACAGAGGAGGTATCTTCAGCAGCCATTTTTAGCTTCTAACCTCTCCTGCACGATGTTTTCCCTTTTAATTTATTTCCCCTGTATTGTCTGTACATGTATATGTGCAATAAAATAAAATAAACAGTCCTTTCCATCTGTTTCTCTGCTCATGTTGCCCCAGGTTCAGAAGCATTCGTGTCTGTGCTGCAGAGACAGAGAGGAAACAGTTTAATGTGAGGACTGTCTTTATATCAGTGAAACACCTCTTTAGCAGTTTGGTTTTCACATCATGAACTGTTCCTGCAGCATCTTACAAACAAATCACTAAAGAATCAGATTTTTTGACACTTTGCCCTCAAAATATCAAACCTGCCTGAACACACGGTGACCAGAATCTGCCCCGTCCAATTAGCAAACAAATTATGACCTCAGGTGACTTTAAGTCGTCAGCTGAAGCCGATCAATGTCACTTTATCTACGCCTGATTAAACCCTGTAAAGGAGCTCATTATTCCCGCCACAGCCGAGAACAGCGAGCTGAGAGGACTCAGACTGCCGGTGTGACGGCACCTTAAACGTGTAGCAACAACACAAGTTTGGATTTTCTGAGCAGCTGTGAAACTACGAGACAGTTAAACTCTCGACTGAAAGCGGCACTAACGATATTCACTGAAGCAGCGTTTGCTGAGGCTGTTGTGACAAAAAAGTCTCTTATGGATCCAATAATGATGAAACTCTGTCAGGCAAGGTGACAGCTCCCCTGGACTGAGCGGCGCTCTCTAAATATTCACTAGCGGGAGAGAAAGCGGTCGACACAGCGGAGGAGCTGGGAGCCAGCTCTCGCTTGGCGTGGATGTGAGTGTGTAGGTGGTGCAGCATGCGGCGGCGCCTCGCTGCTGCTGAGTGTACGAGGAGTTGTTTCCAAATTAAATATGTACTCTGAGAGAAAAAGACAGCAAAAGTTATGGTGAGATATTTTTAATTAACTGCTGGAAACAAGTCTTATTAAAGTTTACAGCAGAGTCGATTTTTAGAGGGAAGACGATTTATTTTTGAAGCAGTTTCTCTTTTCAGCAGAGTTGCATCATTTCTCCGAGTCGTCTGCTCGTTCCTGGGGCCTGGACGTCACGTCCTGTTACTGCTGGACATCAAGATAATGTTGTGATGTGGATTTACTGTGAACTTGTTAACTTGACAGTGTTACTGACACGCCAAAAAATGTGTTCACTTTAGTAAAGTACAAGGAAAACATGTTGTCAGTGTAACTTTAACTCTAATGTTTTTAGAACTTGTAATAAAAACAGAATTTAACTATTTCATGTCACATTTTGTTTTGTTTGTATTTTGAAACAGGTGGAAATTAGATCTAAAATTCCTTATAGGATAACTTCACAATTTTCCAACCTGAACCCTTATTCCCCACGTTCCTGTGTCGCAGTAACTGATGGGTACACTCATTATCAAACTGGTCCAGTATTGAGTGAAACGCTGAAGACGTTTGTTTTTGTCACTGACAGGCTCAGGTTGTTATTCTAAGTGTGTGACAACATTACGAAAGGATCCCTACAGAGATAGAGCTTTGTGTTAAAGAGTAAGATCCTTTTCGTTTCACCAGAAACAGCCCTGAAATCTTGCAGCCAACATATTTTCACACCTCACTGGGTGAATTAAGGGTTTATTTTAACCGAAGCAAAGCTGGTAAATTTGCTCTTTTTACCATCTTTTCTCAAAAAAAACAACAACAACTATAATATCAGTCTTTGTTGTCTTTGTGCAGCACTTTGCATCGAGCACTCTGATTGGCTGTTTAACATGACAGGAAACAGTGATGTCAGCGCTAAAATACGACACAGATTACTCTCTCTGTCGCAGCGACACAGTAAAAATAAATTTATGTTTTCTAGAAATCTGATTTTTGCAGTCGAGCCCTCGGCCGTTTGAAATGATTTGTTTGAAATGATTTGTTTGAAATGATTTGTTTGAAATGATTTGGATTCTTCATCGTTGGTTCAGAAACACAAACAGACCCTGAAGAGTTCATTGGAGGCACCGGATAAATCACAGGAGAAGAAGACGACCCTCAGCAGGAAGTCTGGACTCGCGTTTTAAAGTTTCTTTGACAATGAAGGCGTTTCACAATACCAAGTACACCAAGTTTGGACTTGCACACTTGGGAGTTTGGACTTGGCAAGTTCGACTTGGGAGTACAAACTCCCGAGGACGGCTGCCATTGCTGCTGGTCTGTGAGAAATGCATTCTGGGATACCTGGCTGTCAAAAGTCCACACAAGTAATAATTGTAATAATAAATTAAAAGAAATAATTAAAATTTAGCTGTGTGTGCTTAATTTTGTAGAGTTGTTGCAACTTAACAAAGACAAGAGAAATGAAGTTTGAGTGTTGGAAACTTAAGTAAATCAAGTTAATTTAATTTAAGCTGATTTAACTGAAAAGTTGTGTTTACTCAAGAGAATATAAGGAACTGATTCCCTTTGATAAATAATCCAAATAATTCCATCAAAATATGCAGATTATGATTTAAACTGTGATAAACAAAACAAGACTACACATGGTCACACTGGGTTATATATCTGTGTTCTGCTGGGCACAGTCCAGTCAGTCACATTTGGATTTTACATACATGTTAAAACACAACTTGCATATACTCGAATGTCACCACATTTAAAATCCTCTCTGTCATGACACAACAAACATATTTGACACGCAGTTTCCTTAATTCTACAAACTAAACACAACTGTTGACTTGAGTCAGAGTAACTTCATTTATTTATGTTGCTAACACTTCACAAGTTAATTTCACTTGTCAGTTTTAAGTTACAGTAACTTCACAAAGTTAAATACCACTACATTTTGAGTGAACTCAATATTTAGATATAAAGTAATGATAACTTTAGACTAACAGATGAGTTACTCACCTGTCATCAGTCCCCTCGATGTGTTTGAGTAAGAACTCGTCAGATTGTGTATAGAGGCAGTTACCTGAGATCATGATTTAAAAAGAGACTTTTCTCTTTGTTGTTAAATGTTTTTTTGTTTCACTAACTTTTCTATAAATATGTAACACTTGAGCAGAAAGAGAATAAAAGCAGCGGCGGTGTATAAATGGGTTTCACTGTGAGCGACGTGGCGACCTCGACCGCTTCAAGTGTGTTTTCAGGCGAATCGGCGCTGCTGAAGTTTGTGAGGCTGCGAGCTGAGTCATCGATCCACTCCATGCAGAGTGTTGTTGCGTTCACTTCAGGAGGACTTTTAATCAGGCGATTAGCACCTGGCCTCTGATGACACTTTTTAACACGTGTGCTTTTATTTAAACGCTCTGCTGCACACCCACACCGTGTGACTGATGACATCACCTTTTGCTTTAAAGTTGTTGTTCGAGGTCACTAAACTCCTTGTGCTCTGATTGGTTGATGGTTAAATGAAGGGGCAGAGGTACCTGATGGGGGCAGAGCACATGATCCACAACAACCACAGTAAACAACTGGACCAACACACACACACACACACACACACATATCTGTCTGATACACAGCTGCAGGAATATGAACATGAAATGGAATTTGCTTTGACACAACACTACTACTACTAATAATAATGACAACAACAACAACATTAGTATCATTAATATTATTATTAAGGACACTTTTGTAATCCTAGGTATTCTTCTTCTTCTTCTTCTTCTTCTTCTTCTTCTTCCGAGGAAATCATACTTCCCATGGGTTCCTATTTATAATGCACCTCACCAAACTTTCCCTCTATTATTCTTGTAATTTTTCTTTTATTATTATATTTTTTAACTTACAATTGTTATTGTTATTAAGTATCATTTTATTATTTAATGATGATGGATTATCATTATTATTATTATACATTTATTTATTTGTTTTTATTTTATTATTTACATTTTTACTTTTTTACAACTATTTTACTATTTACTTTTATCACACTTCCACCAAACTTTCCTTTTATCATTATTATTATTTATTTTTATCAATTGTTATTATTATTAAGTATCTTTTTTTATTTTATTATTTACTCTGACTATTTCACTATTACTACTTATTTACTAAATACAAGTTACTATACACTCTCACCAAACTTCCTTTATTATTACAACTTATCTTAAAAGGTTAGTTTCCTCATTTTAAGGAGGAAAGTCATGCTTTTAAAAATGTGTGTTATGACTTCCCAATACACCTGATAATATTTTACAAAAACACATTGCGAGAGACATGCAGCAAAGGGCCACAGGCTGGAGTCAAACCCGGGCCGCTGCAGCAACAGCCTTGCACATGGACGCCATGCTCTATCCACTAAGACACTGACGCCCCACAAACATATAATTTAAAATAATATAAACAATTATTGTGATTGGGATGTGCGAAGGAGAGGTATGAAACCCTCAAGGGCTTATAAGAAGACCTCACCCATGAAGACATGATTCAAAGACCACATCTGTTACAAACAAAGGCAAAAAAACAACAATTAAACGATAACAAGAACGAGTAGGAGAAAGAAGAAATCAACTGAGTGATTATACAGTCAATCAATCAATTGTTTTCTATATATGTTTGAGATGCTGGAACAGTGGACATCTTTTCCATCGCATCAGAACCTAATGGGACAGTAATGATTGTTCCAGGTGGTAGTCAAACCCACAGCTAACCTGGAAATCCTTTCAATTTAGCTTTGGAAGAAACGCTAAGCCAGCTGCATTTATCTTTCTCCTTGACAGCGGAACAGAAGGCTGCCCGAGAAGGAAAAGTTACAATCAGCATTCACATTCTCTGCAGTCGTCACAGGTGTTTATTGGCTCTGATCAGCACTGATAGAAACACAACACTCAGGTGATGATGGTCATTTGAGCCCCTTAACCAGCGAGATGCAGTGACGCACCACCACAATATATCGTCCGTCTTCGCCCAAGCAGCTCAAACATCGATCCATACTAGTCTGCACCGAGTTTGAAGCAGACACTGAATCAGTAAGAGATTTAAAAAGAAGTCACCACTGCAAAGTGTCCACAGGCCTCCGTGCTGCTTTACGCTGCTTACTAACCTGTTTTCCAGCTGCCTGTGACACTGAACATGACGCACCAAAAAGAAAAAGTTTTCCCGTGTTTAAAAACCTGCACACGCACAAAGTTTGGTGGAAAAGGAGACTTTGGAAAACTTTAGATTTTGACTGTAAAATGAATGAAAATACAAATGAATGCTCTCAGTATTTAAGGTAAGTGACCAAGGTATGAGCCGGAAATGTCCCTCAATGTGTCCATTACCAGGAAATAATGGACTCCGCAGAGACAGCTGTCCAACAGGCCTCTCTGTCGTCCATTAGTTCCTGATAATGGTCACCTCATTGTATCCCTCACACATGGGCCGAGAAATATCAGTTTGAGAACACATAAACAAAACTAGGTGTCTGACTTTCAACAACATGTTTCAATATTTGGTGAGACACATTGTGGTCGGTTTATGGAGCGCTGGGGTTTGGTAAATTGCCCTTGTGTCTGCACTGGAGGTTAGATGGAGATAATAAGAATCCTCTCGCCAAAACAATCCTCCATGTCCTGGACAGACTGGGAACAATTGGACAAACGCTTCAACAGAAAACACCTATTATTTGTCGGTTGAGGGTTTGCTGGAAAACGCTGCGGTGAAACAACCAATTTGGGTGAGAGTCGAGCCGCAGCACAAGGTGTGATTTTGACTTTGCGATGCAGATCTGATCCTCTCGGGGACGAGTGCAGAAGGACAAACCACACGGAATCTGACGCCCAAATCTGACCCAAAGCTCCGAGCGGTGACGAGCCTTATAGAATCAGATCTGCTCCTGTTTAAACAGCAAAGATAGCCTTCTGTGTGCCGCACACAGATAAAAGTTTGATTATCTTTTCCATTGTGGATGCAGCTTTAGTTTATGTATGCAGATGCCTCGTGGAACCAATTCATGAGTTTGGAATTATGAGGTCCCATCTGCATGCAGAGCAGTTCTGCCATTATCAAGAGTGGGGAAAAAAACAGTTTTGCATGTTTTAATCATAACTGGATATTTTCAACGTGGGCATCTTTGTGCCAGTATTTTGCCAACAGACACAGACGGCCACAACTCAACCCAAAAATAAAATATACTCTAGCTTTTCAAATCATTATTGCACTCGGTGAAGGCAGAAACCAGCAGAATTACACCCAGACTGGAAATAATAAACAGAAATGAAGGCTTTAAAGTTCCTCTGTCAGACGCGTGTGACGCCTGGTGTCAAGCCAGATTATATCCAGTGACCAGTTCAGACCAACATGTCAGCTGGAGCCTGATAATAGCAACCATCCTGTGGGAATCACAGACTGAGTCAAGCACCGCTTTGTGGGATGAAGCGAGAAAATTGAACCCTGGTCACCCTCTCCTACAGAGACGCTGCGGCGCCGCGTGTCAGCCGGAGGTGATCATCAAATCCCACAGATCCAAGCTGTGATTGGACGACTGACTTCATTTCACTCAGCGAGGTCTGGAGGTTCAGTTCGTCTGGCGTTGGGATGGAGTTTTGGCTCTGTGTTCTGTTGGGACATTAACGTCTTTATCTGTCCTCTGGTTTGTGACAATCAGCGTCATGGCAACGGACAAAAAAAGTCACAACCTAAACTTGCTGTCTGAATCTGTTTTTGTCTCTGAGCCGTTGCTACCGGAGGCGTTATGTTTTCAGGTTGTCCCTCACATTCCCGTGAACACAATATCTCAAGAAGGCCTTAAAGGAAATCCTTCAAATTTGGCACAAACATCCAGTTGGACCCAAGGATGGGCTGATTAGACTTTACTGGTCAAGGGTCACTGTGACCTCGTCCAGCTCATTCTCACGAATGCATCATCTGAAGGACACCTTGAGGACATTTCCTCAAATTTGGCACAAACGTAGACTTGGACTCAAGGATGTACTGATCGGACTTTGGTGGTCACTGTGACCTCGTGCGTGTCACTCTTGTGAACACAGTGTCTCAAATGCGCCTTTAGATTTTTTTTTTTCAAATGTGACGAAACGGCCGCTTGGACTGTCCACACTGAACTGATTACATTCTGGTCGTCATGGGTCAAAGGTCACTGTGACCTCTACTGTAAAAGAAAATATTCATATACTATACATTTATACCTCTGCACAGTGATAGCCGTGGCCGGAGACATTATGTTTTTGGGTTGTCCACCTCTCCGTCCCACTCTCATGAGCACATTATCTCAAGAACGTCTTGAGGAGTCATGACTTTGAGAGCTGTGGCGAATCGTGTCAACAGGTTCATATCTAGAAGGATATTATTGTCATCTGTATGTGTATCTGAATAAAGTATCTGTATTCAGTTCTGTCCCTGTTACACACACACACACACACACACACACACACACACACACACACACTGAGCAGGTCTGCAGCTGCTGCTTCACTGAGGCCACACTGAGCTGCTGTATACGGATCTGCTTCTGTTCCATGAAAAGGAAAATAAGACTTTAGTATATTGGACCGTTCACTGTGACAAATGTTCTCCATTTATTGCAACAAATATATGAACAACAGTGGTTCTTCATAAGAGTTTATCTTTGAGGCCGGCAAAACATTGTCTGTAGTAATCGAGGGAAACTTTTGAAAACAAAGGAGACAAAAGGCGTCTGCACATAATGCTTTTCTTCCTCTGCTAAGGATATTAGAACCTTTGCACTTTGAGCTGCGCAGCAAAATAACTGATTTAATGCACTCAATTTAGAAGAGTTAGTAGGGAAGTCTGATAAAATGCTCCCAAAAGACTTTACAGAAATAAGCTCTTAAATGTGCTCCGAGATTATTTATTTATTTATTTCCCCCAAAAAACGCATGTTGTCTGCTGCTGACCTGGATACAGTTAATATTTTTACTATGAAGCCTCGCCACAGGCTTTTTCAAAGGAGTCCCATGGGCGAGCTGAGGGATTATATAATTCAGGGATATGTAACTTTGATGTAGGCGGGCAGAGGAAAACTTTGTGGTCAGATAGTGCTCAGCGTGAGTTCGCAGCCCTTAAAGTGACACATGCGCTCAGCTCACACGGAGGTATATATGATGTGATTAATGTGGCTGCAGCGAGGACGAGCAGCGCCGTGGTGGCACTCTGAAAGGTAGTTAGGATAATTATAAATCGGGTGCTGAAATATTGACGAGGTTGGGGAGTTTCAGCGAGGTCTTCTGTCATGGAGGAAACCATTCCAGATGATTGGGCATGTGTGCTACTCGCCGCCGGGGACTCTCTGTCAGCACAGTTTTGTTTGGCTGTAACTGTCTGTGCAGTTTGTAATAGAGAGAGGCATTTAAATTAACTTTGGGCTTTTTTATGTGGGTAAAAGTAGATTTGTTCTGGATTCATGCCTTATTACTTCAAATTATCCTCAGAACACCTTGGGTAATGTTCACTGCTCAGTGATGTGCAGCTACGGACACTCTGAATCACCTCTCCGTCTATACGTTAAAACTTTCTGCTTTAATTCATTTGTACGATCACTGTAAAGCACTTCTTTATTGGCCTCTCGATAAAAATGAGCTCACTGAACACTCTGCAGCTCGGCTATGAACCAGAACCAAGAGGAGAAAGCACACCAGGCCAGTCTGACTTCCTGTTACATTTACAACTGGTTTTAAGCTCCTCCTCCTTGTTTACAAAGCCCTACATGTGCGAGGACCAAGCTGTGTCGCTAACTCCCTTGTTAACTATTTGGCTTCAAGAACACTGCGATCGTCTGCTGCTGGTCTTCTAAAGCTACCAACAGATGTCAGGGAGGCTTGTTCACTAAGTGTCCTCAAATGCATCCTGTAAAATTCATCTAAGGTCACAAACATCTATGCAGAGTAAACCCAAAGCTGTTGTGAAGTTCCAACACACTGAAATACAAGCTTTGAATATTAGCAGATGTGCTACTCTTGTGCCTTTTCTGTGCCAGCTTTCAAGAGCGCGGCGTCAGGTTGCGTCTGAGGTTGCTAAGTAACCTTAACAAGTATCACTGAGCGCAGAGCTGATCGTCTTCCAGGAGCTGTTTATAAGTGTGTCGGCCTGTTGCCTGTTGGTTGTACCTTAAAATGGTCAGCATTAATTAGCTTAGTTGTAGTAACAAACAAACAAAAAAAATAAAAAGTGCAACTCCATCAGGAGCTGCACCTTGTCAAAATAAATCCAAACCTATGTGACTGGAGCATGTGGGAGTTTACTTTGAAAGGACAGACACAGGAAGTGTCCTCGTCAGGTTAATCTCCAGGGCTGGTACCTGCGGTTATTCCACAGGCTAGTTAATAACATGTCGGGCAGGAAATCCAAAGTGTGGGATCATTTTGAGAAGGTGAAGGACGAACCCAAGGTGATATGTAAACTCATCTTCATTGGTCGACTACAAACATGACGTATCATGTGAAACATGGAAGTAGCTACATGCCCATTAGCCCACAGCGTCATTAACAGGCGGCTCGCTCAGTGTGTGACGTGCACTTGGAGATAAAATATAGGCAGTGTTCAAAGACTGTCGGGAGATTTGAAAATCCAACAGTATTGTCTGTCTCTACAGTTTGTGGCTGTGATTAATGGTGTAATTTTGCTGATTTTTAACATGGGCGGGTTTGGAAGGCAGGTTTTCTTAGAAAATTGCCAAAATGACATCACCAAAATTTGGAAGGCAAATTACAAATGGTTTCCCTAAAAATTGGCTGTTAAAAAAAATAAAAAAGTACAAGCATGTAAATGTATATGCTCCTCCCCTAAGCCAAAATAAAAACATCCATCCCTCCTTTCTCACACCTTCAACTCAAGTCACCAAAATATATCATTAAATCATTAAATTCATATCAGAAACATGCAGGAGACGAGTCCACTGATGGACCCTGATGAACAAATCATCAAAATCCCCTCAGGAGGTCCCGCTGACGGTTTGAACTTTGATTCACCAACAGTGTCTGGTGTTAATCCAACAGGAAGATGCAGATTATTTCACAGCTCTGACGTCTGCTGATCATAATTCTCCACTGGCGTCCGTACAGAACGAACACACATCTCAGTCTGCTCAGTAATAAAAAGTCAATGAAGGATGAAAGAAGTGGTCTGATAATACAGCACATGTCAACATGTCACTTTAACAATGTCAGTGAATGATATATATATTTTTATATACAGTCCACTGTGGCTGCGTGAAAATTAGTGTCATCTACTTTTCTCCTTTGGAACAGAACATATGTCTATAACAGGTACATTATATAATTGTTGACTGCCTGATAAAGACACACTGGTAATTAACAGATGCAGTATGAGTGTGACTGTTAGATTTAGAATAAGATTCACTTCCTGATTAAAACTTCCATCAAGCAGCTGTGAGCAGCCTTGAGACACATCTGCAGAGAGACGAGCTGGAAAAGAATCAAAACAGGAGCTATGGATTCATCTCTTCAAGGTAAAACAAACATGAGCAGGGACGCCTCCGACAGATCCATTTTCAGCCTGCTTGAGTTTCATGATGATTTCAAACACCTGAGCGTTCACACTCCACAAGTCGTGTCTGTCGTTCCGCAAATTTCAGGGTGAAAAAAATATGATAGTGGTCCCTGAATGTGTGTGAGCACGGCGCAGTTAACGACACTCAGTGAACTGCACGCAGAAAATGTGATCAGTTTCACCCCTGTGGCTTTTTAGGGAGGCTCAAAATAAATGTGATGCAGGGAGATTCCATTGACCGTAGCCTGCAGCCAAACAGGCTTTTACAGCGAGCAGGAAGTCAACTGGCATCACTTTCTGTCCCTGAAATAGCCAGAATAAAAATGGCCCCATTTAGAATGCACGGATGTTCAATATCAACAATCATTCTGCCGTTTAAAATCCTTTTCCAATATGGGCCCGTAAATACCGACATTGTCACCCCCCGTCTCTCCTTGACACAAAACAATATCGACCGTGAGCTATCGACCCCGACTGGTCCCAAATCTGCGCAGGAGACAGTCTTGTGCTCCTGCCAAAGCAATTAAAACCCCGGCGAGACCTTCGATGTCTTGTCTTCGCGGGGAGGGGTATCAATACAAACACAGGAAACTGAAAAAAACTTCATTAATAAGATGCAGCGAGACAGTGAGAGTCAAGCAGCTAAATCACCCTCTGACATGCTTCTTAAAGGCTCACTATCTTTTCTTGAGAACACGCCAAGCTGCTGCCGTAGGGCACTTTAGTTTAAAGGCGTGCACTGAGGCGCTGTACCGTGTGTTTTATATCAAACAGCATATGTCTGCCGTCTCCTCAAATACTGAATCTGAGCTGCTGTTTTAACTTTGCTCTGTTTTCAGATGCGTACAGTGCGCCCGGCTGATGTAATAACGCACACAACTTTTGTCTGAGCGTTTCAATCACCTGACGCCACTACAAACCCACAGCGGCCGTGAACACGGTTCTCCACAGCCAGCTCTCATTGTGTATTGATCTGTTCTGTCCCTGTGAGACGGGCTCATGGGAGCCTGGGGCTCATTAATCAAGCTGACACTCAGAGTGACACACGGGGCTGAGGCAGCACTGGGACGCCACTATGAACACCTTTTCTTCTTCTGTCCCCCTGTCTTCACTCTCCCTCGCTGCCTGAGAGCCACGAGAGATGACGGGGCTGTAAGTGGGTGATGTCAGCACACTGCACAACTCCTGCACCCGCCTCTCGCTTTGTTTCAGCACCACTCTGTCCCCAAAGTCCCTCTGCCCATTCGTTTCCCTCAGACCTCTGATATACAGAGTTCTCAGCTTTGCAGAGGAGCGTGAGCTTCACAGAGCGCAGCAGCTGAGAATGGCAAATACACACGAGGCTGTGGAGCCTCCATCATACACTGAGAGACTGCAGAGCTTTATCTGGACCAGATGCCATTTTCAGAAGGCTGCTGTCCAGAGAAGTGACCGCATCCACCTGAATGTTCTGGTCGTCGTGCTGCAGTGCTCCATTCTGCTGGAGTGATGTAAAGGCAGCTCAGTCTGCACACTGAAGGCTGCATGATGTGTCTGAGTGTGTCACAGCAGCTTCATCTGCCATCACAGAACAAAACACAGTGTGTGTGTCAGCATAACAACACGTTAAAGGAACACTTCACCATCAATTACACTGAACTCAGGAATACAACTTAGTTTTTCTTGCGTGCCTCCATGATGAACGAAGAATCAAAAAACAGAGAGAATTCTTGATCAAGTGAAGTCGTTGGGTTCTCGTCTAACACTAACTGAACTAATCATCTGTTTACAAACTCTCACACAGCTCGTGCTGCATAATCCAGGTCTCATTCATGCAGTCAAATGTTCAGTACTGACGGGGACCTGAGCTAAAAGTGAAAGTTGAACACAGGAGCTGCTTCTCTACTGCTGCTTCGATTGATAGTGTGTCTGTGTTATTTTGTGACTTTGGTGTTTTAAAGTGTTAGTTTGGATTATAGGGATTATATATCTCATCTGGTCTGGGAACACCTGGGGCTCCTCCAGGAGGAGCTGGAAAGTGTTGCTGAGGAGAGGGACGTTTGGTGGGCTTTGCTCTGCCTGCTGCCCTGTGACCTGCCCCGGATAAGCGGTTGATAATGGATGGATGGATATCGTTTCACTTGCTGACATATTGACGTCCTACTGTTACACGCGGCAACAACAAGCATGACACAATCATTTTACTGCTGTGGAAATCTCTGAAACCCCCCTCGATATCTCTGTGGCCTAAGGATGTTATGTCATGTCTTGAATTAAAGAAAGTAAGTTGAGCAGTGCACAGCTGCTCTGATAGCTTCACTTGGAAATGGAAATCTTTTATGAACTACCTTAAGTCAAAAAGCTCAGGAGAAAACACTCAGACAGCAGCAGGTTTAAGAGATCGCTGGTTTGATTCCTCAGACTGACGAGAGGAAGGAGGTGAGAGGCTTGTTGTGTGACGTGTGTGGGGTATGAATATTCACAGGGAATCGTGCAGTTTGCTTGCACTCGTCTGCACATGAGAATAAACAGCGGAGCGAAGCTGCAGGTGAGGATGCTGCTGAATTCTTCCCCTACACTAAACTCCAGGATGGAGACAAGTGTGGTTGCTAGGAGACTTGTGACGCACCTGCAAACCGTCTGCATGCACCATACTAACTTTCAATTTACACACACACACACACACACACACACACACACACACACACACACACACACACACACACACACACACACGCACTTAAAAGTTGGCTGATGTCATCGCACGCCACCCTCAATCTCCGTCCATCCCCTCATCCTCCTTGTGATGCGCTTGTTCTTTTTTGTGTCATTTTCCCCCGCTCTGTGATGCACTCTGTGACAAACCTGGTTGTTAAAAGCACTTTATAAATAGATTTGACTCGACTCGACTCTGCGAGGGAGTCGCCGACATGCAGGAACATAGTTGGCTGTCACCACCGTAGGCAGCCGGAGAGGGAAGTTTGGAAACCAGCCACGTACTTTCTGTAACTATGTAAAGCCTAAGAGGAGCAAAACAATGTCAAGTGCGGCGCTACTTGAAATCCCTGCAGCATCCAGGGTCAGCGTGGCGGGAGGAAAATGTAAGCAAAGATTCAGGGCTAAAGAGTTCCGTCACTTGTGGTAAACTTTGATGCACGGCGATGAATAAATGATGAAGTTAAATGGCCTTGGAGTGGATACTGTTCTGAGGACACATTAGCTCGCTGATGACTGATGGAGAAGTGAGGTGTAAATAAAGAACAGACAGGTAGATGTTAAGCGCAGAGGCATGGAGCCTGATTGAGAACGGGCCAACAAACTGTTAAACCATACCAAGATAATTAGTGATGGAGAAGTCACGGGTAAAGGCATAGAGTTTCATGCTGCGCTAATTATGTTTATCTTGCTGCCATAATTACCTTTAATACCTCGTGGTTAAAAAACCCCAAACAAAAACACAGGCATATCCACTTCCCCAGCAGAAAAGCGTTTCTTAACATAGCACCACAGCGGAGTGTCTGCGCTCATAATCTCCAGAGAGAGAAGTCATTATAAAGAGCTGCGGTCCTGCTTGTTTATTTCTACCCATCTGCAGCACAATGGAGCCCTGCAATGCAGAAACCACGCCGAGACACCAGAATGCACCACTAAAATAGGCTGTTTTGTGCTTATTGATGCCTTGTCATGTTTCATTCCCTTTTTCCATCTGTTTACAATGTGACAATAAGGAGATTGTGTTCCGCCGTGGTATCCGGCACATCGCGCTCCACTGAGTCACAATCCAGGAGAATCGGACAGAAAAAAGGAGCCTAAATCTTCCCCTCCAGAAACGTACAGATTTACTGCATCACAAGACATAGCTGAGGATTTCTGTGATTCAGGCTGGACGGTTATTGTTACTGACCTGCGCTCATCACACACACACACACACACACACACACACACACACACACACACACACACACACACACACACACACACACACACACACACACAGGAGGCTGGTGGGTCGGTTTGCACAGGTAACTGGTGGTTAGTGCTGGTCCCAGTAAGAGACTGTTCTTTACCTATCAGAGGAGGGGCAGCTGCGTTTGTTTTTGAGTTTGGCCTTCACTGAAGCTGCAAATAACAGCTGGTGCATTACACCCTCCTACTGTCAGTAAACAGCATGATGCTTGTTGGTGGGCGGGGCTTAGCTGGAGGCAAAAAGCTAACAAGTTGATGGAGGAAGATGATGTGAGTGGTGCGTTCAGAAACACTCACTGTGAGTGTGGGAGCGACTCTGACACAAACTGGAGCGTTGATAAATTGGGAGCGCTGTCTGAATGTAGCGTTGGGTTATCCAGAGCAGCGCACTCTCAGAGTGGCAGAGCGCACTCTGGACACTCTGTCTGTGGAGACGGAGCAGCAGAGCGCCGAGCGGAGTGAATGTGTGATTAACTTAACCGTTGGTTCATTCATGTAGAAATATAAGGCTGCGTTTCTTCCACCAACAGGGCTCTCATTTTAGTGTAGAGCGTCAGACTGAATTTACCAACGCACCATGTCAGGTCACTCATTCTCCGGGACCGCCAGTGTTACTTGAATAGTGTTCATTTCCATGCTGCAGACTTTTTTCAAAAGTAAATAAAGGTATCCTCATTGTTTTTCTCTCAGCTGCTGCTGTCTGATGGTGACACAGAATTTCAACATAAAGGCGTAAGCTAAAGATGATGATGATGATGATGATGATGATGATAATCCACCATAAAAGAGTTATTAGATTTTTAAAACGTGTCCTTTGATGTTTGAACGTTAAAGGTTGAAGATAAAATGTGGTCGTGTAAACGGTTTATTTTTGGTCAAATTTTAAATGAGATGCAGAATAAAGTCATACTGATGAAATATCTCTATTTTAACTTCAGATATTTGTTCACAACCCAGTCACCAGAGACATGTTGGTACTGTAGGTTTCTGCAAACCACGCATACGTTACACTTGAAGGTTATCATGTAACAGAGCTGTCGTGACTTTATGTTTCTTTACATTTCAACAGCACTGTGGTTAACACGTGGTTGTGTTCAGACACAAAAACCACTTGGTTATAGTTTTGAAAAGATCATGTTTTGGCTTAAAGTACCCAGTTTGGTGGCACAAGCCTGCCTGGAAACAGCGATGTCTCTGCAAAATTAGAATTACCGTCTCAGTGAACCCGTCAAGATGCAAAAACATGGATGCTTCACACACAGAAGATCTATACAATCAGCACAGGTTCAAGATTAGAGTCACCAATTCAGTATCTGACCAAATGTCTCCCCTTCTGTTCCTGAGATATGACGTTAAAACATGATGATGTCACAGTCAAGCTGACCTTTGACCTTTTGACCTTCATTATTTTATCCTGTTAGACATTTGTGTCAAGTTTGGTCAGAATTAGTGAATGAATTCTTCAGTTATGGACAGAAACATGTTTTGTGAGGTCACACTGACCTTTGAGCACAAAATTTTAATCAGTTCAATTTTTGAGCCAAATTTCAAAAACATTCCCTCAAGGTGCTCTTGAGATGTTTCATTCAAGAAACGAGATGAAGGTCACAGTGACCTTTGTATTTTGACCACCAAAATCTAATCAGTTTAGTAACGTAAGTAAAATTTATTTGTTCCACGCTTTTGGCAGACGTAGGTCACAAAGTGCTTCACAAGGGCATCATACAACATGAAAGAAAACACAGAGGACAAAGTGACTATGTGATCCAGGTGGCTGAAAGTGCACAACTAGCAAAACTATTTGCACAAAAAGATATCTTAAGATATCACGCTCATTAGAATGGAACAGAAGGATGGATGGACAACCTGAGAACAACACCTTGGGCCACAGCTATCACTGGTGTGGAGGGATAAAAACAAACACTTGTCACGGCACCATCGCTGCTGGAAATACAGCCACAGGTTGCTGCAACACACACACACACACACACACACACACACACACACACACACACACACACACACACACACACACACACACACACACACACACTTCTGGGGGCTAAAATGTTGGTGGAAACACATTGGTGTCTCACCAACAAACTGTGGTCTGCAGCTTGGCAGGTGTCTCGCCAAGGTGTCACACCATCCAGCAGCCCCTCCAAAGTCAGCTCAGACACTCTGTCACTCTGACAGCATTAATATGATAGGTATTAAAATACAAACAGAACAGAGCTGGTTTGCAGAACGCCAACATTTCCTCTGGCGTCTCGACTGAATGAACACTGCCTGTGTGTCCAAAGACATATCTTCCTCCTCTGAGCCATGGAGCTCCACTGTTGCCCAAAAACTATTAAAACCCATCAGTGAGACACACACCGCTGCACCGGCTGACATGTCGCTTCATTAACATGAACACACACACTCATTAATTCTGACTTTATCCCAGGGGACACGTCCCCACACAGAGCATGGTGGAGGTGAGATACTGCGCTGCCAAATATGACATTCAAATATTGTTACACCTTTTCGCAAAAGAGTTTCAACCAGCGTGTCTCCTGACCCAATCCTCTGTCACTTCCTGTGCCAGCTGCCAAAATAAAATACTGTACAGCTTAAAGAGATGCGTTCAGTGTCCCAAAGCACAAGTGTTGCATCAATATCTGCATTTGTCATTATAATATAAAGTTAAATCGGTTACGGTCTCCTGTTAATGAGAAATACAGCCTAGTTTGTTGGGTGACTTCTGCTCAGTTGCCAAAAACTCAACAAACATGAGACGTTTGCATTAACGTGTCGAGAGTAAAACGCTGCAGCTTTAAAGCTCCAGTGTCGGATTCAGTGGCATCTACTGTCAGAAATGGAATATAATATAATCAGTGTGTTTTCTTTACTGAATTTAGTGAGCTGACAATAAGAAGTGTTGTGTTTATGTTCCCTCAGAATGAGACGTTTATATCTACACAGGGAGCAGGTCCTCGTCTACAGAGATCACCATGTTGCACCGCCATGTTTCTACAGTAGCCCAGAGCGGACAAACCAAACACTGACTCTAGATAGAGACATTCACACTTCACGTCAGCCACCATCGTTCTCCTACACGCTTGGCACACAGCAGATGTTCTAGCAGTTGATAAAGGTTGTTCCTGCACCTTGTTTTTTTGGACCCTAACGGTGTCTAGTTCATAGTTTTTCTTGTTGACAGGGTCAAGTCACGGTTCATGAGGTTCGTTTGGCGGCCATCTTAAAGTTATGTCCACACTTGTGGTGAAAAATGCTGATTGTCACAACTCCTGAACCAGACGACATACAAAGACAAATGAACCCACTTTTTCATATAACTTTGATAGCAGGAATTAAAATGCAGAGGTGATTGACATTCTCCAACCTAGGGCTGCCCCAACTACGGATAGGGAGCAGGTCCTCGTCTACAGACGTCGCCATGTTGCAAAGGGACATTCACGATTTCACGTTTTTGGTTCGGCCACCGTGGTTGGCAGCTCCTTTGTAACATGAGCATCAGAAGATTTTTAAACATGAAATGACTTTATTCAGAGTTTTGACCGGCTTAAATCAGCTGGTCTGTTTGTTTTGGAGAGGAAGAGACCGCTGTGGATAATTCAGCTCCTGGTCGAAACATCCTGAAACTTACAGAAAAAAGGTGAGCACACATTAGCAGGTGCTACAGTAGGCCAGCAGCCTATCTCTGACATGCCAAACACTAAGTTATAATGTGAAACTGTTTTATTCAGTGTTTTTAGTGGTTTTAATCAGTTTTGAGCTGGCTGCACAAAGCACCTTAAGTTTGCTCCTTAAGTATGACACTTAAGGTTTGGTTTTCCCTTAGCTGAGGAAGTGACTTTAGGAGGCTGCGCAGAATCTCTTAAAAGGTTTCCTTAGTCAGAGAAAGACGTTAAGGTCTTTACTGCACTGACGGATATTTTACTGCAGTAAAATTCTGCTGTTTCATGGAGACTGTTTGTTTGCTTGAATGTCAACTGTAGCCCAGGCTACCTGTCGTCACACCTCCGCATCCTCTCACAAAGTCGGCCTGACAGTAAATAAAATGGCAGAAGATAAAAAGACATGAAAACCAAACTGGTTACAGGAAGAAAAAAAATCAGACTTATAGAGAAATCCAATAAAAGAAAAAACGTACTGAAAAATACATTTGATCTGAAAATAACAGTTCAAAAATAGTTCAAAATCAGTTACTCAATAACTTCAGGAAACCTTAAGGAGAAGACTTTCGTGCAACCTGTTTTATTTAAAGGAAATCCTAACCTTAATTTAAAGAAAGATCTTGGCTCAAGGTGCTCTGTGTGACCGGCCCCTGGTCTGTGGATAATTCAGCTCCTGATAAAAATCTCCTGAACAATGAACACTGAAGGAATTCTAACCAGGAGCAGTTTCAGCTAGTCGTCCCCACTAGATGTCACTAAACCCCCTTTAATCTGACACACTGTGCCTTTAAGTATCTCGTGTGTAAAAATTAATTTCTGATGCTGATGTCTCAAAGTAAATGTTTTCCTGTGGTACCTGACACAGCACAGGCTCTTATTCTACTGTATTTAATACAGTTTTAAAGCTTGAAAAGGAAACAGCACGTTGACATCAGGTGAGGCTTTCAGCCGTCCTGACTCTCAGGTAAAGATTCGGGTATTTTGCTGCAGGAAATCTTCAACCTTTCAGCAACGTGACGGTCTCTCTGATCTACTGGCCGTCAACTGAGTTCACCATTTTAGACAGGATGGTCGGTGTTGGGTGAATTTTGAAGAGACAGCACTTTGATTTTAGGAGTTGCCAGCAAAAAAGTTTCAGCTCCAGAGGAACTCCTCGGGAGGCCTCTCCCATGGGCCCCAAACAAACACGGGGGCTTCCCACAGCAAGTTTTCAGAGTCCTGATGAATAATGCAAATTCATTAAGTCTACGCGTCACAGCACCTTTTCTTAGAATACTAATCATCCTGACAGCCAACTATTAGATCCTCGTGTACCTCGTGTGAACTCTTATCTTAACCCTGGCACAACATGCAGCTGTAAACACCAACTAGCTGTTTATGTGAATTTCACATCACCCTCAGCGTTACGAAAATGCCACTCTGAGGGGCCCCCGACGCCAACCTGCCAAGACGCCCAGGGTCCCCGATGCCTTCCATAACGTTTGAGGACAAACCCTTATCAGTCCAGCACAAACACTTCTGTTGGGTAAACATGTTTACAAAGTTATGATCTCTGATGAAATATGCTCTCTCGATTTCCCACTACTGGTAAACATGTTTTCTCACCTAAGACACTTCACACTTCCTCCTCAGCTCCCTGCGACGTAAACACGTCCGCTTCATTTCTTGGTGAGTGAAGATTTATCCGCCACCGAGCAGCTATCTCCCGATACTTGCCTGGCAGCATGGCCACAGTGTTATATCAACAGATGTCAGATTGTGTCGGCGTCATAGTTAGGGCGGGAGAGACACACACTCTGCTCTCTTCAAAACTGGGAGTGCCGCACTTGACCTTGTCCGTTCCAATTACAGCAGCCCTGCAGCCACAATCATGCAGTGTGTCTATTGTCATCGGCTTGATAACACCATAATGTGCACAGTGTAAACCTGCAGCTACACTACAGGGAGGGCAGGAGGACGGATACGTGCAGCCACACACACACAGCTGATGTGAGGAGAAGCTCTGAATGACATACATGCATTTTATAGAAGTTAAACAGTCAGTGTGTTTGCTTTAACAAACAGGAAGTGAAGCTGTGTCTGTATCACAGAGATTCAGAGACGCTGCAGGTTGGAGGACTAAATTTGTCTCTTAAGGCCCTGAGGGTTTTTTATTTAATCAGTGGATTATATTCCTTGTTCCCAAAAAACATGAGGATATTATGAATTTCAGTTAATGAAGATTAGCTAAGGTCAACTACAGATTTACATGAATCCAGTTTGGACTATCAGTGAACAGTGTCGAGGGTGATGTGGTACAAAAACACGTTGCAGTAATGCATTACGTTTCAGCAGTGACGACGTAATATAACGTGTTGCCACCGGGATTTCAGGTGATATTATACATTCACAATGTCACATGACACGTTTCCACCCAAAATAAGATGTTTATTGTTTTCATTCATTCATTAATCTTGTGTTTGATGTACCGTCAAATATTATTTTATGTACTGTCCTTTGTGTTGTTTGAAATGTCATCTTTGGCCTGCAAGACCATTTGCCCTCTGGGATTTTAATAAAGCTGAAGTTGAAGTTGAAGTTGAAGAGAAAGTGTCTTCAGCTTGTGTTAACCACAGACCTTATTTCAGACATCTGACCAAAAACCCACTGACTCTGAGACGAGGTCAGCTCTCGACCGTCTCCGACCAGTTAGAAGCAAAAATTCCCAGAAATGGTTAAAAAATGTTGAGCTAACAGTAAAATTTAAAACCCTTCGGCAGATTTTTGCTCCCACAACACAGAGGAAACCACAAGTGGAGGCTGGAGAAAATCTTTCTGTCACACTATCTATCTCAGTATCACGGCAGCAATCAGGAGGTGTAGCCGGCCGGAGGAAATAGCAGTAATGACAGACAAAGCCTCGAGCTGCAGCAGACGGAGGAAAGTCTGGGTTAATAGCCTTTCTTTATGGTTTAAGGTGCTGTGTTCCCATGGGGACATTTTATCAGAGGACCCATAGTTCTCAGCTGCACCTCTGTACAATCTGATCAACAGCACACAAACACCTCATAAACATCTACAGGTGCTGCTTCAGTCTGCTTCGTCCTCCGTGATTTTAATAATGTCTGACGTCGCCATCATCA